>OZ007497.1:255604699-256251083 GCA_963931805.1 Microdon myrmicae | reverse complement strand
TATGATTACCTCGTGACATGTGGGCCATATCTCCTATGTAACCCACGCCCAACAGCTATCTCGTGTCACATGACTATAAATGAGAACTGCCTGGAGACGCATTTGCTGGACAAAAACCAGATTCTGGCATCCTTCAAAAACCCAGGCAATAAAAGTGCACCCGAAAAAGTATCAAACACTTTACGATCCTCTTTGAGCCAGTGCCCGCTAGGTTTTGTTTCACGGGAATATTGCCAGCAGTAAAAGACCATTAAGGGTAAGACAAAACCGTTGCTATATTCTGACCCATAGTCCCCAATCCATCTTCCACCGATAGATAAAATAAGCACACCGCAGCTGTGTCTAAAGACAACATTTCCAGCGAAGGCAGTTATCATGTCATGTAAATCATACATCAAAAGTTTGTTCCTAAAAAGGAAAACTGCCCATGTGGGTAAATCAAACATGAACTCTACTGCATCTTCCTGCCTCTTCAACAGCCTTTTTCCCGGTATACCCGTTTATCTGAAAATGTTCACGTGTACTTCAGGCGCATAAATAAACATAGAGAGTCATTCTTTAGTCGAACCACACGAAAGTGGAATGCTCCATTTATTTCATGTATTTCCTCGTCGTTGTAATGAGGCATTCAAATACAATGTTGTTTCCTTAACCGATTCCTCTCCGTCTGGTCGCGAGTTAACGTTTACCGTTTACTTTTAGAAAATATGATTTTCTTCACTGAGGCTAGAACCTTTCCTTATGGACTCTATTCTAAGACTGTCTTTATTTTTTATTTTTACTTAAGATCTAATAATTTTATACGAACTTTGTGTACCTCAGGTAGTTACAAAATATCTACCGGTGTATCTCTTAATAGGTAATTAAGAAAAAGGTACTTAAAATATAATTACACTGTAGCGTATGTATGTCGGGTTTTATCGATTGGTCTAAAAGATGAGATGCATTGATTATGTTATGTTTAGGTGAAGATTATGAGCCAGGCGTTAATTCGCGCTGTACTTCTACATTTAAGGGTTCTTCAAAAGCGCATTTTGTGCGAGCGTTAATGTAAATAAACCCCATAAAAATCAAGCAGCCGGAGGCGCTATATCACTCTTTATAGTTCTTATATATAGGAGACAAGTTTTTTCACTTCGAAGTATAGAAATTCAAATTTATATAAAATACAGGGAAATAATTTGATCGGTCAGAATTGTGACCCTATTTGAACGATAATTATATGCCATTAAAATATGAATACAATTTTGCCTGGCGTGTATATGGCGTAATCTAGGTTTCGGCCGGCACACACATGGCGTAATCTGGACACAACATCAATTGCCTACGAATTAATATATTACGCCGACCCGTTTTTTTTTTTTTTTTTTTTTTTCTAAAATACTTCTTTCAGGAAAGGCGAACATATGTTAACGCCCTAAAATGCCATTAAATAACTGTTGGAGTTCCGCGTAATCATTTGCAGGTTGTAATGCTTCGGAAACACTCCGGCGGGGAAGGAGATCCACGGCTTCCCCGTACTGTAGCGCAACGAATTCTGGTACAGAGATATGCGTGCCGTCGGGAGATGAACCGCAAATTGTGTTACGTGCGGCTGCCGCCACCCCCATCATTTAAATGGTTTTTAATATAATTTAATAGTGGATGATAGGGTGGTGAAAAAACACGTGGTCCACATATTGAATGTACGAACATACTCGTGTTCGATTGTGGATCATGTGGAAGCTGATGCCTTTTTCGGAGTGCATGCTGATGGAGAGGGAGAGAATGGAACAACAGGTTGGATATTTTGATTCCGTTGATATTGTTTTTGTTGCTCGATACTGTTTTTGAATGCAGTTGATTGATTGAGACACCGTTCGTTAACAGCAGATAAAGAAGGAGAGTGGAAAGTCCCGAGTAACTTGTAAAAAAAGAAAAGACGATTAAAAAAGTAAAAGTAAAAAGTTTAGAAGGGAAAACAGAAAAATGTGGAAAACGATTGTCAAAGTTGAAATTTAGAAATTAAACGTGGAAAACAAAAATAAAGAGCTCTTTCCTTTCTTGGAGCGCGGTTTACAGACGCAAGTGTTTAAACTTGGATTGGCCAAATCTATCCATCATGCTCGTGTTTTAATCCGTCAAAGACACATTCGGGTTCGGAAGCAGGAGGTGAACACCCCATCGTTTGTGGTGCGATTGGATTCGCAGAAACACATCGACTTCTCTCTAAAATCACCATTTGGCGGTGGCCGCTCTGGTCGTGTAAAGAGGAAGAACCTGAAGAAGAACCAGGAGTCCTAACTGAAGAGCAGCCGCTGAAGAAGAAGAGGAGTCCTAACTGAAGTCTCTGAGAACGAAATAATAGACACCCTACTCTGGACTAACCACAGGTAACCCATTTTAAGTAGATAAACTTCTGTGGCGGAAAACGTCACAATTGGTGGGATCCATCAGATTGTGTTGTGAATATGGATATGTATGGAGTTATGCCAAACAATACCACGAATCTCCGAAGAACAGTCCCCGTAACAATATGTGTGGGAACAGATAAAGGTCAGCTACGCGCCTTCGCGTGCGACTGCAGTCCCGATACCACAATGTGCCCTCGGTCATGGGAACAGTATTCGAGTTCTAATTTGAGATTTATACAGGTTGAGTCGGATTAAAATATTTTTTGACTCTAAAAAAATAACTCGGTTTTTTTAGATCTGGCAATTTTCGATATGTGTTTGTGGCGGCTCTTTAATTCATTCCCAAAGAACCGCCCATCCTCTTAAATTAACCACCTTCCTTTTTCCATGCAAACCCATAGTACTTACCTGCAATTAGGGGCAGCGTAAACTCCCCTGCAGCATCATACCTGAAAGGAAAACCTACCCGACGGCATCCATACATCCTGAACTTTTCTGGTTCATATTCCATGAACCGGTTCATCTCCTATCGGCACAGTCTGTCTTCAATTACCATAAACAAACGCTGGCCAGCGTATTGTTGACATAGCTGTAGCCGATATTCTTTCCATAGTTCACAATTGTATATCGCGCCTATACCCTTAGGTCCGCGACAGTTGCGACAATTCCCCGTTATCGGCTATCAACCGATCATGGAATTTGGGCATGGATATGATCATTGTTTAGACAAACTTACCCATGCCATGCCTATGATGACCCGCCTGAGAACCTAAATTAAACATACAGTATCTCACTGTGTTCGTTTTACTCACCCGCACATTAATCTAAACATATGGCCATCCAGCCTGACCCTTTGCTGACTTATGTCAACAAAATAATTTGCCTCCTTCTGCACCGGAGCCATACGACTAGATTGGATATTGCCTACATCGGTGTTTCCAAGGAATCTAAGGCAAATACCATGACGACCCCTTTGTATCATAGGCACATCATGTACATCATGTGTGCCACCATTTGATCTGTGAGACAGCGTTTTTGTTTACTTTGAAACAAAAATCGATTTCGATCCCTGGCATACATCATCAACGATGTATGGGTACATCGCCGCAGCCCCGTGTCGTCGTGTTTTTGTGTAATCAGGTGTCCGCCGATCATCGTCCTCATCGCAGGGCATCGTACTTGTCCTATACGGACACATATAGAATCCTCCCCTATCGATGCAATTCGCGGCCATTGAATCTGATGGATGTGAGTTGCATCGTGGAGTCAGATTGCATCCTTGGTCGCGAGTACTCGTACTGAGAAACAAGTCTTTCCCTCCATTAAAGGGAACACGCGTGTCCGAAGTGTAGTTTATTGCTGTCCGTTCATGCCAGCCAAATTATCCCTTAAACACTTGAGACGTTTTCCTAATATTAACAAAAAGTGATCGCTGCCAGTGGCTCGTAATCGGTTAGATTCGAATTAAATGTGTGTGCGCCAGAAGAACTAAAGAATAACAGTGTTGTGTCATTTATTGGACTAGAATCCACTAACATAGTGTAAAAAAAACGAGATACGGAATATTTCTAAACCTTAATTTAATAAGCAAAATTGCAGAACAATCGGATATTTATAAAGTGTGACCGGAGGAAATACTGTGTAATGAATAAATCAAAATAAAGAAAAATGTATTCAGCCTAGCTCCATTAGTGCGTTTTATTTACCTTTCCTCTCGGAACATGGTTTGGTGACAATTTTTGTGAGGAAATCGTTGGTGGGTGAGAAAGCTCCTGTGTCGTAAGACGACAATACCATCATCACTCGCCACATGTTCATGCCATGATACATTCCCACAGACCAAGACGCCGAGCAAATTTATGCCTTCCTTTAATTCAAGGCCCTAGCCATTCATCTTCAGCTGTTGAACCGAGGCCATATTTTTCCTTGTGAATGTTGAATATTGTGTCTTCGTTGCATTGAAGTCGTCGAGATCGGCCTTTCTAGATCTCGATTCAGAGATTTTCGATTGAGAATGTTAATTCAGCGAGCTACAAAAAGCCCTTTTGTTTTGACCCTGAAAGCGTACGGAGCAATCGCGCAAGCCTAAGTCTTTCACTGTAGTTAACATAACAAGAATAACTTTCTTACACCGACACTAATGCTCCTATGACGCTATGCTGACAGATGTCCAAGTTTATTGTAAGATACCCATTGTATCGTCTATTTATTTCGACCAGCACTGTCCTCTAAAGCCCTAGGAAATAGGGGGAAGCAAAGATGTGTAAAAGGAGTGATTTTCTTTATTTGGTATCAAACGATCCTGAGATATAAACCTTAAAGTAATACCCCAGTACCTGAAAAGTCGTTGAACGAACCACTTCGATCGTCGCTCGTCAACAAAAAAATATTAAAAGTATTATTATTATTATTATTATTATTATTATTATTATTTTTTTTTTTTTTTTATTAGACTTCTCTCGGGAGAGGCAAACCTATAGCATCGAGTGGGCGCCCCGAGATGCCATCAAATAACTGTTGCAGTTCTTTTTGAACAGTTGCAGGTTGTAACGCTCCGGGAACACTCGCGTGGGAAGGGAGTTCCACAGCTTCCCCGCTCTGTAACGGAACGAGTTCTGATACAGGGATGTTCGCGCCGTCGGGAGATGAACCACAAACGGGTGCGATCCGTCGGATTGTCTTGTGGAGCGCATATAGACCGAATTGCGTGGAACAATGCCAAGAATCTCCGAAGAACAGCACCCGTGATAATATCTGTAAAACAGACAGAAGTCGGCCACGCGCCTTCGATGTGATAGCGACTGTAGTCCCGACGTCAGCGCCGAGTCCCCGATCAGGCGGATCGCTCGTCTTTGTACGCTCTCAAGTAGATCGAGGGTATGTTTAGGAGCCGAGCTCGAAACATGAGAGCAATATTCGAGCGGGGGTCTAATTTGAGATTTATATGGGAGAAGAAGTTGGGCCGGAGTAAAATATTTCTTGGCTCTGAAAAGATAACTCAGTTTTCCTGAGGCTGATCTGGCGATACCCGATACGGTGGTTTCCGTAGGAAGGTGGAAATCTTCAAAAGATACCTCTGGACCGATCTAGACGCTTGGCGGATTTTTACCGACTAAAACCACCTCCTGCCAGGCACATATTCCTGTTGATCCCCGCGGAACTTTCTTTTAGATATTCCATTGCGGGGCGGGACGGAGTTTACCTGTTACTCCGCTCGTCACGTCGCAACTGCTGCATTATGTCACATAGAATATCATTTGCTATCGACCATGTTTGTTTGGAACTTAACATGTATTCTATTGCTCCTCCGGGAGTAACTGTCCGTCTCATATGTCTCTCCAAAATCGTTCGTGCGGTCTCGTATCTCACGTACTCTGTGAGTACATGTTCCGTATTTTCTATTTTGCCTTCGCAATACAGGCAGTATGAGTGATTCACATGTTTATACTTGTTACCGAGTTAAACGCATTTTTAACATCTAGTGTCACCACCGCGCAATATGTTTTCGTACCTCCTAGCCATCGTGCTCCAGGTATCGTATTGCGAGCGATGTCGCACACCACAGATAGTGCCTTACCGGTTGATCTAACTTTCCGGAACCCATACTGCTATTCAGAGAGCCTCGATGTCCCCTCAGTAAATTGTTCCAGGCGAGAGGCAATTACTCGCTCAAGCAGTTTTCCTGTTGTGTCCAGCATGCACAACGGGTGATAAGACCATGGCGCTTCTGGGTTCTTGACTCCTTTAGACAAGCCGCTGTTTTTTCCATCGTCTAGTAAATTGTCCTGTTTGAAGGCAGGTTGTAAAGAGACTGCGGAAGACTTCCGGCTTTTTTGTTAAAGCAGTCCTTACCACAGCGTTAGGGACACCACCCAGCCTCGGGGTCTTGTTTTTTTTTAACAACCCCTGCAGCCAAGAAGACCTTTTCGGTGGTCATGGGAGGTATTTCCTTTTCAGTGACGCTCCACCCCTCTTGTACTCTCAACACCTCATCACACGGCGGGAAGAGGACAGCAACGTTTCTGGCCATGTCAGTTTTACTTTTTGCATTTGACTACTGTTGTTGTGTAGTCTTTTCTTGACTATCCTGTAGGCGCTGCCCCATGGGTTGTTATTTAATTCATCCCTTAGGAAGCAGAACGCCTCATATTTACTTTAGCGGATGACATTCTTCAACTCATTCCGTTTGTTGAGGAATTCCGCATGTAAATGTGGGTAGGTGTCACGATTTCTTGCTCTTTGTTGCAAGCGTCGTACTCTGTTGCACTCCGATCGCACATGGGCGTTTTTTTAGGTTCCACCAATACACTGTTTTGATAACCCCTGCTGGTTGTCTTTGTCGTGGCATAGAAGCATCATATGCGGTAGTTAGCCACTTCATGATTTTTCCAGGCTGCCTGTTCGCATCGGCCTCTGCGTCAAACTGTTCCAGTATATAATCGAACAATTCCGTATCGAGGTCCTTCTCGTTCCACCCATTCTTCCGGGCTATATTCGCCAATTTGCTTGTGATGAATCCCCTGTGTAGTAATATTTCGTACATGACGACTTGATGGTCACTATGGGTGTACGTGTCTAAAACTTGCCACACCATACTTCTTGCCAACATGGAGCTGGCAAATGCGATGTCGATTTTGGACCGGCATCCATCGTGTAAGAAGGTGTCATCACCACCATCATTAAGTAACACTACATCTAAGACTGCGAAGGCTTTGAGTAGTGCCTAGCCTCTACTGTTCGTCCATATGTTTCCCCATTCTACTGCCCAAGAGTTGAAATCTCCAGCAACTATAAGGGGGCTCTTATCTCTAGCCTCTTGTGTTATCCTGTCCAAAAAGCATTTAAATTCTTCTATTTCGCACCTTGGCGGAGCGTAACAACAGTAGAAATGAATTCCTTTGAATTCCGCTGTTCCGCTGCTGTTTTCCTACCATGTAATTGTACCAGTGCCAGGGATCCCGTACGGCTCATTGATGAGTACCACGTCGGCACCACATTCCTTAACCGTTTGGGAAAGGAGATCTTGTGCGGCTCTACAATGGTTTAAGTTAATTTGAATGCACTTAAACCTGTCCTTTTAATGCTCAGCATTTGTAACTTCCTGCTGAGTGGTGGTTACCGCCTCCGCACCCCGTCTCAGCACATACATTTGGGTTTTGCATTACAACTCATCATTTGTGGCCTTTTTCACCCCATTTCAAACAGTTTTCCGAACAATCTTCTTCGGATTTGCAGGATTTCGCCACATGACCGTATTGCCAACATCTGAAACATCGTGTGGCTGTGATGTGTTCTCGTAGTCTGCATCTCACCCATCCAACCCGTAGGAAACCTGTAGACAGCAGCATGCTAGCCTTTTCTCTTGGTAAGCGGATCATGGCAGTCTGCGTGCCATTCTTCTTCGAAAAATCTTTACTGCTTCCTTTGGGATCGCGTTCAGTGCAGGAAACTCTATACCGATCGTTGTCAGGATTTTTTCCACAGTGGTAACCTCATCTAAATCACGACACTCGAGCGTAATTTTCTGTGACACTGTTTTCACATTAGCAATTTCTTTAATTCTTGTTGTACTTTTGCTTTCAGTGTCTCAGTGGTGGCCTCTGGTCGGTGTTTCAGTTCCAGCAGCAATTCCCCTTTTGCTGTCTTTCGAACTTTATTCACGCTATTTCCGAGTTCACTTAGCCTTCATAACTTCAGTATATCCGCACATGTTTTCTCCCCGGTTTTAGATATTATTATAGCGTCCGGGCGTAGTCTTTTTTTTTCATAATGTTGGCCGGTATCACCCTTTGGAGCCGCTTCACCCTCCAACCTCACATCCCCCTTCCTTGCCCTCTGGCCAATTGTAAACCAATTGTAATTGGGCGACTCAGCATTAATCTGCCACGGAACCCTGCTTATGTCTATGTCCGAGTTTTGCTTTGGCTGGATTTGCAAGTTTCCACCGCTTGCTTCAGCCAGCGCAGGTGGTTTCTTTAAACGATTTTCCACTTCCTTATCATAAAGGCAACCAATGATCTCGACCAGCTCTCGGACGGCATTGGTTATATGCCTTTGCTTTTTAATTTTGATCATCTTTGTTAATTTTGCGATCTGCTCTCCGAGTTGTCCGAACACCAAAGAACCATCATCACATGCATCACAGCTTGTTGCCACCATAAATTATTCAAAAAACCTTCCTTTGCACAACTGTGAACTAAATCCTCTGATGCTGTGAGGAAAGTGGAGCTACGGTGCACCTCTGTAGTACATCACCGATTGCTGGAAATTCAATTTTCAATATGCAAAACTTACCAGGTGATCAATCAATTACAATCGCGTGTGTGTGCGTGTGCTTTTTTTTAATTTTTCACACTATGGTTTTTCACTCACTTTTTGTTCCTCAATTTTACACTTCATATTTTTATTTTCTTTCTCTTTTTCACGGTCACTTATTATTTTCCACTTTATTATTCATTGTAATATAATTGGGAAGATGGGAGCGAACATACAGGGTAAAGTCACTGGTTGCTTTCAACCCGGCGAAGGCCAGAACGATCCTTGTCCCTGTTCAATCCAAGTTGACATGCAGTCTCCACGTGACACCCCTAGATAGCTACTTTGCACCCGCCAAGTAGTGAACTAATGCATGCAGCGACAGAAGAACTAACGTTGGTCAAACTATCAGAGCGAATTTGAAGTAGTGTAATCCTTTAACTACCTTGGGTCAGCCGATAACAATATGGAAGAAGAAATACACAAACGGTTGTTCAATTCCAACAAAGCCTACTATGGTCTATCAAGGCTCTTTAAATTCCGAAATTTACCCAGAACATCCAAGCTACTACTGTACAAGACCATGATCTTACCAGTACTCATGTATGCATCCGAGACCTGGGTGCTCGATAAAAGGCTCTCTGAACTCTTAGCCGCGTTCGAGAGGAAGGTCGTAAGGAGAATTGTTACCCCCATATCTGAGGGAGGACGATTCCGGACACGGTACAATCAGAGCAGTGCTGCCTGCCGTAGAAGCCGTTAAGAATTTCCATAAGTACCTCTACGGACGTCGATTCCACCGGATCATGCCGCCCTGAAATGGTTGTTAAATTTTAAGAATCCGGAAGGACAAATAGCTCGTTGGATCGAACGACTTCAAACGTACGATTTCCAAATTTCCCACCGTCAATGGAAGGTGCATAATAACGCTCGATCAAGAAGACCATGTAAGCCAGATTGTAAACATTGTCATAGAGCAGAAGAAAAACAAGAGGCGTACGACCTTAGAAATGTACAAGTAGAAGTACTAGATAGGTGGACGAGTGATGCTATACGCGCAGCTCAACTTCAGGATGAAGATATGTTGCTAATCCTGGAACACAAAGAGAAGGACGAGCGGCCAACTTGGAACAATATTTCCGACAAGAGTGGAACATTTAAAGCATATTGGGCACAATGAAATTCCTTGCTGGTGGAAGATGGAATTCTAAAGCGTAAATGGGAAGCCGCGGACGGAAAATCCCATCGAATGCAGATTCTAGTCCCAACATCAAAAGTAAAGGATGTACTAACAGAAATGCACGACGGGGCCTCCGGTAGACATCCGGGAGTTAATAAGACACTTCAAAATTACGATCTCGATTCTACTGGCTTCACATGAGGGATGACCTCGAGTCTTGTGGTAGGAAGTGCACAACTT
Organism: Microdon myrmicae; assembly: GCA_963931805.1. NCBI lineage: Eukaryota > Metazoa > Arthropoda > Insecta > Diptera > Syrphidae > Microdon > Microdon myrmicae. Next base: position 256,241,015 of record OZ007497.1, on the reverse strand, counting down.
GCACTGCGACCAAAGGACCAACAGCAAAACCAAGGAGCGCTATGAAGCAGTACAACGTGGGCGCCCCTTTCGAGCGAATTGCAATCGACATCTCATGACAATTTCCAAAAACCAACGACAACAACAAAATAGTCATCGTGGACTACTTGAGTAAGAGGGTGGAAGTCCTTCCAATTCCAAACCAAGAAGCAACAACCGTCATTGAGCAGCTTATCAATAATTGGATCAGCAGATCCAGTGAGCTGCATTCCGATCAAGGCCGAAACTTCGAATCACGGATATTTCAAGGCATCTGTGCAGCACTGGGCCTAAGGAAAACCAGGTCCGCACCCTTACATCCGCAATCAGACGGAATGGTCGAAAGATTCAACCGAACAATGAAAGAGTATTTATCGAAGGTCGTTAGTGATCACCAACGAGATTGGGACAAATATGTACATACCTTTCTCATGAATTATAGATCGGCTAATCACGATACGACTGGCCATTCTCCACCAAGAATTATATTTGGACGAGAGATACGATTACCAGCCGATCTGCGATTCGGAATACCTTCAGACGCCATAGATAAGACAGAAGACTACATAGCTGAATGGAGAAATCGCATCGATGAGATTCATCATTTGGTTCGAAAGCAAATCAAGGTATCAAGTGACAGAATGAATACAAGGTACGACGTTCGAGCCACCGCATCCGGATTTAATGCGGGCGATAACGTGTGGCTTTATAACCCTCATCGGCAAAAAGGAAGGTCTCCGAAGTTGCAGCAACATCGGGAAGGACCGTATAAGATTCTCGCAAGAATTAACGACGTTGTCTGTGGGATTCAGCGAAGACCGAACGCCAAGATGAATGTGGTACATCGTCACCAACTGGCGACTTTTTGTTAACCCAGGAGACCAATGAACTTAGTTCGGGACGAACTAATCTAGGCAGAGGGTTGTGTGACACATATAGCAATCAGTACTAGAACATTCTAGAAAGTCCAAAACAAAGTACTAGGATATTCTAGAAAGTACTGGAAAACTGGAGACTATGAGCAGTAGAAAATGCGAGGTCATGGAACGGACGGAAACTAAACGCCGAATCAGAATGAGGAAAAACGGTATAAATACGTCGCACTCCGATCAGAGATTAAGTAAGAAGTAAGAAAGACGCGATAAGTAAGGGAGCGATAAGTACGGAAGCGATAAGTAAAGAAGCGAATAGTCAAGTAACGGTTGTTATTAATAGAGTCATAAAGTGTTTGCCAAGATTAATTATTAAAATAATTAATCCAACGAACCCTAAGCTCGCTACAATATATATATACGAGGGTTGCCTCTTATGTTTCGGGATTTGACAACCCTAGTGTTGCAATCCGGCAATTGACAGCTCTGTCGTAAAGTTGGACATTTTTGAGGTTATACGCACTCAGAACGTTTCGACGTACGATATTTGTGTTGTTTACAGTAACTTAAAAGATTCATCTCGGCCCAAAAATGGAATTAAATCGTCAACATGTTCGTGCGATTATTTTTTACAACTTCCGGCGTGGATTAACTCAGCAACAGTGCATGGATGAACTTAATTCAATTTTTGGCGATGAAGCTCCATCAAGGACCAGTGTTTATCGATGGTATGGTGAATTCAATCGTGGTCGTAGTTCACTCCAAGAAGAATTTCGTGAAGGTCGTCCAAAATCAGTTGTTGTTCCGAAAACCATTGATGCTGTGCGCGAACTGATATTGGAAGATCGTCATGTGACCTATCGTGAGATTGAGACAACCTTAGGCGTTAGTGGGACCAGCATACATTCAATATTGCATAAACATTTGACTGTCAAAAAAATTTGTTCGCGTTGGGTCCCACACAATTTGTCAATCGCCCAAAAAAAGGCTCGTGTCAATTGGTGGAAAGAAATGCTCAAAAAATACGGTCGCGGTGCTTCGAAACACGCCTATGACATCGTGACAGGTGATGAATCGTGGATTTACGCGTATGACCCCGAAAGTAAACAGCATTCGACTGTCTGGGTGTTTCAAGATGAGCCAAATCCAACAAAAGTTGTTCGCGCACGAAGCACTTCCAAGCAAATGGTCGCCTGTTTTTTCGGAAAAACTGGACATGTCGCAACCGTACCACTAGAACAACGCAGAACAGTCAATTCTGAGTGGTACACAACCATTTGTTTGCCAGTTGTCTTCCAAGAAATCAGGAAAACCAACCGCCGAAGACGGATCACTCTTCACCACGACAATGCGAGCTCTCACACATCGGCTGCGACAACTGCATTTTCGAGCACCCAAAACATCGATTTGAGGGGTCATCCGCCGTATAGTCCTGACTTGGCACCGAATGACTTCTTTTTATTCCCGTACGTAAAAAACAAACTGAGAGGTCAACGTTTTTCGACACCTGAAGAAGCGGTTGCTGCATTCTGAATGCATGTGTTGGAGATACCTCAATCTGAGTGGCAAAAGTGCTTCGACAATTGGTTCAAACGCATGCAAAGTGTATAGATCTTCATGGGGAATATTTTGAAAAACAATAAAGTGATTTTCGATAATCAATATTTGTTTTTGTTCTCTAATCCCGAAATATAAAAGGCAACCCCCGTATATATATATATATATATATATATATATATATATATATATATATATATATATATATATATATATATATATATATATATGTATATATATATATATATGGGCTCCTCGATAGTATAGTGGTTAGTATACTCGCCTGTCAAGCGGGTAACCGGCGTTCAATCCCCCGCCGGGGAGCCCCTGGCGCAAGACTAATGACCTTGCCCGAAAAAAACGAATCATTATGGAAAATTTAACAAGCCTCAGAACTTGTTAAATAAGGCCAAGACCAGCTCCCGGTTGTAGTGTCGATGATGATAATGATGATATTCGTCTCCCAAGCTCTCACGGCTACGGGTAAATTGAGCTGCCCAAAATTTCACTGTGGTAAATGATGGCGCAGAGTCCTCATACACAGTGTCCAACTCATCTTGGATTTGCGTAGGTGTATTGACTTTTAAAAACAAAAATTTAAAGACAGATCAGACCTGATCCCGGTTGTAGTGCCGATGATGGTGATAGTGGTAACTGTCAAAGATGCCCAACTAAATTCGCTAGCTTTTATTGACGAGTGCTACTATCTTCACGTTGAGGTCGGTAACTTTTCAGCCCACCCTCGTATATATATATATATATATATATATATATATATATATATATATATATATATATATATATATATATATATATATATATACATATATATATAAACGAAAAAAAAAACAATAAAAACCCTAAAAGTCATAATAATGTAACCAGATTCAAGTTTCTCTGATATAATCTGTAAATTTTGTTTAAAGTAAAAACGATAAAAAATAAAATACTGTCCACCGCAAGGTAACATATTTGTATAAAATATAAAATAAATGTATGTAGAATAATTTAGTAAAGAGCCAGTAAATTTCATAAAAAATGTCATATGTTAAAATAGGCTTGCCATTTAGTCTAATATCGTAAAAAAAACCTTACGTGTACTTCTTGTTCTTTGCATATAAATGCATTAAAAAAAAGACAAAAGACATACCTTCTTGTATCTGGCGCAAGGCTAATAACCTTGCCCAGAAAAACAAATTATTATGGAAAATTTAACAAGCCTCATACTTGTTAAATAAGGCCAAGACCGGATCCCGGTTGTAGTGCCGATGATGATGATGATACCTTCTTGTATCTATAATTTGAAACACTCAAGGCTTTTGCAGGTTGGAACTTTCTTTTCTTATCTTCTCCCTGAAGCAAGGTCATTTCAATGCCTGATAGGAGGAGCGTTGAAAGCTCAGCTATAAGTTTTTCAATCCTGGTATTGGAAAATAAGCACAAAGTGTTCTCTCTTTGCTATCGATATTACCCCAATAGTCACTTAATTGAACTTGATAAATTAGTACCACCTTCACAAGTACTTCCCCGCATTGTTCTTCAACCGAATCACCCGACCGTGAAATCAGATTATGTTACTTCGGTACTTCTTTTCTATTTTGTGGGCGTCTTACAAAAACAAAAAACTCAGTCCACAGACACAAACATTTTGCTGTAAGCACTGTAAAGGCAGAATAATTTACAGTGGAATAAGATACTTGTGAGAAGATACGGAAACGATATGCCATTTCATCCTGACGTGTCTCATATAAATGTCAAAGTGCCCAATTAAGTCTTCCTTTTCCATTTGATGTGAAATGTCATGATTTCGTGCACCCAAGCAGGCAGGGCATACAACATTACTCTGGGCGTCCCGATGCTGTACTCCCCAGATGGGTCATGAACAGGTCATAAATTGTTATCAAATACAAATTTTATTTGATTGTTATTACCTCATGCGTGGAATATAAAAGTGACAAATTCTAGGATGTTATGCCATCTTAAACCAAGGTTATGGGGCGCAATACATGTCCGACAAACAATCCCGAATGGAATGGGACCCGGAAGGTATTTGCCTGCCTCAGGAGCAGTATTGTCTGCTTACGTCAGTGAGGCAAACTCATTTCAATGCGAATCCTGTCTACATAAGCGGTGCTCTGGTTCTTTCGAAAAATTGTTCCTTCTCAAAATTTCATCCCAAGTAATGCGGTTTAGGTACGCTACACGTATTCAAATATGTGGGGATGTGCTTTGTGAATTTCCGCAAGGATGTCCACCTCGATTTAAGTCTTTTCTTGCACAATCGCTTTATACGAGGAGAAATGCTTTCATCTCATCAGTTTCTTTCTTATTCCCCAGGAAAGTTGGAAAAGAAACATGAGGAGCAAACTTTCGTTGGATATTGAAATTCACCTTTGAAAGGCTGTGTGACGTCCTAAGGAAATCTGTTTGCATAACATACATTTATTTTTAATGAATCCACAATGTAGCTAGGACTAAGTCGGATGGGAGGAAATATTTTAACCAAATATTGTGCACCGGGCTTTGAAGCCCTAGTAAGGATAATACCATTTGGCACTTTTGTAAATTTCGATCAGGAATTTCTGTTAATTACGAGTATGCATTCCATTTACAGGTTTTTTCACCTGATACCCGCACACATGGTATGGACTTATGCAAATGAAGGCTTAAAGCTTTTGATCCTTCGTAATGACTGCCGTGTTTGGATTGCAACCGACAAGTACATAGATTATTTCAATGGTCTGAATGGTTAAGTGGGCGGGAAATAATGTGCTTAGTGCGAGCGCAAAAAAGGCTACACCATACGTGAGCCTGGGTATGAAATTCCGGTTGTCGATAAAAACGAATTTACAAATTAAAGCCAATGAACAATCGATGTGCTGTACTTGAACGACGTGACAATTGGTTGTGATATTCTCCTTTGAGTGCTCTATCGCGCACAAGTGGATACAGTCGTATTTTACGAGAACAACAAACTGGTAGGGGAGTGTTAATGAGAATCTCATTAGGAAAGTAATGAATATCGTCATGGAGTGGGTTATCCCGGATTGATTCCGTATGGTTTTTGTTTTCACACACAGATCTGAGTTCATTTCATGTAATTTAAATGTGGTAATCCGCTTTTCTTTACATCAACACATGGTTAATCATTTAGATCTTTTTTCCATCTTCCATTACATTCCCATATACACAATTTGCGGCACAGAGTTTTTAATGAGTTCGTTTGTTTGGAATAAAGGCAATATCATCATTTTTATTTTTAAATATTTTTATTACAGTGAAAACTTTAGGTTCACCTAGCACACTTTTTCTTAGCAGTGAAGGGAGCCATGGCTATACTCTGCTCCAGTTGACATCACTGTCTATCGTGAGATGCATCACGTGTTTAACCTCCAAGAATCACGTTTTATTTTTGGTTTAATAAAATATGCATATGTTTTTGTATATAACAGCGCAATATTGGTGTATTTATATTTATTATAGGTTCGAAATATTTATTTCGAAACAAGGTGAGTTCAGAGATAAATTAAGACACTGAAGATATTTATAAATTAGTCGTAAAAAGGTAGCAATAAATGGAACAACTGTTCACATTGCAGTGAAGATATTCTTATCAAAATTGTTACCACTGAGTAACAACCATTTCTCCTCTTAAAACAAATGGAAATGCATACTTTGAAGAGGAAAGAACTCTGGAAATCTTGGGGCACTAATACCTCGGTGTTCCTTCTGGTATCTCGGTGTGCTTTTGTGGTTTCTACTAGTGTGACGGTAGAATCTATCACTATGTCATTTACCTCTGTGCAGCTCCCGTTATTCATAGGGTTTCAAGGGATTTTTGTGCACCACCTTCTATGTCCTTTCCCCTATTTAAACTAATGAATTTACAGGACCTCTTATCGCTACTACATGATAGGTATCACTCCATATGGGAGCTAACTTTCCTTGTTTTTGTGCGTTCCGTCTCAGAACCTTGTCGCCCGCATGGAACGTGAAAGGACATACTCTAGGGTCATAGCACCCCTTGGATTTCCTTTTTCAAATCAATAAGTTACGCCTTGTTATTTCATACGCATGTTCGAGTTGTATTTCAAAACCTTTTGAAAGTTTTGATGGCTGTACACTGGTTCCGGAGGTTGTTTTATACTAGGTGGCGCTGTGGGGGTTTAAGGATGTGTGTCGGCAAGGACACGGGTTCATCGATATTCCCACCTACTTGTTCCACCGAGAGCGAAAGGCACCGAGTTCACCCTCAGGCTTTAGAAAAGAAACAAAGTCAAGCACTGGTATGTTGTTTGAATTAACATTTATTTATTTATTGTGCATTAGGTTTACAAAATCCATTTGTATAAATTTCTCGCACTCGGAACAAATTTTAATTCAATTAAGTTCGTGAATTTTAAGTTATTAGTAATTCAAAAATAAAATGTCACAATCTCACATAATCGTTAGCGTAGTTAATCAAACACCTAGCCGTTTAAATATTGCGTACACACACCGCGCGTAGGGATTCTGGACCAGGTAACATGGGAACAGCACAACCGTTTGAATTAATAACGCCGGTAAGTAATGTAAAGACTGCACTCGCACGCGCTATCTTAAATACACGCCCATCAATTTGCGATGACGAATTGCTGAGCTCAACGACCCGACTACTCAGGGATGCGCACTGGAGGGTATGAAGGGACAGGGGTCCTCTGGGATGGTTATTACTCGACTCACTAATTACTGGCGAGGAAAAGTTCGTCGCGTCGTGGCAGTGGAGTCATAACTAGAATCGACTCGCTGCCATTTACTAGGGACTTCGAAAAGAGTTGCTATGCCTGTATATGGGATTAGTTCCGGGGAATCCTCGCCGTATAAGCTGAGTTGGATTCGTTGGTTGTGTGTACCGGGAAATTGGTTTCGGCGGCATAGCCAAGTATGGTCAAGGGTCTTGATCATTGTGATGGTCGTTTCCCAGAAAATTAGCTGCCGCTTGGTTGCAAGCGAGAAGTATAGTTTAAGGAGGAAATGAACCGAAGTGGTTTTTGGGGAAAATGCATGCGGTTTGATTGAGTTTGATGTGGTTTTACATCTCTTAGGTAGAATAGGAACCGAAATGGTTTTCGGGGGAAATTGGAATTGCTTGGGTGCAAGCAAGGGATATAATTCAGATAGAGAATTAACCGAAGCAATTTCGGGGAAATGTATGCGGCTCGGTGTAGTTGGTGGTGATGTAATTGAGGGAGATCATTTAGAATGTATTCTATTGAAAATTTTGGGAAATGCCTTTCATTGCAGATTGGGAGATGGATTCTTGCAAGTTCGGGATGGATGGATCTATTCTACATGAGAACCAACCCACAATCTCAACCAAAATTTCCACCTAATTTCGACCGCTTTCAGCGCGTCATACTTACCCATTTCCTTTATATGTATTCCCCTGTAAAACATTTCAAACGGACGTATAGCCAAACTCATTATCCTTTGCAGATAATGCATAATTGAGTTTAGCTACATTCTTGTCATATGGCAACTCCATTCTTGCTAACCATGAGTTTCCCATCGGAAATTTCATAATGTCGGTTAGCGACAACAAGTCTAAAAGAACGAAGCTGTTGCATCATAGCAAAATAGCTGGGGTTATTTCAGCGTCTTAGAGTCTGGTTCTCACGCGGATTATTTCCCAAGCATCAGCGGCTTCCTATCGACTTTCCCTCAGATCACCCATTCGCTTGGGATCAATGATCGCTTTTTGCAGGGGAGTAACATCAGCTAGGTTTCCCTCTCATTCGTATTTTTGTCCACGGTTCAATGCGCTCTAACTACACCATAGCCGTACCACTGGGTCAGTAGGTCGTGTCAGTAGCTGCATCTGATACCAACACACACAACCAAGGCTACCACGAGATCACAGCATATCATGTTTTCTGTTCTCTCATTCTTCATGTCCGTCAATTACCCTATTAACAAAAGTTACTCACACTTTGACGGGCGTGAGGTTGAGGGGGCAGAGGCGTGGTCTCTTTTGGTTGTCCTGTGTGAATGAAATATGAATTTTCAACCCTAATTCACACGAGTCACTATTCAATCACCATCGCGTGCAGTCACGCTGCCGCACGAGTCGCTTGGTTGAGAGAGATCCCAGAGGCTATGAAAATGTCCAAAGAACATGTTTGTCACATATTAAATCAAGACTTAGGCACGAAAAAGCTGTGTTGGGTGCCACATTTGCTCACGTTAGACCAAAAACGTGTTCGAATGAACATTTCCAACGCTCTGTTGGCGCATTTTAGGTGCAATAAACCTGAGTTTTGAGGCCGTTTAATTACTGTCGATGAAGCTTGGGTACACCAATATGAAAAACCATTACAGGCGTATACTACGCATAGTTACTTGACCAACTGAGGACAGAAATTGCGCAAAAACGGTCACATTTGCAGAAAAAGAAAATGCTATTTCACCAAGACAACGCGACGTCTCACAACTCAGCGGTTGCCATGGCCAAAATCCACGAATTACGGTTTGAACTGCTTGACCATCCGCCTTAATCACCGGATCTAGCCCCAAGCGACTGCTCTCCCTAATCTAAAAATTGCGCTCGGAGGACAGAGATTTTCGTCAAACGAGGAGGCAATCACTTTCGTGAACATTTATTTTGAAGAGAAAAACGGCGAGTACTAATTGGACGGGTTAGAGAGATGGGGTAATCGATGGGAGAAGTGTATAGAGTTACAAGGAGACTATGTGGAAAAATAAAAATAAATTTAAAAGAAAAGTTTTGTATCTTTGTTAGGTCGCAAACTTTTCAGTCCACCGTCGTACATTCGTGTACGTTGGTGTTGTACACGAATGTTGCCGTCCTCAGGTATTGATCTCGTGACTGAGAATTTGCATCCACAATACTGCGTAGGTAATCTACGAGTGGACGATTGACTCGTTTCGCTCCATTCGATTGTGGATGGTGCGCTGAGGTCTGAAGTTTCTTGATACGGACCAGATTCCACAGGCTTTTAAACAAACTCTTTAGGAAGTTGCTTCCCCGATCGATAACCAGTTGTTTCGGAACACTATACAGAGCAACTACTTGTTCAAAGAAAACAGTGGTCACCGTTTCTGCCTCCACGTCGGGTAAGGCACAGCAATCTATATACTTAGTCCAATTATCTTGAGATGTGAGTACATATTGATTGCCAAATGGAGTTCGATCAAGAGGACCTACTACATCCAAGTATACTTTCTCAAAAGGCCTCTTTGCAACGTCGGTTACTACCATAGGCATACGTGGGTTTGGGGAAGATTTCATTGTTTGACATATTTTGCATACTTAAAAGTACTACTGATGTTCTTTCACCAATAGTTTCTACGTATTTTATTATATGTTTTTATCACTCCTTGGTGTACACCCATAGGAGGATCATGGTAATCCTGGTAAGAATTGGATTTCCTCAGGCTTTGTTATCTCCATTCTTTTTTCCGTGCAAGAACGAAGTTTTTAACCTCCCATACAATGGCCAATGACTCCTTCTCAATAGAAGAGTAATTCTTTTCCGCCTTATTCAAGGTTCGACTGGTATACGCGACAGGCTGGTCTTTTCCTATTTCACCTTGTGATAGCACGGCTCCCTATGCTTCATTACTCGCATCCGTGGTCAGATTAAAGGGTTTGTCTAAATCTGAATAGATTAGTAGTGGCCGCGAGATCAACAATTCCTTTATTTTATCAACTGTCTGCTGGGATTTATCTGACCACGTGGATTTTAGGTCCTTCCTTAACAAGTTTGGTAAGGGGCGCACTATCCTCGAGAAATTTGCAACAAATTTCCGATAGTAGTTAGGTTGGAGGTTCTTTACCGTCTTGGGAACGAATAAATCCCTGACCCTAGCGGTCGTGTCGGGATTTTTCTGAACAACCATGTCCTCCTTTCTGTAGGAAGCTGCATTTGTTTGGTGCAATTTGAGGTTGTTACCAATGGTTTCAAACAAAAGGTTGACGTCTCGCTTATAAACATCTCGGTTGTGGTAAAAAGTATTGAAATATCAACTTTTATTGAATCAGGCATCTTCAACAAAAGTTACGCTGCTGTTTTGAGAATTATGTAAGATTTTGATACCTAAATTAGTAATCTGTCCAAATTTTATGCTGACGAGCGAGATCAAGCTAGAATGACCCGCCAAAAGTTGAAATCTCTTGAATCCCTTTTTCGACACCTGAAGAAGCGGTTGCTGCATTCAGAATGCATGTGTTGGAGATACCTCAATCAGAGTGGCAAAAGTGCTTCGACAATTGGTTAAAACGCATGCAAAGTGTATAGATCTTCATGGGGAATATTTTGAAAAACAATGAAGTGATTTTCGATGATCAATATTTGTTTTTATTCTCTAATCCCGAAATATAAAAGGCAACCCTCGTATTGATCAGACTTACCTGAGCGCCGGTGTCCACTACTAGAATCGTTTCATTATTAACACCTATATCTAATGGTAGCTGGCCAGTTGGGACACTGGTTGATGGCGACCAACGGGCCTTTATACGATGTTGTATTCCAGAATACTACCCTTTATTAAATTTAACACTGAATCTCCTTACACATCCTTAAAAACTTCACTTAACATATATTACATTCTCACTTAATACATACCATTCATAAACATTCACAATATTGCCAGTTACAGCACATTTAATAACCTGCACCTTTTTATTCATTCAAAACATAGTAACTTTGATTTTCGTCCAAATTTGATTCATGTTAAAAGTCACGGAGAAAATCAGATATAGAAAAAAATCAGTTGGAGTTAGAATCAGTTCCGATACAGTTTAGTTTTGAGAGTCGAGAAGAAAAAGTTTGATTTCACAGCTTTGTGAAATAGATTAAAAGGTTTGAAATTATATATAAATTAAAACAAAGCTGTAAATAGAATAAGAATAGAATAAACCGAAAGAAGAAATAAAGAAATTTACAAAGAAGAAGAAAGACGAATTATTATTTATTCGAAAAAGAAGACAGACAGAAGACGTCTTACCATCCTCTATTAAAGAAAAGGTCCACGCTCTTCCCTCGAAAGAGGAAGCACGGCGGCGGACATTACAACAACGATAGTTCCTTGGATCGTGCGACCTACTTGTTCTTGAATCTGAAGGGGAAGATTTTTTTAAAGACTGGCTTTGATTCCTTCGTATGCCAGATTTATGTTCTCAGGTACTGCATGGAATGTGTGATCGAAGGGAATCAGGTGTTCTTTAGTTTTAAATTCAAGTGTTCCTAAAATTGCGCCCATTGTGTTAGTGAATCCCCAGCTATGGCTGATATTATGCATTCAGTATTTATTTTGTCAGTTTTCTTCATGTCTTTTTTCTTTACCAGACAAATGTCAGCTCCTGTGTCGTTCAAGAAAGTTATTGATCATTTTTCTGATGGATTGAATCTTATTCGTATTACAGGTAGATATCCGGGACAGAATGATACGCATACATTTAAATTTTATTTTGGATTCTGTGGATGTCCCCCTTTACACGTACTCAGGATAGATTGTCGACACCATCTTCCCGAATCAGTTCTTTTCCCGCGTTAAACTCACTCGAAGTATCACCTTCGTTGCTACTTTGATAATGCTGTTGTTGTGGTTCCGCCAAACCCCACTGACTACTTACCTAAAGAACCCCCATCCCTACAACCCGGTCAGCATAAGCTTTCGCTAATGCCATCGCATTAGCACCTTAAATGCTTCACGCATCAAATAGTTCCAAGTATATAACCTAAAAGTACCTGTAAGAGAATTCTTACCTGCATTAATTTATTTGAATTCAAAATTCCTATTAAGAATTATGTTCCAAACAGCATATCCCTGAAAAGAAAACTTATCGGTTGACATATCATGTAACCATCCCAACCAGGGATAATGATCATTGCGTCGCCTATTCCCAGCGTCATTCATGTGTATAACAAATCCCTTTTCATACACATTGGCTGGCGACCTTTTCTCCCAACAATAAACAACCCAAGCAGCTGCATTAGACACTGAAACTAATTTCCTTAGCACGCAATGTACAAACAAAAGAACGCTGTCCTTCAAAGGTTTTCTGGCGATACCATAAACAATCCACATCGTTTGTGGTATCCCAAATGCAATTCCCATTTAATGAGTTCCAGCTTATTTATTTAGCTGACCCTAATCACAGACCGATGTATTAGGTCGCTTCTCCTTTGTTATTTTTCCCTCGCTGTAGGTTATGTCTATCCTTGCTGGAATGCATCGATAAACACGGTGATTCGTACATTCACACATACACACCACTGCATAAAAATATCGCGTTTCCTTGGTGGCCACACCCTTAAGAGAAAAATGTTCTCTCTCTCTTCCGTTCCTTAACCCTAACCGAGGGTGGAATTCAAGTCAGAGTTCTATCCTCGAGGAGTCAAATTCCATCCGCTGACCACCACGGACATGTCGACTTCCGGTCTCCGGCGCACACGGAGACGCGAAATACCCGTCGAGTGTCGTGTAGTTAGAAAATTGTGTATTAAAATCCAATAAGTATAAAACGTAACGAATAAAGAATTAACATTAACTAAATCAGTGCGTTTCATTTTTCTATTGTTGTTCCCCTGGTGATCTTTCTTTCGGGTTCAGTGTTTTACGCAGCGAACAATTTATGATGGAGGAGGAAGTGAACGGAGTGTCCGTGCTAGGCACAATACTACCTCCCCACAATGTCTTATCACGTGATGTCTTACATCATGGTGTGAATGATAATTCGGAGGTGTTCCATGTAGGTTGGTTTTGGAATGTTTTTTTCCGAAAAGAGTTGTATCATGGGAGTTGCGATGGTGTGCTTGCGCTAGTCGTCCTTGTTCAGCATTCTTTTAATGTGTGGTTTGGCTTATTCCAATACTCACATCTTATGGATTGAACTTCCCTCTTTATTTTAGGTGGGATGAAGTTAGGTAAGTTCGTATTTTTGTAAGAGGTAGCTGAGATGTGTCCCATTTCGTTACAAGTTTGACAGATGGGCCTAGAATTTTGTGCAGGATTTTGGTTTCTGTAGCAGGGAGTGGATGGGTGGCCAACCTTGTTACATGTATGACATGTAAGTCTAGCATTATGGCTACTAATAGGGAAAGAATTATCCAAGGGTTCTAATCGCATTTATTGCTCCACGGCGTAGCTTATGGCTGAATTTAAGCCACTCATGCCCTGTGTTTTTACTAAAACTTTGAAAGTGGTATTTTTAAGGCTATCCTTCAAAGTTTGTACTGCTAGTTTTTTATTTATTTTAGTTGTTACGTAAATTTTTTAGTTATTACGTAATCTCGTACGTTTTGCTCGTCAATGGTACTGCATCTGTTAGTATCTAAAGCGAACAATAATTGAGTTGCCTGTCGTCAAATTCTTTTACCGTTTCTCTAGGTCTTTGCCTAACGAGTGCGAGTTCGGTCTGTGCAGCAAATCCTGATCTCTGTCCTTAAATTGGAATTCTAGTTCAATTACTTATCTTTCTATTTAGAGAAAGTCTTGTACTGGATAAAATCGGAAGCTGTCCGGTTTTGGCTATGTTCAAAAATAATAAATGCTGGGTTGGATCTGCAACATATTCAAATAAAATATTGGCACATGCAATGAATTTGCTAAGTTGTTTGGGATTTCCTTCGAGCGCGGGGAGAATATTGTTGACGTCATTAAGACTAATCTTTATCTTCATGTTATGATTTGTAAAGGAAAGGGATTCATTGTAAAACTCTCGCCAAAAAAGGGTAGAGCCCGAAAAAAATCGACCGCCCGTTTATTTTTTCGCGTCAAAATTTTGAAGTCCGACAAGCACAATGTATATTGGTGTTGTCTTAATTTTCAAAAAGATTTTTAAAGTTTTATGCTGCCCACCACTATAACACATACTGACGTAAAGTTTGAGCGCTATCTGTCAATTAGTTTGTGTACAGTTGCTTGTTTTGTTGGTTCACCTCAAGTACGTTTTTCATTTTTTATAATGGATAGTTGGGTAGAGCAAAGAATTGGTATTAAATTTTGTGTTTCCAACAGAATTTCTTGTGCGAAATCGTTGAAAGTGTTCATTAAGACCTATGGGGACTTAGTTCTATCAGAAGCACAAATGTATGAATACTACAAAGCATTCAGAAGTGGTCTGTGGGGGTTCTTTACAGCAATCACAAAGAACCACCCATTCCCTTTAAAGCAACCCGCCTTTGCACACCCAACAAAGCCATTTTGCTTACCTGTAATCGAGCAGCGTTAAGCTACCCTTTCAATATCATTCCTGAAAAATAAGCCCACGGCAAGATCATCATCTTGCCATGGCATCATACGAACGCATATCAACCAAACCACTTGGGTTCATTTTACATGAATCAGTTAGGAACATGATCGGTTCCTCTGGGCGGCAACATGCCAATCATACACCGATCCTCCTGTGTCTGTTTGTTCCAACAATCCGTTGGTCCAAAAAGACACGTCGGGCAACTCGCCTGCTTGCATATCTGCAAGCCAGATTTCCGATGATCGACCGCCTATGCCGAAAACCGATCATCGAGTTGGACACGATATGATTGTTATTTAAACAATCATACCAATGAACGTGTCCCACGTAGCGTTTTCTAAACTAAACAAATCTCCACACTAGCTCTTACCGCTGGTATAAGCGATAAACACCCATTGGATCGGACACGATCATGATTGTTATTCAAACAATAATGCCAATGATCAGTTCCCACCGTGTAGTTCTTTTAAACAACTCTCGTACCATTAACCAATACAAACAAATGCGCATTTAGCCCTTGCCCTTTGAGATAGCATTACGGTATAAACAATATACCCTCTATCGTTTATGATAGAAATGCCTTTAGCCTATGCACGTTCATTATTTGAACAGCTGCATGATTGCTTTCTCTTCTTTCTACCGACGCGCGTTTCGTTTGTCTTTCCTTCCAAGGTAACGATATTCACCCCAATCTGAACGATATCTATGAGGAACCTTCCAATGGGACGCGGATCGGTTTCTCACCTCACCCACTGGGGTGGTTCTGCATCGAGCAGCTCTCAGGGAGTCAGATTTTAACCGCTCAACTGCACGCATGTGCCGCAGTCGTCGAGTTCGGGAAACATACATTAATCACGGTAAAGAGCGCTGTGCGGAGAGATGTAGTAGTTTCTAACATGAAGTCAACATTGTGCCTAGAAAATCAAATAGAAGTATACGTATACGGAATGACAAGGATCTACATAGACTCGAGTGACATCAAATCATTAAACCTTAAACTCACTGTGCTGAAATTGTTAATGTCCAGAGATAATAAGTGAAAAAGACCAAGGAAAAAAAGTGTTTGTGAGAATTAGTTTGTATAAGAAAACGTAGTTATGAGAATTAGTCTAAATAAAAAAAACATTAACATTAAAACTACACCAAGTGTGGTTTCATTTTTATTCGTTTGGTTTTCTTTGGTAATCTATTTGGTACGCTTTTGTGGTCTATTCCTTCCGGCGAACATTTCTTCTAGGCGGACAATAGTGGGAAGGAAGTGAACCGACCGCCCGTGTCATGGTGCAATACTTCCTTTACCCCCACAGGTCACCAAAGCGTTAATGATTTGCGCTCCAAGTACGTCTGTAACTGAGGAAAGCATCGCTAAAGTGAAGGAATTTGTGCTTGAAGACATGCTTTTTCGAACCCGCAGATGTCTGTCACAATGCTAACAATTAAAAAAAAAAATAGTTCTGACATTGGATATATCCGCACAAATTAGCTTTGAAATTTGTCTTATTTTTTGGCCACAATCTTATACAATGACCGATCGCGTGCCGTGCAGATTTATCAATATTTTCATCGAAGAAATTGGGGTGGGTGATGAACAAGTACGGGTGCCCTTGAAACATTACTTGAGGTCTACCCTTGAAATTTGTGTTGAAAATATTGTCTATCGAAAAATTAAAAAAGGATTGACTTTATTAAAATATCCTTAAAGATGGTGATAACATATAATAATGATAATAACATTTATTGTATTAGATTTATGTTGCATCACTTAGAACAAATTCTGTGAAATGTCTACCGCAATGGCTATCTGTTCACTCAAATAGTATGGCAAGCCATGTGATAATCCTTAGGTCCATGTCTTTAAAAGGTACCTCACCTGTATATTTTTACTTCAATCAAAATAAATATCAACCCTACCAACACAAGTTTCCGTTTTCTTTCTAAATAATTACCACTTTTTTTTTAACATATCAATGAACATCACAATGAAGATATCACATCGTCTTTTGACGACTCCTTTAATTTAAACCCAATAAAACGACGTATTCCATTCACTTTATTGAGTTTTTCCACTCCCTTGCTCACGCCAATTTGCAGGACAATTTTCGTGAAAGCTTTGCTCCCCCAGATAGCTGATCTGATTTCGATTTTGCTTTGGTGTGACTGCGAAGTGTGCTCACGAACGTCATAAAAATTAACTTTCCAAATTATTGCGGACCGTCCTATAATATTTTATAGGAAGCATTCGTATCGCAAGGGTCGTAACGTCACACCACGTTCTATATGGATGAATGAAGGTCCCGTCGTCCAATAAATTTAAACCTAATGGAAATCCAGATAAATTCTTGGACGTTTCATTAAAAACGGAAATGACAAAAGGATACCGCTTGTTTTAAATTTGTCATAGCTCCCATTGGGTGCCATAAATTCACAAAGTTACCTCGTATTATGTACGAGTATCGTTCTCACAGGACTCATGCTGATTGAATAAAGTGCAAAACTGTTCTTCGTTCGCCGCCAAATTGTTGGTCGATAATTTATCAACTCTCGAATAATATCCGAGAATTTCAATTAAGCAATCGGAATTTCAGAACCCGACCGGCACAGGTGACCGACCGAAAGCATACCTGGTTCCGATCAGTGGCATCAGTGGGTAATGGACTCACATAATCTAGACAGGGAAGACTAATTTCTTTTTCGATAAAATTTAAATTTTCTTTAACCGACAGCAGCAAAATTCTTGATCGTAAATTAAAAAATCTTTCACTCCCGGTCTCTGGTGGTTTGTGGTGGCCGTACTGATGTTGGTGGCTAGGAAAGCAGAGTACAATACAGATGCTTATTCAATGTCCTGATGGGGATACCATGTATTGTGAGCCGGAATTTATATCAGTTGCAGAAAGGTAGATGCTTTCTTTGTCAAGACAAAGCTATTCCATACACGGATGCTGCATGTGGAAAGGTGCATGATGCCAAGGAACAGTGCTGGAGATACTTTTATTTATTAGAAACATTGATTGAGGAGAACAAAAAAATACATATAAATAAATTCAGTTACCAACGGTGAAGCTAAGCAAAGCACAGCGACGAGGTCACTGAAAAGGAGGATAACCAGGATATTGGACGGAATTCTCTGCAGATGACATGGCCATACAAGTTTTAAATGTATCGGGGACAATTTGTTACCATTACCCGAAGAATAGAGCTATCGAAATGTGGCCGGAAATAGCTGCAACTGGGATTGAAAGCTGCTTAGAGATAGAAGCTATGCACTTGTGTCAGTACCCAAAGAGGTCAACTTAGTTTAGCAAATCTTTTCTAGTCTTAAATCTAATTTATAATAATAATAATCTAAGAGCTTAAAAGTGGATGCGGTTGTAAGTTATTGGTGGAAATTAAAGTTGTCTTTAGTGTGGTTCGAATAAGTCGAATAATCCCCTTGGGATTTGGAAACCTATAGCCGGAGTTAGCGCCCTGAGATGCAATTATTTAATATTAGATTCGCTTTTGAAAATTTCGTAAAATTCAGATCTTAAGGTGCTCCAACAGCAGTACAAGTCCAAAAGTGATTCAAGCTCCAGTAGAGACGCGATTGAAAATTGGAAGTAAGTAGATCGACACACTCCTATCTTGATAATCCACGTCGAAGTCAAATTAAACCATAGTGCGAAAATGTTCACGTGCTAATAGCCTTTTTTCGTTGACTGTAACCAACAGAATACGAGATCAAATAACGAAACGTTGTGACGAAGGTTATAGTGAAAGACGTCAAACATTTTAGTTAGATGGCACTAAGTTCTGCCAAGGCTCAAAATATATACGGTGCCCCTTGTACCAAAAGCAGTGGACAGATGGTGTAAGTTGGGATATGGGTGATAGAGGATATTTCGGATAGAATATGTGAAGGATAGAGGAGGTGGAAGATGCG
Source organism: Microdon myrmicae (assembly GCA_963931805.1). NCBI lineage: Eukaryota > Metazoa > Arthropoda > Insecta > Diptera > Syrphidae > Microdon > Microdon myrmicae. The sequence goes on along the minus strand of OZ007497.1, from coordinate 256,222,390 downwards.
AGGAGATGGCGGGAACATCGATTATTCTCATATAAAAATTATACTTGTTTTTTACCCCCACGCGTGGATAAAAAGAGATTTTGTTCTTAAATGTCCAAGCGGAAGGATACGAAGTAGTTAAGGAAAGGAGGTGTCGATGAACATCGGTCTTAAATAGTAAGACGTTACACCGATGAGCAAACACATGATCAGATAGAGCATTCCACATTCCTACGGTTCGGCTAAAGAATGACTCTCTATGTTTATTTGTGCGTCTGAAGTCGACTTTCAACAACCACTGATACGCATTCTCAGATTGACGAGTGTAGCGATCCTAAATTGCCACTCCCATCCAAATCCCCAACATTACAACGTAATCATAATACAAATCCTCAATTTCCCATTAATCTACATCCAAATTCCATACTAAGTCACATGAGCAACGAATTAAACCAAAAGTTAATTCGTCGCACATTGACTCAATTCCCAAAATCCTGACATCATGAAATGCCTAATTCAAAACGCATTTCATGATTTCCCTTCCAGGAACCTATCCAACCAAACCTTTAACCAATTCCCAGAACACAATTCCAATTGAAGCACACAAAATCTTGTGTGTGCTTCTTGGAATTTTTACACCAAAATAGTTGACAATTCTCAACTGAAAAAAGAATAAAAGGGCAGTAATTTTCGATTTCGAGATTAGTAAAGTTTCAGAGGCCGGAGCCGCGGCAGACAGCCAAGCAACTCTTATTTTAAATCTTAAAATTCAAAAATAAAACGATTAAGGAGTAACTTACTTGAATCTTAAAAATCAACAATAAAACAATGAAGATGTAACTTACTTAACTCTTAAAAGTAAAACAATAAAGAATCAAAAGTGAAACAATAACGCCCAGGAAAAGATACAGTTTTATTCTGAGACAACTGGACCAGGGTAAACAGCGAGGGCACACCACACCAAAAGTAGGTAAGCCATTCCTTTTCCTCAGTTATATCGATGGGCCCTCAACAAAATGGCACAGCCGGTAGGATTTAGGTAAGGCCATAGAGCGGACGGTTCTAATAAGAGCCACTGAATCCTAAATCCTACGAATCTACTAAATCGTTGGATGATCACCAGTAAACAAGAAAAAATAACAGAAACGGCCATCGTCAAAGGCATCCATCCAAGGACTAATTTTGAGGACAAATAAACCATCAATAAAATTACACGGGATTGGACCTAGATTAACTTGGGAGTTAACAAAAATCGATAAGGATTTATTGAAAGGAGAAGTTCTATATCACGATACGATCCAGAAAACTGAAGAAGAGGTTTGCGGAAATAAGAAGAAAAGTCGAAAAGAAACACAACCAGAAGGAGTACAATATGAGCATCCAAAAACTAAATAAAGGAAAAAAGAAAAAAGAGATTGAATGCCAAATCACAGGAACATAAACCAACAAAGGAGAAACTCTTCCAAAAAACAACAACGTCAACAAGACAGCAGTTCCAACAAGAATAGCCGTTCCAACAAGAGTAGCAGTTCCAGCAAGAGTAGCAGTTCCAGCAAGAGCAGCAACCAACACACCAACAGCTAAAATAAATAAGCATTTCTTTTCTCCCTTTTTATAATTAGTTAAGACATTATTTAATTGTATTCCTTTTTAAACACGAAAACATGAGCTTAACCATACTCTGCTCCCCCAACTCTGTTGGACCTATATCTGTCTATATTGTGCCTACCTATCCTAGGGAAAAAATGCTACCCTTAAACAAATAAGTATAACAAAAAAACACAATAATAACATTGACACTCGCCCTTGGGACAGCAAACACCTAAAACATACATACCTGTACCTCCTCTTCCCCGTTTATATTGCAACTACTATTTTAATTTGTCTTTTGATCTATGGAACAAAGAACCACCCCAAACCCTAGTACACCCCACGACCTTTTGCTTCCTTCGCCTAAGAAACTCCGTAGCGGAACCGTAATCGAAATAAACCCCCCGATCAAAACTCGCGACCCCAGCCCAGCCTTATCAGAAATTTCAGCACCTCAATACCAAAGGGATCTAGCAACCTTTGAAACAATGGCTATTGATTATACAAAGGTTGCGAAGCTGTCTGCACAGCTAATCCCCATCTTCTCCGGGGAATTAAATCCGCATATAGGTGCAGAGTTGGAAACATTCTTGGATTGTTGCAAGAGGGTCTTAAACTGCCTCAGGACCGAAGAACACGAGGCTTTTCTACAGATATTCGCCACTAGACTGAGCGGAGAAGCTTCTTCCCTCTTCGCGTCCACTCCGCTCGCAACCTTTCAGGAAGCCGAGGATGTGTTGAGAAAAGTTTATTTACCGGTAGAAAATTACCAAGACCTGGTAAATAAGCTACTAGCTATTCGGCAAAACCCGGTAGAAGCTATTATCTTATTCCAATTATGACTGAAAAAATCGTTAATGAAATGCAAGTGTGGGGAGGAAGTATTGTGCGTCGGCGTACGACGCGGATTCACTTCCTTCCGCCATCGTCACTATAAGGATCCATCTGGCGAAAACTCGAACTCAGACACTGTTCACGGATGAAACACTGGAGAGCCACCGAATTCAAAAGTCAATCACAAACACGATCACCAAGCGAAAGAGAAAACTCTAGGCACAGGAGAGAATAAAAAGAAACACTAAAATTTAGTTCAATGGAGTATTATAAGTGGTGTTTATTGTTTTCTTTTTTAAATGTTAAATTATTGTTATATTGCAACGTTGCACACTGATTACTGCGTTTAATTAAAAATATAGTTTTTCAAATACCGGTAGTAGATTCTAGAACTAACAAAGTTATATTAATCGATACGACTCGATACGCGTTCGACTCACACTCGACTTTTGTTTCACAACCGTGCCGGCGCCGGTACGGTGGATGGCGGAGCGACCATCCGTCTTGATGGTTATATTACGACTAAACGATCGTCATCTCATGCAGAGATGATTTCGCTAAGAAAAAAGGAAGAGAGAGAAAAACTCTTCTCTTAAGGGTGTGAATATATGCTTGCCAAGGATATGTTTTATCTCCCGCAAGTGTAACGTAGAGTCTCTCTTGTGGGAACAAGAAAACCAGATCTCGTAATAAAGGTCATGGTGGTATGTGTGGGATCGTTCAAATAGATGCGATTCACACGTGCAGTGGAACGACGAAACAGGCAGGCGGCAAAGACAATAGGGAAAAATGACCAAATGCGCCGTTGGTAATGCGGGTCATTGTTTACACGATGCCTCGTCGCTATTTTCGACGTTAGGAGAAAAAGGTGCTAAAGCAAATTGGATTTTTATGGCATCTCTGGCTGCAGTAGAAACCGGGTTCATATTTGCATTAGGAAATGCTGGAGAATTTGGCTTCGGCGTATATTGCGCTAATTATATGCAGCTGCTTGGGTTGTTTATTGATAAGACAAACCAAAAAGGTTGCCAGGCAATGTGTATGAAAAGGTATATGACGCTGCTGAGAAAATAGACGGCGCGATATTCATGGTCCCTGTCATGACGGTTACATTGAATACAATCCGAATTATTTTGTTTACAGGAATTCATCTAAGAGAATTTGACTGGCGACATAGATGCCGAAATTGATTGGAAATTCCTGGTAAGTTAATAAAGAAATCTTAAGGAGCAATGGTATGCGAAGAGAATGCATGAAGGTAAGTTTTCTTTACAGGGACTTAAAGATCATAGATTTGATCTCTTAAATGCGTGCAGCATTTTTAGGTGCCGAATGCGAATGCATTGGCGAGGACTTGAGCGTCTCGGGTGATGATTATGGGGGTTTTTTAGGAAGGTAAACCGTGGGATTTGGCGGAACCGCCCCACAAGAAAGCCGTGGAGCTAAAATATGGTCCCACACTGTCCGAGGCGGTAAAGACAGAATTAGATGACTTTGCAAAAAGCATCTACAAAAAGGCTAACAAACCCATACCATCAGCAATTTTTACTACTAATGGGAGATGCAACGCTGGACTCTCTAATGGAAAGAACCTTGGAATTGGAAAAAATCCAACAACCACAGGTGCCACTAACTTCTCCGCAGGTTTCGTTCGACCCTCCTTCACCGTATACGCCAATAACACCTCCAGAAACTTACAAAGCAATTTTAGGTACCCAAATGGCACAAACTATGGCACAAATAATGCCCAATAGCCCAGATGTGGAAATAATACCACACATACAACTAACAGCACAGGGAATTCCGCAACTAGAGTCACAAATACCGCCAGCTGACCAACCATACAGGGGAACCGAAGGAATAACGAAATCAGTCCCCTCAGCATACCCCTGACACATGCAGACCCTCTCAGCAGGATAACCTGCAGTTACTGTAACAAAAGGGGGCATGCCTACGAGGATTGTGTGAAAAGGAAGAACACACCCGTTTGCACACACTGCCAGCAATTAAATCACGATATCCGTGATTGCCGGCAATTAAGGGAGGTAAAAAGAGTTCTGCACGTAAGACAGACTTGCGACTTCTGTGGCCAACAAGGACACAATCTAGAATCCTACCAGCAAAAGCTGAAATGGGAGTCGCGAATCCAATGTCAACCTGCAAAGAACTCCTCTACTTCCAAACAAAGAAGGCCAAATCCCTCGGTGGCAAAAAGAAGCTACCACATCAGGACCCCACGCGAGTTCCTTTTTTTTCTAAATTACACTTAAGTGAAGTAGTAAAAACATTTTATTTTATAAGAATTTATATTTTTATTTTAATTTATATTGGAGTCAAAAAATCGTCTGCTCTTCAGAGAGACGCTTCTAAAACTGAATTTATTTTTACATCAAGATCTTTTCCTAGGCTTTTCTTTCTACATAATATATATTGTATTGCAATTTGCTTAATTGCCTATTTCGTGATTCCACGGTCTTGTAAATTACTTTTTAATTACTTCTTAATAGGTTTTATTTCTATCATATGTTGCAATAGACATTACATTGCAATTTTTATATTTTAATGTTTCTAGGAAATGTGTAATTAAGTTACACATTTCGATAGATAGGTTTTTTGTGTCGTCGAAGGATTCTTTGACGTAACACGCGCGCCGATAACCAGCGTCCCAACTGTCCAACTACCTATAGATGTAGGTGTTAACAAAAACACAACACTAGTAGTGGACACCGGCCTTGAAATCAGTCTGTTCAGCCAAAATTGCCTTAACAAAACAGACTCCAAAATAAATCGGCAAGAAGCTTGTACCCTAGAGACGCCATCCGGAAGCTGCAAGGTCAACTTCCAATTAAATGGTAAGCCCAAACTCCCCTGTACGTTCCAAGTAGTGAGCAACATGCCCGATCTTACAGAAGACGGTCTACTGGGAAATGACTTTCTGTCAAAGAACTGCAATGTGGAGGACCCCAAACAACGCGTCACTTTTCCTCGCACGAAAAGAAACCCCAAAGTATTTAGTGTGCCAATAAAGTTCTCACACGTCGAGAAAAAGGCACCTGAAAATAAATACGCTAAAGGAAAACAGGAGCAAGCCCAAGGTAAGCGCAAAATCCTCAGATGAAAAAGGAACCCCAAGGAGCCAAGTGGTAACACCAAAAGTATAAACCAAATAACTGACACTCCGTCAGCTAATTCAAAAAACTCGTGCCCCAACTCCTCTCAGAATACAAACCTATTGCAAATGCCCACATCGCCTGGAAAAATAATAAACCTCAATGAGATCGGGGAAATACTGAGGGTTTATCATAATTCCCCTTCCGGTGAACATCTGAGCATCACCAAGTCGTATAATAAAATACGACAAAGATACTGGCGGCTGTCCATGCTCTCCGACATTCGGAAATATAAAAAGCTATGCGAGGAATGCCGTTCTTCAAAGCCAACCGCATGCCCCGGAATTGAAACAAAACCGCGATTGTTTCAAGTGGGAAACATGGTATTGGTAAGGCATAAAAAACGCAAGGGCAAAGAAATACCCATCTGGAAGGGCCCTTTCCTCATCACAGGAATAACTAAGGCAAACAATACGGTCATCAAAATAGGCTAAAGATCCGTGGTAATCCACAGCAATAGATTAAAACCTTATTCCTAAATTCTAACCCTTCGAAATACCCGTGCCCCACTACTAACCCTAGACACATGCTATCCCCAGGGTGTATCATAATCCAATAACTAACCACATAAAAACATTCATAAACACACAATATGAACAGAAACAAAAGACCACACAAAAAATTGTCAAATCACTAATGTTATACAAAAAAGATATTAAAACAAATGTAACGAAATACAAAAAAAAAAGAAAGCACATACAAACAAAACAAAACAGACATTGACCCTCAATGAGGAAGACAATTCATAAATAACAAACAAAATTGTAACAATTCAAAAATATATGTAAATCCCAACTAAGACCTTAAATAGGAGCACTAAGAAAAAACGAAAGAGCACTAAGAAATAAGGAAAGAACAAACAAAAATTACTAATACAAAACAAAACGAAAATGCTACGAGCTATTAAACGCTACAATCCAAACACAAATAAATTAATGTTAATTCAATAAACCCAATAATCACATCTTGACAAAATAGACACAGCCACAACAAAATTTAAACAATTAATGTTCAAATACCAACCCAATTACAAATGTAAACTATCGCGAAATTGAAATGCCACCGCCCTTTGCTTCTCATCCATTCCAGACAACTAATCTCTTCCAGATTAATTTTCTTTTCTAAAGGGGGGAGGGATGTAGCGATCCTAAATCGCCACTCCCATCCAAATCCCCAACATTACCCGTAATCATAATCCAAATCCTCAATTTCCCATTAACCTACATCCAAATTCCATATTAAGTCACATGAGCAACGAATTAAACCAAAAGTTAATTCGTCGCACATTGACTCAATTCCCAAAATCCTGACATCATGAAATGCCTAATTCAAAACGCATTTCATGATTTCCCTTCCAGGAACCTATCCAACCAAACCTTTAACCAATTCCCAGAACACAATTCCAATTGAAGCACACAAAATCTTGTGTGTGCTTCTTGGAATTTTTACACCAAAATAGTTGACAATTCTCAACTGAAAAAAGAATAAAAGGGCAGTGATTTTCGATTTCGAGATTATTAAAGTTTCAGAGGCCGGAGCCACGGCAGACAGCCAAGCAACTCTTATTTTAAATCTTAAAATTCAAAAATAAAACGATTAAGGAGTAACTTATTTGAATCTTAAAAATCAACAATAAAACAATGAAGATGTAACTTACTTAACTCTTAAAAGTAAAACAATAATGAATCAAAAGTGAAACAATAACGCCCAGGAAAAGATACAGTTTATTTCTGAAACAACTGGACCAGGGTAAACAGCGAGGGCACACCACTGGACCAGGCTAGACTGCGAGGGCACACCACCCCAAAAGTAGGTAAGCCATTCCTTTTCCGTAGTTATATCGATGGGCCCTCAACACGAGTATCGCGAGACAATGTCTGAAGAGGCGGAACGCTTTCAGCAAGTTCATTTGAGAAACGAGTGTGATTATGCCTATTACCGCAAACCTACAATAGTGAGAGTAGTCAGGTCGCGAAGATTAAGATGAACCGGACATTTGGCGCGAATGTGCAACGATAGGACCGTGCGTAGAATTTTTGACGGTAGACCAAAGGGAAAGAGACCGGTGGGGCGGCCGCGGCAGAGATAGGAGAACAATGTTAGGTTTGACCTTGAAGAGATCGGATCAGATGGTCAAGCGTGGAAGGAGAGTACACAGGAGAGTGAACGATGGCGGAGTCGAGTCGGTGAGGTCATGAGCTTTTAGGTTCCTACAGGCCAACAAATAGTACTAGTAGTAGACAGGTATGTTATATTTTGTAGTGGGAGTTTATTGATAACGTAATTCGCGCAGGAGTTGGATGTCCCAGTTGAATTTAAAATGTTAACGAAATCCATTTGGTACGCGCACGACGGGCTCGCCAGTGTGGAAATAACGCCCGTGCTATAGTGTGCACGATGTGGTTTTGATAAATATGCCATACGAATTGATACTGCACACTACTTATAGAGCGCGCCACCATCGCTGTGTGCTGTTTTTAACGCTAGTTATTGCATTTTAGAATAGTCAAAACCCCATAAAACGCCCTGCATATCGTCAAAATTTTAAAAAATTTCAATGAAAACCTTTTCTTTTAATAACCCCTCGAAAATTAGTTTGTTCTGAGAAGCCTCACAGCCCTATGCCACTTAATGAAAGTTGACTTTGTTCGCACAAGAAAGTTATAAATCCAAAATCATTATTTTGTGGAACAATCAGTATTAGAGTTTATCCCAAGGTAATATATAAGAGATTTATTTGCCACAGCATGTTCTCTGCCATTTTAGCACTTTTATGTGCTGTGCCCTTATAGATGTTATTCCACTGAGCTCTAACCAATATTACATCTCACTCATAACCCTCCTTATGATAAAAAATGGTCAGAGATTTGTAATTTATGAGCGGCACAACAGAGAATCGGTTGGATATTGCATTGGACTGCAACATGTACTTGTACTTATTTCATAGAGATAAAAATCCTTTAGTTTACATGGGATTTAAAGTAGAATTGTACTGATGAGATCCAGAATACTGATTTTATGTATAATCACGGCAACGACATAAAGCAAAACATAAAAGCAAACGATGAATGTCTTATACTGGAAGTCGTTTTTGGTCTTTATCAGTGCCGGATTAAGCCAATCGGGGGCGCTAGGCCATTCAAATTTTGGGGCCCTCTTTTTTTTAATAATCGTAAAATTAATCGTTATTGATGCATTTGTATAATTTAAACAACTAATTCATATCATTTTAAGGTTTTCAAATACAATAAAATAAAGGAAATCATTTTTTTCAGTTGAATTATATATTTTTTGATTAAAAATAATTAACAGCTTATTAAATTATAAAATAATCTTTGGACATCTCTCTGGAAGATGAAAGCGACGCTCGTTTTCAACAAACTTTTTTTCTACATTTTTGATCAACAAAATCATTGATGATTTCTTCAAAATCAATTTGACGAAGAATGTCCGATTCAATGGACATCAGACTTAGCATGTCTAATCGTTCTTGACGCATAACACTTCTTTGCTCGTTTTTGATGCGTTTCAATTTTAAAAAAGAGCGCTCTGTCGAACAATTCGTGATCATAAGAGTTAAAAAAATGCGAAGAGCAATTTCAACGTTCGGAAAAACTAATTCAAGATGATCTTGAATCAAACTTTCGTGGAGGTCAGAGTGAGTGAACTTAAGTTTCATTGGGAATTTTGATTTAATGAAAGCGTGAAACTGTATGAGTTCAGGGTAAAATTCTTCTAAATCGTCAGAGTAAAAGTCAACAAAATCGGAAATCTTTTTGGAATACACATTTTCGGTCAAATCAAAATCAGCCAAAAACGAAAATCTCTCCGAAACCTCTAAGTAAACTTTGCTTCGTCTGTTGATTTCAATCTTGAGCGTATCGATGATTACCAAAAAACCGTTTACACAAAAATAGTCGCGCGGACTTAATGCAACCTTTGGAGCATCGCCATCGTTTGGCTGTCTTGTTCTTCGTCGAACTCGCGATGCAACATTCGCATAATCTGTCTCAGGTAAAATGGATCTGGCTTTGTTTTCAAACACTTCGAACTTATCTCTTCTCTCATCTAACAAATTTTCCACTGACGGGTACATTAACGCGCAGGTTTTCAGATCAATTTCTACTGACTGCAATGCTTTGCTCGTTGCCCGAAAATTGTTCAAAGTATCGATCCACAAAACAAGCATGAAAACATATTCGAAGGTTTGAATTTTATTCGCGATACATTCAGCTTCGTGTCTACAATCACTTTTTTGTGTTAAATCATCAGCAATTTCATACAATGCTGCTACGATTTCGTTGAAAGATTTTTGAATTGCCTCAGTGACGTTCGCATGAGCTCCCCAACGAGTTTGGGATAACGATTTCAGAACCTTTTCGTTTCCGATACGTTCCTTCAAAACGTCCCACCGGTGGGTTGAGGTTGAAAAGAATGTGTACAATAGTTGTACAATAGAAAAAAAGTTCACTGCAAACAAGCAGCACTTTAGAGCAGTTCTCCAACTAAGTTAAGCGAATGCGCTGCACATGGTAAATAAATCGCAAATTCGTTGAGATTTAACAAGATCGATTGCATACCTGAGTAAATACCATATTCGGAGCATTATCATAAGATTGACCCCTGCAGTATTTAAAATCTAAGCCGCAAATCGCAGGGAATTCTAAAACCACTTCAGCCATCGCAACACCTCTATGGCTATCAAAGTTTAAAAAAGTCAAAAATCTTTCAACGGGCTTTCCATTCTTAGCAACATATCGGACAACTACACTGAGTTGATCAACGTGAGCGATATCCGGAGTTGAATCGACTGAAAGACCAAAATATCGCGCGGCTAAGACCTCTTGTATAATGTGATGTCTTACTTTTGAACCCATAATGCTGATCAACTCCTCACAAATTGTTTTTGATAAATACGAGGGATTCCCCTTGCCTCGGTCCGCAAAATTTTCAATGTGACTTTTAAGAACGGGTCAAACTGTGCAAATAGTTCGAGTAAACCTAAGTAATTTCCATTATCTGGAACGCCGAAGTGCTCGTTTGTGCCTCTGAAAGGTAATCCTCGTTCAGCCAACGTTATGATGACTGGAATCAATCGTCGCACTGCATCTTTCCAATAATTTTTCTGTTTCTGGTACTCAAGTTGAAGGTTGTCGGAAACATCGACGCAGGTCTGTCGCCTTTGAATGTATGTCAACATACATTCTCTGTGAAGAGATCCATTCTCATGTTGATGTAATTGGGAAACATTTTTCCAATCATAAAATCCATCGCTGGTCAGTTTGTTTTGTTTGTCTTTGGAAGCAAACATTTTACATACAAAACAATACACGCAACCAGTCGTGGGAGAATAAATTAGCCATTCGCGCTTGAACCGTTCTTGATTTGCCTTTCTTCCAAAAAACGTTTTTTCTGAGCAATATCTTGCTCTACCTTCTGCATCGTCAAATCTACGAGACAGCTCAAACGGGCCAGAGTGATTTTGGCACATGCTTGGACCACGATTGATCCAAAAATTGGCGTCATCGTCAGTGAAATCACCCCACTTGCCTGGATCGCTCGAACAATTGTCATTGTTCGCTGCAGTTTCAAAAGTACCCAAATCCGCGGCTCTGGGCTCTTCGTATTCGTTCAGACTAACATCACGCTGCGAGTTTGATCCATCATCTTGATCCAAAGATTCAGAGGTTTTGAGATGATCGACTTGCTCTGTTTCAGATTGAATCTGCAAATTTCGCAATCTTTATTAGAAAAGGGATCAATCATAAAGTAATATATAGTGGAGAAGTGCGCAGGTTCCGGGTGCTGGAAGCCTGTATCGTCCGCATACCCCTTCAGCAAGGAAGGGGTTTGTATGCGATTGCGGTCTATGCACCTGAGGAGCACCAACAAAACCTATTTATAGCGGAGCTCGAGACACTCTTTCGATGCTTACAATTGCACCTGGGCAAAAATTACTTTATCCTAGGGGGAGATATGAACGCCAAGCATAGAAATTGGGGAAATTATATATCTAATGCCAGAGGAAATCAGTTGGCTGGTTGGTTAGATCAGTATCATATTGAATATAGAACTGACCTGCTAGCTACGAAATATCCATCGTTCCCCAGAGGTAGATCGTTCTTAGATATCTTGCTAATCGACTCGCGACTGAGATTACTTAACACCAACAGACGAAACACAAACTGTTTACGGACAATTGAATACGACAGCGACCACTGTGCATTCACGGCAGTAATAGAGCTTCCGAACGAGCTTGCAGATCTGGAGGAATTCGTGATCCCGCAACCCTATAACTACAGGGCAATGCGATGGCCGCAGTTCACCAGATCATTAACAAGAGAACTTTGTTCGAATGACTTTAATCTGCCAGTAAACAGAAACCTGACAAATGACGAAATCGACAAATACATTCAACAAATGGACGAAACCGTAAAACGAACAATGGACAAAACAATTCCCAAAACAACAGTTACAGATCACATTAACATGTACAGAAACGCAACAATAAACGCACTCCACAAGAAAAAGAGCAGACTGCTATCGAAATTAAAACAATTACACAGACAGTTTACAGACAGACAAGACCAGGAGATAATATCACTGAAATCTCAATTAAAAAACCTCCAACAATTACTTAAAGCTAATTATAGATTAGCAACAAATTTGTATTGGAACAACAGAATTCGAGCTATAAAAACTAATAACCCGAATATGTTCCCACAAATAAATAAAATATTCAGGAGAAATAATCAAAACGAGATTCAGTGTCTCCAAACTCCACGTACTGAGGTAAACAAGCAGCTGCTAACCAACATTGGCATAGATACAGAGAACGCTATCCTCAATAGTGAGCTCTTCGTGATCGAAGATCCTTTGGAGAAGGCGAACGCTGTGGGAGCTGTCTTTCAGGAAATGTACAAGGTGAATGAAAGCATTCACCGAAACCATGACCTGGAGGACAGAATTCGACTGAATCACCTGCACCTCCGGAATGAAATTTCACATTGGCAATCGGAGAATCCGGGTTTTACGGAATTCAGTGACGATAATCTGTCAATTGACATTAATGCCAATGGTGGGGCTAATAGCCTTTTAATCACAAGGGAAGGAATCCAGAGTATCTTCGACTCATTAAGAAGCAAAAAGTCAGTGGGAATAGATGGAGTACCTAACATCGTACTCAAGAACCTGCCCCCAAAGGCAATAGATATATACACGGTCCTGTTTAACAACGCGTTGAATAATGCATATTATCCCGCGCGTTGGAAAACGGCTATCATTCAGCCCATCCCAAAAAAGGGCAAAGACTGTACAAACCCAATGAACATGCGTTCGATAAGTTTACTCCCAAGCATCAGTAAAGTATTTGAAAAAATCATTAACAAAGCTCTGCTAAAATGGGTAGACGACAATAGCATTATTCCAAATAACCAGTTTGGCTTTAGGGCGGGTCATGAAACCACACATGCCGCAGCTAAACTGGTCTCCGACATACAATGGAATAAATGTAGGAACCAATGCACAGGTGCTTGTCTGATCGACTTGGAAAAAGCCTTTGATACCGTCTGGATCGAAGGGTTGTATTACAAACTGGTCAGACATGGCATACATAAGCCTTTACTATATGTACTTTACGATATGTTAAAGGACAGGAGGTTCGTGGTCAAAAGTGGTAATGTGACCTCTAATAAAACGTATAATATCATGAATGGCTTGCAACAGGGTGCGGTACTCTCTCCGATTCTTTTTAACATTTACATTAGCGACTTATTAGATGCACTTCCGCAGGCTATTGCGTACGCAGACGATCTCATAATTTACAGAACAGCTCCGAAAGTTGAGATCATAAATAGTTTAATACAGCGAGATTTCAACAACGTGCAGCGCTATTGCGACAACTGGGAACTTAAGATCAACTTCCAGAAATGTGAAGCCATCCTATTTAGAACCCCATTATATAAAGCCACGAACGACACAAGGAAAAACTGGCGAAAGCTAGTTATCGTGGGACCGCATGGAGATAAACTGGAAACCAAGAGTTTAGTTAAATACCTGGGCATCTGGCTAGACCAATATCTGTATTTCAACAGACATGTAGAGGCTGCTCTGGTCAAGGCTAGAAAAACGTTTGCTATGACAAGGAGGCTATTTCACAGTAGCCAACTTGATAGCAGGGTAAAAGTCATATGCTACATGACGCTAATCAGGCCAATGCTCATATATGGCTGTCCAGTATGGTTTAACATAGGTCCAAATTTGATGGAAAAGATTCGGGTGTTCGAAAGGAAGTGTCTGAGAACCTGTCTCAGATTATATCGAACACCGGAATCGGAATACAAAAAGTACTACTCAAATGAGACTTTATATAATGAAGACTGCATAAATAGGGTGCTATGAGAACGTGCGTCGCAACGGTTTTGTTCCACCAGAGGCGTTCCTTGATTTGGACAGGAAAGGGCTTATACAGGATAGATCCGGAATTCCGCTGATCTATCATGTAAGTAGATCATCCGTAGACGGGCGATTGTGCTACGACCGGGAAGTAACGCGCACCGAAGAAGAGCTCCTGCGCTTCAGTAGGGCTATCTCCCACAGAGACCGGGACGATAGTATTAGACAGCGTCACCAGTTCTGGTGGTTGAATGGCATATAAAGACCAGGATACCAGAGTCGGTATAGAATCACACTATCATCAACTAGCTTACATAGACTTAGCTTTTCTAGAATTAGGGTAGTATAAGATTTAAGTTAAGTTAAGCTAAGTGATTTTACATAAAATTAAAAGAAAAAAAAAATAGGTAAGTAAGTAAGTAAGTTAAATTTTAAGAAAAAAAAAACAAAAAAAATTGACAAAGTTTTTCAATTTTTTTTTGTCTTTCAAATAATTATAAGTATTGCCACAAAGTTCTGTCGCCGAAAGGCAAATTATACAAATATTAAGTAATGTTTAGTTTAGAGCGTCTGCGAAGGACCAGTAAGTAATTATATAAGATATTTAAGCTAGAATTTAAGCATTTTTTGTGTAGCCTTTAATTTAGAAACTAAGAATATAGAAAGAAAATAAAAAAATGTTTAAAAATGAATGACATTCTGGTAGGAAAAGCAAACATCAAATTCTGCATTTGAAATTAAACAACAAAGTTTACAAAATCAAAATCGAACAACAAAACAAATTTGGGAAAACTAAACGAAACTTAAAAAAGAAAACAATATACAAACTCACTTTCATTATTGTTGTTGAATAACAAAAAAAGACAATTTGATTGGTGATGTTTTTTGTGTTGTGTGAAAAGATACAATATAAAACAGAACCTACCTTTTTCAACAAATGTGTAGTTTTCGATATTACACACAATACCACAATTTCACATTAATTAACATCTAGATTCGTCACTAATTGAAAAAAACGTTCTTTTTTCTCTAAGAACAACGAACAAATGTAATTTGACAAACGACAAAGCAACAGATAGTTTTGTTTTGCTTAACACACTGAAATGAATCGTTTTTGTTTATATAAACAAGCTCGAGTTTGCAAGCGCTGTTTCGGTTATTTAGCGCGCGATTTGAAATTCAAATCGTATCTTAAAATACAATCAAAAGAATAAATCAATTAAGATTTTTAAATATTTTTGTTTGAAAATACATTTGTATAATCAATTACATGAGATAAATGAATTGTCTTTAAAAAGATGTTTGTTTACAAAATTCCAAAAAATATAAAAAAATGGAATTAAAATTAAAAATAAATTAAAAACAATCATGACAAATTTTCTTGGGGGCCCTTGCTCGCCAGGGGCCCCAGGCCATGGCCTAGTCCGGCCTAATGGGTAATCCAGCACTGGTCTTTATAATATAATATAATAATATAATAATTTGTCTTTATGACATTAGTCGAACGTAGTCGGTCTTTCCCCCTTCAAAATGTGTTATTATTGTCATTGCTTAAGTGAACGTGAAACATACATGCTCGCAAAATCCATCAATCCAGTCTATTTTAGGTCATAAAACACATTCAGTCTATTTTGGATTATAAAAAATATAGTCATTCTTCAGCCGAATTACACAAGTATATGTCCGCTCGTGTATTTGCCTGTATTTCAATCTTCAGTCATTGAAGGTCCATGTGTATTGATACTACTTTCATCTATCCTCCGAACTACTTAACCCTTATGTCAATGACCGGGTACCCGGGTACCCATTCGGCGCAATTTCACGATTGCTCGGCCTAGTACTCGTAGACGATTTTTTAAAATCTCAATTTGAAAGTAAAAAAGAATTTTTTTTTCATTGAAATTTCGTAATTATCATTCAGAAACGTTTGAATGGAGATGATCTAAGACATGGCACCGAAATTCGTCTACTAGGCCGAGCAATCGTGAAATTGCGACGAATGGGTACCCGGGTACCCGGTCATTGACTACTGTCGGTAAAGTTGGTCATTGACATAAGGGTTAAACCGATACTCTACTTTGACATTTGTGGATGCTATAAAACTTCTTTTACATAGTTTACAAAAGCGCTGAATATTATCAAGTTGTTGAACATTAGGAAATCTTTGATTTCACAGATAACATTAAACAACTTTTATCGCTTTTTAATTATACATTCGAGGTCTGTATTTTGGGACACTAATTAAAAGAATCATATGCAAACCTTCTCCACTTCTTAAGATATTCTTGGAAGGACATCTCAGCAAGCTCATATTTCCTTTTGGCTCACAAGCTACTATATTACTTCCACTCCTTTCCTGGATGCATTAACTATATTTTTGATTGTTTTATCAAACCGATAATACGATGGCTAAAGACTTCGCTTTATAACACATCCAACTTTATTATTCCTCCAGAATATTTTGTTTTTAAAGACTTGAACTTCTGGCGTTTTCTTTTTTTACTGCCCATTAACTTGTGTGTGGATTTTTATCTTTCACGATAAAAATCTCAACGTTCACAATTTATACATCAAGTATAAACACGTGGCGCTTTTATTTCCTTTTTTTATCTTTTATTATTTTGTTGGTTTACGTTGGTTGTGTGTATCCAGTGATGTTTTGGAAGTATTTGTATTCATCCACCTCCATAAATGGGCTCTCCAGCACTTTGGGAACGCTTCTGGATATTTACACATCGTAGGCGCACCAAAACGAGAGTGAAATAATGATTTCAAGTTATATCCAGGTGAGTGAAATGTAATATATGCATTTTCACCGGTGGGCTTTGTACACGCTCTGCAATATTGGGCTTGTGTTGTAAAATGTGGATGGACACAGCGCTGCTCTTAGTTGTATCATAAATTCCTGCTTTCGTAACCAGGTAAACAGGAAAAATTACTCTGATATTTTTATCCTCAACGGATAGTGCCATTAATACACATTATAACTCTTGTAATATGTGGATAAATACTGATAGCGAATAAAGGTAAGGTTATTATTTTGCATTTTTCACAACAATGGGAAGAACTGGAATTTATTTAAATAGGATATTCTTTGAGGTATTAGTTTGACATGTAGTATTTTATTATTGACACCGAGTATTTTTGACAATCTGTGTGAAAGTGCCAACATTCAAAAATGAGGAAATATTATGCACGTACTCTGCAGGACGCAAGGTTCTGGATGACAATAAATCCGTTTAAAGAAGCATTTCTTTTTTTTCAACATTTTTTATTTCCGTTTTTATCTTAAATTCTATATTATAGGCTAGACAAAAAATGCTTAAATACGAGCTTTATTATATTATATTATATTATAATTTACTGATCCTACGCAGACGCTCTAAGCGGAACTTTACAAATAATCATTTCAAGACTCGAATTCACTATGTTACACGCCATCACTGCTACATCCAAATAGTTACCTGTCAAGACCACCCCCACATTAATCAGACATTCATTTCGGATTCACTTAACGTGAATTTCCTCGTGTTCATTAATTTGTGTTCAATCAATAACCCAAATTATTTATGGGTAAATATTTACTTGTGATTACCTTTATACAACCTGAGATTCTTAAACAGGCAAGGAAATCATACAGTTCAGATATCCACATCTGAAAAAAACTCTATGATAGAGATGATACCAATAAGTTATATAGAAATATATTCTGTATTCTTGTTCAAGAATATTTGAACACAGGTTCCTTGGCATTGTGGCCCACGCATCCCAAGTAAGCAAGTTGATGTTTTGGCGTTAAATTAATTGGATTATTCATGCCAGAAGTCATGTGGTCATATGACGTGTTGGGCACAACGAAATTATTGTACGACAGGGGTTTTATTCGTTTTTGCCCTTCGATTTCAAGGTTTCGCCTACCCATTTTAGCCGTAAAAGCTTGATATTTGGAGCATCCTCTAAAATTGCCACTATAGCCTACTTTTTTTTTTAGTATACTTCTTTCAGAAGAGGCGAACCTATAGCGCTATTTGAAGAAGCTAAAGGCTTACTATAAGCGTCTGAAATCACAGATTGATCCGTAAGTTACTAAGTTACTAAAATTAATAGGTTAATCGTTTAAATGCGATTATCTCGCTGAATTTTGAAAACCGATCTGGCTGAAATGTTGGGAGATTTCTCGCTTCATATGGGGTATATCTAAAGTTTTGAGGATATTGCTATTCTACTCTTAATATTTCTTTTTTTCTTTTTTCTATTACACTTCTCACGGGAGAGGCGAACCTATAGCGCTTCGAGATGCCACCAATTAACTGTTTCAGTTCTTTTTGAACAGTTGCGGGTTGTAATGCTTCCCGAACAGGAGGTGGGTCGGGGGGGGGGGGGGGGGATACGAGTAGGTGTGCCAGGACACGGATTCACTTGATTCCCCAACACTTGATTCGCCGAATTCACAGGAAGAAAAGAAATGTAGAAATAATAACTCGTACTGGTGTTGGGTTGATGTTAACGTTCCTTTTTATTCTTTATCACTATCCACATTTATTTATATTGGTTCGTATAAAATTAAGTTGGTTACACTACATCTGCTTAGTTCTTGAGTTTTTATTGTATCTATAAGATTTACTATTCTGCAGATCCTATCAAACATTTGTTTCCAATAAACAACCGCAACAAATTATGTCTTGAACGTTTAACTATTTCTAGGACTTAAAACATTTTGGTTTCGATGAATAACGGCAACGAATTATGTCTCTAACATTTAACTATTTCTAGGAATTAAAATACTTTCCTTTATATTGGTATTCGTATATGAAAGGTGTTACGAGTCCGGGACGCCGTGCTTCCTCGGTTGAGGGAAGAGCGTGGACCTTTTATTTTTTCTTTATTAATATTAATTAAAACTCAGGATTGCGAATTTTAATTCTCTTCTTTATTTCTAATTTATTCTTTTTCTTAAGTTTTCCGCACTTAAATTCACTTCTCTGAACTTCCGAACTTTACTTAATCTTATCTTAATCTCAACTCGTCTGTACTTCCTGAACGGTATTTCTCAACTAACTCCTTCTTCCAACTGTGTTTCTTCTCAAACTCCTGCTCGTCTGTATCTCAACTGACTGTTTTCTCAAACTGACTTTACAATAAAATTTTCCCTCTTCTTATAGAACTTTGAGATCTAATTTACTGTAAATTATAATATGAACAAAATCAATTCTATCAAAGTATTATTTACTCGACTGTGACTTTTAAATTTTGAATAAACTTTGAACGAAAATCAAAGAGCCATGTTTCAAATGAAAAAAGGTGGATATTATGAAAAGGGGCATGTTATTAAATGTGCTGTAACTGGCTTGATATAGAATATTGTGAATGTTTATTAATGATATGTATTAAGTGAGAATGTAAGATATGTTAAGAGGAAGTTTTAAGGATGTGTTAGATAAGTAATGAGATTCAGTGTTAAAACTAATAAGGGTAGTATTCTGGAATACTACAAAGGTAATGCAAAGAGAACAACACGACGGTGGAGACTCGACATTATTTAATGGACGCTCGACGTAGCGTAACCGACTACTATCGTGTTTTAGTACTGACTTGTGGGGGTTCTTTAAGCATTCCCGAAGAACAACCCATCGTCCTAATCCAACTCCCCGTCCCCAGCCTGCAAATACCCTGCAAATACCTGTACCTACCATAAGCAGCTTACCTCCAGACGAGCAGTCAAGCTCCCCTGCAACAATTCTTACCTGGAAGACTTTAGCCGTGGCAAAATCATCTAGAACGATTACCGTTTGCTATTTTGCTATCGCATTGGCATCTATAGAAGTTCACCAGGGGCATGCTTGCATACATACAAACCACACACAAACCATCATGTCCTAAAATCCAATTCGGTTTTCCCATCGTCTAACCGACATAAACATCCAAACATGTCAATGCGCATGGCTGAGGAGCATTTTCCCCATATTCGGCATGTCATGCTTACCCTTGCCTTATCGGCAGACCCATCGGCCGATCGTCCTATCAACAATATACAGCATGGCCATCGCTGGCTGGCCACAAGCGATCGAGTGTTGTTTAAAGTAAACACACACTCGATCCATCGACCTAGGAGACGTTACATTTCGAGTAGAATCGAAGTGACGCTTCACACCATGGCAAAAGTGTAAACAAATACTGCCTCCATGCTCCCCAGATACAGTTGCTGCCGATAGTTTCCCTGCCACGGTAATCTTATATTGCACCCATATCCTGAGGTTCGCAACACTTGCGACCAATTCCCTTTCATCGGTTATCAAACGATCATGGAATTTGGGCATGGCTATGATCATTGTTTAGACAATCTTACCCATGCCATGCCCTATGATGACCCACCAGCAAATCAGAGCAAACACACCGTACCTCACTGCGTTTACATTGTTTACTAACCGCTGGTCCATGGTTCCCCTGGGTGAGACGTTTGCTTGCACATCTGCAGATCAAATCCCTCACCACCATAAATAATTTTCCACCTAGAGCATCAGAGCCATACGGCTAAAACAAACATACCCCAAATCTTCGGTCGACCTATCGTCACCGAAGAATGTATGGCCCACAACGGCATAACATAAACACAATGCCTGCAGCCCCTTGTTGCTCGTTCACTTGTTTGATCAGGTGTCGGCGATCATTGTCTGTATTGCAGGCAAAAGGGGCATTGTACGCGCCCCTATGCAGCATTTGAAGAATCCGCTCAATGAACCCTTTCCTCGATTACCATTGGCCGCTGCCATGTTGATCCGTTTCGCTCCTCCCATATCGATGTGATCCACCACAGCTGTATCTGACAGATGTGGATTGCATCGTAGAGTCAAAATTCATCCTCTGTGGAGTTCGCTTGCTGTCCGTTAATTCTCGGTTAGAGTGTGCGATATAATAAGTACAAAAAAAAATCTTTTTATGGCCATTTCTGGTTTCCGGCGATAGCACGACGAATCGAACGTTTTGTAATTAAATGAACAGTGTCGCGATTAGGATAATTCAATTGTACAAGTGGTTAGACTTTCCTTGAATATCAAGATGTGCTTTTAATAGTAATTAACATGTGTGACTTTGTAACAGAGAAGGAATTTGTGACAATAAAAAAACAGTGCTCAACACCATCACAAAGCGTTGTATTATTTACTTCTCCTGGACCAAAAGCTGCTGCTAGCAATAGGACGAGTGGGCGCACCACGAAGCAATTTCTGATGTGTTAATAGTGGCGTATAGTCAACAAAGGACTTCCAGCCGTGTTTACTTCGACCATCTTCATCAGTGCAGTTAGTGTTCTTGTGTTTTGCAACAGAGGAGTTTTTATTGAACCCGTATCCTTGCCGATACCAAATAAAAACACGCCACAGACTTATTAGGCGGCGTGACCTACCGCTGTAATGACTGGGTGGCGACTGATCCCAATTAGGGATGAAATTTTGATTTTGCAATACGCACAGCTATTAGCCAATTATCATTGCGCTCTTCTCATGAATGTTATCATTTGCATGTCTCAGTGAGGTGAATATCCGTCGACGGTCACTGAGCACGCGAAGGATGAAAAGAACAAAAGAGAGAGCGCAATAACTTCGGTTGCCTTAGCTTGTGTGCTTGTATCAAATGCAGCCGCTGAGGATGACCTACTGCCCTAGTGCGATGGCTGTGGTGATCTCAGAGTGCATTGAACTGTAGGAAGACAGAATTGTGGAGGAAAGGAAAATGTAGTTTGTGCTAATCACCTGCGAAAAGAGATCATTGATCCCCAGCGAATGGAGTGTCTGGAGAAAGTGAATAGGACGCCGACATGGCTAGGGAAATCTGATCATGGGAACTAAATTAAATACTTTGATAATTTCCCCAGCGGTTGCATGATTATGCAGCCGCGTCGTTTGATCAGACTATGCCGTTGCTAACCGACATGATGCGATTTCCGGTGGAAATTTCATAGTTAGCGATATGGAGTTGCCGTATGTTGGCGAAAAGATAGCCAAACTCAATTATGCATTCTCTGCATGGGGAAAATGTGTTTAGCTATGCGTTCTTTTGGGAAACATGTTTAACAGGGGGAATAGCTTGAACGGTGGGATAGGGGTTGATGTGACGCGCTGTTAGCGGTCGAAATTCGATTAGGATTGTGGGTTGGTTCTCCATGTAATATAGAGTACCCCGACAGGTCCACAGATTTCTCGCTCTGTAACGGAACGAATTCTGATGCAGAGATGCTCGCGCCTACGGGAGATGAACCGCAAATTGGTGCGATTCGTCATATTATCTCGTGGAGCGCATTTAGCCGAAATGTGCGCAATAATACCACGGATCTCCGAAGAACAGTGCCCGTGATAATATCTGTAAAACAGACAGAGGTTGGCTACGCGCCTTCGATATGATAGCGACTGTAGTCCTGACATCAGCGCCATATCCCTAATCAGGCGGATCGCGCGTCTCTGTATTCTCTCAAGTAGATTGAGGGTATGGTTAGGAACAGAGCTCCAAAAATGAGAAATATCTTCGAGCGTGGGTCTAATTTGGGATTTATACAGGAGAAGAAGTTGGGCCGGAGTAAAATATTTCTTGAATCTAAAAATATAACTCAGTTTTCCAGGAACGGTTCTGGCAGTGTTCGACATGTGTTTATGCAATGATACATTTCCACAGAGTGTGACGCCGAGCTTTCCGAGGACTTGGCCATTCTTCATCAGCTGCTAAGCCAATGATCCGCTTTTCTTTGTGAATGTTGTACATTGTATCTTCGTTGTATTGAAGTCGACGAGATTGGTCATTCCCCACTAGAGGACCTTATCCAGATCCCGATTCAGACAGTCGATCTGACTACATCTCAGCAGGTGCGATGTTTGTTACATTAATCAGCCGATCACTCGAAAGAGAAAACAAGCGTAATACTATTCGCAAAACTGAACACTTTGTTTTCCGTTGACTCCAACAAATCATTTATGTGAAGCAAAAATAAGGTTGGAGCCAAAATAGTCCTTGCGGCACTCCGGATTATAATAACAGGGCACAGATCCTAAGACTCGACGTCCACATCAACCCGGATCGATCTGTTCTCGAGCAAGTTCTTCGTCCAGACGCAAAGCTGCTGGGAAAGTCCGTATGAACGAGGTTTGCTCAACAATACCCCGTGCCAGACGCAGTCGAAAGCTTTGGAACCCATTCAAACAGAAACGCTTTTCCCATAATATATCACAAATCAACATCCACTATTATGAAACAAAATACTGGACGGCACACGCCAAAGCACTGGCACCATGAGAAGTCAGACAAAAAGAATAACATGACAATACTCAATTGCCCAGGTGTTCCGATTGATATGTGCAATGGTGTATGGTACTCACCTATTAACGTGTCATCTGAGAAGTGACTCATTGTGGATTTGCCATGAAGTGTACAACGAGTGTTTGAAATTAGGAACATAGTTTTCAGGTCATGATTGGACGGCCGAAATATGAAGGCATGTGACCTACTTGGTACCGATATGCATCAGAATTGTTAATGGGAGAAATAGTATTTAAGAACCGATTTCTGAAAGAATAAAGCAGATACAAGCTGACTACAATCAAACTTGCGTCTCATTATTTTTTTCTTTTGGCAGATATTTATGGCGTGCGTGCCCTGCCACATAGTCAAGCGGAGATCTCTTCTTTAGGACCTTCTACCTCTGATAGCACTGTTCGAACGAATTGTACCCGACATAACATTGCGTTGACCCCTACAAAACTGAAAAATACGCTTCACCTTTTACGTCAGAGCTTTGCATTATCCTGCTTGGTGACGCACGAGTCCTTACAAGGCGACTCTCGCAGCATCCTAACTTACATGGCGACCCAGTCAGAATAAACCAACAGCGCCATACCCTACACCATGCCCTTCAATCGCAGATGTCCGCATATCGGTTATAAGGGTCAAAACGACTCTAGCCGACCCCCTGAGACGGAATCCCCATTGACGGTCGTTCAGAAGTCCGTTGTATTCCAAATATTTAATTAGATCGGCATTGATGACCATTTCCATCACCTTGTATAACAGAGACAGTAATGCTATTTTGTGGGAGCCACGCTCCTAAAGAGGGGCAAATCTTTAGGATTAGCTGAACGCGAACGATTTTCCAGCAGGTTGGAAATATCCTCAGTGCAGTAGATAAACGAAAGAGTCTGCTAAGAACTGGCGAGAGTTCTGGAGCCCGGTTCTTAAGGGGTTAGGTGGGTTTGAAAATGTCAAAGATTCGGTTTTTGTCTAGAATATTCGTTTATGTCTAGAATATTCGTTTATGTCTAGAATATTCGTTTATGTCTAGAATATTCGTTTATGTCTAGAATATTCTCCCAAAATTTTAAATTGATTGGAGTAAAATTCGAAGATATAGAGCTTTAGCCCAGCACGTCGTAGGCATATTGAGACAGCGCTAAACGGTTTTTTTCTGTCTTTCTTGCTTGCTTGCTTGCAATTTCGTCACAGGCAAGAGCAAAAGGATGCCCTGGATATTGCCCCCGCAGCAGGTTATTTACTTAACGGTGCCATAATCGAAAATGGAAAAAAAATGTTTCTGCATGTAATTTCAGTTTAATATATATATTGGAACACTCGCCACTTCGTGTTTTGTCTCTTTATTTCACTTAAAAGTTTTCTTTTCCAATTTATTATATTAAGTTTCTTTTGCAATAACTTTTTAATAATATATATTGAAATCTTTTTATTTTAACTTGCTTCATTTTTCTTTTTAAGATTCTTCTTATAATAACTTTTTGATAATTTATGTTGAAGATACTTTTGAACACCACTGATGACACACTTCACACCGGAATTTTTAAGACACCTTAGAGATCTCTGTCACTCGCGCCCTTTTATACGAGAGCACCAGGGTTTTCCAGTTCAAACCACGAAGGGCAAAACGCAAATATCGACGTTGGACGTTTTTTGGTCCTACGAATATGGGACGAATAGTGAGGAGACCTCTGACTGGCGTGTTCTAGAAGGGGGTGGACAAAGGCTATGTAGAGTGATCGGAAACGTAGGGATGAGAGTGTTCTTTCGACCAACGTTTCACGAATCCAAGGGCAGAGTTGGCCTTAAGGATAATGTCATCGATATGTGGGGTGGAGTTAAGCTCCATATCACATAAGATACCAAGGTCACGAGTCGAGGGTACAGACGATATCTGTTGGTTGAGTAAGATATAGGAACGTGACGGGGGAGGCGGCCATTTGCGAGAGAAGGTAATAGAGTGACATTTGACAACGTTAAATTCGAGGCAGTTGTTGTGGCACCAAATTGAGAAATTGTCGAGATCCAATTGGAGACGAGATGGGTCGAGAGGAGAGCGTATCGTTTTGTAGAGGTTAGTGTCAGCGGCGAAGACAGAGATTGATAAGTACTTAATCTTAGCATCAATGTCATTAATGGTAATGATAAACAAGAAGGGTCCGAGGTGACTGCCCTGGGGAAACCCTGACGTGTGGAGAAAAGGTTTTGAAAGGGAGGATCTGAATCTGAGATGATCGGATCGAGCTTTAATATAGGACGATATCCATTTAATCAATAGGGGTTCGAACCCAAGGAAGGATAGCTTATAGAGGATGAGATTGTGAGAGATTTTGTGAAAGGCTTTGCTGAAGTTGGTTGTGATTACAATGACTTCGCTGCCATTCTCTAAGGCAAGGAGAGTATGGGAGGAGAACTCAACCAAATTGGTAGTGGTTGACCTAACCGAAACGAAACCATGTTGTTTGGGTGAGATAATAGATTTACACCGAAAAGATAATGCGCTGTAAAGAATATCTTCGAACAGTTTTGGGATATGAGACAGTTTGGCGATGGGACATATTATGTGTAATAACACCCGGTCGGACCACCACGGACTCCCCTCTAGAACGGGAGCAACGAAACATATCGAATCAGTTAACGTATCGGCTTGGGTTTCAGTTACGCAGGGGTATCAAAATATTGGTGGACAGCGTTTATATTCGTGTTGGTGAAACCGATCCCCCTGATGTTAGAAAAAGCCGCTGTCAGTCGAACGTCGACAGAGTTTCGAAAACGAACCCGATTACGCGATGGCGAATTTCTTAAAGTTCGTTTATTTGTCAGAACATTTGCATGATGGTCCCCCTGACATAGTCCCCCCCGGAAATCCGAATTCTTTGTCTCAGAAGGTATCATCATTCTCCTCTGTGAGTGTTTAGATGCGCATTTTAATATAAATTTCTTAACCATCCTTCCCAGAAATGTGTTTAAATCCTTATCCTTCCCACAGAATTAATTCATTCAAAGCCAACCGACAAATGTTTTTGCCATTTTCTTTGAGTTTTAACGAATTTTTCTTTATCAAATTCCATTAAAAAAATCATATAAACGGCGCTGACAATTTGGAGGTAGCTTTGGGTTGACGTCCAAACAGCCGGCACGTCGTAATAACAATTAACAAATTTTTCTTTTGAACCGGTAGATGAATAAAGAGAGAGAAACCTCGTGTTGTCTTTACTTTCGACCCTGACTCCGATCACTAGACTTCCCTCAGGATTGACGAATCACGGTAGTGACCATAGCATTGTTATGCCGCCCTTATATGGAGTTTTTTAAGAACGATACAATGGCCGGTAGTACGCGTAGCATTGACGAAACTCTAAACAACAAGCGGAAGTTAAATTATTTACCCCCAATGTCTGTTCTGCAAGCGGATCGAACCATATAAAAAATGCCGCTTCAATTTAAAACGGTTTACTCAGTGTATAAGAAAGGAAAGTCATACTTGCTACGGCGTCAACTGTGTCAACACTGTTATTATGGATGCATAACGACCAATTTAGCGTCCAAAAGATACAACACCATAAATTTAGTATGCGTGATGGCTAATTTAGGTGATATGTTAAATTCCTCAAACTGGCGAAGGGCCCAAATTTGAAGAAAACCCGCAACAGCGATATTAGTATGCGGATAAAAGATGAAGATCCTATCAATAGAGTGGGATGGAGAATCGAATTCTTTAAAAGGTGCATTTCTATTCGGGTTTTTCTGTAGAGGAAACAATGGTAAATGATACCCATAGGATCGTGAAGTTTTAGTCACGAGATTTTTAAGTTGAAACACTTTTCATATTATAGCTTAAACTATAACACTTGTGCTTAGGCGAGCCACGGTCACAATCGTTCCACAACAAATATCACGATACTTTCACTTTTTTAACCAATGATAAAAAAGAGTGTTAACATCCGAAGAACGGGTGACTATTTCAAGACCATACCTACACACAACCGCAGTGAAGAACTCAACACTAATAGAGAATTTAAAAAAAATCATTGGTACTGTATACCAGAACATTAATGTAGCAATTACAGAACTGCGACATCCTCGCACACGTCCACCAGATGATGTGTCACACCTCCGGTTTGAATCACGTTCTTTTCCACCAGCCCAAAACCAACGCAAAAGAGGTCTGATATTCGTCACTAAATGCAATGCGGAAGGGGCGAATTTGACGGTGTCTTCCATTAGCCTTGTATGTGGCTGTGATTCCTATTAATGAAACAACGGTTGTTCAATATCCCATTTAACTTTTATTAATAAACCTCTTAAAACGATATTTCTCGTTTTTGCCGTCTGTTCTCACGAATGTGGTCTAGGGCGCTTAGTGAGGTAGTTTGCTTGATAATCTTGTGCATCCAAAATACAGGTTCCCTGTCTACATAGTGTTACGTAGGAACGGCGAATGGGACTACGTTTGTGTTACGTTTGTAAATATGTACTATTGGAAACCGGCCACAAAATTGTTATGCGATTTATGGACTTTACAGAAGGAACACATTCTCAACCCTAATTTTAAAATCCTTATTATGTCTACTGAATGCGCCAAAGAAAAACCATAAAATAAAAATCAATAAGTAAATAAAGTAGAAAATATGTTATGCAGTTAGGTTTGATTCAGTGATTCACTTTCGTGCCAGGATAGTATGAGAACATTAAGTTGACCACTTGCTCTATGAACGCACCTAATTACAAGCAATATTGTGCCTGACATATTTGCTGGTTAAAGGATAACCAAGTTATCGTAAATAGAATAAAAAACGGGAAACCGACATTTTGTGGTTTCAAAAGCGGATCCGTCACGGTGGGCAGCCGTATAATTAAAGAGATGGCGCAGTGGCGGTTTTCTCCTTTTTATTTTCCACTCCTATCGTAATTAGCGGCATTGGATATTTCATTTTCTCTCAGCTTCAACGGTTGCAGGTTGAAACCACTTCATCATCGCTAGCCGTTTGTTGTAGTTTTTCATTACAGGATTATTTTTCACTAGGCAACCCAAAACTTTGGCTGTAAGTATCAAAAGTAACCAAGAATTTATCTAAGGACTCGCAGACGAAGAAAAGAAAATATCTTTTCTGTTCTTTGAATAACACGCTTTTGGTCTTCTATTCTCCTTTTGCGTTCTAGCTCTCCTGATTTGTTTATTTGATGCTGTTTCCTTTTTATTACTTTACGAAATGAAGACGGACAAGAAACGTTCTACTAGGCTTCCTTGATTCAGACATCTTTCGGATCTCGTTGGCATTCACTTGCTCTGCACTACGTACTTGGTGCCATCCATCCCTGTTTGCCTTTTATGTCTTAAAGCTCAATGTTGGTTTACTTTGTATTATGGTCATCGCAATGGTTACAAGGACATTCCCTGTCATTCATCCATCTATGTGGTGTACTACAAAATACTTAACTTCATAATACTTTTAGGGTCATTCAAGGTTCTTTGTAGTGCATAAGCGGATTGAATTTTCTGGATGCTTTCATCAGAGAAAGGCCAAGGACTGGAGCTTACCAGGCGTATTCCCTCACTTTATTTTCCTCAATTTCCCTTGGGGTTTCTTGGTTGCCATGTGCGTTTTGGAGATGACGAGGCCCTCAAAATCAGCAGCAAGTGCCTGGAGTGTGCCAGCAAAAGGGTGATCCTTAACATGCTAAAGAAGTTATGTACAACGAAAATAAAGGTTAATGAAAGCAGGAAAATTTAATCAGCATTCTTAATTATATTGCAGAGAAAACATCCCACATACAGAGTCTACATGTGCAAGTGAGTTCAGGAGCTCTGCCGGTGAGTGGGAGCAAAAGTCCACAAGCAACTTAGTACAGTGTGCTGCTGATCAACCCCTAAACTAAGTTGAGTCAGGGAAGAGTTGAAGACATAAATTCATTATCAGATCCCTCCCTACTTCTGGACAGGGTTGGCTCGGTTGCGGTGACTCCCGCTTAGGCGCAAGCAGCTCTACATTGATATTCAGACGACGCAAGCATCAGAGGCACCCGTTTTATATTGAATATTTTTGGAACCCAAGGACAGTCCTGGCACGTCGATGAGTTATTTGTAAACTTGTAAACGGATGATAACATCCCCTGGTACCTGCACCAGTAGGTTCTCGGTTAGTTCAGCGGATACTAATGTACTAGGTACGTCAGTGCACGTCGAGTAACCTGTAATCAGCTTCTTTAGCCATCGCCCCTGCCACCTCCCACTCCTGTGTTGTCAGATGAACGGCGCACGATAAGGAAACTTTGTCTTGCGGCTAGTCGGCTGCTGATGGTGGTTAATAATAATTACATTTAGCTTAATTAATGACTATTTTACGTGGTACAAGACTGGAGGTACTCAGGGCTAGTCGGCGACCATACCCTTTTCCTCAACCTAATCATATGCATCAGTGCTTTCCTAGAAATTTATTGTCCTCTGTTTCTCGGGTGCTCAAAGAGATTACTGACTTTTACTGCCACATTTACAGGAAGTTTTCGTGAGACGCACACATGCGGGTCGAGTCCTAATTAAAGTCAACCTGACGACTCTCTTGGAAACTTCTTAGAACAACCGACCACCCTTCAGGGGGCACATATATTTGAAAGGAACAAAAACCAAAAGCACCATAGTTCAAGTCCAATTAACAGCTAAAGCAACTGCCACCGTTATCAAGCTCCAGCCGACTTCCTTCTACCATCATGTATATATCACTTATTTCCGAGTCAACTTTTTAGTCTTCTAGCTCGATTTCGAAGGAGCCGACAGTTTTTTCTGCTTGTGAAATGTAATTCAGCGCACATACCGGATAGGGGTATCCTTGTTCGTTCGGTATGGTGTTCGTATTTACTTTACTCGTGGTCGTCGTCCTTTTGGCCTTTTACATTATCCTGTTGTCGAAGGAGCTTGATGACGATGAACTTGGCAAGTCGCGTTCATTCCTCGAATAAAATAGAACGGATGAGTCTTATTTTCTGGTTACTCATTTTCTTGAACTGTTGAAGTAGAAGGGTGTGTAAAGAGTGGTTGATCTTTGTTGTCGTTTATCTTGTTTGTCGCCCTCTGCCCTGCTGTGCGATGCTGATAAAGTCGGTTTGCATTGAGGTGGGTTAGTAAAGCGAACCTTTCTGAGTTGTATTGTTATCTTTTCTCAAATTTTACCTACACAACTTTAAAATTAATCCTTGAACAGTTGATGCTGGATACTTAATTAGTTGTATTACCTTTGCGCTAGTTATGTTGCAATGTTTACATTACAACTGTTAATCTTAACCATTTGAAGAAACAGAAACTTTAAGTTGTTGTTCTGATTTAAATCGGTTTTCTGAAGGGGATTGTTTCTTGGGATCTGTGTGAGATTGTTACCTACGATCTTGCACGGCAAAGTGGCTTACTATGGTGAATGTCGTTGTCGAGTGAGTGCAGGCATTTACAATACTCGTCGAGCCAGGGGACATTTATGGAGAGTAAAGTTGCCAGAACTCTGGAAGGTTACCTTCTTCTTTTTGAAAAAAAAGAAAGCTCTCTAGGTTGTGAAAGTAGCAGTCAAGATAATAACCTTCCAAAAGGGATGAATTTCCGTAAGTTATTATCGTTGCAGAGCAAAAATAGGGCGATCAACTTGAATTTTCGGAGATATCAAACTGTTGCCAAAAACCATCAGAATGTGAAAGATCAAATGTCGGTTTGCTACAACACATTTTCGACACTATCCTGTATTTATTTATTATAGATTTCGCCTATTACAATTATTTTAATTACGTCTAGTCTGTGATAGGAAATATAGAGCGTGTTAATTCAAGTTTGAAGATTCCAGATGCCTGACCAAATATGGGAGTTGAACTCTATTTTTGGACGAATATACGCCTTGTAAATAGTGGCCAGGTTGAATGGAGTGAAATACCTTTTGCGTCTCTTAAGGAACCCACATTTGGCTGCACTTTTCGCAGCTTCAAATATGTGATCATTCCAGTTAAGAGTCAAATTAATTCGAGCGCCGAGGATTAATAATTCCATGGCTTCGTCGATGCAAGTGCAAGATTACGCTTGTTTACCGGTTCCTACGGAATCCGCATTGGTAGTCTCCCAGTATTTCTTCAGCGTACGGTGTGATTTGTGTGAGTTCTCTATACTACATGGAGAACCAACCCACAATTCCAGCTATTCGACCGCCTACAGCGCCTCACATTATCCCCTATCCCACAGTTCAGCTATTTTACCTGTAAAAGAAAGCATAGCTGAATTCATTATTTTATGCAGATAATGCAGAATTGAATTAGCAACAACAAGTCGAAGCAGACGACACTGTTGCATAATCATGAGTTGAGACCTCTGTAGTTTTCGCAGTCAGATCTGTCACCTTTTTTGAAAATGGGGACGGCTATTGAGGTTTTCCATTCTTCCGGAGTGACTGCCTTATCCCATATTGTTTTAATCAGTTGGAGGATCCTTCGAGCGGTTGCCTCTGCTCCATGCTTCACAAGCTCTGCAGTCGACTCCGGGAGCCTTGTTGTTTTTCAATCTATTTATTGCGTCTACAACTTCGTCGAAAGAGGGCTCCGTGATCTGAGGCTCGGCTGTATGTACGTCTGGTGCGTTTATTTGTGGTTGATGGGTGCGCACATTGAGCAGGTTTTCAAAGTGCTGCTTCCATCACATTGTCACATTGTTTGTTTCTGTCACCAGACGGCCGTTTGTGTCTCGGCTTACTTTGGCTCTCCCTCGGTGGCCATTTCTAATTGAATTTATGCCGGCATACATACCTCTGATATTCTTAGCTCTCGCATTTTCTAGGTTTTTTCGAACCTAGTCTTCTCCCATTTGCGTTTTTTGCGTTTGAAAAGTCTCGTTGTCTCTTTCCGAATTGTCGCGTATCTTTCTGCGTTGACTTCATCATATCTTTCTAAGTGGGTCACTCTGAGGCGTTTACGTTGTTCGATCTTCGCCCTGCACTCATCGTCAAACCAAGGTTTGGACTTAATTGTTTTCGTAAATCCTAATACCTCTTGGGCTGTTTGTTTGATTGTGTCTCTGATCGATGCCCATTTAGTGTCCACATTATTGGCTTCCTCTTCTACACTACTCCCATTCTCTAGGATGCTAAATCTTTTCGTTAGTTCCTCTTGATATTCAGCCCTTTTGCGCAGATCTTTTAGTTTATCAATGTCGAACTTTTTGCTCGTCTCCCGTGATTGCCCATGTGGGTTTGCTGCGAGCCGACTTCTAATTTTGTCTAGAAGATGATCGGAGTCGCAACCTGCTCCTCTATATGATCTTACGTCAAAGATATTCGAGTGGTGACCAGAATCTGAAATTGGGGTCAGCAGATATAAAACCCTGGGAAAGAGTTGCCTTTAATTCCTTTAGTTTTACGCAATACTTTTCAGCCCTACCCACGTGTATGGACATGTGAGCATTCCACAGCCCCAAAGAAGTATCGAAAAGAATCATCAATGTTTTATGCCGAAGGATTAATGTAGCATCACAGCTACTGTAGCGAGTTGAGACATTCTTGGATACGTGGTCCTGTTGTCTGATGCGTCACTGCTTGGGTTCTAATCTTTTCGAACTTGGGTCGAATCACGTTCTTCACTACCGTTATACTTTAGATTTGTTCATTTATCATGTGTGACATGATATAATAATAAAGCCACATGAAGGTAAACTCATAGTGAAATGCCGAATATCAGTATTAATGTGCTGATGATAATAACAGAGACCGGTCGCCAAACACAATGCTTGAAAAACGACTTGCAAGGGGATCAAACATTGATGACATGGATGGAAACATTTCTTCTCGATTCAAGAATCCGATTCAAGGATGAATCCCATGATAACCCGCAAGGGTCCCTAAAAGACTGGGTCATCTACTACTCCATCTTCGGAATCACAATCAATTCCTCATCAAAACAAATTCAATTCACAAGCTACTCAAAGTTATGCTCCAAGTCACACAGAGGTCAAATCCTAACTGTTCTCAAAGGCAATTCATCTTCACTTCCAACTACGACCAATAGCCTTTCACAACATGAACGCCATATGCTCAACGAAGAACAACCGCTGAAGGCCGTCATGGACTCCAAAGTATGAGGAACGCATCTCCGTCTACTACGATCCTCATAAAGAAACTTGTTTCAAAGGTATCAATTGCAAAAAGTTACACGTGAATTCTTTAGCCAACAGTTGGATTAAATATACCCAACCGATTGATACGCGGATCTGTGTTCCCATGGAATACCTTGCCGGAGGTAGTATAATCCAAATCACCGCAACTTGCACTGCTTCCGCATGCTCAATCTATGCCCAAATCGAAAACTGCAGCGACAACCCATTGCTTTGGAGGGCCCTAGAAATTTCCGAAAACTAGAGACTCCCCCTTTACTATTGAAATAGGTTTTGTCGCAGTTCACAGATGGTAACTAGTATAGGGCATGTGTACATGAGTGCTTGGTGAATGAATCTTTCTATATAATTGTGGTTCCCCCGCTTGGTAGAAACCTTGACGTGGTGCGGGGGCTTAAATTACAATGAATCACTCAGGCTATGCTGACGGAAGCATATGCTTCCAGTAGGTTCACCCATGTCAGACAGGCTAGCGAGGAGTAACACACAAAGATCTACCACCCCTAATCCAGGGTGTTACGCGTCACCGTGCCCATTGGATGGTTTGCAGCCAGGGGTATACCGGCTGTATTATAACGGCGCCTCTCTGACACGGGGTCGAATCAGAGCAGTAAGCAGACCTTACCACATCAAAACGGGGCTATGATGTGGCGGACTATTTGAAACCCCAAGTCTCGTGGGATCAAAAATGAATAACCAATATACAAAAAACAATTCCACGAATACTACCACCCGGTAGGCGTAGGTGTGATGAGCCAACACTACCATAAGGGAAAAAATCATCAAGAAAACACCGACTCGGCAAAAAGAAGACGTAGGGAAAAACTGAAAAAGCGGGATATACGCATCGGCACGTGGAATGTTCGAACGTTATATAAACCAGGCGCGATACAGACGGTCGTAGAAAACGCGAAACAATATAAAATGGACATCATCGCGCTTCAGGAAGTTCGACTCCCACATCAAGTAATCGAAACCAACGGGCTTACACTGGGTGTGGAGGTACCGATACACAAAACCTCGGAACTGGCTTCATCATAAGCAAGAAGATTACGCCCATGTAAAAGATGTGCAATTCATTAATGACCGAATGTTGGTGCTAAAAATACAGGGCCCATGGTGCAATTATGTATTTATAAACGTACACGCCCCAACAGAATCTACCGACGAAGAAACGAAGGACACATTCTACGAGACCCTAGAGGAAGTATTTGATGGGATCTCATCATTCGATGTTAAAATCCTCCTCGGCGAACTCAATGCGAAAATTGGAAGGGAATATATCTTCCAACCAACAATAGGTAAAGAAAGCCTACACGACATTTCAAATGATAATGCTATTCGAATTATCAGGTTCGCAGCGTCAAAAGATCTGGTAGTGAAAAGCACGATGTTCAAGCACAAGCAAATCCATAAAGCCACATGGATATCACCCGACGGCGTAACGCGTAACCAAATAGACCACTTCCTCATAGACAAAAGACACCACTCGAATATCCTTGACGTAAGATCATATAGAGGAGCAGATTGCGACTCCGATCACCTTCTAGTGATGGGCAAAATTAGAAGTCGGCTTGCAGCAAACCCACATGGACAGTCACGGGAGACGAGCAAAACGTTCGAGATTGATAAACTAAAAGACCTACGTAAAAGGGCGGAATATCAAGACGAACTAACGAATAGATTTAACATCCTAGAGAATGACAGTAGTGAGGAAGAGGAAGCCAATAGTGTGAACACTAAATTGGGATCGATCAGAGCCAACCTTGGTTTGACGATGAGTGCAGGGCAAAGATCGAAGAACGTAAACGCCTCAGAATGATCCACTTAGAAGCATATGATGAAGTCAACGCAGTAAGATACGCAACAATTCGGAAAGAAACAACGAGACTTTTCAAACGCAAAAAACGCGAATGGGAGAAGACTCGGATCGAAAAAATCATAGAAAATGCCAGAGCAAAGAATAGCAGAGGTATGTATGCCGGCATAAATTCAATTAGAAATGGCTACCGAGGGAGAGCCAAAATAATCCGAGACACAAACGGCTGCCTGGTGACAGAAACAAAAAATATCGTGACAAGATGGAAGCAATACTTTGAAAACCTGCTCAATGTGCGCACCCATCAACCACGAATAAACGCACCAGACGTACATACAGCCGAGCCTCAGATCCCAGAGGCCTCCTTCGACGAAGTTGTAGACGCAATAAATCGATTGAAAAACAACAAGGCCCTCGGAATCGATTGCATACTGGCAAAGCTTGTGAAGCATGGGGAGAGGCAACCGCTCGAAAGATCCACCAACTGGTTAAAATAATATGGGACAAGGAAGTCATTCCGGAAGAATGGAAAACCGCAATAGTCAAAACATTTTCAAAAAAGGCGACAGATCTGACTGCGAAAATTACAGAGGAATATCATTGCTCCCAATCACATACAAAATATTAACAAATGTCATACTGGCAAGAATCACACCGTTCGCAGAAGAAACTACCAATGCGGATTCCGTAGGAACCGGTCAACAAGCGACCAGATGTTCACAATAAGGCAACTGCTGGAAAAGAAGTGGGAATACAGAGAGACGGTTCACCAACTGTTCGTGGACTTCAAAAAAGCCTACGACTCAGTCGATAGGCAAAGACTCTACCATATTGTGGTTGAGCTGGGGATCCTGAAAAAAGATGCTGCCCTCATTCTAATCTGCATGAACGAAAACAAAGGGCGAGTTAGAATAGAAAACCACCTCTCAGAACCATTCGAAATCCGGGACGAACTAAAACAAGGGGATGGCCTCTCACCAAGCCTTTTTAACCTTGTCCTCGAGTATGTTATCAGAAAGGTACAAGACGACAACACGACCGGATCATCCCTGAACGGGGTCACACAAGTGCTCGCATATGCGGATGACATCGCCGTTCTGGGCGATAATCTCGAAACTATAAATAAAAACTGTGAAATCATCATGCAAGCAGCAGAAGAGGTGGGCCTAGAAATAAACGAAGACAAAACGAAATACATGATTACGACGAGAGCAAGTGGACCTCAGAGAACACATATAACCGTCAAGGGTAAAATATTTGAAAATGTCAAAGAATTTAAATATCTGGGAACGATACTGACGACCAGAAACGAAACGTCAAAGGAAATTAACAAAAGACTACATTCCGGCAACATGCAGCCAGTAAACTATTAAAAACCAAACTGCTATCACGTAATATAAAGCTCCGTGTCTATAGAACCATAATCATGCCGATTGCTCTATACGGATGCGAAACATGGGCTCTCACAAAACGGGAAGAAAACAAATTCCGCGTATTCGAGAATAAAGTTTTAAGGGGTATATTTGGCGGTAAATATGACGAGGAGTCAGGACAATGGAGGAAACTCCACAACCACGAATTGGAAGAGCTATACCGCAAACCTACAATAGTGAGAGCAATCAAGTCGCGAAGATTAAGATGGGCCGGACACGTAGCCGAATGGGCGATGATAGGATCGTGCATAGAATTCTTGACGGTAAACTAACGGGGAAGAGACCGACAGGACGGCCGCGACGGAGATGGGAGGACAATGTTAGATTGGACCTTGAGGAGATCGGATCGGATGATCGAACGTGGAAAGAGAGCGCACAGGACAGGGAACAATGGCGGAGCCGAGTCGGTGAGGTCATGAACTTCCGGGTTCCTACAGGCCAGTAACATACATTAAATTTTAGAGATCTTCATGTTCAACATATGATCAACTTGACTTCGAAGTAAAAGATACAATTAATACTGTTAGTTTTGACGACGGTAAGTCCATCAACTATTCCTGAAAGTTTTGTGAAATTAACCCAAGAAATTGACACACGTCCCAAAAACTAAGCGTGCAGAACTAAGCAGCTCGCAGTACATTTCTTAGCAAACAACAATCCCGTAGCAACGCAGCTCTACTTCCAAAAAATTAATCAGCATTTTACAGCTACTACAAAAAACAGTGAACGTTTATTTACATACTTACTTACTTTTAAAACGCTTAAGGTCCATCCCTAGGAAGAGCTAAGAGAAGAAGAAAAATTATTTACTCAAAGAAAACCACATACTTGGAAATTCCCCTTCACAGACATCGGTCTTAGGCATCCATCCTTCGCAGGATTCACATTGACATATCTTATTCACTCTAGAATATTAAATTAGCAGACGGATTTGGAGTCATTGTTTGTATCGTCCTTGACGACAACCATCAAACAAAAATTATCACCGTCATCTACCTAAAGGATTCTTTAATAAAGGAGATTATCAAGAATTTCCTGTTCCCCTAATGACTCCTTCTAATTATCTGGGAACAAGAAAATACTGAAC
Organism: Microdon myrmicae; assembly: GCA_963931805.1. NCBI lineage: Eukaryota > Metazoa > Arthropoda > Insecta > Diptera > Syrphidae > Microdon > Microdon myrmicae. The sequence goes on along the minus strand of OZ007497.1, from coordinate 256,184,667 downwards.
TAAACGACAAGCTAATCGGCTGGCAACTGTCATCTGAAATAGGATCGTTAACGCGCACCCCCTCTCCTTTTCGCATGATACATCAACAATACAGTAGGTCTTTGTTGGACGTCGTACACATTGGGGGACTCTTGTGTTTCCAATAAACGAACATTGACTAAATATGGTGCGCTCCCAATTTTCAACAGTACTTACTTTCATTACAAATTGGACTCCAGGGCATAAGCTCTTATTGAGTACGCTTTTTAATATACACTTCCATGGACGTACCCGAAATCCAGTGGCCCAAACAGCTCTCGAGCACAACAATGCTATCTCCGTATTCCTCTGTTCTAAATATCCGAAAGTGCTGACATTTTAAATTAAAGGCGTGCCAGATGTGCCATTCCTATTCGAAGAACGAGGAACTCTGCCAGAGAGCAACAATGCCAGCTATTCAACACCTCATTGCCAAATCGGGAAAAATAGACTCTATCCGGCAAAGTTACACGGAGCAGGTTCTGTGCAATTCGATATGCGAAACTAATATCTGCAGAGCTAAGGCACATGCGAGAAAACGCCTATTCCTCTTCGCTTAGCTCATAACTATGGCTGGCATTCCAACAGCCCCAGAGAGGCAGCAGTCAGTAGTCACATAATCCATTGTGTATGCAACGATTTGGCTGGTTGGTGTATCGTTGCTACGTGCTTCAAATCCAAATAAAATCAAAGGAATCTAATAATGTGCACTTCACTTTGAGTCGGTTTGCGATACGAGAGCAGCTCATGACCCCGGTAGGACTCATAAAATCAGAGGGAAACCTCAAATACCCTCATGTTCGATGGAAGTCAGCCCTAAAGCCGGAAGATTTAAGGATCTTTTTGGGAATTGAATTGAGCTTTTCGGAAACTGTATCAGTCTGCCAATCTGCCAAGGGCTCGGTTTCCTTTTTCATGGATTTGAAATGTCTACGGCCATGAGACGTTTTTTTCCACATGCGTTCACTCAATAGTCACCCTGTATCTACCATCCACTCTACTTGGAATCACACTCAACCAGATTTTCCTGCCGCACACTGATGCTTCCGACCGTTTAACATCTGATAGATGGTAATTTACTTCCGCTTCCTTGAATCCTCGACTTTTGATTGCCATTTTAGAAAGTTCGTAAATCTTAGCACATCTATCTAGCTATCTAGGGACACCCTGCTATGCATGTGCCACACGGTAATCTATGTGCTAGAAGTCTTTCGTCATGTGCGGCATTACAATGGAGTGGGTGCAATATATTACCAGTGATACATCCGTAATTATAAATTCATTAACGATCCTGGTAATTTCCTAACAACGTCAAAAACATGCTATGTCTTTATCATATTATTTCGAGCTAAAGGTGAATGTAAGGACCAATGTAAATAAATTAAGATAATACTACCGGTGAGCATGAAAATCTTTTCCTGTCGGGTAGATGTACTTACGAGCAACATACACAGATACTGCACTTCCAATTAAATCAACCCTATAAATGTGGATGGGCGGCGAGCCAGTCGGTGTATTCCATACACAATGTCCTGTCATTTAACATATCTGCATTTGCGTTAATTTAATTTTAAGTTTACAATTTTTAAGGACTCTTTAGATTAACTCCAGGTAGAAACCACAAGATTAAATGATTTTCAATACGTCTATTCCTCTTTTAAATTTAATTGTATCCTCTCGTGGTATATTCTGGGGTTTTTAAAAGTTTCCGGACTGTATTTGTAGCTAATTTAAAATGCAAATGTTATTCACTTCCGCTGTAGTTTATTTAAACTATATCTCTTCCGATTCTATTAAGAGAACTGCTCAGCTAATGAATGTGTTGAATCATATCGTTTTTCAATCCTGCTCAAAGCCAATTGATTGCGAAATGTGAACAGAACGCATACACAGCCCTGTGAGTAGGGCGTTAGAATATACTCACAGCTAGGCCAGCTTGTCGTAAGAGGGGAGTAAAGGCCGAGTGGTAGGCGGGGTCCGAACGCCCTGTGCGTCCGGTGAAATACCACCCCATCAAGCTCCATGAAATGGTCGGGAGAAATCCCTAGCCATCTTTCGGAGCTTGGCAGATGGACCTGTGGGGATGAAGTATGGTGTGCAGGCGTACTGCACCGGTTCACTTATTTCCTCCATCTTTAGTTCACTAAAGAAACACTGGTCACTACGCCGAACATGGAAGTGGGTGTAGGTCTCTAAACATCCTCTTAATGTCATGAAAGAAAACAAGGACTCTTCGTCTTATTCTTAATTTTTTTTTTTTTTTATTAAACTTCTCTATGGAGAGGCGAACCTATAGCGCCGAGCGGGCGCCCCGAGATGCCATCAAATAACTGTTGCAGTTCTTTTTGAACTGTTGCAGGTTGTAACGCTCCGGGAACACTCGCGTGGAAGGGAGTTCCACAGCTTTCCCGCTCTGTAACAGAACGAGTTCTGATGCAGGGATGTTCGCGCCGTCGGGAGATGAACCACAAACGGGTGCGTTCCGTCGGATTGTCTTGTGGAGCGCATATAAACCGAATTGCGTGGAACAATACCAAGAATCTCCGAAGAACAGCACCCGTGATAATATCTGTAAAACAGACAGAGGTCGGCTACGCGCCTTCGATGTGATAGCGACTGTAGTCCCGACGTCAGCGCCGAGTCCCCGATCAGGCGGATCGCTCGTCTCTGTATGCTCTCAAGTAGGTCGAGGGTATGTTTAGGAGGCGAGCTCCAAACATGAGAGCAATATTCGAGCGCGGGTCTAATTTGGTATTTATATAGGAGAAGAAGTTGGGCCGGAGTAAAATTTATTAACTTGCAACGTAAAATCGAACATAAATGAGATAAATTAAATACACTGGCAGCACATTGAATAAATTGAATAAATTTGTGCGCATTGAATAAATCGAATAAACTTGAATTAACTTTGACTAAATTTAATATCTTCCACTTGTTTGTTTACTCTATCCGCGAACCGTGTACATCCCATAACAGGATTTAAGTTTACAGTTTTTGCTTACACTAGTGGTTGTAACACCCCACTGTATACGATCATCTTCCGCACGTTTGAACTTTTATGCAGCCAAAACTCGACTCCGTTTTTCGTTTAACGTGGAGGAACGCCTTTCCTCCACGGAATCTCTTGAACGATTAAAGATTGCCATCGAAGCAACAGAATTACCAAAACTCCATTCATTTATTACGCCGATGACCATATAAGGGATGATCCTGATGCCGATCAACGAGAGAACGCGCACACACACAGATGAGGTTCCATCGCACCCTCAAGCTGTGCATGAGCAATCGAACCGTGGGCATCAGGATTTCCTCAGGGGAACATAAACCGACATGGATGCAGCTGGTGCCAATATCCTTGCATAGGTATTGAGATGGTTGTACGCTCACTCGGACCGTGGATATTACATTTCCATAAAAGGAAACGTTTGTCCGATTGGTACCGCGTAAACGTTGTATGCTGATCGGGCCCACGTTGTTGGCGTCAACAGGCGGTCGAGCCGTCGTGTGTGTATTTACACTAACGGGAACTCGGTTCCTTTTTGCGGCCACGTGCAAGTTAAACATTTCGTGTCGATCGGTTTGGCGACCGATGTGGTTGCAGCGATGAAGCAAAGCGAGAATATCTCTTGCTTGTGTGCTGCAATTTAGATGTGGGATATGTGCACCGCTGTGGTCGTGTTAAGTCAGTTGCTTCGTGGTGCAATTGAATTGGCTTTGTGGAAATGGTGCGTTTCATGAAACCGTGCCTTTAGGGAAATATCTGTTTGGTGCTGATGGATTTCACATCAGCGAAAATTATATGTTTAGATATTTTAGGCGAAGGTTTACGCAACCAATGGACAGGTAAATACTTGCTTTCTTTTTTGTGTGCCCTACGTGGGAGTTTTATATGTGATAATGGGAAGGTGATAGGTGGCGTTCAAGAAAACCGCCACAGACCGGTTCGAGAAAAGGTTGGTTAGGTGGTAGTCGGTCCCAAGGTGAGATACCACCCCGTCACGCCGTACATTCCGCGATATCGCCGAGAGAAATCTTCGACGATGTTTCGGATGTGTGGGTGATGGCCCGGACGGACACGGAGATAAGTCATGATGGTACCTTCTGATATAAAGAATTCCGGAGGTAAACTAGTCTCTCATTCGGATCTCCGGGGGGGACTATGTCGGGGGGAACATCATGCAGATATCATGATAAATAATGGAACTTTAAGAGGTTCGTCATCACATAACCGGGCTCGCTCTCGAGGCTCTGCCCACGCTCGACTGGTGACGGCATTTTGTAACATCAGGGGCATCGTTTTCACCAATACGAATGTAAACGCGGTCCACCAATATTTGCAAACAACGAAACCTGATATCCTTGCCTTAACTGAGACCCAGGTCGATTCGTCAACTGATTCGGCATATCTTCGTTGCTCAGGATACGTCTTATATTCGAGATTCCGTTTTAAGGGCGGAGTCTGCGTCTTCGCGCGGTCCGATCTGGCTTGCCAGAGGGTGGAGGCGTTGGAACCCAATAATATGGACATCATATGGTTGGGGGTCGTGCTGAGGAATTCCGTTAAATTTCTTTGTTGTCTTTACCGCTCCCCGAATGATGATCGACCGGCGACATTTTTCGCACATATTTCACCTACCATCGACGGGATACAGATCAACCACCCAGCTTCTGAAATTGTTGTCCTTGGCGATTTTAATGTGCACAATTCCGGCTGGTTGTTACATTCTAACAGAACCGACGAGGCTGGGAGGCTGGCGGAGATGTTTGCTGTAAGCCACAACTTGACTCAACTCGTGGGGAGGCCAACGCGAGTGCCGGATGCCCGAGGCGATTATGCGAACACCCTGGATCTGTTTTTGACATCCGAATCGAGTATTTATTCCGTAGAGGTTTCTGTGCCACTGGGAAACTCAGATCACTGTTTGGTATCTGCCGCGCAAGCACTTGCATATCAAGCGAATAACCCGCCTAGGCAGCTTCGCCATGTATGGAAGTATGGGGCTGCTAACTGGGATGATTTGCGAGATTTCTTCGCATCCTTTCCATGGTCCGAGGTGTGCTTCGGAGACTCCGATGTTAACGCTTGCGTGGATTCGGTATCAGAGATTATTCTTCTGGGGATGGAGATGTATATTCCACATTCCATCAAACGAAGTTCGTCTGATAAACCTTAGTTTAATAAAAAATGCGAGCTGATTACAGCCGCATAAAATAGAGCTTTTAAGCAATGGCGCTCCAATCCCACCGATGTTAACAGAACGAATTTTGTTAGAATCAGAGACGCGTGCAACCAGGCGATTGATACCGCAAAGAAAGCTCGCAACGACAGGGTGATCAATAAGCTCCTTCGGTGCCCAACTGGCTCGCGCTCCTTCTGGTCAATGGCGAAAGCTGTCAACGGTAAGTTCGCATCCTCCTCTTTCCCTCCGTTGGTGACAGACAGCGGGACGTTAGTCACGTATTCAAAGGATAAAGCTAATGTGTTCGCAAATTTATTTTCCGCGAATTCCAACCTCGACGCCGGTCTTTTGGGGCCACCTGTGATCTCACCGGTACGATCTTCGATGCGGGATGTGAGATTTCGTCCGCGTACTATTCAACGCATTCTACGTGAACTGGATTGTAAGAAGGCAACCGGCCCGGACGAAATACCAGCAGTAGTCCTTAAGAACTGTGCTCCAGAACTGTCGCCGGATCTTGACAGACTCTTCCACTTATCTTATGCGCGGAGGACCTTTCCTGCCTGCTGGAAAATCGCTCGAATTCAGCTAATCCCAAAGACGGGAAAAAAGTGTCTCCCACAAAATTACCGTCCGATAGCATTACTGTCTATTTTATCTAAGGTAATGGAAAAAGTCATCAACACTGAGTTGGTTAAGTATTTGGAGTGCAACGGACTTCTGAATGATCGTCAATGCGGATTCCGTGGCAGGCGGTCCACGGGAGACCTTTTGACACTTATAACCGATATATGAACATCTGCGATTGAACGGCGTGGTGAGTCAATGGCGATCGCATTGGATATCTCCAAGGCTTTTGACTGCGTCTGGCACAGGGCATTGCTGAACAAACTTCATATGGACTTACTCAACAGCTTTGCGACTGGACGAGGAGCTTCCTCGAGAATCGACCGATCCGGGTTATTGTGGACAGCAAGAGTTAATTCGGGGGTACCACAGGGTTCTATTTTGGTTCCAACCTGGTTTTTGCTTCACATAAATGATTTGTTGGAGACAACGGATAATGCAGCGCAGACACAATATACAACATTCACAAAGAAAAGTGGATCACTTCAATGCAGCGAATACACAATATACAACATTCACAAAGAAAAGTGGATCATCGGTTCCACAGCTGATGATGAATGGCTACAGGCTGGGGAAAGTTTGAGATTGCTCGGCGTCACGGTCTGTGGGAATGTATCATGGCATAAGCACGTGTCGAGTATCGCCAGGTCAGCCTCAGGAAAATTAAGCTATCTTTTTAGAGGCAAGAAATATTTTACTCCGGCCCAACTTCTTCTCCTATATAAATCCCAAATTAGACCCACGCTCGAATATTGTTCTCATGTTTGAAGCTCGGCTCCTAAACATACCCTCGACCTACTTGAGAGCATACAGAGACGAGCGATCCGCCTGATCGGGGACTCGGCGCTGACGTCGGGGCTACAGTCGCTATCGCATCGAAGGCGCGTAGCCGATCTCTGTCTATTTTACAGATATTATCACGGGTACTGTTCCACGCAATTCGGTTTATATGGGCTCTAGAAGACAATCCGACGGACCGCACCCGTTTGTGGTTCATCTCCCGACGGCGCGAACATCCCGGCTATCTCGTGACTGTTTGTAAAACCAAAATTGTCTGGCGGCCCAATTGTTGTGTAAAAACAATTCCCCACAACGAAAACGCACCCTCGCTAAATGCTGGGAATTTTTAAGTATCCCAATCAGAAATGGATGAAACGTACATATTGTGCGATCGTCGTTTGAGCCCCAAACCGCCTGAGATTTCCTTCAAATAAATGATCATCCAACATGATCCCCATCACATCTTCCATGATCCCTATCAGGTCTTTGCACTCTATTATTGTCAATTCCTTTCATGCCATCGCAATTTCTTCCTCTTTAATTAGACAATTACTCTTTACGTTCTAACCCCCACATTTGGTTATTCTACTTTTCTCGACGACGGCACCCACAAGCAAATTTAAACTGTACCGATGTTCGAATTTTTGCCATTATTAAATAATGCCATCCAAGACAAACACCTCTTTGTAAATTGGACGAAAATAATATTCTACGAGTATTATTATGGGCCCTATTTTGTTTTATCGGCGAGGAGGTGGAAATTTTCACGAAATAAATCTGGACCGATCTAGGTGCTTGCCGGATTTATACCGTCTAAAATCACCCGCAGCCAGCAGACATTCCATCGCGGTGCGGGACGAAGTTTATTTGTTACTTCGTTCGTCACGTTGCAACTGCTGCACTGTTATGTCACTGAATATCATTTGTCACGGTCTCTTCGGCTGGGGATCGCAATATATAATTTATTTATTTATTCGCTGGCGTTCCTCTTGCTAGGCTAGTGCATCAGTCTTATGCAATGCAGCGGTTTTCTTAGTTACCATTTTCGGATACCGTACGGAAGACGCAGCATACTCTTAATGATGACAGCCTATGTGCTGAGTTCACCCCCTCATGTACGACTTATACTGCGCGGTTCCTGCCCATATGTGAGCTGCGTACATTACTATGGAGATGTTGACGTTAGTTATCAACTTCCTTATTTGGGGCCGGGTTCTCCAACATTGGGTAGCAGTCTCAATAACAGTCCATGCTTTTGTCGTTTTTACACTTGTTTTCTTCAAGTGATCCTTGAAGATTAACCCGTTGTCGAGGGTAACACCAAAATATTTGATAGGGGGTTTAGATCTGATGGTGTGTCCTTCTACTTCCAAAACAATATGTGCAACTTTCTGCGGCTTCTTAGGAAAACTGCCTCCGTCTCATGTGCAACTAGTTTCACTCCGGCCATATCTAGCCAGCCAGAATGAAATCTCTGGATTATATGCGAACAAATATACTCTCTAGGTCATTTAGAGGTTTAGTTACGGCGACTGTTCGCAAATCGTCTGCATACTCAATGATTCTTACACCCTCTGGTACATTGACTCCGAGCACACCATCATACATGATATTCCATAAAAGCGGGCCCATTACAGACCCCTTGGGTACGCCCTCTGCTAATTTATATTTTTGCGGTCCCTCGTTACTGTTGTCGTGCTTCTAACAGATGCACACACAATATACAAGTAAATAGTGAAGAACACCGAAAGAAATTCGAATAAGCATAGCATCAGAGCCGTATACTATAACAATGATGTAGCAATTCCACATCAGTTGAGTGTACTTGAGAATAACAATCAAATTCAAACACGCGGCAGTGGACTGATGTGCTGACGCTTTGATTTTATCTCTTAGTGATTCTAACCATCATAGCGCCGGTTCGAATTACACGCTCTTCACTATCGTCACAAACACTATAGTGTCATAGAGCACTTTTCTATCTGAGAAATAGCTGGCTATTATACGCACCAAGTAGGGTAAGACTCGTAGGACGCACAATGTATGTAAAATCCAGATCACCAAGTTAAATGAATTGTTTCAAGCGAGTGGCAATTACTCGCTTAAGCAGACTCCCTGTTGTGTCCAGCATTCCCAACGCTGCTTCTGGTTCCTTGACTTCTTTAGGTATAATTATTGGCCGCTGTTTTGTCCATCGTTGAGGAAAATGTCTTTTTTGGAGGCAGGTGATGAAGAGACTGCATTTTAGGTAAAGTCATGTCGTCACCACATCATTAGGAATTCCAGCCGGTTCGGGGGTCTTATTGTTTTTGAAGACCCTTACAGCCAAGAGCATTTCCCTCGTGTTTTATTTTTCACACTGTGGGAAGAGGTCAGCAACAATTCTGGCCATGTTACCTTTGCTTCTTTCTATTTGACTACTGTTGTTATCTTCTTATGACTATCCTGTAGCCGCTGCTCCATGGGGTGTCATATTCATCAACTACTTCCGTTTGTTGATGAATCCCGTATGTGGCTGTGATTAGGTTTTACGGTTTCTTGATCTTTGTTTTTTTTTTTTTACACTAACGCGCACACAAATTTTGAAGTATCCTTAAATGTCAGAGCATAGTGCGAGCGGGTGGAGAGGAAGTGGATAAGGAAAAGAGGTGCCGATGTATTAGGTGTACAACTTTGCTTCCGCCGTTTTGCAATAGATGGCTGGAGCGGTAGGTGGTAGTTGAAATAAATAGATCATAGATGTAATACAAGAAGCTTAGGTATTTGTAAACATAACGCCATCGAAATATTAGTCGATTTGTGTCTGCATCATAAAGTTATTCTCGATTAAACATGTCAGCTTACGAGCCAAATTCTCGTCATTTGCGGGGGGTTTTAATTTTCTGCTTTAATATGAAGAAATCTGCGGCTGAGGCTCATCGAATGCTCCAAAATACCTATGGTGAGGCCGCTATTAGTGAAAGAACGTGCCGAGAGTGGTTTCAACGCTTCAAGAACGGCGATTTTAACGTCGAAGACCAGCATGGCGGTGGAAGAGAAGGTTTTCGAAGATGCAGAATTGGAGGCATTACTTGATCAAGACTCGTGTCAAACGCAACAAGAATTGGCAGGATCATTGGGAGTGACGCAACAAGCCATTTCAAAACGCCTGAAAGTCATGGGAATGATTCAGAAACAAGGAAATTGGGTGCCGTACGAATTGAAGCCGAGATATTTTGAACGGCGTTTGTGTGCTTGTGAACAGCTGCTTGCAAGGCAAAGACGGAAGGGATTTCTGCATCGCATTGTGACTGGGGATGAAAAATGGGTTCATTACGATAATCCCAAGCGCAGAAAATCATGGGGATATCCCGGCCATGCTTCCACGTCGACGGCCAAAGCGAATATCCACGGTTCTAAGGTCAGGCTCAGTATTTGGTGGGACCGGCTCGGCGTAGTGTATTATGAGTTGTTAAAACCGACTGAAACAATCACAGGCGATTGTTACCGAACGCAATTAATGCGTTTGAGCCGAGCATTAGAAGACAAACGGCCGCAATACAACGAGAGACATGATAAAGTGATTTTACAGCATGACAATGCTCGACCCCATGTTGCGAAAGTGGCCAAGACATACTTGGAAACTTTGAAATGGGAAGTCCTACCCCACCTACCGTATTCTCCAGACGTTGCTCCCTCGGACTATCACTTGTTTCGATCAATGGCACACTGCCTGGCTGACCAGCACTACCGGTCTTATGAAGAAGTAAAAAATTGGATCGATTCGTGGATCGATTCAAAAGATGACCAGTTTTTTCAACGCGGGATTCGTATGCTGCCCGAAAGATGGGAGAAAGTAGTGGCCAGCGATGGATAATACTTTGCATCATAAATGTATAACCAGTTTTTTACAATAACGCCTCGAATTTCGGAAAAAAAAATTAGGCATTATATTAGTCTTGAATGCCTTGACATTACAACGACGAGGAAACACATGATCAGGTAGAGCACGTGTGGTTCGGCTAAAGAATGACTCTATGTTTATTTGAGCGTCGGAAGTCGACTTTCAACGTGAACTAATGCTTATTCTCAGATTGACGGATATCGCGGGAAAATGTCTGAAGGGGCGGAACACATTCAGCAAGTTCAGTTGAGCAACGAGCGGGGCAATAATCTAGAAAAGAGATAGGCAGTATACGTTCCGCCTATATTCTAATGACGGAATTGATCGACTTACAGCTGGGTCCCCAATAAGTTTCACTCCTCATTTTTGCGTCCTGTCGAGCACGTGTAGTGCAGTTTTGGGAGCGCCTGACCAAATATGGGAGTTGAACTCTATTTTCGGACGAATATACGCCTTGTAAATAGTGGCTAGGTTGAATGGAGTGAAGTATCTTTTGCATCTCTTAAGGAACCCCATACAGCTGCACTTTTCACAGATTCAAATATGTGATCATTCCAGTGGATCCCCAATAAGTTCCACTGCTCGTTTTTGCGTCCTATGCGCCTGACCAAATATGGGAGTTGAACTCAATTTTAAGGCGAATCTGCGCCTTATAAATAGTGGCTATATTGAATGGAGCCAAGAATTTTTTCCATCCAGAACCTTGTTTTTCGCCATATGAGGCCATACTTCTTTAAATTTATCCCACACATTCTTTTGAGATGCCCATGGCCCCAACTAACTCCCCCAACTTCACTTTATGATCACCCTACACACAGCCACCTACGCACTTGCTTCACGAATTCCGCATTTGTTCCACTTTTGGCCTTCCAGAGTGAAGTGCGTTCTCGACGCTTGTATGACCCATTTTAAATTCTTGAAGGAGCGTATGTGGGATCACATTTCAGCAACCATTGCAATGAGTGTTCAGAAGTTTTTCCCATCAAAAAACAATGTTTGATCAAGTTCCGGTATTCCGGGTTTTCCATTTTTTATTACGAAGGCGAAAGCAGCGTCAATCAAATGACTAAACGAATAGACGAAATGTCAGGAAACCTCATACACGTACTAGTGACAGATGAGCCTCTCGAAATCTACTACTACTACTATTTATTGACCTGTAGGAACCAGAAAGTTCGTGACCTCACCGACTCGACTCCGCCATTGTTCCCTGTGTCATCAGATCTCCTGTGGACCTGGTGCTGCAAAAGCCGTATTAGCAGTCGTTGGGGAGGTCATTCGATTCCAGATATTTCGAAAGTTGACGGTTAATGAGTGATTCCATTACCTTCGAGAGAATAGAAGTTAGTGCTATAAGAAGAGGGGGACGATTTGACACGCTTTTTGAGAATTGACTGAATGTTCGCTGACTTTCATCTATTTGCCAACGGCCACCCGAATAAGACAGATGGAAGAATTTCCGCATTGGTTTAGAGAGTGAAGAGGAACATCTCTTCAAGAGAATTGGGGGAATGCCATCAGGACCAGGGGATTTGTTTCCGTTTAGCTCCTTGTCCTTGAGTGGACGGGCAACAGTACACGTTTGGAAGTGAATCTGGCTCATGGTGTGCTGCTTATGCTCAAGTTGAGCCGGAACTGATGCGGTATCAGGCGGCGTTGAGTTGGCTGCAAAATGTGCAGCAAATAGATTCTCTTTCTGTCATCGACTATTAGCGAAGGAATGGAGGAGAAGACCGAGTTTTAGATGTTCTTTACAAATGTCCAGAAATTTCTACTACCCGTGGGAGGTGTAGTATTTTTTGTCTCATTCTTTGGTCATGCAGGAAATTGGCGCGTTGAGTATGCGCATTGTAATCGTTTTTAGCTCTCTTGAATCTTTTCCAGTTTTTCTTTGTTTGATGTATACAACCGGAAGCTGAATTTTTTAGCCTTAATGGCTAAAATATTGAGGAAAAATAACGATCAATTTAACTTCACAAAAATGTCGTTTAGACCTTTCCACTTGGCTTTCTCGTATTACCATAGTGTTCTTTTCTGAGTTTTATCGTTAACGTTGCCGAAGAGTAAAAAACCACAGGAACGAAGCGATTCCAGTTTTTTTTTTTTCAACTTTTGCGTAACGACATTTGCGACATGACTACCGCCACCTGTAAACCAACTGAGGGGGCAGTTAAGGAAATGACATAAAAGTCCATCAGTTTCGTTAACAAGGCGGCACCAAACAGCCACGCACTTCATCATGGTCCGGCCAGCGAACGATTCAGCATCTATGGGCAGGGCGTACAACCTCCCTAATTCGTAACGACGTAAATTCTATTCCGTACCAGGAACGAAACGCCAATGAGAGAGAGTATGGTAAGGAAGCCTTTGGCGGTTTGTCAGCATTCTCCGCGAACACAAACGGGTTATTTTATTAATTAATTTAATTGGATTTCCCGTATCACTGTTACAATTGTTTTTAACACACGCCAACGACATGGGAACGTATAACCTTTTTGGGTGGCCGAGGCTAATTGACCACAAACCGTAGTTAAAACGATATGTTTTTCCGACAATTCTAAATGTTTGATGTGGCTGTGCTGTTGTTTTTCCATCACCGTTGGTCCCGTTCAGAAAGTGTATTCTGCAATTTTGCGCTGGCATAAAATTGCAACATTAGACTTGGACTAGCGTTATAAGCCTTCGGAATGTTTTTCCATGAATTAGGGTGGTTATGCCACGTACTTCCGAAAAGACAAGCTAGGCGTCAAATAAGAATGATGATAAACCCAGAAAGTACCACAAACTTCCGTTTCTCGACCACAAGATAGCCTGAATCTACAAATGATCTCGAGCCATCAGGTTTCCTTTCAATATTTTACACGATCGTTCCAGGACAGACGACCCATGTAAGGGGCCGCTTGTTCCGAATAAATAGTGGTTTTCGTGTTTATGTTATTGGAGGAGAAGTGTAGTAGGATCCGCCATTAAATTTCCCACATTTCCCATTCATTTTACACCACCATTAGCTCTCTTGATAGTTCACGAATATTCATGAGCAGATTTCGAAAGTTAGAGGTAAAAGAAAAAGCAAATATTTAGAGCTTCTTAAATCCTTCGATGGCGTGGGTTTTTGTTTTTAATCCAGTGGTGTTTATTCAATTAGCTACCTCGGGATGGTGTTATATAATTAAAGTCAATTAATTATCACTCCCCCTTTGAATTGTTAACATCTCGTGTCTTTATGCACATATCCTTCCCATATCCTTCCCTTGCCTCCAAATTACAAATTTCCTATTCTCTTTACAATAGAATATCCCCTTTACAATAGAATCTAATTTAAATAAAAGTAAACCCCAATTTAAAACCCCATTCACATTGTAATAGCCATCTTCCTTCTATTAATCATAGTCGCCCCCTATTAGCCAATTCCGCCGCTTCATAAAAATAACTCGTGGAACCGGAACGAAAAAGGATATGTGCCGAAAAGACACGAGATATTCCTTCTTCTTAATAGAGTAGTGGTAGCGAGTGGTTGTGCGCTCCTACCTAATTTGAATATTTTGTTGTGATTTAAGCTTGGTTCGATGTGCGTTGAGCAGTGTGGTCGTTCGCTCCGTACAAATTAAAATTCGAGAAAACGTGGTTAAAGTAGTATAAATAGCAAAAAGGAAGAAAAAAAATTTGAATAATAGTTAATCGGGTCGTGGAAATAGTGTGTAAGAAAATTTGAAGAAAAGATTTTAAATATTAAAATAAAAGTGAAAACCATAAATAAAAGATTCAGCAAAGCAGATGCTCGTGTGGTGTTTCAATAAAGTAACAAAAGCAGAAGCAGCAGAACAATCAAGACACACAGAGGTAAGTTTTGTGTGATAAATATAAATGGTTAAAATATTAATTGTTGAAGAAAAAAATACAACAATGGTCGATAGTAAAAAAATTCGTTAGATGAACGGAATGAACAGAAGGATGTTTACCTCTGAGAGCTTGTTAAATTGTAATAGTTATGAAATAAAATAAAATTGAGCTTACACGTCGTAGATAAGTGATCCATATTTAGGTTTAATTTAATTCAAAACACGAAGTAAAACCAAAAACTTCTATTTTATATTTAGACATGTATAATTATTTTTTAACGATTTTTTTTTTAAATGTAATAAAATATTTGTAGGCCAAAAGTTAGAAGATTAAAAAAATTGCAACACTGGTTCGCTAAACGATTTCTCAAATACATGACGACACTCAATGATTAAAGACTGTTGCAGCACAAAGCAACAACAAAACAACAATAAGGGATGAATCGATTCCTCAAAGATATAACAAAGGCTAATCGATTCATCACAATTCAAATAGTTAATTCACCTGCCATCGAAGCAACAAAATTCACCACGACAACTCCATCGCCGAAAGGTATAATCGGTTTTTTTTTTTTTTTGCTGAATTACTGGTATCGACAGTACAAAGGAAAAAGCAGTCGTGCGATACAACCGTTTTCACGATAACGTGCCGTTCGATGGCACGGTGCTTATCATCGATGAGAAGGCGCTTGGAGACAAAGGCTGGCGGGCAGTTTAATTCAAATCAGCAAGTAGTACAGTTTTTGTAACATGTTCTTATGTTACGTACGGTTTCCGCCACCACCATCATTCGATAATTTGTAATTTTAATATAATTTGTTTTAAAATGGTATGATGGTAAGGTGGTGGGGGAGTTGCGCGATCCACAAGTGAGTTTTCGAACACGCCCCGATTCGGGTGTGGATCGTGCAGCGCTTCGAGTTCGAATTCGGTTTTCGAAATGGACGTTGATGGGGAGCGAGAGAGATTTCCGTTTGCGGTTGATTTGAAAGAAGAAAAAAATATGGTTGTTCGTGGCCCGGTGGATAGAGATTTTTTTGGGAGGAAAGAAAAGAAAGAAACTCGTGCCTTTTTTGTTTGAGATTAAAAGTAAAGATAAGAAAATTGAAAAGTAATAAGAGTATTTTCAAAAATACACTAGATTCCCAAAAGTGTTAAAATTGTTGTTACATATTAAATATATCTCATAATTAATTAAAATTCTCAGTATCAGATTCTTTCAAATGATTCGGTTCAGAAAATTGACCCTTCATATAAATCCTAACTCAGATATGACCCGAGTGTGAACGTGCAAAAACAGCAAACTATATTTTTTGTACAGTCTCACGAACATCTATTTGTAATTAAATGCTGATCGCTGTCCTGGAGAGCTGTTTATAAAATACAAAATTGTTTCAATAGTGCCCATGGAAATAGTGGAGCTTCAATATATGGTCTATAGATTCTAACTAAATCATTCACCATTGAAAGGACTAATCTGGCCGAGAGCGGGAACACTGTGCATTCCTGACATCATCGACGATGGACCGAGGTCTATGATTTGACTAGCTGCTGATCTAATTCACCAAGATTACAGGTAAAATTAAATTACAATTAATTATTTGTGGCAAAGGTAAATACTGTCACACTTAAAACAAGAAGAATTTGAATAAAAAGTGCTTTCGGTACCTTTTTTACGCAGTTTTTAGTTATCCTCTGGAGCAGTTGGCCTTCAGTATTATTGAGTTATGTTTTTAGTATTTTCAAAGTGGCCGTTGAAGTTAAATTTAAAGATAAAGTGTGTGTCAAATAAAATCCAGTGTAATTTAAAGATAAAGCCTTTTTATCGTTTTCTTCTTTTGTGATTTCTGGTCGAGTGATCGATCAAAGACCGACAGAACAGAAAAAAAAACCGACGCCATAGAATTTTGTATAAAATTCTAAATGATTGACGTAGTTTTGTGACTGTTCTTCTTTTTGTTTTCGCTCTCGCTCATGAATGCTCATGACTTTTCAATAAACGAGTGGTATCGCTCAGAGAGAGGACTTGGAAAATTTACGGTTGCGTAAACATAAGACATAATGTTAAAATTTAAAGGCGGTGTAATTTAGTGCACCTGATCCAATGCCAAAATATGACTGTACTACTAATTAAAGATTTGACTATGTAAATCAAAACAGATTACAGTTTTCATGCAAATACTCATGAGTGTTCAATAACTGTTGTAAATTTGGATATAGGATTTCGGAGAAGTATTATGAAGAGCTTAACAATTTAAAAATTATTTGTAGATGAAATTAAAAATTGAGAAACAAAAATGATATAATTTGTTTTTTAATTAACTAAACAAGAACTTCAAGCTTAAATATTAAAATACGTTTATAATATATGAGTAGAAACAAAAAATGATGATTAAAAAAAAAATCGGTCTTCTTTCTTTAAAATCGCTTACTGGGAGGAAAACAAAATCCCTTCGAAATCACAAGATTCTCATTGGTTTTATTCGCATGTCATGTGTAAATATCCCTCCATAAAAGATGAATAGGGGTACAATTGGCCGTTAGTGAATTTATAAATCGGCAATTTACAATTGTGTACTGACTAGCACTTAGTACTCACCGTTGAAGTATACATTTCTATAAAAACATACAATTCATACTTATTGGCCTCGAGACGTGTAACACAAACAAAGAAATCTACAACATTGAATTGAATTGCTTTCTCAGTAATCACTCACCTCTACCTAATTAATAAAAACTCAATAAATGCAATTTCAGTATGAAATTGTTTGACTCAGCATGAGATAAAGTAAAGTCTCGTTCAAATATCGTCCTTAAAGCTTAGTTGCGTCATGGAAAATAAAATGGTCAGCCAAGTTTGTCCTTCTTGAAGAAATCTTGTGAATGAAATTCGCATTTGCCCAACAGAAAGAGATTTTATGCTCTTCGCCCAATGTAATACCTAAGGAATACACAATAGAATGCTGATTGAGACTTTTCGTCGTTCATAGACTCCAGCCAAGAGCATTCCTATAATGAAACTAATTCGTTCTGTACACTCTACTTGGCATCAACTTTAGCCTAACGCCACCTTCCATAATTCCGAAATGTTCAATGGCGTTGCCTTTTATTTTAATCCGTAAATCAATCGCATATCAAAGGATAACACGATTTATCATTTCAAATGAAAAATCGACATCGTTCTACGAGTCGATGGGTTTGAATTGGATGCATGGATTGCACAACTCCCTCAGCTTGAAGCTGCACTCATAGACTCACACACACATGTATATGAAGAGAAGGATTCAAATACAGTTTTTGGGGAAAACTAAACCAAATAGATAAAATGAAAACTTAAAGATGCACGAGGCATCTTCATCCCAGCCAACTGCCGAAAGCATTCTGTGTCTCTCTTTCTGTTAGAAGCAGAGAAATTGAATTTCAAATTGAAATTCAAGCAAACACACCGACAGCTTTCAATCTTCCATTACAAAGTATCTCCCGCTCGCATCACATGCTTGTGCATCTGGAAATACCCGTAGATTGGAAGACAGTACACTCCGGCCCCTTCAGCCCATATCATAGCATACCATTCCATGTGCGGGCGTCTAATATTTTCATTTCGTTTATAAAATATTCACAAGGAATTGCCATTACAACGGTATCATCTTTAATATTTCTATAAAAACAAAAAGTAAAAAAAACAAACCGTTGGCAACGCTTAAATTTCATTTAAACCTCATGCTGTTCGAGTTTCGCCCTAAGGATTGGAAATCCTTGCAATCTCCCGCATATGAATGGGATCCTAGTTTCGTCTGCAAAATGAGCTGTCCAACGCATAACTGCGCGCGCGTCCACCAAAGGACACCGAATAGATGAATCTAAACGGGGACCTTGATGCATTGCTTTGGTATCACGTCGACGGAGTCTTTTTGCCTGATTCATTGCAGTAAATTGCAGGACGAACAGTGCTCTATGGGTATAGGGTAAGCCTCTGGTTCATGCTCTAAAATTAAGTCGTACCAACACAAGAGGTTGAAAGAATTCCTTTTATAATTATGATTATTCTTGTATGCCATTGAGTAATTTGCTGGTCGTGTGTTTGTTTTATTTTTGTGTATTCGGTTTTATTTGTCCGTTTGCGATTCGATCGAGTTGATAATAACGGCGGAGGACGATGAAAACAATGCCGTAATGAGCAACGGACTACATTTTATTACCAACCCCCTAAAGGATCTAAATAAAAATGAGGGTAATGGAAAAGAATAAAAATCTAGAACATCACATAGGTTATAAGAGCAAGACAACATAAAACACAAAAAATAAACATGAATCCTGCCGGTCTATTGCGATAGCAAATATGGATGCGTAAAAAATAAATTGCAATCTTTTACCACTCAGCGCTTCTCCTTATTAATAAGAAAATTGCTCTTCCATATAGAAGAGGTAAAATAAAAGGACACATGCATGCTTTGTGCACAGCAAGGATATAAGTACACTGGTCCATCTCGTCACATCAAATCCTATCCTTTAGAGCTCCTTGTGGATCTGAAAGACAACAAAAATTACCATCTGCGTTATATTTCTTTTGCCGTTGGTTAGAAAGCGTAAGGATAAAATTGTCTCCATTGTTGAGGGCCGTTAACATCACAACGATAAATATAAGGACATTTGCCAATGTTCGAATACAACCGACAACTTTATACCGCCGCCCGAGATGGGTTGGAATGACAATGTTTTCTCTATTCGATGAGGAGTGGAATGAAATCAGAATGTTCACTATGCATCTCTGTACACAAATACCATTGCGGCATTCCAACCGAGAGTATTGGAGTGCGCTCCAAAGAAAAGAATACTTTTTCTTATTAAAATGAATTATGAGCTATTTGAACTAGGACAAGTCCGGCCGGAGTCTACCATATCTGGGCTGCAAATTGCAATGTTTACCATATTTTCTGAAGTGGGCGACGGTTGACTAATAATTCAAATAGCTCGGCCTGGCAACCGAATATCATCAGCTATCTCATTGAGATTCTTTTGGATCATAAGAACCAATGAGGACATTTTTGAATACTTGCCCACAAGGACCTGACGAGAATTGAATGGAGTTTACAAAACAAAATTCTAGTCCTCGTTGAAAACAAATTCCCTTTAAAATATATGCACTGCAATATGATAAACGGAACAGTCTAAATGATGTTTTGCTTTTTAAATCATGGAAGGTTATAAATACCATTGCCAAACTTGTACAAAGAAGTCGATTATACAACGGGACGTGAAGTAAAGAAGCCATTTAAAATAAATAGTCTTGGATACACATAGGAAAACCTTGTTTACATAGCAAACTCGAAACTCATCTGGAGGACATAGAATACAGTCGAGAAGAAGCTAACAAATATCGGAAATACCAGCCTTACGAAATTTAACAAGACAAATGCTTTTGAACACAGCCAACAAATTCTTAGCGTTATAAAATTTACTCCATTTTTTCACTCTTGCATTTAATATAATTTGTTTTATAGTAAACTTTTGTCGTAGAGTTTTGATACGTTAACTTTTATGTGGAAGTTTTTAATCCTGTTGCTAACTAAGAACTGATTGAGATATGATCAACCACCACAAAGTTGGAACTACAAGTTTCGTATAATAGTATAACGTTTTGCGAAGTAGTGAAGAACGTGATTCGAACCCACGGCATGAAAGCTTAGAAGAAAAGCACGATCACGTCAGCTCACTGAGTTTTGGTGTCCTTATATTCACTACAGTTGCGTGTGCTTAACCTATTGGCGACGCCACAATTGCATCTTCAACCTTATATTCTTTAGGTAATATGAAGAAAGAGCTCGCATTTGGAAATATTGATACGAATTTCCGTTTAAGATCTGTTGAGAAGGTGGGAAGGAAAACATCCCAAATAGAAAACGAAAAAACAGAAC
This sequence comes from Microdon myrmicae, assembly GCA_963931805.1. Classification (NCBI taxonomy): domain Eukaryota; kingdom Metazoa; phylum Arthropoda; class Insecta; order Diptera; family Syrphidae; genus Microdon; species Microdon myrmicae. The sequence goes on along the minus strand of OZ007497.1, from coordinate 256,164,425 downwards.
AGTAAAAAGAAGATTTATTTATAAGATTAATTCTTGAAGAAAGATGGATTGCTGATACAAATTATATTCACTGCATAGATATGCCAGTAACATATGCGGAACAGGACGAGGGTATTGGCGGAGTTCGTTAAGTTCAATCATCGTCAAAATATTGATTTCAGGAGAGTTAAAATTTCACTGAGAAGGAGAATACTTCAAACAAGATCAATGAAGGGGCGATCTATTTGATATGTTTGGTTTCTCAATAAGAACGATATGTTCGGTTATGTTTTTAAAACAGAATAAAATCAAAATATTTGGGAGAACAGCATTTTTTTTTTTAATTTTAAAGTACAGTTATATTAAAGAAACTAATTAAAAACAAATAAAAACTAGTTACACTTCTACAATTTTCAATATGGCTTCCATGACGTTTTAAAAACATATCGGGAAACCCATTATTTTAGTTCAAAAACATTTCGTCCTTATTGGCTCGTCCCTCGCGTTTAAAACGTTTAACGCTTAATTTTTTAGTTTTGAATACACTTTGATTACACAATACATTTACAGATTTTACATAAGACTAAATGTTAAACCGATTTACAATTATTCTTCTTACCTTAACTACTACTGCAAGCAGCAGAAGAGGTGGGAGTAGAAATAAACGAAGACAAAACGAAATACATGATTACGACGAGAGCAGGTGGACCTCAGAGAACACATATAAACGTCAGGGGTAAGATATTTGAAAATGTCAAAGAATTTAAATATCTGGGAACGATGCCGGCGACCAGAAACGAAACGTCAAAGGAAATTAACAAAAGACTACATTCCGGCAAAGCTAGTTGGCATGCAGCCGGTAAACTATTAAAATCCAAACTGCTATCACGTAATATAAAGCTCCGTGTCTATAGAACCATAATATATACATAATCTATACGGATGCGGAACATGGGCTCTCCCAAACGGGAAGAAATTAAATTCCGCGTATTCGAGAATAAAGTTTTAAGGGGTACATTTGGCGGTAAATGTGACGAGGAGTCAGGACAATGGAGGAAACTCCACAACCACGAATTGGAAGAGCTATACCGCAAACCTACAATAGTGAAAGTGATCGGGTCGCGAAGATTAGGATGGGCCGGACACGTAGCGCGAATGGGCGATGATAGGACCGTGCATAGAACTCTTGACGGTAAACTAACGGGGAAGAGTCCGACAGGACGGCCACGACGGAGATGGGAGGACAATGTTAGATTGGACCTCGAGGAGATCGGATCGGATGATCGAACGTGGAAGGAGAGCAATTGCGGAGCCGAGTCAGAGAGGTCATGAACTTCCGGGTTCCTACAGGCCAGTAAATAATAATAATAACATTAACAATACGTATTTTTTGTTGTGTCTTTCGGCGTACAATAACTTTTTTTGAATTAACATGCAATGAAAATATAAATATAACCTATAGGCTTCGTTGAATCGTTGGTAGAAATCCTTGAGCATCTTTTGGAGCTTGGCTGATGAACCCGGTCGAGAAAAAATAGAGTCGCAGGTCGCTGACTCAGCGCTATAGGTTCGCCTTTCCTAACAGAAGTAAAATAAAAAATATATAATAGCAATATATAGTTATAGTAAAAAGAAATTCATTATTTTTCCAATAAAATTGAAGGCTTTGTTTAGCGTGGTTAAAGTATGTAGGTCAAATATGCACCGTTTTGTTCGATAACTTGTTCGAAGGTAATTTCATTATGACTCTCCATAGAAACCATCGTCCCGATTGGCAAAAACCTGTGAGAGTTGACATTCACAAACTTCTCTTGAAACTTTTTTTTCACCAGGAAAATCATTCGTCGTTGACGGGAACCCTAGATTTGTGGGGGTTCTTTAAGCCATTTGCGAAGAACCACCCATTCCAAATTAACCTGTCTCACACTCACCATGCAAGTCATTCGACTTATCTCTAAATGAGCAACGTAAGCTAGCCCGGATCACCTTACACCTGAAAACATAAGCCCATGGCAAGATGGGTATCTTCATCAAACTTTCACGTCGCAGCATGCTTGCATCCAACGCATCATGCCTCTGAAATCCAATTCGGTCACCTTATCAGGTAACCAAGATGAAACACCGAGCATGTCAAAGCGCAAGCCTAAGAAGCATTTTCTCATGCACGTGCATGACATGTTCATTCTCGCCTTATCTGCTGAACCATCGGTCGATCGTTCAAACAACAATCTACAGCACAGCCCATTGCTGGCTGCCTACAGGGATTTCACGTGTTGTTTTAACATAAACACACACCCGACACCTCGACCGATGGGACGTTGGCAATCTGCGTACAAGCGAATTGATGCTGTACGCAGTGGCCAATGAGTAAACATACAATGTTCCTATGTCTATTCGGTTTTCAGCAGCCGCAATAAATTTCCCAGGATCGACCACCAACCGACCATGGAATTGGATACAATCATTCCCATGATCGTGTCCCTCGTTATCTTCTTCTAAAACAAACATGCTCACATCTATTCTAGTCCCTGGGCATCGTGGGCAAAGTTTCTGTTGACTTAACGTCAATCAAAAAATCGATCCTCTATCGTACGGTGGCAATACACACAGCCCGTACACCGATCATCATATTCGACCCGTTGCATGTTGGTTTTTTCTTTCCTTCGCCCAACGCATGTTTTGTTTGTCTTTCTTTCCAAGAAAAAGACATTCAACTTATCTGGACGATGTCCATGAGAACCTTCCAATGGGGTGCAAACCGTTTTTCATTGGTCGTTGGGGCGAAGGAAAAATTGCTTTCCCCGCCGATGACATGAGTTAAAACTCATCTCAAGCACTGAGCCTGGGTCAATGTCGTCCAACACCAAAGGACTCAGATTTGGATCGTGGAAGGAGATACATCTATCGAGACCGTCTCGTGCAGGAGTTTAATTGAGTTCGACTGTAACAGTTTAGTCGATATCTTTTTGAAAATATTGTCGTTCGTGCTTGTAAACGTAAAAATCAAATTACCTGTTAAATGTCAAAGTGCAATCGATATCATTACCTAGTATTGTCGGGCGTGCTTCATTTATAATCACCAGTTGTACTAAAAGAATATGCATCAGTTCACATTGGAAGTTAACTTCAGTCGCACAAATAAACATAGAGAGTCATTCTTTAGCCGAACCACACGCATGTGGAATGTTCTACCTGATCATGTGTTTCCTCGTCGTCGTAATGTCCAGGCGTTTAAGACCAATATACACCGATACCTCCTTTCCTTATCCACTTGCTCTCCTTCCGGTCGTACTGTGCTCTGACATTTTAGGTTATCCAAAATCCCCCTTTGTGTGCACGTTAGTGTAAAAAAAAACAATTTGTCACATACATTTTATTTAATTTAGTTTTAACACCTTTGCTTGTTATTGGAACACCACTTAGGACAAAACGGTGCATATTTAACTCCAATCCGACAATTTCAGCCATGTAAAATAAAGTCTTGAAATAAACGTAAAAATAATGGACTTCCTTTCCCTCAAACTTATTTATTTTGTTTTTATAAACCAGGTTTACTTTCCATCACTCGGTATGTATCATTTTATTAGGTAGTGGGAACGGAGTTTAGGATGAGCAGCCTCGGTCTAAATGCCGAAACGTTAATGTTTTCTTGTGATTCATATATTCCACAAATGCAGTGGTCGTATAGATCAAAAACAGTATTCCCTGTATACAAACCTCAATATTCAATGCTTTATTTTAATTAACAGTCCAGTGTCACTGTCTCCATTTTCTGTTTTCTTTTTTTCATATACTACATTTTGTCAGTTCAAAGTGGTAACGACGGTCTTGATGCCTAATAAAGGAGCAGCAATTTGTTGTAACCCAATTTAATGTTAATTACGTCCCCGCAGCTATTGTTTACACATAGTCGAGGGACAAAACCTGTCATCACTTAAGAGACGTTAACATTGTTTCTAACCTACAAGAGAGCATGTCCTTCAAAAACACTTTTAATTTGGTGCCCTTTGAAGCAGGTAATGCTATTGTCACTGTCCATTTGAACCCTTTCTGTAGCACATCCTTTGCTCTCTCTTATGTTAGTAATTTGCAATTTAATTACCTAATTTTGTGAGCGACCTTTTTACCCCGCTACCCATTGTATGTTGCTTCTTGTGTGTCAATCTAATAGGGTAAGCCAAATCTGGCTCATCCTTCTTTGGCTTCCCAATTAATTTTTTCTTCAGCGATAAAAAACAAATCCTTCCTGTCCGCAGTTCTTTTGGTTCACCCGTCTCCCCTAAGCCACTGGACAATACAGCAATAATGTGGACAAGGATAAAGTTTATTTTGCCCGTGTTATTTACGTTTGGGTTTAGGTCGAATCATATTAGTAATTTAACTCAGATTGTTGGAAGTTGAACATCGTTCCTGGCGCCACTTTAGAAGAAAAAAGTCCTGACGCAACTTCATACTCGTACACGTGGATATGTAACGGAACACACACAGGACTGTGACGCCTGAATGTTAGTAAGCTCCTTATAATGGAATTTTAAAGCAATTTGGCTTAATTGCCTTAATTTGTAGCGGAAATACACTTGCTGCTGACTAAAGCCCACTTGGCAGAAGTGTTGTTGCCGACAGGCGAAGGACTGGACTAAGGAGTCATGTGGGTGCGGGTGTTTAACTTGGAATTCGTACCAGGTTCGGATGGAAGCACTGCATATTCTTTGGGGTAAATGCCTTCAAATGGAAATTAAAATGATAGCTTCCTTATAATAGACTCAAAAACACATTGAACAAGATGCCTTGGAGTGTGGGTGTAACTTGAAACCGCCCCTAAATCTTTGGTTTAATGTTGTGGTTAAGGGTAGTCGGGTTTCAAAGTGCCGAGATAACTTGGTTTTTACGACACCCATTGTCTTGTGATTTAACAAATTGTCGCATCTGAATTAAGTTTTGTTTGTCAGTTAAGCTGGCATGGGCGAACAGAAGATCAAGAAGTCACTGGGGTTTATGAGCTGTGGGCAAGACGCCATTCTAACAAGAATCACCAGCCAATGGCCACTGGCCACTGGCCACTGTTAGTCAATTAGCCGAACGAGAATTCCTTCCTTTCCAAGATTCCTTTTGTTGTGGATTTTGATTGCATTACCTAGCAATTGCAGTGAGAATCGTTATACAATTTTATATCTTTCATTAACAATGATTGAAGTGGTCTCGCGGCAGGAGTGGTATGGAACTAGACAGGATGAGAATGAGAGATTCCTGAGAAATATATCTCCTTATGAATGTATTCGAAAACAAATTGATGAACTCGCGGAAAATTTATATTGCAGAATTTTTTAAAATGTCGGCTTTTCTTTTGTTATTGGCTTAAAATATATTTTGAATAAGAGAATAAATATTTTATACTGATAAACATTTTTTTTTTCGGTAATATTTCAGGGTGTTTTCAAGTGCCTGTTCCGAAATTACCTGCATCGCAATAATACCTCATCGAGGGATATCGCACATTACCTTTGGATATTATCTTCTATAATATATTATCAAATATCGTTAGAGCCAGTTTCGGATCAGTTGGAAACGTTTGGAAACAAAAAATAAATTAGAATAGCCTCACCACGAGTACATGAAAAACATAATTACGTCATTATTTTATAAGATTCCCAACGATGGGAATCTGTAGCGAAACAGAGCCTTAGAATATACTCACAGCTCTGGCCGGCTTCTCGTAAAAGCCGGCTTAAGGCCGAGTGGTAGGTGGGGTCCCAACGCCCTGCCACGCTGTTTAATACCACTGTGGCGATTCTACGAACCACGCAACCCACTATAGGTTGAGATATCGTCGTTCCACCAAGGAACATATTCACCTATATCGATTACTCGTGCCCACAGACACGTTCCTCAAAAGTCCTTCCTTCCGCCTGAAACAAAGGTAACATACCCAACACCCCCAACATTGAATTCAATAGTAAAAACCAATCGAGCTTAACGTTCAAAATTTCCCAATATTGAATTCAATTCATCCATTCAATTCAAATCCATTTACACAATTTCATCTAATCAATGCAATTCCCTAAAATCACAAGCAGCATGATGCATATCTCTCATGTATGCAAATAGCAATTAGCACCTCTAATTCCTTGCAAGATCCCAAAACCGAAATGCGCACGTGTCCAAACAAAGCCACTGCGGAGAAACAGCAATTGACTAAAACGCTGTTCCCATAGGGAAAAGCAAACATAATTATCGCAATCGAAGATAATTATTGTGGCCAAAAAGGGATCGCTAGGAATAATAAACCACACCAAAGATACACCGATCGATTCGACAGAAGTTGTGAAGTCCGGGTTCCCAGGAAGATCTTCGGCCACACAGGCAGCAACATCCGCGTCTGTGTGTGCGGGTGCAACCGCACATCTGGCCTGTGACAAAACAGGAAACCGAGGACAAAGAATAGTCGAAACCAGTTAGAGAAACCGAACAAGGAGGTGATCCGCGAGGCAGACAGTCATTGAGAATCTAATAGGGAGTGAAAGAAAATCCGCTAACGAGGGCAGAGTTAACTTTCGCGGTGGAGGTATCGGAGTATTGTAAAAACGAAGAAAGTAGTCCAGAGTGTGTCAGCGCGAGTTCTCATGAAACAATTACTAATAAAGCGAGTTCGAAGTTAATAAAGAAACGAAATAAATCAGTGTAAAAGTAAGAACAAACCTAAATAAACCACAAAAAATAAAGTAAAGTTCAGTGTTTTATCTGTGGCAGTGTTCTCCGTGTTCCGAGCTATTCTTCTATTTTCTGTGAACAGTGTTCGGCGGAACACTTCCCCAAGAATAACCTAAGTGCGAAGACAAAAATCCCCAAACCACCCTATCAAGCTATAGGCTCCACGAACTGGTCGGGAGAAATCCCTGGCCATCTTTCGAAGCTTGGCTGGTGGACCGGTCCGAAAAAGGAGTTGGAATAGGGTTGGGAAACAGTTGCATTGTGAGATACCACCCCGTCACGCTGGACGTTCCGTGATATGGTTGGGAGATATCTTCGATTACATTCCGGATAAATGGCAGACGGTTCTGCTTGAAGTTGAGATAAGTCCTGACTATACCCTCCGGGATAAAAGGAATTCCCGAGTAAACTAGTGCCCGATTTGAGTCTCTGGGGCGGACTATCTTATCATGGACAGATTTTAATAAGAAAGCGAACTGTAAACAGCTCGCCTCTGCATAATCGGCTCTAACCGCGAAACACTGTCAACGTCCAAATAGTGACAGTATTATGTAACATCAGAGGAATCGGCTTCACCAAAGCAGGTGTAAACGTTGTCCACCAATATTTGCAAAGAGCGAAACCTGATATTTTAGCCCCAATCGAGGCCCAGGTCAACTCACTCGACAGGTCTCCGTTACCTGAGATACGACTTATATCCGAGATTACATTTTAAGGGTGAAGTCTCCGTCCAATGTAGTCTCCATTCAACAAGAAGGCCTCCCCACCGATTTCCCTAGCCTTCGTAACCTGTTCAAAAAGTTCCACGAAAATTTTAGTATACCCCCTCTTAAAGTAACTAGAGACCTCTCGGCTCTCCGACAATACATTTGCTCGAAAATGGCATCTGGCTCACCACGCAGCGAACCCACTAATAATAAACTTTTTCGGCCCTAATCGGCTGCCCACCCCACTCTCCATGGGGTCTCCCAATTCTTGTCCCCTAACCATTTACTACCAGAATGTCAGAGGACTTCGCTCCAAAACACAGTCGATCTTACACAATACCCACTCCTTTCCCTTTGATATATACGCCCTGACCGAAACCAACCTCATCCCCAGTATCAACAGCCTAGAACTGTTCCCCCCCTCCCTAACAGTTTTTCGAGACGACGATGTCCATCATTCCTTGCCTGACACCCCGTGCCGAGGCGTGTTGCTCGCCGTCCAAAACGGACTAACATCTTCTCTTATCACCTTCTCCTCTTCACCCTACCTCGACTATGTCGCTATAAAAGTTGAACACCGCTCAAAGTCCTTCTATATCATTTGCTTCTACATCCCACCTTCGCAAGCTACCGAGGCATACGAACTCGCTATTGCTGCATTCGACTGCTTAACGGAACTGAGTTCTTCCCAAGACGACATTGTAGTCCTGGGCGATTTCAATCTCCCCCATCTCCAATGGTCGTTGTCTGACGATGAGTCCCACTATATCTCTAGCCCCTCCACTACCAAGGAGTGTCTCTTAATAGACAACCTCACTGACTCTAGCCTTTACCAAGTCAGCAATATCCTAAATCATCTGGGCAGACAACTCGACCTAGTGTTCACGACAGACCCCTGCAACTCTTCAGTTACCCCTAGTCCCCACATCCTCTCAACCATTGACAACCACCACCCCCCACTTCTCTTATCCGTATTCCGCGACCACCCACAGCACACCCACTCCCCCCCCCCCCCCCTGCCAATATTCTTTCAATTTCCGAAAAGCCAATTTCCGGCGCATAAATAAGTACCCCAGCAATACCTTAGCCCGCTTAAATGATATTAGTGTTGAGGCCGCTACAGCCTCACTCTACACAGTAATCTTCAACGCCATATCCCTATTTGTCCCTTATTCCCGAAACAGGTTATTATTCTCATCGCCCCCTTGGTATAACCGCAGACTCCGCACACTCCGTAACAAGAGAAATAAGTTGTGGAACATTTTCTTAAATACGCGTTCTCCTCTGGACTATTCCAACTATCTCGGTCACTTTTACCAATTCACCGAGCTTTATAGCTCCCTTTACCACAATTACCTTGCCAAAGCCCAACTGAATCTGATCAATGACCCCAAATCCTTCTACCACTTTATCAACTATAAACGGAAATCTGATGCCTATCCTAACTCTCTTTTCTACGACTCAACTACTTCATCTGGCTCACAAACCATAGCCAATCTTTTCGCGTCCTTCTTCAAACTATCCTTCACGGACGACTCGTTCGAGCCTAACCCCTCCTACTTTACTGGCATGTTTCAATTCTCCCTTGGCCCACTCATCCCTCTGCACATACAACAACACCAAGTTAAAGAAAAACTTGAACAACTTAAAGACGATTTCAGTCCCGGCCCAGACGGACTCCCTGCTATCTTCTTAAAAAAATGCTCCTCTTCTCTCTCTCTCCCGCTCGCGCCAATCTTCAATCTATCCCTTGCACAAGGTCTATTTCCCGACTTTTGGAAATCCTCCTACATAACCCCCATACATCAAAAGGGGCCTAAAATCGATATATCCAATTATCGTCCCATTGCTAAGCTTTCGCACATTCCTAAACTGTTCGAAGGCCTTCTATACGAAGCGTTACGTTTTCGCTGCACCCCCATCATCTCTCCTAACCAGCACGGCTTCCTCTCCGGCAGGTCCACTACTACCAACCTTGTAGAACTCACATCTCACACACCCCTTGCCCTAGAGAACGGCGATGAGGTTGATGTAGCCACTACCGACTTTAGCAAGGCCTTCGACAAGATTTCCCCTAACCTCATTCTCTTTAAATTATCTTCCCTCGGTTTTGAACCGCTGTTGATTAAGTGGATCTCATCCTACCTTAACTCTCGAACCTGTCGGGTGCGATTTAGATCCACCCTCTCCGATCCTTTCTCTCCAACCTCAGGTGTCCCCCAAGGCAGTCATCTCGGCCCCCTACTATTTATCCTTACCATAAACGACATAGGTTCGAGCATCAATCACTCCCTCATCTCGCTTTACGCGGATGATACCAAAATCTTCAAGACAATCCGCTCTCCCCTTGACTCCTCACTTCTCCAATCGGATCTTGACAGCTTTTCGACATGGTGCCAAAATAACTGCCTAGATTTGAATATCGCCAAATGTCACACAATCACCTTCTCTCGGAAACGCTCCCCCTCCCAGCCACGTTCCTATCTCTTGCTAGGCCAACCGATAACATCGGTTGAATCAATCTGCGACCTGGGCGTCCTATGTGACAAGAAACTTAGATTTACCGCACATATCGATAACACAATCCTAAAAGCCAACGCCGCCCTTGGCTTTGTAAAACGCTGGTCGAAGGAATTCCTAAACCCCTACGTCACCCGATCCCTCTACACAACTTTTGTCCGGCCACTACTCGAATATGCCAGTCAGGTCTGGTCCCCGTATCAACAGTCTCACATTCGTAGGATCGAGGACGTTCAACGTCGTTTTTTGCGCTTCGCCCTCCGTGGACTGAACTGGGAAAACCCACTCATTCTCCCACCATACACAGACCGGCTCCTTCTAATCAATCTTAACACGCTTGAAGAGCGCAGAATCCATGCTGACATCATCTTTATGCATCGCCTTCTGTCAGGTTCAATCAATTGCCCATGCTTGCTCTCCTCTTTATCATTTTATACAAACCCCCGTAATGTGTGGAACCCTCGTCTGTTTTACGTGCCCACTCATCACACGTCTTGCGGCGTTAACGAGCCCATCTCGCGTATGCTACGACATGCCAACTCTTTCCCCACCTCCTTTGATTTCAACCTCTCCACTCCTGCCCTCAAACGACGTCTTAGAATAAACCCGTCCTAACCCCACCCACCTCAATTTCAAATCTCTCCCCCAGCTCTCCAGCACCGCCCCTTACCACTGTGTAGACGTACCCCTCACTGTCACACCTCAAGCCCTCTTCTCCTTCCGTGTTTTCTTTTTTTTTTTCTTCTTTTGTTTTTTTTTTAATTATATATATATACATATTTTTTTTTTATTTATTTACTTTTTTTTTTTAACTACTCGTACTACTTTAGTTTTTAAGTTAGTCTGTAAGTTGTTATATTATATTAGCTTAAGTTGTTTGGATTAGGCCTAAATAAAAATAAAAAAATAAAAAAAAAATAAAATAAAAATTAAAGGGAAGAAGCAATAGAACCCAATACCTTCGGTTCATTATCATTTGAATGAAATTGGTGCTGAAGAGTTCTGTTAAATTTCTTTATTGTTTTTACCATTCCTCGAATGATGGTCAACACCAGTGGAATATTGTTCACGTCCCACCGATTAGATATAAATTAACCACCCAGCTGCTGAGGTTGTCGGTCTTGGCTACTTTAACATAACTCCAACTGGTTAGTATTATACATTTTAAAATAACCAACGAGACTCGAAGGGTAGCTGAAATGTTCATTGGTCACAATTTGACTCAACTGGTGGAGGAGTTAACGCGAATACCGGATAACCGAAGCAATTCTGCAAACACCCCGGATCGATATATTTCATCCAAGCTAAGAATTTATGCGGTAGAACCGAAACTGAAACCACTGTGTGATATCGATTGTGCTCTCGGTTAGATCATAAACGACAAACCAACCTAAGCATACTCCCCAAATATAGAGGTACGGAGCCGCTGGCGTGAGCGATTTTCGGGCTTTCTTCGCATCCCTTCCATGCTGAGGTGTATGTTGATCGTCATGTGGTACATTGGTATAAGATGATTAGCATAGCGGGGTCGCCATGTAATATATGTGGGTCTGCTGTCGCCAAATAATATGTTTTCTTGTAATACTTAGATTTGTGATATTATGACGGATTGGTCTATAACCCTACTTCCCTACTGTTTGCTGTTTAAAGTGCAACTCGCTGAAAATGGATGTCGTAGACGCCGCAGTGTTCGAATCAAATACTCTGTTGGTTTTTGAGTTCTTTATTCTTCAAAATGCTGGGGTATTTATACTCCCAATCAATCACTCAATTATTTACAAATTTCGTAATCCACTCATACAAATTTTGCTTAACAAGCTATTTCATTCATAATTGAAAATTCACTCATATAATTCTGCTTACTGTGCTACTACAATGACACGATTTGAACCAGTTAATTTGTGAATCACTTGCTAGCAGTAAGCTCGCAAGCGATTGTCATATGATTCTTTCAAATCGTAACCGGAGCAATTCGTTTCTTTTACCCAATGAAAAGAATCGACCTTGAATTATTGTCGGCAACGAGTGCTGGTTACGTGAAACTTGCTAATTATGACAAGGACAAATTGATTTACTTGATATGATTCTTCATGGTCATTTCGTGGATATGTTGTTACACTACAATGGTCAGAGGTCAGCTTTGGAAACTCTGATGTTAATGCCTGTGCGGAGTAGGTCACGGTATTTATACTTCTCGGTATGGAATGTCACATTCTAAGTTAATGTAAGAAAATCAAATGTAAATAAGTCTTAACATTTGGTCTTAAGTAAAATCTGTATTTTTTTGTATAATAAATGCGTTTTGTAAACTAAAAAAGAACGTCACATTCTACATTCCCTCAAACGAATTTCATTCAATAAACCTTGGTTTTATAAACCTTGATTTGATAAACCTTGGTTTGATAAACCTTGGTTTGATAAGCCTTGGTTTGATCAACCTTGATTTGATAAACCTTGGTTTTATAAACCTTGATTTGATAAACCTTGGTTTGATAAACCTTGGTTTGATAAACCTTGGTTTGATAAACCTTGATTTGATAAACCTTGGCTTTATAAACCTTGATTTGATAAACCTTGGTTTGATAAACCTTGGTTTGATAAACCTTGTTTTATAAACTGGTTTTATAAACCTTGATTTAATAAACCTTGGTTTGATAAACCTTGGTTTTATAAACCTTGGTTTTATAAACCTTGATTTGATAAACCTTGGTTTGATAAACCTTCGTTTGATAAACCTTGGTTTGATAAACCTTGGTTTGATAAACCTTGGTTTTATAAACCTTGGTTTTATAAACCTTGGTTTTATAAACCTTGGTTTTATAAACCTTGATTTGATAAACCTTGGTTTGATAAACCTTGGTTTGATAAACCTTGGTTTGATAAACCTTGGTTTGATAAACCTTGGTTTGATAAACCTTGGTTTGATAAACCTTGGTTTGATAAACCTTGGTTTGATAAACCTTGGTTTGATAAACCTTGGTTTGATAAACCTTGGTTTGATAAACCTTGATTTGATAAACCTTGGCTTTATAAACCTTGATTTGATAAACCTTGGTTTGATAAACCTTGGTTTTATAAACCTTGGTTTTATAAACCTTGATTTGATAAACCTTGGTTTGATAAACCTTCGTTTGATAAACCTTGGTTTGATAAACCTTGGTTTGATAAACCTTGGTTTTATAAACCTTGGTTTTATAAACCTTGGTTTTATAAACCTTGGTTTTATAAACCTTGATTTGATAAACCTTGGTTTGATAAACCTTGGTTTGATAAACCTTGGTTTGATAAACCTTCGTTTGATAAACCTTGGTTTGATAAACCTTGGTTTGATAAACCTTGGTTTTATAAACCTTGGTTTTATAAACCTTGGTTTTATAAACCTTGGTTTTATAAACCTTGGTTTTATAAACCTTGGTTTTATAAAACTTGATTTGATAAGCCTTGGTTTGATAAACCTTGGTTTGATAAACCTTGGTTTGATAAACCTTGGTTTGATAAACCTTGGTTTGATAAACCTTGGTTTGATAAACCTTGGTTTGATAAACCTTGGTTTGATAAACCTTGGTTTTATAAACCTTGGTTTTATAAACCTTGGTTTTATAAACCTTGGTTTTATAAACCTTGGTTTTATAAACCTTGGTTTTATAAACCTTGGTTTTATAAACCTTGATTTTATAAACCTTGGTTTGATGCGAACGGATCACAACGGCAAAAAAGACCTTTTCAACAATAGCGCTATAATCCTACACAGGTCAACAGAACGAATTTTCTCAGTTTTAGAAACGCGTGCAACCGGATTGATACTGCAAAGAAAGTTCACAGTAACAAAGTGATCAACAGATTACTTGACTGCCACCTGGTTCGCGTACCTCCCGCCCAATAGCAAAGGCTATCAGCAATAACTTCCGTTTCTCCTGTTTTCCTTTTTTAGTAACGGGCAGCGGGGAAACTCGCCATGACTTCAAAAAAAAAACCAAATATTTTCGCTGAATTATTTTCGGCGAATTCAACCCGCCTTGCTGGTCTTTTTGAACCACCTGTCATCGCGTCGGTTCTATCTTCAATATCAGATGTGAAATTCCATCCATAAGCTGAGTGGTAGGTAGGGTCCCAAAGCCCAGCCGCCCGCTGAAATGCCACCCCATTAAGCTATAGGCTTCGTGAAATGGTTGGGAGAAATCCATAACCATCTTTCGCAGCTTGGTTGATGGTCCCGATCGAAATAAAAAACTAGCATTTTGGGAAGCTGACCCAGCGCTATAGGTTCACCATTCCTGAGAGAAGTAAAATAAAAAAATAAAAAAACTATTCAACGCATTCTACGTGGACTAGACTCTAAGAAATCAACCGAATGGAATACCAGTTATAGCCCTTAAAAACTGTGAGCTAAAGCAAGATGAGTCAAATGTTCAAAGCCATCCTTGAAGAGTACGATGATATCTTTGAGCCCTGATTTCTCCTGGGTATATAAAAAAACTCATTCGGATTTAGAACTGTATTATGGTACAACGGATGTTTTTTTTTTTGGGTTAGATGCTCATTGACAACATACGTTACATGCGATCAAGCATTATCGTGATGGACTTTTCAATATTGTTCGAGATCTTGTCTTTCGAAATATGATGCTATTGAACATGCTTCAAGATGGTGACGTAATAAGTCGCGATGACCGTCTGCCCTTGTTAGACAGAAGAAGTGTCGCGTAAGAAATGACTGTGGGTTACCACTTCGGGGTCGCCAGTCTCCGTTGGCAAGACAACCAGCGGAAGAAAATTCACAAAGCCTCGATCTGGGCCGATACGATAGTAAACTCCTCGAAAGTCACCAACGAATTTTCAATAACTCGCTTAACATGATACTTCACGGAACTGATTCTTGCCTCCCACAAGCCACCAAAATGGCCTGATGCCGGAGGAATGGATTTCCAAGTGATCCTGTTGGTGACCAACTCCGCTATGATCCGGTCCCGGGTAGTTATCCGGCTTATATGCTCATAAACTTCTCGCAGTTCTCTATATGTTCCAACGAAATTGTTGCCATTATCACTCCATGGGTGTGACAAAAACCCCTACGCGCGAGAAATCTGCTTAATGCTGCCAGGAACGCCTCGCTGTACACCTCGTTAATCGCTTCGAGATGTATTGCTTTGGCTGCCAAGCATACGAAAAGACAGATCTACCCTTTGACTCGCTTTGCGCGGCGTCCTTTCCATGTCCGAAGAGTGATAGGACCTCCGTAATTAACACAGGCGTTACTAAATGGCCGTGCAGGATTAATCCTACTGGCTGGGTGCTATACTTCTGTCCCCAAAAAAGTGACCTTTGGAACTGTTGTTCGCTGTTGGCATGCTCTCTAGTTCGGTAAGTCGGGCTCCCGCGAATTTGGTCAGCTCCTCAAATGTCGGCATTTCATTCCTGTTGGTTTCTCGAGTCCACAACTGCCGCGACTCACTATCGAACAACTCGACTCTAGTGAAAACCAGCCGACCCCCGAGTGCTCCACTGGCAGCTCCAATGCCAACAAAAGCCACAACTGCTCGAAAAGGCCGTTGATAAATCTGCCGAACTCCGCAACACCCAATGTCTGGATAGCTGGAATCGACATGACTGATCGGAGATGTGCCTCCACGATGATCTTCCCTTTGTCATACCGCGAGACTAGTGGAGCCCAAGCCTCTTGATAGTTCGCTGCCGTGACCGGGACATTGCGAACCAATGACAATGCGTCCGCTCTCAAGGAAGCCCGGAGAAGTTGGAATTTCTCTACCGCTGATAACTGAGGGTTATCGTGGGTGAGCGGTTTGTACATATCTCGGAACATCACCCACTGTTTGTAGTCTCCACGTCGATGTTCCTTAGCTTGATCGGTCGGGTTGCCGCTGCACCGATTGAATCCAATGCTGTCAGGTCCACTGACCGGCTAACTAGTTGTTCCACCAATGTGTTCATCATTGTTTGGCTGGAGTTAAGCGTGTCAGGCAACCTCTCCATTTCTGGTTGCTCCGCTGTTAACGTCGCAGTAGTTGCCGGTCCCAGGATATCTCCTGAAAATTCCAATGCGGTAACGCCTGTGCATGTTGATGCTTTTAACCGCTGAGTGACCCTGCCATGTACCGAAAAGTATCGGTCCTCAAAGGCTGCTCGTTCCCTATTCTCCTTGTCGACCCCCAGGTCCGGGTCCATCATCTCGATGCATTCCTGGAGGCACTCAAAGGGTTTAAATGCGTCCTCCAGTTTGCGCAAACTGCTTGCGACTTCCTCTCGTGAAGCCACCTCATTCGCTTTGTTTGCGAATTCCTCCAACCGTGCGAGGAATCTCTTGACGACTCCTCGTCTCCTCTTTAGTGCCGCAACAGTCTGATCCGCCATTGACGACTTGCTCGGCGAATCGCTAGTAGCCATTGCGAATTGGTTTTTTCCTCTTCGATCCTTGCAGATCGACAATTACGCCACCAACTACTTGATCGGGTGTAGCTTGCCCAACGGAGTGCTCTGATATTTTGTTGATGGCTTTGATCGGCTGCACGACCGTATTTCTTGCTGCTTGGTCGCAGCGGGTGCACTTCAATGCGCTGTGGCTGCAATGTTTGGATCCAACGTTGCACATCGGGAGATGTTGTGTTGTACAGTCGGCAGCTGCTGTCTTTCCCTCGATGACTTGATCCGACTCGAAGGAGCACTGAATACATTGGTTTTGTTTGACAATTTATTTATATTTTTCCTCTATATGTCTTCTATGATCCCAATCTCCAGATTTTTGCGCTGCTGATGTTAGTGTAAAAACGGAAAGTATAAATTTCATGTTGTGCTGTACTACATAAAATGAGCGATTTTCATCATCATCATCGGCACTACAACCGGGAACTGGTCTTGGGCTTATTTAGCAAGTCCTGAGGCTTGTTAAATTTTCCATAATGATTTGTTTTTCGCTCAGTCGGAAAGAAGAAGTTCTCGAGTGAACATCTGTACTAGAACGTTAAATTTTCTTTTTTTATAAAGTAAAGTGGTATGTGTGCTTGACGTTTGAGAAATTTAGGGTTCGTTACAAGTACAGTTTTTTTTCTAGGAATTGTTTACCATGCTGACGCCGGTTCAAATTCAAACCCTCTTCCTCTATGAATTTAAAATGGGACATAATGCGTCATTGGCAATGAAAAACATTAATGACGCATTTGAGAATGCAGCGGTAAACGAACGCACTATACGACGTTGGTTTGGAAAGTTCCGTTCGGGTGATTTCAGCCTCGAAAATGAACCACGTGGGAAGCTGGAAGCGAAGTTGACGAAGATGTTTTAAGAGCAACGATGGATGCGGACCCCGCGAGATCGGTGTGGTAGATTGCACAAAGCATGCGACTATCCCCAATGATAATAAGTCGACACCTTTCTCTCATAGGAAAGGTAAGGAAACTCGATAAGTGGGTACCCCATGAACTGAACGAGTCCCAAAAACGACGGCGCCTGAAAATCTATGCATCGCTTAAATTAAGAAACCAAACTACACCGGATAGTCACCTGTGATGAAAAGTGGTATGACAACCATAGAAGACTGGTCAGTGGTTGGATGCAGGTAAAAAACCAAAACACACCCCAAGCCCGGTCTTCACTCAAAAAAGGTTATGGTGAAAATTTGATGAGTGGCGCAAGGCTAAAAAACTTGCCCGGAAAAAGAAATTATTATGAACAATTTAACAAGGCTCAGATATGGACCGGATACCGGTGGAGAGACTTGCTAAATAAGGCCAAGACCGGATCCCGGTTACAGTGCCGATGATGATGATGACAATTTGGTGGACATCGAAAGGACCAATCCACTTTTCATTTCTTTAACCAGGAGAAACGATAAACGCATCAAATATTATGAGGAAATCGGCGTATTGCATGCCATATTGGCTGAAAAGCAACCTGCGTTGGTCAATAGGCACGACCCGATCTTTTTGCATGACAATGCTAGACCCCATACCTCACAAGTAACGGTGTAAAACCCATTGCAGTTAGGATTTGGAATTCCACATCCACCATACGATCTTGACATTTTCCCAACGGACTATCATCCCTTCCGCAATCTGGATTCATTTTGCCGGCAGAAGGTCTTCCGGAACGGAGAAGAGGTCATAAAAGCCTTTGAAGATTTCAACGCACTTCCGCGAAAAAGGAATATTTGACTTTGTACCACGTTGGAATCTGGCGCAAGACTAATGACCTTGCCCAGAAAAACAAGCTATCATGGAAAATTTAACAAGCATCAGGACTTGCTAAATAAGGCTAAGACCGGTTCCCGGTTGCAGTGCCGATGATGATGATAATGATCACATTGGAATAATGTCATAGATGCCAACGGATCCTATTTGGATTGAATAAAAATATACGGAAAAATAATATTGGCTTTTAAACGTTTAGTATAAAATCGGGCATTGCATGTGGTGCAACCCAATGTTTGATCCAATAGCTGTGGTTGTTTAAATTCGTACTCTTCTCAACTCCAAAAAAAAAAGGTGGTGAGAGGCCGACTTTAGTGAGAGAAGGACAGATGTATCCTTCATCTTGGCTCTGGCTTCTGATCATCTTGTGATAACCAGAATCACCCACATCCGTGAGGATGTTGGGCTCGGTCTCAAGATGTCTGAAAAAGAAAGGGGTTAAGGTATCCAAGGATAGAGTGGACCCCGTCCAGTTCAAATATTCTCTAACTACTTGGATGGAGGGATAGTGGGAAAGAAATCATGCAAGACCGGTATGTCTTGATTGCGGTGGTAAATGCAGATCACGTCTTCGGCGTCTGATAATCTTCGCTTTGGTAGCTGTGTGTATGTGTATTTGTGCTGTCTCGTACTGTGCGTGTGTGTTTGTAGTGTGTCTGTGGTATACCCTATGGGATGGCTCCAGGAATCTTCTATTATAGAGGGGAATGTTGTTGGGAAGGGTGCTTTCTTCAGTTTTGTACTGAAGAAGAAATTGTGGTGGTCGGATCCGAGAGATAGAAAGAGAGAAGGGTCAAGAATGCAAGACTCCCGTACAAGTATGTTCTCGCTGTTCTGAGTGCTTTCGAGGTACTTGTATCCTAATTGTAGCAAGTACTCGTCGATAGGGGTAATGGCGACCGCCAGGCCTTCTAGAGCGGTTGGTGCATCTTCTGAAGAGTTTCCTTTCAAAAACACGAAGTCTTTCGATTTGGGCCGAAGGTATGCGGGAAAAAAACCTTGTTTGTGAAATAGAGAAAAGTAGAGAGCGGGGTCCGCACCAGGCGCGGAAGTTCTACCAAATAATCCGCAGTATGACGCGGTACACACCACGCTGCACTTACTGCAAGGATAAAGAGGGTAATCTGATCACCGATCCTGAAGGCATTCTGGAGCGATGGGAAGTGCACTTCAATGAATTGCTAAATGGTCAGCTCACAGAAGAATTGGAGGCTCCACCAATGCAAGACCAAGACCAAATGCTGCCGCCACCAAGCATTGAGGAAACATTAAAAGCCATTAGACAGCTAAAATCAAATAAAGCCCCTGGAGCTGATGGCATACCAGCTGAGCTGATCAAACAAGGAGGGACACCGTTACATCACGCAATTCACGAGATCGTGGTGCACGTATGGTAGCAAGAGGAGATGCCGGAAGATTGGCGTCGTGGTATAATTTGCCCCATACATAAGAAAGGAGATATCACACTGTGCAGCAACTATAGGGGTATAACATTGCTGAGTACCGCCTATAAGATACTCTCCACTATCCTACAAGACCGGATATCCCCATACGCTAAAGTCATCATTGGTCAATATCAGTGTGGCTTCATCCCAGGCAAATCAGCAATTGATCAGATATTCACCCTTAGGTAGGCGATGGAAAAATGTCTGGAATTTAAGATTCCACTATATCATCTGTTTATAGACTTCAAGGCCGCCTACGACAGCATAGCCAGGGTAGAACTATATAATGCCATGAGAGAATTCGGCATTCCAAACAAATTGATACGACTTTGTAGGTTGGCCATAACCAACGTAACTAGTCAAGTAAAAGTAGCGGGATTGCTGTCCAAGCCAATAAACATCTATAATGGACTTCGACAAGAGGGCGGTCTGGCCTGCCTCCTCTTCAACCTGGCGTTGGAGAAAGCAATCCGTGACTCTGGCGTTACAACAAGAGGGACTATTGTCACCAAGTCCAGCCAGATACTTGCCTACGCAGATGACATCGACATCATCGGTAGAACCGAATCGGCGGTACAGGAATCCTTCACCCAGATCGAGCAGGCGGCACAAAAACTGGGACTGCACATTAATGAGGGAAAAACCAAGTACATGGTGGCAACTTCTGCGAAGAGAAGACCTAACGTTGGTCAAACTATCAGGGTAGTGGAGCACGAATTTGAAATAGTGCAATCCTTTAACTACCTTGGGTCAATAGTATCAGCCGAGAACAATATGGAAGAAGAAATAGGCGAACGGCTGATCAAATCCAACAAAGCCTACTATGGCCTATCAAGGCTCTTTAAATCCCGAAATTTATCCAGAACATCCAAGCTACTACTGTACAAGACCATGGTCTTACCAGTACTCATGTACGGATCCGAAACCTGGGTGCTTAATAAAAGGCACTCTGAACTCTTGGCCGCGTTCGAGAGAAAGGTCTTAAGGAGAATTGTTGGCCCCGTATGTGAGGGAGGACGATTCCGGAGACGCTACAACCATGAGTTGTACGCAATCTACCTTGAAGCTCATATTGTAAGAAAAATCAAGCTCGGTAGACTCCGGTGGGCGGGACACCTAGCTCGAATGAGCGAAGTGGAGCTTGCCCGGAAAGTCCTTTGTGGCAGGATGTATGGAAGGAGACAGCGCGGCAGACCTTGTCTGCGATGGAGGGATGGCGTAGACCAGGACGCCCAGAGCCTGGGAGTGCTAAACTGGATGACATCGGCTCGAAATCGGGACCGGTGGAGAGATTTGTTAAATAAGGCCAAGACCGGATCCCGGTTGTAGTGCCGATGACGATGATGCGCGACCATACGGGAAATGTGTTCGATATTCGAGATCGAATTAGCTGCTTATAGCAGAGAAGTTTAACTTTGGTGTCAACTGTGTTGCTCCACTTCTAAATGTTGTGCATTTATTTACATAAAAAAAACGCATAAATTTGATTTACTAAAGTTCACCTGCGACTTCTTTAGTATTTGAGTTTTTCTTGTATCTATTTTCTTTTTAATCACAGCAGATTGGAATGTAAATTCCAATGCACACTCTTCATATCACCACGAAACTTTTAAACAACAATATGTAACGTGTTTTACAATACCATGAGTATTTTAATGACACTGGAATATCCTTTGAATATGATGGATACATAAGTATTTCGAATTAGTTGATCGTTCTTTCTTTCTTTTTCTTCTTTTAGTCCGAAGCGGCGGCGTAATCGACCGCGATGATGATTGTGTAGCGACTGATTGGAATTAGGGATGATTGGGTAATTCTGGATTTGCACAGTTATTATCAAATCATCATCGGACTCTCTCATGAATCTTTTCAGTTGCACGTCTCAGTAAGGTGAATAATACTTGGACATGCCAAGGATGAAAAGAACAAAAGAGAGAGCGCAATAACTTCGGGGTTGGCTTAGCTTTTTTGCTTGTATCAAATGCAGTCTCTGAGGATGACCTACTGCCCTAGTGCTATGACTGTGGTGATCTCAGGGTGGATTGAACCCGGGGAAGGTAGAAACGGGAAGGAGAGGAAAATGTTCTGTGGCTATTCACCTGTGAAAAGAGATCATTGATCCCCAGCGAATGTAGTGTCTGGGGAAAGTGAGTAGGACGCCGACTTGGCTAGGGAAATTTGATCCTGGGAACTAAATTAAATACTTTAATAATTGCCCCAGCGATTGCATGATTATGCAACCGCGTTGTTTGATCAGACTATGCCGTTGCTAACCGACATCATACGATTTCCGGTGGAAATCTCATGGGTTAGCGAAATGGATTTGCCGTATGGCGAAGAGATAACTAAACTCAATTATGCATTATCTGCATACGATAATGAGTTTAGCTATGCGTCCGCTTAACATTATTTACAGGTGGAATAGCTTATAATGGGAATACGGGTTGAAATGACGCGCTGAAAGCGGTCGAATTATGGTATGAAATTGTGGGTTGGTTCTCCATGTGGTAAAGAGAACCCCCAAAGTACCTCCTATTTGTATTCTAATATTCTATGAATATCGAGAAGTAGGTTGGCAGTGTTTACTACTCAGAATTATAGCTACTGTTTTGGATGGATTAAGTCGAATTTTCCATCGACTGTAATACTGATACAGTTCGTCTAGGTACCGGTTGAGTCGATTTGTTGCGAGTCTAGGCTTTTGAATGACGTGTAAATTAGAACGACACCCGCATGGCATATCTAGTTTATACTCCCTTCCACAAGGCGAGGAATATGTGAGGTATTAAATAGGATGGGGCCTAGAATGGAGTGTTGTTGTACGCCTGCGGCGGCGTTGACAGTTCGGGATAGCACTCTCCTCAACTACCCAACAGTCCCCGTTCATATTCTCTTTGTGTCCCTGTTACCCCGTTCGCATCACAGGAACAAAGAGAACAATCAGAATAAATAGCCGATCCTCATTCCGAACGAGCGGCCAACTTGGAACAATATTTCCGGCAAGAGTGGAACATTTAAGGCATATTGGGCACAATAGAATTCCTTGCTGGTGGAAGATGGAATTCTTAAGCGTAAATGGGAAGCCGCGGACGGAAAATCCCATCGAATGCAGATTCTAGCCCCACCATCAAAAGTGAAGGATGTACTAACAGAAATGCACGACGGGGCCTCCGGTGGACATCTGGGAGTTAATAAGACACTTTCAAAATTACGATCTCGATTCTACTGGCTTCACATGAACAACCATCATTGACCAGCTTATCAATAATTGGATCAGCAGATATGGAGTTCCCTGTGAGCTGCATTCCGATCAAGGCCGAAACTTCGAATCACAGATATTTCAAGGCATCTGTGCGGCACTAGGCGTAAGGAAAACCAGGACCACACCCTTACATGCGCAGTCAGACGGAATGGTCGAAAGGTTCAACCGAACAATGAAAGAGTATTTATCGAAGGTCCTTAGTGATCACAAACGAGATTGGGACAAATGTGTACAAACCTTTCTCATGAGCTATAGATCGGATAATCACAATACGACGGGCCATTCTCCAGCAAGAATTATATTTGGACGAGAGATACGATTACCAGCCGATCTGCGATTCGGAATACCTCCAGACAATCAAGTATCAAGTGACAGGATGAAAACAAAGTACGACGTTCGAGCCAACGCATCCGGATTTAATGCATGCGATAACGTGTGCTTTATAACATTCATCGGCAAAAAGGAAGCTCTCCGAAGTTTCAGAAACAATGGGAAGCACCGTATAAGATTCTCACAAGAATTAACGACGTTGTCTGTGGGATTCAGCGAAGACCGAACGCCAAGATGAAGGTGGTACATCGTGACCGACTGGCGACTTTTGTTAACCCAGGAGACCAGTGAACTTAGTTCGGGACGAACTAATCTAGGCGGAGGGTAGTGTGACCCATATGACAATCAGTACTAGAATATTCGAGAAAGTCCGAAACAAAGTACTAGAATATTGTAGGAAGTACTGGAAAACTGGAGACTAGGAACAGTAGAACATTCAAGGCAATGGAACGGACGGAAACGAAATCTCGAATCAGAATGAGGGAACGGTATAAATACGTCGCACAAACTTAAGATCAACTTCCAGAAATGTGAAGCCATCCTATTTAGAACTCCATTATATAAAGCCACGTACGACACAAGGAAAAACTGGCGAAAGCTAGTTATCGTGGGACCGCATGGAGATAAACTGGAAACCAAGAGTTTAGTTAAATACCTGGGCATCTGGCTAGACCAATATCTGTATTTCAACAGACATGTAGAGGCTGCTTTGCTCAAAGCGAGGAAAACTTTCGCTATGACAAGGAGGCTATTTCACAGTAGCCAACTTGACAGCAAGGTAAAAGTCATATGCTACATGACACTAATCAGGCCAATGCTCGTATATGGTTGCCCAGTATGGTTTAACATAGGTCCAAATTTGATGGAAAAGATTCGGGTGTTCGAAAGGAAGTGTCTCAGAAGCTGTCTCAGATTATATCGGACACCGGAATCGGACTATAAAAAGTATTACTCAAATGAGACTTTATATAATGAAGCGTACATAAATAGGGTGGATAATTTTATGATTAAATTAATCAGAGGACATATTGCGAGAGCAATAAGCTCGTCCAATGACCTAATTTTCGGGGCCTATTATCCAAACACTCTGTACTATGAGAGCGTGCGTCGCAACGGCTTTGTTCCACCAGAGGCGTTCCTTGACTTGGATATGAAAGGGCTTATACAGGATAGATCCGGAATTCCGCTGATCTATCATGTAAGTAGATCATCTGTAGACGGGCGATTGTGCTACGACCGGGAAGTAGCGCGCACCGAAGAAGAGCTCCTGCGCTTCAGTAGGGCTATCTCCCACAGAGACCGGGGCGATAGTATTAGACAGCGTCAACAGTTCTGGTGGTTGAATGGCATATAAAGACCTGGGTACCAAAGTCGGTAAAGAATCATACTATCATCAGCTAGCTTACATAGACTTAGCTTTTCTAGAATTAGGGTAGTATAAGATTTAAGTTAAGTTAGGTTAAGTGCTTTTACATAAAAAAAAAAAAAAAAAAAAAAAAAAAAAAAACGTAGGTAAGTTAAGTAAGTTAAATTTTAAGAAAAAAAAACAAAAAAAAATTGACAAAGTTTTTCAAATTTTTCTTTGTCTCAAATAATTATAAGTATTGCCACAAAGTTCTGTCGCCGAAGGGCAAATTATACAAATGTTAAGTAAAGTTTAGCTTAGAGCGTCTGCGAAGGACCAGTAAGCTATTATATAAGCTATTTAAGCTAGAATTTAAGCATTTTTTGTCTAGCCTTTAATTTAGAAACTAAGAATATAGAAAGAAAATAAAAAAATGTTTAAAAAAATGAAAAAAAAAAAAATAAATACGTCGCACACAGATTATGGAGACAAGTGATGAGTAAGAAGTAGAAAGTAATAAGTAAGAAAGTGAAGCAAGCGATAAGTAAGAAGTAAAAGACGGGACAAGTACGTACGCGATAAGTCAAGATATCGTTGTGTACGGTAAAAGTAACGGTTGTGATTAACGGACTAATAAAGTGTTATATTAATTCAAAATCGATTTAACGGCTCTTATTTATTTTAAATAATTAATCCAGCGTACCCTAAGCTCGCTACAATATATTTCATACACTTCTATTGTTACCGTTTTTTGTACATCTTTTTTCCGTTACACATAAAAAAAAATGTCCTTCAATGTTAGTTTTCCACGTGTTGTTTTTTTAAAATACAAGACCACTTTCTGTAAGGTCTCTTTTCTTTTAGTTAATTATATTCTTTGATTTTACCCAGTTTCACAAAATGCTCTTTTTACATACGGTATATATTATATAGACTTTTATCGGTCACGACAACCTACTACTACAAATTAAATCTTCAAACAACGGACTTTCTTCTTTGGACATTTCTGGTCCACACTTCTAATTATCGACTCTAAAAATCAGGGTCTTCCGGTAACATATATTCAAGTATCGACTCACCACCAGACTGCCTCCTATTCTGTTCGTACCCCTTCTCGTTACCTCGGGGTCAACACCTCCCGATGACAATCAATGCAATTTCGCTACCCATCGACCTACTTCCTGATTAGCAATTTCAATTTGCCATTGCGTTGAAATACGACGTCAGCCGATATACCTGTGGGGGTTTCACTCTTACGCCTGCACGGGCGTGGGTTCAGTAAATTCCCACCGACGTTACTCCGAACAGTGCTCGCCGAAATGTCAAATAAAACACACTGAATGGTTCGTAGTAAAAGGGTTGATTGATTGCAATTGGGTTTCATTCATTAGTTGTAATACACCTTGGTTATGACAAAGTTTTCCTCCCTTTTTATTTGGTAAACTACCGTCCAAACACCACGAACAGGCACACGTACCGGGGAAATGGTGGTCGGGCTATAAAATGTCACTGTTTCTGTTTTTATTTTTGTTAAACTAGTGTTTATACGCAACGACAAGCGCGCGTAGCGGAGAGATGGTGGTCGGGCTATGAAATGTCACTGTTTCTGTTTTTATTTTGTTAAACTAGCGTTTATACGCGACGTACCAACGCGTATAGCCGGGAAATGATGGTCGAGCTCCGAAATGTCACTGTTTCTATTTTTATTTCGTTAGTGGTGATGTATAAACGCAACGGGCAAACGTAAAACGGTCAAGACACTCGGTTTCTATTTCTGTTCTGTTGAGCTATGGTGTTTAAACGCAACGGACAAACGTGAAATGCTTAAGACACTCGGCCGCGCTCCTCGAGTGTAGAATTCTGGCCCTTCTCGATTGGTTGTTAAAACTCGACTGACTAATTATTAGGAGGAAAAAGTTTATCGCGTCGTGGCAGTGGAGTCATAGCTAAAGTAAACTCACTGCCACTTACGAGGAATTTTGAGAAGAGTTGCTATGCTTGCATAGGAATTCAGTTCCAGCGAATCCTCCCCGTATAAGCTGAGTTGGATTCGTTGGTTGTGTATACCGGGAAATTGGCATAGCCAAGTATGATCAAGGGTCTTGATCGTTGTGATTGTTTCGTGGAAAATTAGCCGTCGCTTGGTCGCAGACGAGAAGTATGATTTAAGGAGGAAATGAACCGAAGTGATTTTCGGGGAAATTGGAATTGCTTCGGTGCAAGCAAGGAATGTCGTTTAGATAAGATATTAACGGAAGTAATTTCGGGAAAATTTATGCGGCTCGGTATGGTTGGTGGTGATGGTTAAAGTTCATTGTAGGTTTGAATATGCGTTTTATTACAACGTACGAATTTCGGGGAAATTGAGATCGCTTGGTCGCAAGGAGGGAATATGAATTAAGTAAAGGATTGACCGAAGCAATTTTGGGAAAATGAATTCGGGGATGATTAGAATGTATTCTGTTGAATTGTATTCTGTTGCGGGTGTGACGTTTCAGCCACAGAAAATTTGGTGTATAGTCAAATTGGTTACCTGTGCTTAGTCAGTTGGGTGGGGCGTCTATTATCTCGTTCTCCAGTTAGGACTCCTCTTCTTGTGGTTAGATCAGAGTGGCTGCTCCACCACCTGTGGTTCTTCTTCAAGTTCTTCCTCAGGATCTTCCTCTTTACGCGACCAGGGCGGCCACCACCAAATGGTGATTTTAGAGAGAAGTCGATGTGTTTCTGTGGTTCCAATCGCACCACAAGCTTCCGAACTCAATTGTGTCTTTGACGGATCAACACGCGAGCATGATGGATAGATTTGGCCAATCCAAGTTTAAACACTTGCGATTTAATCGGCGCTCCAAGAAATCAAAAAGCCATTATTCTTTTCTCTCCACGTTTATTTTCAAAAACTTTACTTTGACAAAATGTTTTAGTATTTTCCTTTTTCCTTCTGTTTTTACTTTTTACTTTTTTTTACTTTCAATCCAAAAAGAACGGGGCGTTACTCGCGACTTTTTCCTTTTTCTTTCTCTTATCTCTGTTAACCAATTGTTCTCTTAAAACCGTATCGAGCAACCCAAAATCAAAAAAAAAAACGGAATCAAAATATTGTGACGCATATGACAATCAGTACTAGAATATTCTAGAGATCCGAAACAGAGTACTAGAATATTCTATAAAGTAATGGAGAACTGGAGACCGTGAACAGTAGAACATTCAAGACTATGGAACGGACGGAAACGAAACGCCAAATCAGAATGAAGAAACGGTATAAATACGTCGCACACAGATGATGGAGACGAGTACGAAGTAGAAAGTGAAACAAGCGATAAGTGCGGAAGTAATAAGTAATGAGTAAGAAGTAAGCAGTAAAATACGCGATAAGTACGGAAGCGATAAGTCAAGAAATCGTTGTGTACGGTAAAAGTGACGGTTGTGATTAACGGACTAATAAAGTGTTATATTAATTCAAAAATCAATTTAACGGCTCTTATTTATTCAAAAATAATTAATCCAGGGAACCCTAAGCTCGCTACAATTGGTGTCAGAAGTGGGATTAATTATTGGTGAAATAAATAAGTCTGTGGAAGTGTATTGTGACGATGGCAGATCGACATTCGGAGAAGAGTTCGCAACCGTTGGACATTTCGGAGATGTTCAGGATTATGATGGCAAAATTGGACGCGCAAGCTATCATTATTAACTCAAAATTGGATGCGCGGGCTGCAGAGGTTAATGCAAAATTGGATGCCCAAAGGCAGTGTATGAAAGAATTCTGGGACTCGGAAGCGGAAGAAGCTGAGGATGAGGAGGAATTGGAGCCACAGGAAATGAAGAAACTCAGGAAGAGCAAAGCTATGACCGACAGCAGTGAGGAAGAGGAGGAAAATGACGATGATGTGTTACGTGAAGAACTGAAGGATTTCATCGATGATAACCCGATTGAAGAGGACGGCAGTGATGATGAAGACACTGATGCTTCAGGCCGTTCACTGAAACGGATTTACAATGATGATGACGAGTTGGACGACCGACTGGAAGACGACGACTGTGACCTTATTGAAGAAAATCTTGGTTTGAAAGTCGAACGCAGAAAGTGTTCCAAGCGTCTGCGTCGTACAAAGGACGAGGAAAGTGATGGAGAGGAACAGCACGTCGATGAAGGTTCAGCACGTGAGTCTATAGCCGAACAGCTATTCGACGACGAAGACGATGTTGAACGCCGCTCTGAACGTAGTCACAGGGAAACTGAGGCGGCAAAACATTTCAATGCTGATGAGGAATCGGAGTCAGATGCTGAGGATTTTATTGCAGACGACGAAGGAAGGCCAATTGCTGAGAAGAAGAAGAAAAGACGACTTCTAGTCACTGGCGCGTCATTGCAAGAAGGTCAGGACAGTTTCGGTGTAGATTTCGACTATGAGGATTTTACTGATTATGACGAGGATGGATATGAACCCGAATATGAACCTAGTGAATTGGAAAGGAGTCACTTTACTGATTTGGACAATGAAATCCGTAAAACGGATATTCCTGAGCGAATGCAATTGTGTGAAGTTCCGGTTACGCCTGTTCCAGAGGGACCCAATGAACTACAAGATGAAGCTGAATGGATTTACAAACAGGCGTTTTGTAAAGCAACTGTTTCCGAACAAGAGAGATCAACGGATGTTGGAGGTCGAGGCCACTATTGTAAGCCACCACATACGGGGAGAAGGATCAACCAAGCCCTAGATTGTAGGCGTAATCAACAGCTAGAGGTGCCGTTCATTGCGTTCTATAGAGAAGAAAACGTGAAACCAGAATTATCGTGCGACGATCTATGGAAAGTCTACTACTACGACGCACACTGGTGTTTACTGTCAGCTCCAAAGAACGAACCACTCCAGTTGTTTGAAAAGATGCGGAACTACCGGTTGGATACGGTTATGAAATCGACAGCTGCTCCAATACCAAATGATATGCGTGTAATTAAAGATGAAGATCTAGATCGCTTACGTGATGTGCAAACTCCAGAAGAGCTTAAGGGTGTGCAGATGCATTTTCTCTTATACTATTCGCATGAGATCCCTAAAATGCAAGAGGAATTCCGTCGTCAGGTTAGAGCTGACGCGAAAAGGGGAGCAGTAGAAAATTTGGAAGAAGATCAAGAACTTCCACCACCGAACGCCAGGATGAAAGTGGTGCATCGCGACCGACTAGCGGCTTTTGTTGGCCCGGGAGACCAGTGAACTTAGTTCGGGACGAACTAATCTAGGCGGAGGGTAGTGTGACGCATATGACAATCAGTACTAAAATATTCTAGAGATCCGAAACAGAGTACTAGAATATTCTATAAAGTAATGGAAAACTGGAGACCGTGAACAGTAGAACATTCAAGACTATGGAACGGACGGAAACGAAACGCCAAACGTACGGTAAAAGTGACGGTTGTGATTAACGGACTAATAAAGTGTTATATTAATTCAAAAATCAATTTAACGGCTCTTATTTATTCAAAAATAATTAATCCAGCGAACCCTAAGCTCGCTACAATATCATCTTGCTGCTCCTTTCTCTCCCTCTCCATCAACATCCACTTCGAAAACAGAAATCTAACTTCCACACGATCCACACTCGAACAGGAGTATGTTCGCACATTCAAAATGTGGATCGTGTGTTTTTCCCACCACCTTACCATCTACCATTAAATTATATTAAAAACGAACAAACGATGGAGGTGGCGGAAGTCGCACGTAACACGGGTTTTGGAGTGTGTTTATTGCAAAGTTAGGAATGTATGCTATTGCGGATTTTGCATGGGTTAAAGTGACGCGCTGTTAGCGGTCAAGGTTGGTTAGAATTGTGGGTTGGTTCTCCATGTGGTGTAGAGAACCCCCACATACCTCCATCGGTTTGCGTCACAGTTCAATTTCCGCGATTGCAAAGTGACCCAATAAATTTTGATGTGTAATTACACAATTTCCATTTCAACGGTTGTGGCGAAATGTGGGGCTCTGTGGGTCATATGGGTTCAGAATCGGGTGGCGTTTTTTGGTTTAAGTGCATCTGTACTAACTTTATTTTCATCCACTTTAAATACCACACAATTTAAATGAAACACATAGTTTTCCTTACGTTACTGTATTATTTTATTTTGGTTAGTTCAGAATAGTACATCTTTTTGCTTAGGTTACAAACTTGTTCACTTCACTTAAATAAGTAGCCTTAATTAAAAGTTAAATGCTCATCTCTTTCGGCATTACATTACTTAGTTCACATTAATCAATCTCTTTGTTTTCTGTTACTTGTATGTTCACTTTAATTATCTACGTATTCTTATTTTTAAGTTAACTGTTCACTTCAATTCCTTTTACCACACCTCATCACTTCACTGCCGCGATCGAATCTCGAAAACCAACTCTAAAAAGTCTCCCATCTCGGTCGAGATTCGTAAACCAGCTCTAGAAACCAAACTTACGTCCGTTCTGGACTTGACCCGAAACACAACTCAATTGTCCTTTTTTTTTTGGACTTGATCCCAAAACCAGCCTCGTCTTCAACAATGGCCCGAACAACAACTCTCATCCCACTATCGTTGTTCGTTTTCCGTTGTACTTTTTCCTAGGTGTGAAACCTGGTTTCTTTCACGAGATCAAAGGATCTTTCCTTTTTGCCTGGTCCCCTTTTTTTTGTGTTAAACTCAAAGAAAAATCAATAGCGCGTTTATTTCGCCAATTGTTTTTCTTTTGCCTAATGAATTTTTCCCGTGGGAAACTCGTGAAGGAGGTTCAATGGTGCCGAGGCGCATGTTTATTTTGCTTTATTGCCTTTTTGTTTGTTCTAACTTAATTTGGTTAGAACGAAAACTGGCGCTGGTTGTCTTAATGGTTTTAAGTAACCATTTTTCCGAAAGGGTCATAAAATTGCTGGCGTGCATTTTTTTATGACTCCCTTCGATTTTGGTTCGGACGACGGCATCTGGTCAGCACATTTGCCTTTTAGGAGTTTTTGTTGGGTGAATCCTTGGTTCAATGATTATCTTTCAGCTTTTATGTGAGTAAATTTAGCGTTCAACTCAATTTAATTGGCATTTAATTGATTAGCGCAAATTGCATGTTTTAGCTTGATTTGCTTGCTATCAATTTCTGCGGAACGAGTGGGTGCATGGGGTAACGCTTTGTTTGTTTTAGGCGAACGTGGAGTTCAATATATGCTGCCTGTTTTTTGGCTTAGTTAACGTCACATCCTTTAAGTGGATGTTCTTGGCGTGTATCGCCGCTAGCGGCGGAGACTGGCTCCACATAGGTAAGTTTTATGGGCTGGGCGGTTGTGGCCGTAACACATCAATGACTTCATATACAACATCTTATCTAGGTCGTCATTGATACACTTCACACGCGCTCAGTACCCTAAGGAACGGCAACGAAAAAGAATTAATCTTATTACGTACATCCCTTTTTAGTAAGGCCTTCCATTAAAATTTCCCACAAACGCATACTTTTTAAGTGGTCTTTTTCGTACTGCTTTAGTAATATCTTTTTCTCCGAAAAATCGGCTCTACATATGTGCACGATCGAACCATTTTCTTGCTACCTCGCGTGTTCCTCAAGGCAGTCATCTAGGCCCCCTGCTTTTTATATTAATAATAAATTATAATGAGACGATTATCAAGCATTCTTATACGAGGGTTGCCTTTTATATTTCGGGATTAGAGAACAAAAATAAATATTGATTATCGAAAATCACTTTATTGTTTTTCAAAATATTCCCCATGAAGATCTATACACTTTTGCATGCGTTTGAACCAATTGTCGAAGCACTTTTGCCACTCTGATTGAGGTATCTCCAACACATGCATTCTGAATGCAGCAACCGCTTCTTCAGGTGTCGAAAAACGTTGACCTCTCAGTTTGTTTTTTACGTACGGGAATAAAAAGAAGTCAAGGTGCCAAGTCAGGACTATACGGCGGATGACCCATCAAATCGATGTTTTGGGTGCTCAAAAATGCAGTTATCGCAGCCGATGTGTGAGAGCTCGCATTGTCGTGGTGAAGAGTGATCCGTCTTCGGCGGTTGGTTTTCCTGATTTCTTGGAAGACAACTGGCAAACAAATGGTTGTGTACCACCCAGAATTGACTGTTCTGCGTTGTTCTAGTGGTACGGTTGCGACATGTCCAGTTTTTCCGAAAAAAACAGGCGACCATTTGCTTGGAAGTGCTTCGTGCGCGAACAACTTTTGTTGGATTTGGCTCATCTTGAAACACCCATCGACAGTCGACTGCTGTTTACTTTCGGGCTCATACGCGTAAATTCACGATTCATCACCGTATTTTTTGAGCATTTCTTTCGACCAATTGACACGAGCCTTTTTTTGGGCGATTGACAAATTGTGTGGGATCCAACGCGAGCAAATTTTTTTTGACAGTCAAATGTTTATGCAATATTAAATGTATGCTGGTCCCACTAACGCCTAACGTTGTCTCAATCTCACGATAGGTCACATGACGATCTTCCAATATCAGTTCGCGCACAGCATCAATGGTTTTCGGAACAACAACTGATTTTGGACGACCTTCACGAAATTCTTCTTGGAGTGAACTGCGACCACGATTGAATTCACCATACCATCGATAAACACTGGTCCTTGATGGAGCTTCATCGCCAAAAATTGAATTAAGTTCATCCATGCACTGTTGCTGAGTTTATCCACGCCGAAAGTTGCAAAAAATAATCGCACGAAAATGTTGAC
This sequence comes from Microdon myrmicae, assembly GCA_963931805.1. Lineage (NCBI taxonomy): Eukaryota > Metazoa > Arthropoda > Insecta > Diptera > Syrphidae > Microdon > Microdon myrmicae. The sequence continues at coordinate 256,131,209 of OZ007497.1, read as the reverse complement.
GATTTAATTCCATTTTTGGGCCGAGATGAATCTTTTAAGTTACTGTAAACAACACAAATAGCGCTCGTATGTCAAAACGTTCTGAGTGCGTATAACCTCAAAAATGTCCAACTTTACGACAGAGCTGTCAATTGCCGGATTGCAACACTAGTGTTGCCAAATCCCGAAACATAAGAGGCAACCCTCGTATTTCGCTTTAAGCTGACGAGACTAACCTTTTCAAATCTTTCAGGTCTCCAATTGATTCGTCTCTCTCCCAAACAAATCTGGATAGCTTGTCTGTTTGCTGACTAAAAAACTGCTCGGAACTTAAAATTTGCAACTGGCAATAAATTACCTATTCACAGGAGCTCTCTGCTAGCATCACCCAAACCTGTGGAGTAGTAAACAGTACGTTACAAAGTACTTATAAACAGTACGTTACAAAGGAATTTAAACAGTACGATACAAAGTACTTTTTAGTCAGCGATCCATACAAACGATTGCAAACCTCAATTATTGGAACCCAACTTACCTCCTTATTCCGGACAATTCAATAAGACGAGAGAGCAAACTAAAACGACAGTATTTTGAAATCATTTGTTATTAATAGATATTATGAATAATAATTTTAAACTGCTTATTAGAAAGTAAATAATAACAATAACAACTTCGTATAGAATATTCTCCACACAGTACCCAACTACAGCAATCCACACAACTCGTCATTCCCCACGAGCTGTTCACATGCAGGTGTCGCCCGCATCGCGAAGCCATTGTTTGACATATTCCAACAGTCGCGCTGGCTTCCAGCACCACACGATGCCAAACCCAGCGCGCATGCACATTTCCAGCGCTTTCCATTTACACACTGCTCATAAATAAACAACTCGAAAGTTGTACGTTCTCTGGCAACAAAACAACAACAAACGCGTGTGTTTGGCCTGCACACCATCCAGTAATCTGGAAGACTCGGACACACAGTCTCATCCAGTGAAGTGCTTCAGAACCAGATTCCTTGGCAGCGAGTTTGGTTAGTGTGTCGTGTTGTCTGTGAACCGTTAGTTCGTGAAGAATCTGTCAAACTAGTGGTAAGTGATGCGCCGCATCATTGTGAATAAGTGTCGTCGGTCACTTTGTTAAATACTGGTCAAAAGCGCGTAATTAATTGCGTTGAGCGCTCACCGGGCGGCTGCAGTTGGGAAAGTGTTTAATATAATTGTGTGAAAGCCGCCGCTAACTAGAATCGGACGTCTCTCTCATACCCACGGCACACGTCGGACGCCGTTGTTGTCAACAATTTGACAATCGCACTTGTAGTAGTCAGCCACAATAGTTGACAGTCTGATGTCAAAATGTTTATGTTTTTAATTCGTGCCAGATTCCAATGACCGTCGAGGAATTTACTGAAAATTCGTGACAGTGCGTGAAAGAATTGATTTAATAGGATGCGAATCAAGTGCCAGAACCCATGCGGCTCTAGGATCAGGTCTTTGCCAGCTGTTCCTTCGGTGGTCTAACTCGTTATCGCTGCTTTCAGATGTGAATCGCATTCGCTGAAGCTGTCGTGTTCGTGGTCGCCGCCGTTCTCCAAAATGTGTGCCATTCGGATCTAGTGAATTCAAAATTAGTTCATCTATTGAATTATGCAGGCAAAGAAGCGCTATATTCTAGTTTTCGTGTCATGTGCTTTTCTAGCGTATTGTTACTTTGGCGGCTACCGACTGAAAGTCAACCGTCGTCCGTCCGCGATGACTCGAACTCGACACAAATTGAACACGTACATTGACCTGGATCCGAGCGGGACTGTCGATAGCAGTGTCTCGTACAAAAATTTCCGGAACGAAGTTAGTATCGAGCGGTCCAGCTATGAGCTCAGCAGAACGAAGTCCTGTCGCATGGAAACTTGCTTTGATTACACTCGGTGCTTCGATGAGTTTCTCGTGTATGTCTACCCACCGGAACCACTGAACTCATTGGGGGCCGCACCACCGATTAGTTCGAATTATCAAAAGATCTTAACCGCGATTCGTGAGTCCCGCTACTATACACCGATCCCGGAGAAAGCGTGTCTGTTTGTACTCGGTATCGACACTCTGGACAGGGATTCACTGTCCGAGGATTATGTGAGAAATGTGCCGTCTCGGTTGGCGCGACTACCACACTGGAACAACGGACGCAATCACTTAATATTCAATTTGTATTCGGGAACGTGGCCGGATTACGCCGAGAACTCGCTGGGCTTCGATCCGGGCGAAGCGATTCTGGCCAAGGCCAGCATGAGTATTCAACAGATGCGCTACAATTTCGACGTCAGCATTCCATTGTTCCACAAGCAGTTCCCTCTGAGGGCTGGCAGTACGGGCTTCGTGCAGACCAACAATTTCCCAGCCACCAAGAAATATCTGTTGGCCTTCAAAGGAAAACGGTGAGTTTTAGAATTAGTCTTTATTAAGCTTAAGTCTATGAACACATGGGTTCCTCCTGCGATTAGTTGCGTAAAGGCTTTGAAAGTTATATCAATTGTCGGCTCTAATCGAAAAGTAGCCAATAAATTAATTGGTGATTCCATTTTAGTATTCAGTTGGGACGAATTTGTCGAACAGGGATGAGTGTACATGATATCCATTCTGTCTGGCGCTACTCCTCTAGTTAAATGGGTCGCAGGTGTCGTCTCTGCATTTGGATTCTTATGTCAATAACAAAGCGAAGGCTGCTGTTTGAAGATTGGTCATAAATCACAAAGAGCTTCTGCAGACACGCCTGGGGAAAGCATACCCATTAAAATAACAGCTCCTTGTGACTCCGGTTAATGAGAGTAAAGCACAGAACAGGCCATCGATTCCTACGCACACACTTAGGGCTAATGGTGGAAGAAAAACAACAGTCTTCTCTGGTATAATGCCAAAGCAAGGAAGGTAGCAATAGACTGGAAGGTGCTCAACCTACATTTTCTTCCCCTAAGCTGCCACTCACTATTTATTAATGTTTATTACTCACTAAAGTGGCTCTGGTGAAATTGATTCTACGCCTCATCAATAATGTTCTCGTTATTACTGGACATTATAACAAAGCATTGATTAAACTGCCTCTATTGGTAACGTCGTTAGAATGTGGAATGCATTCGTGATCGATCGTAACCAAATCGGTTACCTGCAGGAATACCAGATGAGCACGAGGTAGGGAGGGTAGGCTATAACAAGATTTTTCATTATGTAGAGACATAGAGACTCTGGCGCAGGACTAATGACCTTGCCCGGAAAAAAAAATCATTATGGAAAATTTAACAAGCCTCAGGACTTGCTAAATAAGGCCAAGACCGGTTCCCGGTTATAGTGCCGATGATGATGAGAGACATATAAAAATGAATCCTTAGGCCTTGCCTCCACTGGCGAAATTCTTTTCATAATTTTATTTTGGGCGTCCACACAATTGGACGCCAACCCCAAGACTTAAATTAAAAAAAAAAAAATGGTAGTAGGAAGACCGACTTCCGGGACAAGAACTAATATGTCCTTTCATCGTGTCTCTACTCTCGGCTTTGCGGCCACCAGAATCACCCTTATTCATAAGAGGTTCGGCCGAGGAATACCTGAAAAGGGGTTATATGCACTGATAGCTTCTACTGGGTTAGTACATGCGGGCTTCTACACAAATAAAGGGTAGTAAGAAGGAAATGTTACAAGGCTGATGTGGTAAGACGCCCAGGTTATGTACTTGACGGTTGTGTGTGGGTATCATCTTGTACAGTTCGTGCGTGTGCTGTAAGTCGATGGTAGGCCTAAGAATTCTCTATTATAGAAGGGAATGTTGTTGGTTATTATTATTATTGATTGGCCTATTCGGCGCAGGGCTAACAACTTTGCCCGTAAAAATAAATTATTATGGAAAATTTAACAAGCCTCGAGACTTGCTAAATAAGGCCAAGACCGAATCCCGGTTATAGTGCCGATGAAGATGATGATGATTGGCCTATAGGAACCCGGAAGTTCATGACCTCACTGACTCGGCTGCGCCATCGTTCCCTGTCATGTGTACTCTCCTTCTACGGTTGACCGTCTGATCCGATCTCCTCAAATCTTACACTGTCCTCCCATCTCCATCGCGGCCGCCCTAGCCGTATTGTGGGCGTGATGGTATGGATGCCGACGTACGGCACGGGTTCACTATCGTCCCCGACGATGATCCGCCGAAAATTGTTCGTCACGATTGCTAGAACTCCCTTCCCGACACACTAAATAATCTTTACCGATGGCCTCAGTCTTCCTACTGCTTTATGTAGCCATTCACCAAGAAAAAATAAAACACACTGTGAGTTGATTAGACGTAAATCGTTTTTTTTATTGCGATGATAATCATCCTTTTATTGTAGCCTTTCAAATGTTCTAAGTCTGTTCACATAAATTTTCCGAGTTGAAATTAACAGCTTCTCAATTATAAGTAATCGCACGTAGATGGGTGTAGACCGAGCACGGTATATACAAAATAGCACAACACAAGCAGTGAAAATTCTCGAAGAATCGGGAAACCGACCCGAACGAGATACGTTATGGACTGTTAATATACTTGGTACACGTTAATCAGGGGATTAATAGAGAATTAATTGGTTTACTAGAAGGAGGATCATTAGCATTCGCGTAGAGACTTTATTTGATCTCGTGATGCGCACTCCACCGTGTATGAAAAAAAAATGAACTCTTCTCCGCTGGCGATGAAACTTGACTCTAAGCGTGTGTATCAGACGGGGGATGAAAACTGGCTGATGTGCGCCGTTCGGCGGATGGGTCTCGGCTGATTAAATGAAGGCCAGAATCCATTCCGGGTGTCGTGGCAGTGGAGTCATCGCTAAGTAAACTCACTGCCACTTACTAGGAACATGGAGAAGGGTTGCTATGCCTACATAGAGAATTTTGTTTCAGGGAATTTCTACCGTACAGGCTGAATTAGATTCCTCTGTTGCAGTGTATACGGAGAAATCGGTTTCGGAGGCAAAACCATGTATGGGCATGGGTTGTCGGTTAGACAAAAGAACATGGGTCTTGATCGTTGCGATGGTTGTTTCGTGGAAATGCAACGCACCGTGCTGGTGACTTGCCAGTAAGGAGAATTGGTGTTATGTCAAATGGTTTAGGCAGGATGGGAGCCGAAATGGTTTTCGGGGAAACTAAATGCTGCTTGGTTACAAGCGAGGAAAATGGTTTAAGTAGAATGGGAACTGAAATGGTTTTTGGGGACAACTAAATGCTGCTTGGTTGCAAGCGAGACAAATAGTTTAAGTAGGAAGTGAGCCGGAATGGATTTCGGGGAAAACTAAATGCGGTTTGATTGTAGATGGTGGAGATGATTGAAAATGTATTCTATTGCGGGCTTTGGAATGTATTCTGTTGTAGGTTTTGAAAATGCATTCTATTACAGATTGGGAAATATATGCTATTGCGGATTTGGGAATGGATGCTGTTGCAGATTGGGGAAATGTATTCTTTGCAAGTTTTGAATGGGGAGTTGGGTTAAGGTGACGGCTGGTAGCGGTCGGAGTTGGTTGGAATTGTGGGTTGGTTCTCCATGTAATTCAATTCAATTTTATTTGGTAGATAATTACATTTATGGTATATTTTACAACTAATACTTAAGAGATTTAGGATAGCAATTCCTTTACAACTATAATCTTAAATCTATATAATGACAATAGCACAATTTTGATGAATAATAAATAATAAATTAAGGGAAAACTACAATAAAAAAACCCTTATTTGAATCTTAAGACTAATATTGCACGGGCTTCCGATTATTTTATATAGTAATGACCTCGATATAATTTTCATAGACAGAGTACATATGTAGTGATTTAGGATAACGCAAGACGGGAAACGAGAACATTGTCAGAAAAAGAACAGTTGACGAAGAAGTTTCGATTGATTTTGTCAATAAGGAACTCTACCGGTTTAACGTTAGCGTTTTCATGTAGTTCATGTGTCGAATAATGCCATGGGAAATTCAGCAACATTTTCAATATTTTATTTTGTGTGTGCGAGCACAATTACACCGTACAGGGGCCCCGTACAGGAGTATCGCTTCAAAAATGGTTTTAAATATTATAATTTTATTTTCGATGCTAAGCTTTGACTTTCTACACACTAATGGATACATAACTCTTACGACTTTGTTTATTTTGTCAATTGTGGTAGTGATGTGTTTTTGAAAGATAAGTTTTTTATCTAGAATAATACCTAGATATCTACAGTCTTCGGACCAATCAATATCAACTGCACACATACTGAGTTCAGTGCCATTTGGTAGGTAGCAGTGTTTCCTACATCTCGAAAACCAGACAGCTTGTGTTTTATTACCATTTATTTTTATTTTCCATTTCCTGTAATATACTGCTAGTTTGTCAAGAGCTACTTGCAAAGAGTTGTAGACATTAGTGAATAAGGCACCCGAAGAGAAATGGCCGTATCATCGGCAAACATAGCTACCTGAATGTTTTCACCTACACATGGTAAATCTGCGACAAACAATGTGAATAATATGGGCCCAAGAACCGAGCCTTGGGGTACACCATAGAGGATTTGGTGAGTAGAGGATTTGTCGGTTCCTATACTCACAACATATTTTCTCAAACGAAGAAAGCTCTGGATAATTTTGATAATCATAGTAGTTAAGCTTCAGTAGCTTATAAATCAAGGCATCGTGCCATACCGTATCAGAGGCTTTTTCGATGTCTAGAAGAACCAGTCCCGTTGACTCCTTGTCGATGAATTTACCAGCTATGTGGTTTTTAATGCGCAAGACTTGGTGGATTGTGCTGTGACCACTACGGAAACCGAACTGAAAGTTTGGTAAGATGTTATTGTCTTCCACAAAACGATCAATCCTTTCCTTAATGATTTTTTCTAAGATCCTACTCACACAGCTAAGTAGACTAATAGGTCTGTAGCTTTCGGGGCTGTTCTTCGGTTTGCCGGGTTTCGGGATAGGTATTACTTTTGCTGTTTTCCAACAGTCCGGAAAATAACAATTCTTAAGACAAGCGTTGAAAATGAACGTTAAATAGTTACTTGCAGCAGGTGGAAGTGCTTTGATTAATTTGTTCTTAATATTATCGAGACCCGCAGCCTTTTTTGATTTCGATTTTTTTATCAATTCTTTAACTTTGCTGATATTAGTTGCGTAAGTACTTTCAGCTGGTGTTTGAGAAAGTACATGGATAGTGTTAGCAACTTCAGCTTCAGTATACGCGTCGCTTAGATGCATAGATATGGAGTGGTTCTTACTAAACGTGTTAGCAAGTAGGTTCAATTTCTCCACTGAAGAAATAAACAACTTGTCGTGAACTTTAAACGGAGGAATACTTGACCCTCTCTTTTTCATAATTTTTGATATTTTCCAGAACGGTTTGCTTGCTTTGTCAAGAGAGGAAAGGTGTTTATTCCAACACTTGTTCCTATATGTTGAGATTTCGTTTTTAATGATATTATTTAAGACTTTAACATTAACTAGAAAACAATCGATTCTAAAACGCAGCCATTTTCTTCTTTCAGAGTTTCATAGCCTAGTCAGATGTAAGGTATTTTCCGGAAGCGGTGCCTTATCAACTGGAGCAGTGGAACATTTAGGTATCGCAAGATCGGCCGCTCTATTGATAACAGAAACAAAATTGTTACATAGGGTATCAATGTGCTCGCTGCAGGTTATAGAATTTAGGCTGGTATCACCTAGAACCAAGTTCGTGTTTATATATGATTTATAACAATTCCAGTTGGCGGCGGAATAGTTGTGGTATAAACTGGTACGATTTACAGCTACTGTATGGTTCACTGTGAGGCTGATCGGAAGGTGGTCTGAACTTAGCGCATTTAGAGTTAATGGTACTGTGCAGTAATTTGGAATATTAGTGATATATAGATCAAGAGTTGAGGGGTTCTTGTTAGCACTCGCTGGGATATAGGTGGGGAGAAGTGGATAAAGTATGGAAAAACTTGGGCTGGATTCAGTAACATGTAGTAAGTAAAATGTTACCCCAGCAGTTTGCCCTAAGACAATTCCACGACTGATGTCTGCAGTTTAGATCACCACCAATAATTACCTTGTTTCGAGTGTTGACTCTATACAATTTTTGCAGATCCCGCTTAAAGTAAGTAGATTTCTCAATGTTTCTATTTCCACCAGGGAAATAGACCGAAAAAAGACTCACCTTGGAGTTATCACTTAATGTTACATCTATACTAATTTCCTCAATTAACTTAAGGTGCAATGAAGGACGCAAGGAATGTTCTATACATTTTTTCACAACAATGGCGACACCCCCACCACTAGCATGTACCCTGTCTAGGCGATAACGTATGTAATTTTGATGTGAGAAAGAAATGTCTTGTTTGAGCCAGGTTTCTGAAGCAAGTGCAATCTCAATATTAAAATTTATCAAGAAACTAAAAATTGCATGCTTTTTGTTTTTGATGCTTCTCGCATTCCAAGTTATGATGTTAAGAGAGTTTCTTAACATGTTTTTTCCGACTATATGTACTTAATAGCTAATGAAGTAATGACGTTAAATTGGTCAGCTTTAGTTTGACAAGCACTAAGCTTGGTTACAACTTCATTAAGAAGAGAGTTTATCTCGCTAAATGAGAACAAGTTATCATTAGTTATAGTTTCAGACGGATTTTTCTTCGTGTGTGTCGTATCACTTGTGGAGGTTATATTTTTAAGTTGTTTTTTTTTTTATTTCTTACCTCCTTGGGGAGATCCGGTTGCTTCCGGTGTCCAATAGTGAAAAACGATATAATTTATTAATTTTATTTATTTAATTTTTGTGATTTTTATTTTGGCCGTTGCTTCAGCCTCTGGATCCCAACTGATCTCTAATCAAAAAAAAAAAAAAAAAAAAAATGTGGCGAGAAGGCCGAATTTGGCGAGACAGGACATATGTGTCCTTCATCTTGTCTCTGACTTCTGGTCATCTTGCGATAACCAGAATCACCCACATCCGTGAGGATATTGGGCTCGGTCTCGCGGCATCTGAAAAGAGAAGAAAAAAGGGGGGGTATCCAAGGATAGTGTGGACAGTGTTAGTCCAAGTGTTCTCTAACTACTTTTATAGAGGGATGGTGGGAAAGAAATCTTACAAGACCGGTGGGTCTTGGGTGTGGTAGTAAACGCAGATCACGTCTTTGGCGTCTGATAATCTGCGCTTTGGTCGGTGTGTATGTTTGTATTTGTGCCGTCTTGTACTGTGCGTTCGTGTGTTGGTTTGTTAATTGTAGACCCTATGGGATGGGTCCAGAAATCCTCTATTATAGAGGGGAATGTTGTTGGGAAGGGTGCTTTCTTCAGTTTTATACTGAAGAAGAAATTGTGGGGGTTTGATCCGAAGAGATCGAGAGAGAGAAGGGTCAAGAACGCAAGAGTCCCGTACAAGTAGGTTCTAGCTGTTCTGAATGTTTTCGAGGTACTTATATGCTAATTGAAGCAAGTACTCGTCGATAGGGGTAATGGAGGCGCCTTCGTATAGGTGAGAGTTGGGGTAATGACGACCGTCAGGCCTTCTAGAATGATTGGTGCATCTTCTGAGGAGTTTCCTTTCGAAAACCCGAAGTCTTTCCATTTGAGCCGAAGATATGCAGGACCATATGGGAAAGGCGTACGATATTCCAGATCGGATTAGCTGCTTATAGCAGAGAAGCTTAACTTTGGTGTCAACTTTGTTCCTCCACTTCAGGATGTTGTGCAGTTGCTTAGACCGACCAAGGCCCCTTTGGAGAATGTGGGTCACATGTTTGATGAAATTCATTTTTGGGGTATAAGTGACCCCGAGATATTTCATCTTGTCCTGTGGTCTAATCGTAGTATCTCCCATTTTTATTCGAATATTCTGTGAATATCGAGAGGTAGGTTGGGAGTGTTTACTACTCAGAATTATGGCTACTGCTTTGGATGGATTAAGTCGGATTTTCCATCGACTGTAATACTGATACAGTTCGTCCAAGTGACGGTTGAGTCGATTTGTTGCGAGGTTAGGGCCTTTGGTTGACGTGTACACCAGGACGTCATCCGCATAGCATATTTGGTTTACTCTCCCGTCCACAGGGCGGGGAATATCGGAGGTGTAAATGTTGAATAAGATGGGGCCTAGAATGGAGCCCTGTGGTACGCCTGCAGCGGCGTGAAAAGTTCGGGAAAGCTTTCCATTCATTCTAACTTGGAAGGTTCTGTTTAGAACAAACTGGTAGATGATGCTACATAGCGTTCTACTGAGGCCAGTATTCAGTAGTTTAAAAGCGAGACCTTCGATCCAAGTCGTATCAAAAGCTTTTTCGATGTCTAGGCTTACCGCAACGGTGGGTTCCTTATTAAAGAGCCGCACGCAGACGTGGTTTTGAAATAAGTTAAGAGCCATAGTGGTGCTGTGCGCTCTTCGAAATCCGAATTGGAAATCAGGTATTAGGTGCCTGGCACTGACAAAGTTATTTAGCTTTTCGTATATGAATTTTTCATATATTTTGCTGATGCAAGTGAGAAGCGAGATAGGGCGAAAGCTTGAGGGGTGATACGTTGGTTTCCCAACTTTTGCTATTGGCCAAATAATAGCGTGCCTCCAAGCTTGGGGAAAGTACCCCATGTTGTAAGCATGGTTGAACAGAATGGAGAGCTTTATAAAGAATAAGGCAGAAAGCCTTCGCAACGAGTGGTATGACATGTTGTCGATACCAGGTGACTTCTTAGGGTGTCGAGATTTAACCAGACTCTGTAGGGTATTTGGTGTGATGAAACCGTGACCATTATCACGCGTGTCATCGAAGTATGCACTGTTAGTTGGGTTAAAGACAACAATTGGCTCGTTGAAGTCGTCCAACTTACTGTGGACCTCTGAACTAACGATTGCATTAGTTTCCGGGTCGCCATCTTGGAGAGTGAGTTTGTGATTGTTTTCGAAGGTCTCTCCGATGATATTTGCTTTATTGGTGTCGTTATTGACAACAACACCATTGTGCATAATTGGCCCAGTGATGCGGGAAGTGCCACATATCTTTTTAACATTTTTATAAACGTTCTGGTCCATCTGAATACCCTTCAGCTTGTCTTCCAATTGTCGGGTACGATTGTTTTGGATTCTCTGTTTTATCAGTGTACCAATATTGTGAATAATGGATCGCAATAATGGCTCCCTTTGCGTAAAGCGGTGACGATATCTCATTCTGCAGAGCTTTTTACGCTCCCGGATGAGACGAAGAGTAATGTCGTCATGGGGAATCTGATAGGTCTTTTCAAGTTTATACTTCGGGACATGAGTCTCCGAAGTTTCAACTAGAATCTCGTGAAGTCGTTTTGCAACGTTGTTTATCTCAACCGTCGTTAGGTTCCTGTCAGTGGGAAGAGAGAAGTGGTGGAGTTTATCGTTCAATGTAATATTGAAGTTGTCCCAGTTTGTCCGCCCATAATCGGGTATGTATCTGATATGAGCCCGGGATGCTCGATAGCCGCGAATGAATGTGGTCACAGCATTGTGGTCAGATACACCCGCTGAAACTTGAGGAGGAGTGATTTGTGGAAGTAAGTCTTTGGACACAATAAATATGTCCAGAATTGAGTTACCTCGAGTACCAACCGTAGGTGCAACTATTTCGAAGTTGAGGGCATACCTGTTTGCGGTGTACCATTGGTACAGTTTTGAGCCATTTGGGCAAGAGACAGAGTTGTTCCAGTGGGGATGTCTGGAGTTAAAGTCGCCGCCTATGATGAAGGGTGTATGCCCCGAGGTCCTTATTAGTTTGCCGATATCTTCGGGATTAATGGGGCCATTATTGGTTTTATGCGAGTGGTATACAGAGTATATATTCACTCTACCATTACTAGCCAGATGCAGTTCAACTCCAGATACCTCTATGGACTCTAGGTGTGGGAGGTCAATAGGTTCATGGCGAAGTCCGCTATTAACCAGTATACAAGTTCCACCTCCGTTGATGGTGGGACCGCCAGTGAGGGTTCGATCTCTTCGAATCATGGAGAAGTTTGGGAATACGGGACGGTGACATGGATGCAACCTAGTTTCGGTTACAAGTACCACGTCCGCCCGGCTCTCCTTTATGAAGTCAGAAACTATCATACGCTTGGAATGCGAAACAAGGGAGTTGACATTTAAGAGGATAACTTTAATTTTGGAATCCATTGTGGAGGGTATGTCTTGCATATGCAGTGAAAAGGAGGGCCTCCCTCTCTGCCTCGGTTGATAGTTTCTCATATCGGGGTCGGATATCCTCAATTAAGCGGGAGAAACTAAGTAGTTTCTCGAGCATTGAAGATTGCCCCCTCGGAGGCTTTTGCACCACCGCTTGAATTTGAGGCGGCGTGTTGGCCTTTACCGGGGCTCGCTTAGGGACTTGAATATGTTTTTGAGGGGGAGGAGTTGAAAGGGTTTTTGTATTCCTTGGCTGCTGACCCATAAGCATGTCGGCAAATGTGAATCCATTTTGGATGAGGTTTTGTGTGGCCTGTTTTCCGAAGTCTGACTTGGCTGTTTGCTTAGCTCGAGTCTCCTTGGATCTTAGTTTAATTTCCTTATATTTAGGACAATTTCTATAACTGGTCGGATGCCCTTTGTTGCCGCAGTTGCAGCAAGTTGGCAGTGTTATTTCATCCTGCACATTTGTTGCGGGATCGTATTTCGCTAGCGGAAGTTCGCACTTGCCAATATCGTGGGATTTTCCGCAACGAACGCAACGGCGACCCATGTTGCAGTTTCGGGAGACATGCCCGAAAGCTGATGATCTCGAATCCAAAATGCACTCACCTTTTATACTCTGTGGCAACAGAGATTTGTCAAAAATATTATTTAAAAATTCCAAGAAGCCCAAACAAAATTTTGTGTGCTTCAATTGGAATAGGATTCCCGGAAGTGTATATGAATTTTATTTGAACAAATTCCCGGAAGGAGAAATCATGAAATGCATTTAGTATTACGCATTTCATAATTTCAATAGTTATAGGGAATTGAATCAATGCACGACAAATGGACTTTCGTTTAATTTTGTCGTGCGTATGATTCAATTGGATTGGGATGTCAGGTACTTGGAAATTGAATCAATGCGCAACAAATTAACTTGTGGTTTAAATCTATCGCGCATATGATTCAATTGGAATTATGAGTAAGGGTAAGGTATTCGTGAATTGAATCAATGTGCGGCAAACTAACTTTTGGTTTAACCTGTCGCTCATATGATTCACTTGGATTGGGATTATAGGTACGTGGGTGAGAGTAGTGATTTAGGATCACTACACGCTGTTGGAAGGTTGCTGGGTTTGATGGAGGCCAGAAGCCCAGGTAGATGAAGGGGGTGAAGGTTGACGCACAGATCGAGGTAGTGGAGGAAAATTATCAATGGATAATCGGTCGGACAGTGGCTGCTGTTTGTCACTCGGAGGCTGTAGGAATGTTGTATTTCCTGTGCCACGTCCACGTGGGGATAATTTGCGGCGAATGTCTATGTGCTGCTTTCGACTTATGCATTCTGGATCGGTGGATGTAATATAGAGAACCCGCCACAGTCTCTTTCCCCTTGGTCTTCGTCAAGAATTCTACTCACGGTCGTATCGTTGCTCATTCTCGCCACATGCCCGACCCATATGTTGTTAGTTAGGGTGCTTTCGTCAGTGTTACACTAACGAAGGTATTATTGAGAGAAGGATTCAGAACATAAGACTCCTGCACAAGTGGGTTCTTGTTGCTCTGATTTTACTTATATGCTAAATCGATCAAAAACTCATCAATGGAGGTATTTCAATTATCTTCATCGAGGTGAGAGTTAGGGTAATGGTGATCATCAGGTCTCCAGGGATATTTGATGCATCTCCAGAGGAGTTTTCTTTGGAATACTTGACGTCTTTCTATTTGAACCGTAGATAAGACCATATTATAAAAACGTACGATATTCCAGACAAGATTTTATTGCATATACCAGAGAATTTTAATCTTGGTGTCTACTATGTTATTTCACTTTAAACTGTTCGAGAGTTGCCTAGACTGACAATTTCTTGAGGGGTCTGGTTTTATTTTTTACAAAAAATCAATTTTCTGAAAACCCAGTTTTATATACTAGTACTATTCGAAATAGAGTATACCCGCCTGTCACCCGGGAAACCGGGGTTCGATTCCCCGTCGGGGAGCCCCTGGCGCAAGACTAATGACCTTGCCCAGACAAAATAAATCATTATGGAAAATTTAACAAGCCTCAGGTCTTGCTAAATAAGGCCAAGACCGGTTCCCGGTTGTAGTGCCGATGATGATGATGACTATTCGAAATAGTATACAACATCTTATTTAGGTCGTCGAGATGGAGAAACTCTTTTTTCACCAAGAATTTGGGTCAAAAATTTCAAAACCCCGCCATTTTTTTTTTGCCTAAATTTATATATAAATAGTTTTTTGCCCTCGAAATAGTATACAACATCTTAGTTAGGTCGCTGAGATGGAGAAACTCTTTTTTTTCAGAATCATTTTATTCCAATTTTCCGCAAAATTCTAACAAAAACACTTTAAGCACGTTTTTCGACCTTATTGGCGTGATTTCGAAAAAAAAACTGTTCAACCGATCGCACTAAAATTTTAACGCACATGTGTACTTATATCTCGTAATAAAATTATAAATTAACCTTTTCTGTTGCGACCTAACCAAGAAAAACGGGTCAAAAATGTCAAAACTCCGCCATTTTGTTTTTTTGCCCAAAATACTTGATTTTACTCTGAATATTATAGCGAGTAACTCGTATTTTAATAAGAATTTTCCAATTTTTGTTTCAAACGTTCCAGAGCTAAGAAATCATGTCAAACAGTTTCAAACAGTGTTGCCTTCAATTTGCAATATCAACTTTGAAAAATAAAAAAAAATATTTTCGTATACCATATAATATATAAAATTAGCAGATTGTCAAGATAAATTTTCCTCTAAAAATAATCTTACAAATATGTCCAAAAGAACGAGATTCCCCTTTGCACGATGTGGGTCACACGTTCGATGAAATTTTGTTTTCGGGAACTCAGGGTATTTCATCCTGCCCTGAGGACTAATCATAGTAGTTGCTATTTCCATTCGAATTTTCTCGAATAGCAAGAAGTATTTTGGGAGTATTTCCTACCTAGGATTATGGCGAAGGCTCTTGTTGGGTTAAGTCGCTCTTTTCACGTACTATAGTACTGATGTAGTTCGTCCATGTGATGGTAGAGACAATTTGTTGAGAGTTTAAGGCTTACAAGAATGACAAAACTTTGTTCGCATAGCATATTTTGTTTACTCTCTTATCCTTACGGCGGGGTATATATAGTTGTAGGTTTGGGAGAATGGTCCACTATTGCACCAGGAGGAACAGAGACTTTGTTAAGGAATTTCTTGAGCTGCTCGTCGGTAATTGACCATCTATCTGATAGTTAAAATGCGTTAAATATTGTACATGACCTTATGTTATTTTTAAATCGTTATAAAACTTTTGTTTTTGTTCCTTGTTCCGCTTTTATTGACGGCTGAGAAAGAATTGAATTCCTTTTTTTTTCTAAGAAAATTTTTATATGAAAGTTCAAGCAACAACCGAGTGTAAGGGTTTGCTATGAAAAATGTTTGAGAAAGGTATTTTCACAGTGGAAATGTAGAAAAGATGGAATTTGGTTGAAATCCATACGAGTTAGCGGCTTAATATCTCTGACTCTAGTATCGGGTGGGTTCTTATAAAAAATATGAGACGGAAATCTTGGAGATTATGAAAGGAAACAGTTTGATGAAAATATAGGAAAAGTAAGAGATACCGAGGGCTCCGCGTTAATATAGTGGTTAGTACACCCGCCTGTCACGCGGGAGACCGGGGTTCGATTCCCCGTCGGGGAGCCTCTGGCGCAAGACTAATGCCCTTGCCCGGAAAAAAACAATTTAATTATGGCAAATTTAACAAGCCTCAGGAATTGCTAAATAAGGCCAAGACCGGTTCCCGGTTGTAGTGCCGATGATGATGATGAAGAGATACCGAAGTATAATTTAGGAATTCACTTCTTCGTCAATAATATATCTCCATGATACAATATTCGCACATGCTGAGATGCTTGCGATTAATTGAACGGTTGGGTGCATCTTCTCACATATCATTGGATTAATAATTCGGCTTGTAAAATGTAAGGGAGGTAGAAGTGTCCATGGCATTAGTGTATTCTAGTGAGTCAGAGCGAATGTTGAGATGGTGATTCGATTATATAACCGGGTCAAATCTGAAACATATCGGAAGTTATTGAGGGAAAGAAGGTCGTCTTGCTCATACAGATCGTATGCAATTACGAAAGATAATTTTATTAGAGCGCGAAGGATCGATCTGCTACGTAAAATAAAGGACGACGTAAGAATTGTGCCCATCCGTCGGTAAAGCGGAACGACGATAACGAGGAACGAGAAGCTAAAAGAGTCTCACTATGGGTTCTGTTACGTAGTAACTCACATTTGTTCCGCTGAGAAACCAGCTAAAGTAAATAAGTATTCAAAGCATACATTTATTCATTCACCTGAAAAATACTTACACATAAAACATTCAGTCACATTTTCAAATCATTCTAGAATATCAATTCATTTTCATAAACAACAAAAATAGTTACCTGTACCATATTTACCTTTTCTCATTTTTACATTCACTCATTCATTCATTTAGAGTGAAACCTAAAATCAAAATATAAGATTACAACTGATTAACTGATAAACACAAATCAGTAATCAAAACAAAAACAAAAATTACCGATGGTCACATCTCCTCTACGTACACCGTTAGCAAAATCGCCCCATATTACACTAGGATAACCTAAAACGATTTATTGGGAGAGCAAATGCGATCCTGTAAAGAGATAAGAAAAAAGCCGGTTGATTGGCATCGGGTGGTAAAGAGAGATCGTCGAAATGGGTCTGAGTGGTGAGAGAGTTGGTCTGATCAGTCGAAGTTGAAAACCGAGCATAAAATATAAAGTTGTAATCTGTGAGAAGTGGAATAATGTAAATATACTGTTGGAAATGAGACTTTATTCGTAAGAATGATATTTACAAAAGAGAAGTTAACATTTTTAGTCTTAAGCTAAATTAAATTGTGTGGATGACAGGTCCAGCGGCGAAAGGAGAGAGAGAAAGTCTCCGGTGCCGCTGTTTATATATGCCCTGCTCGTTGACCTAAGCGCCACCTATCCGGCGCTAGAATTACTAAGGTTGTTACCAGAACACTCTGTAAGCGTTGCCCTTCCAAGATATACGTAACCATAAAACATGAAATATATGTTCATATAATATAAAAAAGAGAGTTTACCTTTTAATATGATTAATTTGTATTTAAAAAGAAAACGGAACTAATAATAAAAAACCTTGTGCCTATTTTATTTTACTTAAGTTAAGTTATTTCTAACTTTTTTTTGTACGTATATGAAATTTAACTTTAGTCATATCCTACCCTAGTGAAGAATGAGTAGTCAGACACGGGTTTATTGTATGCCCTGCATGGGTTCACGCGATGACCGAAAGAAACGGAACAGGCTCACACAGTGAAACTGTGTTCCGGAGTTGCACTATTCAGAGAGAGTTCAGAAAGAACTTGTGTTTGTTCCTTGCCGGTGACTCAGAGGGTGAAACTTACAATTATTTTATATGTGGTGGTTCGGTAAGACCTCAACCAAAAAAGATAGAAAAAATACTTACGGAAGAAAGGAAGAAAAAAAAAGATACATACTATTGTATCATTGTAAGCGCCTTGAATTACTTCTTAACATGAAACAAGACCTATTTAAATGGTAGTCCCCTACAACAGCGTGTCCTAACGCACGACTTCGCTGAAACAAAATAGGATAAATTGGGGAATCCCTCGTATAACATCAATTCGTTCAAACGCGATAAGAAAATTACGAAAACCTTTGTACAACACTATATGTACTTGTACAGCGTTGGATGTCATGACTTTTGTTTAACATTTTTGAAAACTAAATTACCTTAAAATAATGATGGAAAGGAATAATGGGCTATAGTCCTTTTACATGAAAATATATTAATACATTATAAGTTAATCGTTTACGTGCCATCTGGGGCCAGACTTGTTGTCTCAGAGAAACAGTGTGTGTGTTGCGGAAAGTCCCATCGTATCTAAAGGGCTCAAATGTAATGTGACATCCTCGTATCGTGCCAATCTGTTTTGAAACGCAATCGCACCCGAGGGCCCATGAACGGCAAGTCCTGTTTTGTTTTCTTTTGCTTCCATGGACCGGAGGCCAATAATGTAAATATACGCAATCATAAAACTTGTCTTAAGCGGGTGGTCGACATTTTGCGTCGGACCACATTACGTTTACGAGTGACTTCTGTCTTTAATTTTCGCTACATTTTAAAACGTCAACCATGTCTGATAAAGATAAAAAACAACATTTATGAAAAGATTTATTTCCTTAGAAGTAAAGATACAGGAACGTAATGTGTTTCCACAACAATTTACCGATGGAAATTCGGGACATTAATTTTTTCTCATAGTTCATTAAACATCCAAAACCTGGGATTATCTGTAATCAGCTTTAATCTGTTGCAATATTAATCTTGTAATTAAAAATATAATTATATATATATTATTATTATTATTTATTGGCCTGTAGGAACCCGGAAGTTCATGACCTCACCGACTCGGCTTCGCCATCCTTCCCTGTCCTGGGCACTCTCCTTCCACGCTTCACCATTCGATCCGATCTCCTCAAGGTCAAACCTAACATTGTCCTCCCATCTCCGTCGCGGCCGTCCTACCGGTCTCTTTCCCGTTGGTCTACCGTCAAGAATTCTATGCACGGTCCTATCGTTCCCCACTCGCGCCACGTGTCCGGCCCATCTTAATCTTCGCGACTTGATTACTCTCACTATTGTAGGTTTGCGATATAGTTCTTCCAATTCGTGGTTATGGAGTCTCCTCCATTGTCCTGCCTCCTCGTCATATTTACCTCCAAAGATGCCTCTCAAAACTTTATTCTCGAATAGACGGAATTTGTTTTCTTCCCGTTTTGTGAGAGGCCATGTTTCGCATCCATATAGAACAATTGGCATGATTATGGTTCTATAGACACGGAGCTTTATGTTACGTGATAGCAGTCTGGATTTCAGCAGTTTACTGACTGCGTGCCAACTCGCGTTGCCGGAATGCAGTCTCTTGTTAATTTCCTTCGACATTTCGTTACTGGCCGTCAGTATCGTTCCCAGATATTTAAATTCTTTAACTTTTGGGAATATCTTACCTCTGACGTTTATATGTGTTCTCTGAGACCCACCTGCTCTCGCCGTAATCATGTATTTTGTTTTGTCTTCATTTATTTCTAGGCCCACCTCTTCTGCCGCTTGCATGATGATTTCACAGTTTTTACTAACAGTCTCTAGATTATCGCCCAGAACGGCGATGTCATCCGCATATGCGAGCACTTGTGTGACCCCGTTCAGGGATGATCCGGCCATGTTGTCGTCCTGTACCTTTCTGATGACATACTCGAGCACAAGGTTAAAGAGACACGGTGATAGACCATCTCCCTGCTTTAGTCCGTCCCGGATTTCAAATGGTTCTGAGAGGTGGTTTTCTATTCTAACTCGCCCTTTGTTTTCGTTCATGCAAATTTGAATGAGCTCGGCATATTTTTTTGGGACTCCCAGCTCAACTAGAATGTGGTAGAGTCTCTGCCTTGCGACTGAGTCGTAGGCTTTTTTGAAGTCAACGAACAGTTGGTGAACCGTCTCTCCGTATTCCCACTTCTTTTCCAGCAGTTGTCTTATTGTGAACATTTGGTCGCTTGTTGACCGGTTCCTACGGAATCCACATTGGTAGTCTCCCAGTATCTCTTCTGCGTAAGGTGTGATTCTCGCCAGAATGACATTTGTTAATATTTTGTATGCGGTTGGGAGCAATGATATTCCTCTGTAGTTTTCACAGTCAGATCTGTCGCCTTTTTTGAAAATGGGGATGACTATTGAGGTTTTCCATTCTTCCGGAGTGACTTCCTTATCCCATATTGTTTGGATGAGCTGGCGGATCTTTCGAGCGGTTGCCTCTCCTCCATGCTTCACAAGCTCTGCCGGTATGCAGTCGACTCCGGGAGCCTTGTTGATTTTCAATCGATTTATTGCGTCTACAACTTCGTTGAGAGACGGCTCTGGGATCTGAGGCTCAGCTGTATGTACGCTTGGTACATTTATCTGTGGTTGATGGGTGCGTACATTGAGCAGGTTTTCAAAGTACTGCTTCCATCTTGTCACGACATTGTTTGTTTCTGTGACCAGACAGCCGTTTGCGTCTCGAATTATTTTGGCTCTTCCTCGGTAGCCATTTCTAATTGAATTTATGCCGACATACATACCCCTGATGTTCTTTGCCCTAGAATTTTCTAGGATTTTTTCGATCCTAGTCTTCTCCCATTCGCGCTTTTTGCGTTTGAAGAGCCTCATTGTCTCTCTCCGAATTGTCGCGTATCTTTCTGCGTTGACTTCATCATATGTTTCTAAGTGGATCACTCTGAGGCGTTTACGTTCTTCGATCTTCGCCCTGCACTCATCGTCAAACCAAGGTTTGGACTTAATTGTTTTCTTAAATCCTAATACCTTTTGGGCTGTTAGTTTGATTGTGTCTCTGATCGATGTCCATTTAGTGTTCACACTATTAGCTTCCTCTTCCTCACTGCTCACATTCTCTAGAATGCTAAATCTATTCGTTAGCTCGTCTTGATATTCAGCCCTTTTGCGTAGGTCTTTCAGTTTATCAGTGTCGAACTTTTTGCTTGTCTCCCGTGACTGCCCATGTGGGATTGCTGCGAGGCGACTCCTGATTTTGCCAATCACTAGAAGATGATCGGAGTCGCAATCTGCTCCTCTATATGCTCTTACGTCAAGGATATTCGAGTGGTGTCTTTTGTCTATGAGGATAATTATATATATATATACAAATATATAATTATATTAAAAGAAAATGTGTGAGTACTCACTGTTGCGCCCCGGGTTTCGCTCGACGGGGGGTGTCGATGTGCCGATGATTGCCGATGATGATGAACCTTGGTGGAGTCTTGACTGGTGTCCGGTTGACCTGAGCTGGGGTTAGGATAGTGGTGTGCCTCATACTGATTAGAGCTGCAGAAGCTTCCGTTTCCACTTCACTTTGTGGTTTGTCCAATTTATATTAGGTAAAGATAGTTAATGCGTTTTTATCTACACCATATCAAATGCACATCGTCATCATCAAACGCAGAAACGAAAACACGTTTCAACAATGAGTTGTGTCCTTACTTTTGAATTTAACTCAGACGATTGACGTCCATCAAGACACGTAAAATAGTTATTGCTTGCCAGGAATACACAATTGAATCATAGTCTTTAATTATTATTTTTTTGCGTCTTTCAGTTCTACATTTCGGTTTTGTCCACCACGTATCATCATCATCATCATCGGCACTACAACCGGGAACCGGTCTTGGCCTTATTTAGCAAGTCCTGAGGCTTGTTAAATTTTCCATAATGATTTATTTTTTCTGGGCAAGGTCATTAGTCTTGCGCCAGGGGCTCCCCGACGGGGAATCGAACCCCGGTCTCCCGGGTGACAGGCGGGTATACTAACCACTATACTATCGAGGAGCGTCCACCACGTATAACGGTTATAAGTCCACGAGCGAGTCAAATTTATATTCGGAGACTAATTTACCCCCACCTTACCATTTAGTGATTCACTGGGAATGAGTAGTGAAGTTACTGGAATTTGGTTTCGTCTCTCACAGCCCTGAATCCCCTTTCAGTGAATCATCAGTTGCACAAGTATATAATGGCAAGGTAACGGGAAATTTGCCGCGAAAGGTCATTGCACCCAAAAATGTGTGTGAAAATAATCATGGTCCTCGAATAAGAGAATTTTGTAATTCATTCAGGGTAAGAATTGCGACATTTGCAAGATAAGGGATGAAAAGCGTGGAAAATGTATGTATGTACATTTTCCGTTTGAGTTATGACTATTCATGGTTGAATAGACTGTACATGCTATATACGATGGAAAGTTTGACCATGGACTGCTTTTGGGATAGCTTTATGTTGGAGAAAAATATTTTGAATATGATATAAAGGTATAAAGAAAATGTGCTATTGGGGCGTGGCAAAATGTAGTTTTTAGTATATAATATGTGTAAATACGGGATAAGTACGTGCATTTGCGTAATTAATTAAATGGGTGGGGCGGCGGGGGGGGGGGTAATTATAATTGTTAATTATGTAATAAATCTAGATAGACTAAAATCAAAACTTTTCTCATCGATCTTCAATTTCTTAACGAAGTCATGACTGCATGACTGTTCATATGGCGATTTTATTGAATCCCATTCATAAAATCATGAACATTTCCTATGATAGGAGTACCAGAGCAAAGAGCATCCATCAGAGAGCGAGCGCCCGATTTCTTGACAGTTGACCGATTTAGAGTTTCTTTACCACGAACATCATAGACCTTTTCTCACGCCTTTGTCGCATTCTTTCCTTTACCGCAGTAAAATTGCAAAACGCTGCTGTGTTTTTTTTTTTTTTTACGAAATATCAGTTATCGTTGCTTTTTAATAATATTTAACATGTCTAGCCAATCTATGTGAAATTGTCACCAATAATCAGCTGATCTGTTGTACATAAGTTGTCAGAACTACCTAATCACTTCAATGTGAAGACCCTTTAAATGTTGGCAAATACTAAAACATTGAATAGTTTTTCCTTAACCTATTATATATTTATTCGAGATGCCATAAAAAACACAACGCGGATTTGCATTTTGCTTAATGATTAATCAATTGTTCATCAGTCGATTAAGCAGCATCATCTTCGTCTACTTCTAAGTAAATTCCATCTGTATTATTTGTTTACTCCTGAAAGTACTTCCGGAATTCGGTCTTGGAAATGGTGTTCAGCTCCTTCAGCGATTATTTTTATGTTTTCTTATTTTATCGATGGTGCCAAAACCTCGTCGTCTCATGGTTTTGTGGCGAACCAACTGACATACGAACACGCAACCATAGTGAATATTATTATTATTTATTTGCCTATAGGAACCCGGAAGTTCATGACCTCACCGACTCGGATGCGCCATCGTTCCCTACCCTGTGCAGTTTTTTTTCTTTTTATCTCTACATTTATTAACAATTCAATTACAGATTTTACTTAAGATTAAATGTTAAATTCAATTTTACAAATATCATTCTTACATTAACTTACCGGCTCTTCGCAAGCACTCTAAATTATACACTATTGTGGCAGCACTTCACAAAAGAAATTAAATGTTAACAACATTACCGGCCGACGAGCTGAATGAGGAGGGACTGCCGGTTAGGTAGTAGAAAAAGAAGAAAAGTCAGTCGATGACAAGGAGCGAGAAAAAAGAAAGGTGTACGTTGATGCAATAAGTATATGACGAGTGTTTTATTTGAAAATATATATTGTTTTATTGAGTTTAATGTATCTATTACTTTGATCTTACACTATCAATCTTTTGTTTTTCTAATGCCTTTCCTCGAACATCTATTCTGTGCACTCTCCTTCTACGCTTGACGATCTGATCCGATTTCCTCAAAGTCAAACCCAATATTGTCCTCCCATCTCTGTCGCGGCCGCAAACCATAGTGAAGAACAGTGCAATGCTGCAACAAAAGAAAATCGAATAGAAATTGTCAGAGCCGTATGCCACACCAAATAGCTTAGTAATCCACAGCTAGCGGGTAAATACATCCTCCCGTACATGCGGTTGCCGTCTAATGTGTTGACGCTTTATTTGTATTATAATATTTTCGTAGGGGCGTTTCGAATCATGTTCTTCATTTCATCGTGGTTTCCTTCATTTTCGAGATGAGAAGGAAGTCTTAGGGGACTTACAATTAAATCAAAATTCTTAGTGTATTCTATGTTAGGACGCAACAGAACAATGCCTAGTCAATACGGTGGTCGGGGCAAAATAGAGGTTTTGTTTTTTATCTAAAAGTAGCGACAAGCAAATGTGAGGATTGTCGTGTTACCACGACTACTTTTGACACAATTCTGGGCATATGCAGCAGTTTGCTTTACGGAAACGGTTTATGTCTTTCAGCTTGTATTCTTTAATGCCAATACGATTATATGGCAAAAATGGGCAAGATGATTGAAATCAAGGCAAACAGTGGGACAATTTTTCACATTTGATTCCAGCGGTATTGGTTATTTAAGTATCTGTTTGGACGATTGGGTCTTATTTTCGACCTCATACTTATTGTGACGGTTTATTGTTCTAAACTTTATTTCGATATTCTGCTTGCTTGACATTTAGCAAACTTTGTCGGCACATAAATGACATACCGTCATCATCCGTGATTTTTCTCTAATAGTGATTTGGCGATTTTCCAGAATAATTTCATTTCACTCATTCAGTATTGTCGTTAGCTATTGATGGCCTAGAGCATTTCCAAGACTCGATCTTTCATGATCCTCTTTTAAATTGTTGAGCCAATCATAAACTTTTATCTTAATCACGGAAGATTCTCCAAAATCCACATTGAATACTTCGTAAGGTGCTTCATTTAGTCCCTTTTTCAAACCGAATTGAAAACAAATTCTATGATCTTTCTATTTCGAGGGGAAAATCAGCCAATCATACTAAAAGATCTACAACCTTTGGGACTATCAAAAGGAAAGTCACAAAAAATGACTGCGATAGTCAACGTACGTCAGCAACATGTGGCCCTAGAAGATACACTTCTTTTTTGAAAATCTGGATTATAAACCCCACGAAATTCAAAAATGTTGGTACTTATTAATGCACCTGGTATATAAATATAAGAGGTATGGCGCAGGGCTAATAACCTTGCCCTTGCTTGTAAAAACGAATTATTATGAAAAATTTAACAAGCCTCGAGACTTGGCAAATAAGGCCAAGACCGGATCCCGGTTGTGGTGCCGATGATGATGACATATGAGAGGCGTTCAACAAAAAGTGACACTAGAGTCCTAGGTGAATACATATCATTAGCGTCATCTTGTGATATGCACCTGAAAAAGCCAAGCATTTTGTGAACATAGCAGGTTTGGCAGCGATAGAGCGAATGGTCTCGTGCCTACAATGCAACAAAGCGGCACACCTCGAGCTCTTCTTTGGCTTGGGGCTATAAGAGCCGTTCGGCGCTACTGTAAATGTGGATTATAAAACCAGTGTGGTAAAACGGGAATGTATTTTAGTTAGAAATTCATTGACAACTGGCGCCGCATGCGTTATACCGATGCAATTTCCAACGGCTAACGAGATCTGGTCTTGACATACAACAGATCTGGCCTTGACAGTCTTGACAGACAGTGCAAATTACACCTAAAGACAGCCAAAGACATTGCCGATATATATTTCGGTTAAGGGGCTATGTAGAAGGCAAAAAAAAAACCAATTTTGTTGATTTTTGTTTTTAGAAAAAACAATTTAATATATATTTTCAAAATTTGAGTATTTATTGTGCATACATAGAAGTGTTTAAATTAATTTTATCCATAAACAATATAACTTGTGTAAGTAATAAGACATCACCGTAAAAATTTTTTTTTGCGGTGTGCAGTGTAGAGCCTCGTTGGATGATCCGTAAAAAAAAAGATTTAGTTTAGTTTAAGAGTGTAGTCAATTGATGAGTATTTAAGGTATTTAAAACAAATATTTTGTTCTTTATAAAAAAAAAAAAAAAAAAACCGGATTGAAAAAAGGAATTTTTTTTTCACGAACATTTTCAACCTATTTTTGTTTATAACTTTTTATGAACAAAATTTTAACTTCTATAAGTGGCTTCAAGTGGCAAATTAACTAATCATTCATGTAAAAAAAAAAAAATCATATGAATTCATCTGTAAAATTACGGGTTATCCTGCAAACGCGTTTCAAAAAACATTTAGAAAAATGCATTTAAAGTTCCCGGACACTGTATAGTGTGTTCGGGCATGGGTACTTTTCGAGCTCATTTTGACCCACTAAAATACAAATTCATAATTGGGGCTTTGGGAGCACACTCTACAAGTGGTGGTATACTACCGATTAAGACAAAAAAAAAATGGATTCTTAGAGGCCGCTACACCAAGATATCCCCATAAGGAATTGCTCATAATGCGCGGTTACACTTTTATCACAAAGCTACGTAGGAAAACTGAAAACAAAATGAAAAATTGCTTGTAAATTGTAAATTGAAAAATTGCTTTTTTTAAAATGTTATAAATTGCATTGGCATGCGTTTTTATGTCTTTTCTTGCTGAAGTATACAATTCGAAGGACTTGATTTCAATTAACCCCCCCCCCCCCCCCCCCCCCCCCCCCCCCCCCCGTACAGTTTATTGACGAAAAATAATGTAGAAGCTGATCGGCAGGGTTTACCACTAAAAAATGTTAAGTGATTGTTTCTAAATGTATACCGTCATTGTTGGAAACTGAAGTTTCATTAAAACCAACTAAATAACAGACACACTAGTTTGTCTGCGTAACTGTAATAATTTGTTAATTTTTTGAAATGTTTTTTTCTTGTACCTCATTTTTTTTCGTTGAAGCACATTAATTGTGGTATGGTCGTCAAGTGTTCTGTTTTTATAAACCGAAAGAAAAACCGTTTTTACTGTCTGCATAGAATTCCTAGAAGGTTCTGAAAATTGTTACTATTTCTCAGACCAAAACAGCAAAACAGTGACAGAGAATTTCCTCTACAGTGGTGAAAAAAATAATAGAAACAAGCGTGTTCTTCGACATTAATCGTTAAGAAAAAATGTATTTGGGAAAAAAAAAAAAAATTACAAATATACTAATGGATTTGGTGCACTGTAATACATAAAAGTCTACTCACGTCACTTTAGTTTCACTTATATATTCTACCACTTTCTGTTAGGTCTCTTTTTTTCTAGTTAATTATATTCTTTGATTTCACACAGTTTCACGAAATGCTCTTTTTACATACGTTATATAATATATAGGGCTACTCGATAGTATAATGGTTAGTATACCCGCCTGTCACGCGGGAGACCGGGGTTCGATTCTCCGTCGGGGAGCCTCTGGCGCAAGACTAATGACCTTGCGCGGAAAAAAACAAATCATTATGGAAAATTTAACAAGCCTCAGGACTTGCTTAATAAGGCGGTTGTAGTGTCGATGATGATGATGAGTCGTTTCTAGCTCTCTTAAATCTTTTCCGGTTTTCCTCAGTTTTGTCAATGAAATTTGTAAATGAAATTACAACATAGCGCTGATTTCGACTGCATAGCCCCTTTTGCAATATATTAATTTGCGGTTGGTCCGCATCCACCGTTGCTCTTAGCACATCGTTGTCAACTAACGTTTCCGGCTTCCCACGTGGTTCATTTTCGAGACTAAAATCTCCCGAACGGAATTTTCCAAACTAAGGTCATATAGCGCGTTCGTTTACCACTACATCCTTAAATGCGTCATGAATGTTTTTCATTGCCAATGACGCATTATGTCCCATTTTAAATTCATAACGGATGAGGGTTCGAATTTGAACTGAAAAAAAAAATGAAATTAACTGTACTTGTATTTGCTGTGTTTTATGAAGAATTAATTTACAGGAAAAGTGTTTCATATCCTTTTAATACTTAGTTGTTGCATCTTTGTTTTTGATGACTGCTTCGCATCTTCGTCCCATGGAATTGACTATTTTGGTACAAGTCGCGGGTGGTATAGAGTACCATTCATCTTTTATTTTGGACCAAAGTTCTTCCTTATTTTTGGCTTTGCAGTCTCCGATCTTCCGCTTAAGAATGTCCCATAGGTGTTATATTGGGTTAAGATTAAGGGACTGCGATGGCCACCCCATAATATCGACTTTGTTTTGAAGAAACCATTCTTTAGCCAATTTTGAGGTGTGCTTGGGGTCATTATCCTGCATAAACTCCCCTTTAACAGGCATGTCCTCTTCAGAAAATGGCAGCATAACGGTGTTTAAGATTTCTACATAATCTTTAGCACACATTTTATCCTTTATAAGAAAAATTGGACCAACACCAGATGCCGAAAAGCACCCCCTAATCATTAAATTGCCTCCACCACGTTTCACTGTCTTTTTCGTATACTTTGGATCGAGATCTGAGTTCATTGGTCGTCTGACGTACATTTTTCCATCGGAGCCAAACAAATTAATCTTTGTTTTATCCGACCATAAGATGTGATTCCAATTCGCACGTGGAGGTGTTTTTTGGCAAAGACGATTCTCTGCTTTATATTTTTCTTGCTCAAGTATGAAACTTTTCTGGGACTTCTTCAAGGAAGACCTGCTTCTATTAGTTTTTAATTGTACGACTCGTTCAAGGTGCATTTAAGTCATTTTTTAATTCCGTTGAAGAAAAAAACGGCTTGTTCTTGGATAGTCGGATTAGCCGTTTGTCGAAACGTGAGGTTGTTTTTCTTTTTCCATTTTGGGACCTGAATGAAGACCTGTGAATATTTTTTTCTTAGAGCACTTCATTAGATTAGCTATTTCATCCATTGTTTTCCCGTCATTTCTTAATTCGTTTATCAATTCACGATCGGAACTAGTGCAATGTACTCCACGACCCATTTTCACAAAATTTTATTTTTATTGGTTTTTTTTTCTAACAACACTAAAACACAAGTCTAACAAATTTACGAAGATTTCAATAAAGAAGAACAAGTAATTTACTTCACAATCACGATTGAAGACTGTGGTGATGGTTTGTTTCTATAATTTTTTCCAGCCAAAATATCCCTTTCGCTTGCGTTTTTTACTACTGGACAAAAACAAAAAACTGATAAGAGCAAATTGATGCACCATATTTAAAGTACTGTTAGGTACGGTTCGGATATAGAATTGGTGTCGAAGAAAAACCTAATTGTATGCAGTTCCTGATTGTTGGCCGTTATCTAAACCTTTGTTTCTATTATTTTTTCCACCACTGTATTTTTGCCGTAATGATTTTCCCAACTGCTCCATTTAGGGGGGATTTTCTAACAACTGCAGCTTAAGCTATTTTCATTAATATCGATTTAGGAAAATATCCCACGAAGTTTACTGGTTTCTCAAAATCAACAAAATCAGATTCCGTTGAGAATTGTATTCAAAAGTCAAACTAGAACTTTTGTACGTTTTACGACTTGCATTATTTTATAATCATGAATGGTTACCATTTTAACCTTTCTAGCACATGTGGTTAACAAATTCTTCCTTCGAAATCGCTGACCTCATAAAATGCGGAAAATCGACTTAAACTCGTGCAAAGATATTAAATTTTAAGTGCGCAGTCAAGGGAATAAAACTGTTAAGGTCCTGCTAGTTAAGCTGTTCCCCATTGAATAGCTTTCCAACGTTCTGTACACATCTGTTTATACCCCGAATTCGACTATACTGGTGTGTCTCACCTCTCATTTTAGTCTTAATTTTATTTAACTACGTAGCGTTTTATTTACATTCACAGTCGTCATAACATCTCCAATGCTCCTTATTCATTTTTATTCGCTCTCATCATAATTTATTGTGTTCCCCTAAAAACGTAATGTATTCTAATCAATAAATAATAATTTAGCTGCAGCACGAGCAATTTTATTGAAGTATTGATAGTGAATTGCTAATTCGCATGTCTGGTTCTTGGCAAATCGTTACTCTCGAAATCTCTTAACGCCAAATTACCGTCCACTTCGACGATGACTACAAGTGGACGTCTGTTATTTCTTTTAATATCCTTGAATTGTATCCTAAGATTCTCTCCCATAAAACGTTCATTCCCTTTCACAATTCCCAGCAGAGTTGAGTGGATTCTCGAAATTGTGTGTGCACAAAAATAAATAAAACTCGGGAAATGACATAAAATGTGGCGTCTGAGACAAGCTCCTTGTGTGGATGTTGTGTGGGTCGAGTTAGATCTCTTGCTGCAGGCAATAACATCTGGAAAATCTGTGCTTGAATTTTCGCCGGAATAATAACTTAAAATTTTCCTTGAAGAAAATACCCCGGGTCCCAGGTGTACTCCTTCAATCTCAGGGAGCCGTGTAAATTATTTTCCGCATGTATTATAGACAAAAACAAAATGTAATCATCGTATTTCTTTTTATTTTTCCCTTGAACGCGTAAATTGTTTGTTTTATTAGATCGAACGCTGCGGAGAAAATTCGATGTTATTTATTGGAAGGGCTTGTGCTTTCGAATACTGCGCTACCCCTTTTTGATAAACGCGATACAGAATGCAAGTAATTGTGTTCCTTAAAGAGGTTCTATCTGTTTGGAGCCCAAAAAGGCCTTTTTAATTTTTTTTTTTTGAGATCGTTTTTAAATAACCATAAACAAATAATATATGAATCGATTAAGCTACTCTTCAGGAATATGAAAAAAAAAGTTAGTGGCATACATTTGTAAAATGGCGTCTGTTGGTCAATAAACTAAAAACAACATTTAAAAAGTATCTCCGCGGCACACAGTAGAAGTCTGGTATAAAGAAATTTTTTTTCATAAAGCACATGAGTTTTGCTGGTGAAATACACACGATCTTAGTTATAGAACATTTTTTTCGCAAAATGGCGATTGTTTAAACCAAAAATTGCGTTTTCGACGAGAAAAATCGAATTAAATTGTTTATTATTTTTTTTCTTATTTGCCCATCGTTAAAATCGTGTGTACTTCACTAGATAGTCGAATGAAGAAGCCACAGTTAAAATTTCAAGTCAATCAGATGGAAACTCGTCGAGTTCTGCTGCGTGCCGATTTCAAAAACCTGGTTTCGAGAAAAACGTATTTACAGTTTAAAAACGCTATAAGTTTTCCAAATCATAATAATTTTATTATTATTATTATTATTATTATTATTATTTTTTATTATTTATTGACCTGTAGGAACCCGGGGGTTCATGACCTTACCGACTCGATTCCGCCATCGTTCCCTGTCCCGTACACTCTCCTTCCACACTTGACCATTCGATCCGACCTCCTCAAGGTCAAACCTAACATTGTCCTCCCATCTCCGTCGCGGGCGTCCGGCCGGTCTCTTTCCCGTTGGTCTACCGTCAAGAATTCTACGCACGGTCCTGTCGTTGCCCGTTCGCGCCACGTGTCTGTGCCCATCTTAATCTTCGCGACTTGATTACTCTCACTATTGTAGGTTTGCGATATAGCTCTTCCAATTCGTGGTTATGGAGTTTCCTCCATTGTCCTGCCTCCTCTTCATATTTACCTCCAAAGATGCCCCTCAAAACTTTATTCTCGAATACGCGGAATTTGTTTTCTTCCCGTTTTGTGAGAACCCATGTTTCGCATCCATATACAACAATCGGTATGATTATAGTTCTATAGACACTGAGCTTTATGTTACGTGATAGCAATCTGGATTTCAGCAGTTTACTGACTGCGTGCCAACTAGCGTTGCCGGAATGCAGTATTTTGTTAATTTCCTTCGACTTTTCGTTTCTACGCACGGTCAGTATCGTTCCCAGATATTTAAATTCTTTAAGTTTTTGGAATATCTTACCTCTGACGTTTATATGTGTTCCCTGAGGTCCACCAGCTCTCGCCGTAATCATGTATTTTGTTTTGTCTTCATTTATTTCTAGGCCCACCTCTTCTGCCGCTTGCATGATGATTTCACAGTTTTTACTAACAGTTTCAAGATTATCGCCCAAAACAGCGATGTCAAGCGCATATGCGAGCACTTGTGTTACCCCGTTCAGGGATGATCCGGCTATCTTGTCGCCTTCTACCTTTCTGATGACATACTCGAGCACAACGTTAAAAACACATGGAGAGGCCATCCGGCTGTTTTCATTCGTCCCGGATTTCAAATGGTTCTGTGAGGTGGTTTTCTATTCTAACTCGCCCTTTGTTTTCGTTCATGCAAATTTGAATGAGGGCGGCATATTTTTTCGGTACTCCTAGCTCCACTACAATATGGTGGAGTCTGAGTCGTACGCTTTTTTGAAGTCAACGAACAATTGGTGAACCGTCTCTCCGTACTCCCACTTCTTTTCGAGCAGTTGTCTTATTGTGAACATTTGGTCGCTTGCTGACCGGTTCCTACGGAATCCACATTGGTAGTCTCCCAGTATCTCTTCTGCGTACGGTGTGATTCTCGCCAGAATGACATTTGTTAATATTTTGTATGCGGTTGGGAGCAATGATATTCCTCTGTAATTTTCGCAGTCAGATCTGTCGCCTTTTTTGAAAATGGGAACGACTATTGAGGTTTTGCGTTCTTCTTTGGATGAGTTGGTGGATCTTTCGAGCGGTTGCCTCTCATCCATGCTTCACAAGCTCTGCCGGTATGCAGTCGACTCCGGGAGCTTTGTTGTTTTTCAATCGATTTATTGCGTCTGCAACTTCGTTGAGAGAGAGCTCTGAGATTTGAGGTTCGGCTGTATGTACGCTTGGTGCGTTTATTTGTGGTTGATGGGTGCGTACATTGAGCAGGTTTTCAAAGTATTGCTTCCGTCTTGTCAAGATATTGTTTGTTTCTGTGACCAGACAACCGTTTGCATCTCGAATTATTTTGACTCTCCGTAGGAAACCATTTCTAATTGAATTTATGCCGGCATACATACCTCTGATGTTCTTTGCTCTAGAATTTTCTAGGATTTTTTCAATCTGAGCCTTCTCCCATTCGAGTTTTTTGCGTTTGAAGAGTCTCATTGTCTCCTTCCGGATCGTCGCGTATCTTTCTGCGTTGACTTCATCATATCTTTCTAAGTGGATCACTCTGAGGCGTTTTCGTTCTTCGCCCTGCACTCATCGTCAAACCAAGGTTTGGACTTAATTGTTGTCTTAAATCCTAATACCTTTTGAGCTGTTAGTTTGATCGTGTCTCTGATCGATGTCCATTTAGTGTCCACACTATTAGCTTCCTCTTCCTCACTGCTCCCATTCTCTAGAATGCTAAATCATAATAATATGGTCCATAATAATTTTTTACCTTTACTCATCCCAGCACCGTATAATTACCCTTTCAAAGTCGTATTATGGTCCTCCAGCTTTTGTCTCGTCGACGTAGGGTTGCGTCTAGCCGTTTTCTCAATCTCGGAAATGGAGGGCTCAGCGGCCTTGATGCGTACAACCCTCATTCCTAGTGCATCGTAGATAGAACATAAGCCTGATAACCCCTCGTTGAAAGTGGTGGCAGCGATATCAGTTGCTATATCAAGCACAGTCTATCCGCTTGACACTGCTTTCGATGCGATGGTCCATACAATTCCGTTGAGAGATTCGTTTTGACTTTGGGTGTATCCACCCAAGCAACATGAAAGAAGGTCGTCAGAGCTTAGTTCGTAAATCGGCTTGATTACTTCAAAAACATCTTTATGCTTAAGCTTATGCTTATAAGTAGAAAGAGTACCTAATGCTTTGCTCCGTTGCCAAGAGCACCCAGAATCGATTCCGACTGGACACTTATCGTGTTGCGGTTTTTCATCTATGGATATTTTATGGTAGAGGGTTGCCCATAATCATTTCTCATTTTGTCAACTGATCCAGTATTACGTCTAATACCAAGTCTATGAGAAATAGTATGTTCGTCATTGAGCTTACCCGTCAATTTTCCTCGGCCCCCGAGGCTATTGGTATTTTTTTTTGTCCACATTACGAAGGCGAGTTCCTATTTTCTTTTGAAGATGGCCAATCCACTCCGTTTTATCAACAAAAGCATTTCTATACGGATTGGCGTTAACGATTCCTTTATAGGTTTTCGAGTTCCCATCACCAATGTAATTGACGTATTTCACTTTATGAACTGATTCGGAGCGCTGGAACATGACAACGACGGCGTCGACCTCCATCTTGCCCGCTGGACCCTCACTTGCAATGCAATTCATGGTCAGCAAAATATTCTTCATATTCTGCAGTTCCTTCTTTTTTCTTGCAATATTCACACACTTTGGCGCAAGGCTAATAACTCTGCCCGTAAAAATAAATTATTATGGAAAATTTAACAAGCCTCGAGACTTGCTAAATAAGGCCAAGACCGGATCTTGGTTGTAGTACCGATGATGATGATGACACAAACATTCAAAACTTTACGGGTATACTAATCAATTAGCGTAAACTTCGCTTTCTCCACGAAGCGTCGCCAGATACTTTAAGCCCATCGCTGTTATTGGGCTCTATAGGCAATACGTTTTATTTTTCACCTGCACTTTTCAAACATAAAGTGCGCACGCGTTCGGTAGCAATCGCAATATTAGAAATAACCTTATCGTACGTTACTTGAAAAACTGGCTTTGGAAGGTCCATGAAAGCGCAGAACTTTTTAATGCCATTGATTCCAATACCAAGCAAGCGCATTGCAAAAATCCTATGTGTGTTGCCTTCATATGCACGATCATTAATTAATGGGAAACTGTTTATACGATGGTCGCTGCAATTCCTGCAGCTTACAATAAATTTGAAGCCAAGCCCGCCTCTGCTCCCCTCTGAAAATGTCAAGTCACCTTTGCATTCTCTGCACACCACAACTTGAGAAATAGCACTAAAAACAGTCAGCAAATTGATGAAACGGTAGCCAAACGAATTTAAAATGGGGCATAATGCGTCATTGGCAATGAAAAACATTCATGACGCATTTGAGGATGTAGTGGTAAACGAACAGTCGAAATCAGCGCTATGTTGCGATTTCATTTACCTCCATTCACAAAACTGAGGAAAACCGGAAAAGATTTAAGAGAGCTAAAAACGACTCATCATCATCATCGGCACTACAGCCGCCTTATTTAGCAAGTCCTGAGGGTTGTTAAATTTTCCATAATGATTTGTGTTTTCCGGCCAAGGTCATTAGTCTTGCGCCACAGGCTCCCCGACGGGGAATCGAACCCCGGTCTCCCGCGTGACAGGCGGGTATACTAACCACTATACTATCGAGAAGCCAGAAACGACTGCAATGCGTATATTCAACACGCAAAGTTCTTGCATGACCAGAGAGTGAGACAAAAAATACTACACTCTCCCACAGGTAGTAGAAACTTCTGGGCATTTGTGAAGAACATCCAAAACTCGATCTCCTCATCCATTCTTTCGCTAATAGTCCATGACAGACCAGTCACCAGTCCAATAGAGAAAGCGAATCTACTTGCTGCACATTTTGCAGTCAACTCAACGCTGCCTGACACCGCATCAGTTCCGCCTCGACTTGAGCATAAGCAGCACACCATGAGCCAGATTCGCTTCCGAACGCGTACTGTTGCCCGGGTACTCAAGAACCTAAACGCACACGAATCCGCTGGTCCTGATGGTATTCCCCCAATTCTGTTGAAAAAATGTTCCTCTTCACTCTCTAAACCACTGCGGAAACTCATCCATTTGTCTTATTCTACTGGGCGTTTCCCAAATAGATGAATGTCGGCGAATATTCACCCAATTCCCAAAAAGGGAGACAAATCATCCCTCTTTTCTTATCGACCAATAGCACTAACTTCTATTCTCTCCAGGGGAATCACTGATTAACCGTCAACTTTCGAAATATCTGGAATCAAATAACCTCCTCAATGACCGCCAATATGGCTTTCGTAGTAACATGTCCACAGGAGATTTGATGGCGTACCTTACCGAAAAGTGAACACATTCCATCCACTACTTCGGAGAAAGCAAGGTTGTTGCACTGGATATCTCGAAAGTCTTCGACACAGTTTGACAACCATCGCTTTTATCAAAATTACCTTCCTATGGAGTGGACAATTCCCTTATCCAATGGATAAGAGACTATCTTTCTGACCGTTTAAATTCAAGTGGTTCTTGGTGGTGTCAAATCTACTTCCCATTAAAATAATGCAGGTGTTCCCCAAGGTTAGGTACTCTCACCCACTCTTTTCCTCATCTTTATAAACGATCTCTTGTCCATTACCCACAACCCAATCCACTCGTTTGCTGATGATAGCTCATTGAGTTTCTCATACTCATACAAACGTTCCCGACCAAACTCTTCGAACGTCAATACCAATCAGCAAGTTATGGTTAATACATTGAATTCCGACCTCAACAAGATATATCAATGGAGATTATCTAACCGAGTAGAATTCAATGCCTTAAAAACTTAGTGCTGTCTCCTGTCGTCAAAGGCGAACACCAAAGTAAATACACTGTCGATGAACGGCACTTGCATCACCGAAACCAAAGAACTATCAATCCTCGGCACTCGAATTAATTCGAATCTTAATTCGAATGAGCGCATTTCTGAATCTGCGGAAAGTGCGGCCAAATGTATGGGGTTCCTTAAGAGATGCAAAAAATACTTCACTCCATCTAGCCTGGCTACTATTTACAAGGCGTATATTCGTCCCAAAATGAAGTTAACTCCCATATTTGGTCAGGCGCATCCAAAACTGTACTACACGTGTTCGATAGGATGCAAAAACAAGCAGTGAAACTTATTGGGGACCCAGACTTGAGTCGAGCAATTCCGTCGTTAGAACATAGTCGCAACGTATAGTGCCTATCTCTTTTCTATAGGTATTATCACGGTCGTTGCTCAACTGAACTTGCTGAATGTGTTCCACTTTCTCAGACATTTTCCCGCGGTACCCGTCAATCTGAAAATGCGCATCAGTTCACGTTAAAAGTCAACTTAAAGTGCACAAATAAACATAGAGAGTCGTTCTTTAGCCGAACCACATGAATGTGGAATACTCTACCTGAAAATGTGTTTCCTCGTGGTTGTAATGTCCAGGCATTTAAGACCAATGCACATCGATACCACCTTTCCTTATCCACTTCCTCTCCATCCGTTCGCACTGTCCTCTGACATTTAAGGCTGCTCCAAAATCCCCATTTGTGTAAAAAATAAAAAATTCGATCATTTTTATCTCGGGAAGATGTCCTGGTTATCTTCGTCGATAACGGAGTTCAAATTTTTTTAAAGTGAATCGGAATTTGAGTGTGAAAAATGCATTTTTAGGTCTTACAAGTAGTTAGAAGGTCTCTGATGACATTTTTATAGTTTTTTGATTTGAGACTTTTGAAAAATTTAATGTCGGATCTGAGAAATGAAACTGTTTTCGAATTAATATCTGAAAGTTTTGTGTTATTATTATTTATTGGCCTGTAGGAACCCGGAAGTTCATGACCTCACCGACTCGACTCCGCCATCGTTCCCTGTCCTGTGCACTCTCCGGCCACGCTTGACCATCTGGTCCGATCTTCTCAAGGTCAAATCTAACATTGTCCTCTTGTGGCGGTTCCGCCAAACCCCACTGTCTACTTACCGTAAAACCCCCACAACATTCAGCCAATATCCTAACTTCGCTAATGCAACGGCATTAGCACCTGTAAATGCTTCACGGATTATATAGATCAAATCTATAATCTAAAAAGTCCCTGTGAAAGAAAGCTTACCTTCATGCATCTCTTCGCATATAATTTCCTGTAAGAATTCCTTTCTACCTTTTCAAGAAACCCAGGCAAATTTCAATTACCCACACCTGCACCGCAATTTCCACCCAGCATACCTGAAACATTTCCTTTTGCAAGGACATTAATGCATACAACGCGTTAGGTAAGGTTCCTGGAAATAATTCTTTAAAGTGCATATGGCATCATGAATCCCAAGCCAGTCGGCACCCTTTGTCTGTGTTAAAATCCTATGTCGGACAGATTGTTTTCACAGCTGTAATAAACCGACCCGCGATTCGTTTGTACAATCGACAAACAATCACCGCATCTTAGGCATTATCAACGAAACCAAATTTTCTAGCATTTCCTAATGCAAACACGAACCCGGTTTCTACTGCAGAGATGACAGAGATGCCATAAACATCCAATTTGCTTTTAGCACCATTTCTCGGATGACTAGCGGTTTATTTATTCAACTACAATGCACATTTTCCCTTTGTTTCAGGTTCATTCCCATGGCCTTGTGTATGAAAAAAAAACCAATGTGATCTTCACTCACACATCCACATACATTGCCAAGTCTTTCTTTCTTGGGAAAACTCACCCCAAAACGATGTAATATCGTTGAGTCAAATTACATCCGCCGACCACGCTGGTCGTGCGACTCGTGCTGTCCTTACGGCAGAGTCGCGGATTTAAACCCCCCTAGTTTATAGAAAGTTGGTTTCGAATCGTGTGCGTCGACCTGTTTACCTTACCTGCCCCCGTTTAATTGTACAATTAGGTAGTCAAAAGGTATTCCGTGAATGTGTCTGTTCCAGTGTTAAAGTAAATTTAAATGCTTTAGTTTTCATTAAATAGTTCAGATAAACAATAACCACAACCCTTTAAATTGTGCGAAATGTGCTGTGTTTTAAACTGTCTGTAAACGCAACTTACAATAGACTGAACCTATCAGTAAAAACAATAAAATATTGTACACCAAACCAGTGTGTTTCATTTCCTTTTCCTGGGCGAATAGTTTTCTTTTGTTACTTGTCAGCAGAACTTTATCTTAGTGAATGATGGGGATGCGAAGAGAATCAGCGCCGTGCGCCGGCGCACAATGCTTCGCACCCCACACTCTCATCTCCGTCGCCGTCGTCCTACCGCTCTCTTTCCCGCTGGTCTACCGTCAAGAATTCTACGCACGGTCCTATCGCTGCCCATTCGCCCTACATTTCCGGCCCGTCTTAATCTTCGCGACTTGATTACTCTCACTATTGTAGGTTTGCGGTATAGCTCTTCCAATTCGTGGTTGTGGAGTTTCCTCCATTGTCCTGCCTCCTCGTCATATTTACCTCCAAAGATACCCCTTAAAACTTTATTCTCGAATACGCGGAATTTGTTTTCTTCCCGCTTGGTGAGAGCCCATGTTTCGCATCCATATAGATCGGCATGATGATGGTTCTATAGACACGGAGCTTTATTTAACGTGATAGCAGTTTGGATTTCAGCAGTTTACTGACTGTCTGCCAACTAGCGTTGCCGGAGTGTGAAAGTTTTGTGTTGTCCTTATATTTTAGAATAGAATATTTTGAAGGTAGTTGCGATATAAATGAGCGTGAAAAATTAACGAAGGGGAAGGGTATCTGTTGTTCATAATGGGGAAACGTGTCATTTATTATGCATAAATTCTTATTTCCAAATCTCCTGTAAAATGAGTTGACTATCGTGTATGATACGTCTGCATTCGTAGAGCCCTTCGATTTCGGTGATTTGTCAAAATTGCAATATATTGTTGTATTTTCCGATCAGTAGTGTGATACAGAAAGGTGAACCAGTACAATCTCAGAACGATCCAGGCAATTGTTCTATAGTGGACCTGTAGGGGTTTCTCTATCCTATAGGAGAAACAGCCCACAATTCCAACCACAATACCTACCCGTTTCCTTGATAAGTTACTTACCTGTAAAACATGTCAAAGGGACGCATAGCTAAACTCATTATTCTATGCAGATAATGCATAATTGAGTTTAGCTACAATCAACGACATACGGCAACACTATTGCGCTAACCATGGGATTTTCACCGGGAATTGCATTCGTATTGGTTAGCAACAACCAAGTCAAACCAAGCGACGCGGTTGCGTCATAGTCCATAGGTTTGGGTATTTATCGAACATTCCACAGAATGGTATTATATCCCCAGCCGACGCGGCGTCCTATTGACTTTTCCCAGATCACCCATTCGCTTGGGATCAATGATCTCTTTTTGCTGGTGAATAACCTTAGCTAGGTTTTCCTCTCTCTCTCGTATTTCTGTCTTGCTATAGTGCAATGACCTAAGAGATTATCACTAGGTCAGTAGACCAGCCGTATACACGGCACTGACGCACACACACCTACCCAGATCAACCCTGGGTTATTTGATTTCTCCATTCTGGCTACGCCCATCGACG
Source organism: Microdon myrmicae (assembly GCA_963931805.1). Lineage (NCBI taxonomy): Eukaryota > Metazoa > Arthropoda > Insecta > Diptera > Syrphidae > Microdon > Microdon myrmicae. The sequence goes on along the minus strand of OZ007497.1, from coordinate 256,091,463 downwards.
TCGAACGAATACACAAGTACGTTTCGACCTGGATGAGTGTGGTGAGTTGGGGAACACACAAGAGAGCATAATTACCATTGGCAGATCAATGTGTAAAAAGCAGAAATTACGATTTTCACCCTAATTTAGGCATTCAGATCCCAACCACCATCGCGCATAGTCACGCTACCGCTCAGGCCAAAAAAGTAATTCCGTAAATTTTAAAGAGTCGAGTGTAATCTGTTGTATACGTTTTCACGATTTTTAATAAATTGTCATTGTGCCTGATCGTTCAAATTGAGCCAATACTTAGTTGCCGCCCACACGTTTTGCATTGAAATAAGTGCAAATTAGCACGGAATACACTTAAGTCGTAGTGTAAATAAAGAACAAATAAAAAAACTAATCTAAACACAGGAACAATCAGTGCGTTTTATTCATCGTGTCATTTTGAGTTCTGGATTTTCAACATTTTCGTCGGAGCAACATCGTTGGGGAGTGAATGGATTACTTGCCGCACGTCGGCATATACACCTCAACCCCCACAGACCAACATGAGCCTGGAATGTACTGCCAACCCGTAGTTGACATGAATGAGTTGATTACTGTGTTTGTAGGTTCAATTGACAGTTGTGCCATCTGTAAACAATAGTTATTTTTGTAAAGTAGTGAAATGTTGCGTAATTCCATCAAAGAGGCGTTTTACTTTATGTATCATTTTACTAGTTTTTAGAATGAAAAGGTGTAATTAAGTTACTGGGCAGTAAATCAGAAGTTTATACAACCCCGGGATCAATTTAATTGAAACGTTTTACATCTAGCCTTAATAGAAGATCTCTTACAATTATTTCACATTCCAGAAATTTTGCTTACATTTCTGCCATAAAAGATAAAAGATAAAATTGTCGAATGAATTTCCAAGAATAAATTATTCATTCAGTTAAATTGAAGTATTCCCCACATTCCTCTTCATGCCTGATGAGTCTGTAACCAAATTAAATTGAAACGAGTCATAACAGTAGGTTCAACGAGAAGCCTTCTTAATTCAATATTCTGGATAGATTGTCAATCTTTGATAGACCAGAAGAACCCAATTTGACTCCATTTGTGTTTGTAATTATGTATTCAGATGAAACTGCTAATGACATGATTGCCTTGCGCATCCAGAAAACAGTCATCAAGCACAGAAGCTCAAATCGTTATGAAAATAAAAACAAATCCAAATCAGCAGCAACACACAATGTATAAAACACTAGGAAAATAAATACACAATGGCAGACCAATTAAACTCTATCGATGACCCAAGTTTGGTTCCACGCAAATTTTTAGCCTAGATGGAATGGACAGTCTGAACAATTACCAAGTCTTACATCCATTTACGCGCTATCGCTCTTCGGTACACTGGCGTGTCAGGGCGCATGTTAAAATTAGTTCTAAAAAAAAGACTATAAAACAAAAGTCGAGAGCAATCTATCTATAAGATGGAAAATGTGGTACTTGCTGTACTAACGTTCATGGTGAATCGGTGAAGCGTTGCCTTAGTTTCTACTTTTACTGCTGCGGAAATCCTGAATCGTATTTTACTCTATTATCGCGGTGTTGCCATGAGATGCCCCCTCTTCAAAGAGGGGCGAACATAAAATTGATAACCGAAAAATAAAAATCACGGGCAACAAAGTTGAAGTACAACACATACACATCTGCTCCAGCTGTATCTACAGATTCACAGAGAATTGGGAGCGCAGCTATTGGGAATAATTGTCGTTCAATTTGCGGCATGATAGACATCCGTCAAAACACTTGACGACGCACAGTGCTGCCTCGGTAGAACGATGTCGTTTATTTAAATGGGTTCTAGGTCGATCACTCCGTAGAAGCCATACTGATATTTCTCGAGAGCATTCAAAGAAAACGTTCCCCTCAAATACGGGCTCACCAGAATTTTCGAAAACAAACAGCAATAAGAATCCCACAATGGCTGTCGTTTCAATGGAGCAGGGGTCTGAAGTCAATTTGAACAATGAATTCAAAATTATCCCTTTTCTGCAGCCAAATTAATGTACCCCTGATGGACTGTACGCCACCGGGCAGTGAGTTAAAAAGAAAATAGATTGAATTGCTGCGATTTATGTCGCTTGCTAGGGATTCTATGACTACGCTCGACACCAATTACCCGCTTTGGAAATGTTTCAAGCCGTCAAGAGGGGAAGATGGAGAATCAGAATGGATATCGCCCATCAATCTAAACCAGATAGCTCGTTGGCTCCCTGGGTGACGCTATAAAGAAGCAGATTGATTTGAGTCAAGCGAACAATGGAACCACATTGCGCGCCTCGAGTAAATGAATATTGAGACAATTTTTCAATTTAAAAAACACGCTCATGGAATTGACTTAAATTGGAGGCAACCAACAGACTTGTAGCACTCGGGGTTTGCCCTTTCCTCTGCAGCTTTTGTTACTGACTCAACCGGCCTTGTTGGAAGTTCTCCAAATTCATTTCAGTTTCGTAGTCATCCTCCTTCATTTTTTTTTCGGTTTCCTTTACTGTTGAGTAGGGTGCCGCTATACATTCCCTTTTTTATAGTCTTTTCATCTGCTGGTTATACTCTGGTTCAGATCTCATTTCAGACTTATTTAACTAAAGCAGCACCTACCGTCTCTACGGGGCATTGCAACTCTATTAGAACAAAGAAAACAAACAAAAACAGCAGAAAAGGATTCTGAGATATTTTATGTATATTTGCTTTAGCATATTGTTCTGCTTGACTTCTCTTTTGTTTTGAGCCACGAAAAACGACCAATTTAGACACATCATTGGAATTTCAAATTATTATTCTTTCAGTTCTTCGAAAGGATACAAAACTTTTTCAATTACCGAAGGTTCGATATTCGAATTGAAGTAGTCTAGGAGTCCAAGAGCAACTCCCACCCCCAAACTAGTACAGTACTTTTCTCGGTCCTTCCGTCCGAACAAATATTCCATCTGAGGTGGTCCACAATATTGCCGTTTGTTTTAGGTGTATAGGTCAGTTAATGTTCTCCTGAGCACATAGTTAGTAGGCCTATCATCAAAGGGTATGCCCATGTAATATCTACTAGAGTTCGATATTATTTAAGGACCCGATAGAGACTTGGAAACAACGGCAATGTAACTTTGCTGATTGAACAGTAATCCATAGACTGTTCACAAATGTGCGGTACTCATATAAAGCCATGGTCTCTGGTTTCCCTCAAAAAACACTCCCGCCCAAAATCAATAGCAACCTCATCAGGGAGCAACCTGTTTCTAACCTGAGAGCAAAGAAAACCAATAACCCAAAATCATTCCCTCACTGGAAAGATACTGGCCACATCGTTTCTCGTTCTCGCTGTAGGACTGGGTTACCAGGAACAGTTGTTTGAGCAAGTCCACTCCGATCGTAGTTCTAACATATTCAGTAGATATTTTGGATTCATTCCTTTATGCATTTGGCTTAGTGCATCTTTTAGTTGCAGACGAAGTCATTGGAGACCTGCACGACGTACTGAACCGACAGGGTGAATTGAAAACCAAGCTATAGACTATAAATAAACAGGTCCGTATCCCGATGTACTCTGGCTTCCCCTTGCATAGGTACTTGATTACTAGAAAGGAGATTTACTCTAATGTGACCAGCTTTGAGGGCCTTCATCTCGGACTTATTCGGATATAGACTGCAGTTCTAAATTGCGTGTGGTAATGTATTTGGTATTTGAACAAAAGGATTGATGGTACTTTTAACCATTAGGTTTTTTTTTTTTTTTTTATTAGACTTCTCTCGGGAGAGGCGAACGTATAGCGTCGAGTGGGCGCCCGAGATGCCATCAACTAACTGTTGCAGTTCTTTTTGAACAGTTGCAGGTTGTAACGCAGCGGGAAAACTCGCGTGGGAAGGGAGTTCCACAGCTTCCCCGCTCTGTAACGGACCGAGTTCAAAATCATTTATGTGAAGCAAGAACAGGGTTGGAGCCAAAATAGAACCCTGTGGCACCCCCGAATTAACAGGATACAGATCCGACCACTCGCCGTCCACAACAACCCGGATCGATTGATTCTCGACGAAGCTCCTCATCCAGCCGCAAAGCTGTTGGGAAAGTGCATATGAACGAAGTTTGCTCAGCAATGCCCCATGCCAGATGCGGTCAAAAGCCTTGGAGATATCCAATGCGAGCGCCCTTAACTCACCATGCCGTTTAATAGCAGATGTCCATATATCGGTTATAAGTGTCAAAAGGTCCCGTGGACCGCCTGCCACGGAATCCGTATTGACGATCATTCAGAAGTCCGTTGCACTCCAAATACTTAACCAATTCTGTATTAATGACTTTTTCCATTACCTTAGATAAAATAGACAGTAATGCTATCGGACGGTAATTTTGTGGGAGACATTTTTTTCCCGTCTTTGGGATTGGCTGAACTCGAGCGATTTTCCAGCAGGCAGGAAAGGTCCTCCGTGCATAAGATAAGCGGGAGAGTCTGCCAAGCAACGGCGATAGTTCTGGGGCACAGTTCTTAAGGACTATGGCTGGTATTCCGTCCGGGCCGGTTGCCTTCCTACAATCCAGTTCACGTAGAATGCGATGAATAGTGCGCGGACGAAATCTCACATCCCGCATGGAAGACCGTACCGGCGCGATCACAGTTGGCTCCGGGATCGAGGTTTGAATTCGCGGAAAATAAATTCACGAACACATTAGCTTTATGCCTTGAATTCGTGACCAACGTCCCGCTGTTTCTCACCAACGGAGGGAAAGAGAAGGATGCGAAGTTACTGCTGGCAGTCTTTGCCATTGACCAGAAGGAGCGCGAACCAGTTGGGCACCGAAGGAGCTTATTGATCACCCTGTCATTGTGAGCTTTCGTGGCGGTATCAATCGCCTGGTTGCACGCGTTTCTGATTCTAACAAAATTAGTTCTTTAACATCGGTGGGATTGGAGCGCTATTGCTTAAAAGCTCTATTTTTTGCCGCTGTAATCAGCTCGCATTTGTTATCAAACCAAGGTTTATCAGACGAACTTCGTTTGATGGAATGTGGAATATACATCTCCATCCCCAGAAGAATAATCTCTGATACCGACTCCGCACAAGCGTTAACATCGTAGTCTCTGAAGCACACCTCGGACCATGGAAAGGATGCGAAGAAATCTCGTAAATCGTCCCAGTTAGCAGCCCCATACTTCCATACATGGCGAAGCTGCCGAGGCGGGTTATTCGCTTGATATGCAAGTGCTTGCGCGGCAGATACCAAGCAGTGATCTGAGTTTCCCAGCGGCCCAGAAACCTCTACGGTATAAATACTCGGTTCGGATGTCTAAAACATATCCAGGGTGTTCGCATAATCGCCTCGGGCATCCGGCCCTCGCGTTGGCTCCCCCACGAGCTGAGTCAAGTTGTGGCTTACAGCAAACATCACCGCCAGCCTCCTAGCCTCGTCGGTTCTGTTAGAATGTAACAACCAGCCGGGATTGTGCACATTAAAATCGCCAAGGACAACAATTTCTGAAGCTGGGTGGTTCATCTGTATCCAGTCGACGATATGTGAAAGATGCTCGAAAAATGTCGCCGGTCGATCGTCATTCGGGGAGCGGTAAAGACAACAAAGAAATTTAACAGAATTCCTCAGCACAGCCCTCAACCACATGATGTCCATATTATTGGGTTCCAACGCCTCCATCCTCTGGCAAGTCAGATCGGACCGCGCGAAAATGCAGACTCCGCCCTTAAAACGGAATCGCGAATGTAAATAGTATCCTGAGCAACGAAGATATATCGAATCAGTTGACGAATCAACCTGGGTCTTAGTTAGGGCAAGGATATCAGGTTTCGTTGTTTGCAAATATTGGTGGACCGCATTTACATTCGTATTGGTGAAACCGATGCTCCTGATGTTACAAAATGCCGTCACCAGTCGAGCGTGGGCAGAGCCTCGAGAGCGATCCCGGTTATGCGATGACGAACCTCTTAAAGTTCCATGATTTATCATGATATCTGATAGTCCCGCCCGTAGATCCGAATGGGAGATTAGTTTACCCCCGGAATTCTTTATATCAGAAGGCACCATCATGACTTATCTCCGTGTCAGTCCGGGCCATCACCCACACATCCGAAACACCGTCGAAGATTTCTCTCGGCGATAACGCGGAATGTACAGCGTGACGGGGTGGTATCTCGCCTTGGGACCGACTACCACCTAACCAACCTTTTCTCGAACCGGTCCATCAGCCAAACTCCGAAAGATGGCCAGGGATTTCTCCCGACCATTTCACGGAGCCTAAAGCTTGATGGGGTGGTATTTCACCGGGCGCACAGGGCGTTGGGACCCCGGCAACCATTCGGCCTTTAGTCGCCTCTTACGGCAAGCTGGCCCAGCTGTGAGTATATTCTAACGCCGTACTCACTGGGCCATTAGGTATGGCTCTAATTGCAAGTTATAATCCGAAACACTAAAATTTATATCCAAATAACTCCAAGTTCATGGACAAACAGAAGAGGTCTTACAGTCACAATGAATAATCACTGCTCAATTTTTAATGTCGATAGAGCTTCGACTTTTAAGGATACCTCTAAATCCCCTTTGTGTTAAGAAAAATGCTTAATTGAAGTGTATTGGTGTTTGAATGTTTGAATTTTTATGTTGCTCAGGTTGACCGACTGTGTTCCTGTCCCTTTCTATAAGCATAACAATAATTTTGAGCTCCCTTATGGTATCTTAAGTAGGAGCACATATTTGAAAACAATGGCAATGACTTAGCATTTCTCAGAATATGTCCATACATTCGTGTTCCACGAAACGCGAAATTTTTTGAGGTACGAGAACAGCGCTGGTGGCAGAAGAGAGATATATATAACGATGTATTGATTGACATAGGTCTTAAACGCTTGGTGGTTATAATGATGAGGAACTAAATCACTTCAGACTTGTGTGGTTCGGCTAAAGAACGTCTCTAAGATTAACGTAACTGATCTACCCAACCCGATGATGGGTGTCACGTGAAAGAAACTAGATAGGCAGGTACAGGTGAAATTGAAAGACTTGCGCTTCCACAATGAATCTGAATTCCATCAAAATATATGCGTATTAAGGAATTGTACTTCAATTGCTATGTAGCTGTACCTCAACGTCCTTTGAATACGCATATTTCGTAAAAACTGAAATAAGGACAAATATACAGCATTCGAATTGTGATTGAAATGGTTGGTTATCAGGTACGTCGGCAATGCGTCCCACAACACTGTCCAAGAACCAGTGAGGTTGTCGCCTCCCCCTTTCTTGTGTGTGTTAGGTAGGTTGAAACTTGTCTTTGATTCAGAGCTAGTCTTGTAGCAGTAATTACGTTATTATAGAGCCCCGTAAAGTGAACTAGTGCTTACAAAGTGCGTTACCACTGTGGATCGGGAAAGTTATGGGCAATCTTATGGCATCAAAATTTTAATAATCTTTTTCAATGAATTTTTGTGATTTATTGACCTCCCTATTCGAACCCAGTTTCTGGGACTTCTTTTTATTCCATCAGCTCAAAAGCCTCTTGTCACTTGGTACTCAAAAGCCTCTTGTCACTTGGTACTTTGGATAATATTGTTGTATATCACTATACAACATTTACTTTTATTTATTCATTTGTATGAGTTACTTACTTGGCTTGTAAATCGGCCGGGGACTTCTCCTCCGGGGCGTTTTCCACGATAGATAGTGTACCTCCCGGTTGGCAGAGGGGCCAACCGCCTTGGTCGTCTTTCAGGAGTTGATGGTAAATTAAAAAGCTTTTTGTTTTGGTTAACTTATTGAATCTTTATTTCACTCTAGCTTTACTTCAGTTGATGCACCTCTGGTGCCTGGTGGATGCTAATTACTTGTTTGGGGCGTGATGTACCCTTTTTCGGGTTCTAATTCTAATTAATTTAATTCCTAACGGAACTCATTATTTATACCTGAAAATCCAAATCAAAAACCCACATACCTTCCCACGATCATGGCTGTCCTCCAGACAGCCACCTGACGCCAGTCGCAGTCGAAGGCCAAGCCGATGACGATGAGAATCGCAAATTTGCAACTCTGCAAATTCTTCACTCCAAGGCCATGAGAAAATTTCGATTCACGCTAACGTGAATCTGATTTTCTCATAGCGAACGGTATGCAGATAGAATTACCTGCGCGATGATGGAGTGGTGGAATTGCAGAATTGCAATTCAGGTGTGGATATGGAAATGAATGCATTTCAGGGTTATTCGTTTGAAATAGGAAAAATGTGGGAAAATGCAAGACTGCAATTTTAAGTATGGGATATGGAATGCGTTTAGCAATGGATAGACATGTGATAAGTTTTCACATGCTACACCGAAAGGATTCTATGGATTGTAGCAAGAATTTGTTGGTGCTACACTGAGAGAATTCTTTCGGTCTTAACATACATTAATGCATGTAATATTATGGTTCTTTGCAGAATAAATGTTAGGGTTATTTGTTAGATTTGGGTATTGACAGTTTGCGTACAGCAAAGTGCCATGCTATGTGTAACAATATTATAAGTGTAACTGACGAGCTGAAATGTGTTCCAGAATAAGCCTTCCAGATATGATGCGCTGTCTTCGTTTTGTAACGGAACTAATGTTAAGATAATTACAATTTATTTAAAAATGAAAATTATTAATTTACACACAGCTCAGATGATGTTTGTTTACGATGTCCTTTACACAATAGTAATAATTACGAGTACAATATTAAAATGAAATACTAAAATAAAATTTATAGCGAATGAACTTTTATTTTATGGGGTTCCGCCAAAAATTGCTAAAGATCGCCACTAGTCGATCGAACGACGGTTTTATCGTACTCTGGGACTGTTTCTCCAACGAAAATGCTTACATCGTAGTTAAGTGGATAGGAGAAAAAAGTCTTTAAAATAGTTGGCCTATTTACACTACCGCTCATATGAGAAGTTGGAAGATCTTGCATGCTTGAATGTGTAAAAGAACCCCAAAGTCAGTCAGGAAAGGAACATTTGGGGATTTGGGTAATGTACAAGAGATTGTTGATGAAAATAAAAAATATAGTAGGCAACAGTTCGGAACCCCGAGGAACATTTATATTAATTTTGTGAAGCGCAACAGACAGGTTCATGGATTTAATCAAATGGCAAAGACCTCCCCATATCCACTGATGTGTTACATATTCATTTATCACGGGCGAATCTATCCAATTATGGTTTATCCAATCCGGTGTAACTTTCCCCACGTGAAACTAGGCTGTTGCTGATTGAAATGCAACACTGACGCCGACACAGATAATATTGACTGTCCTACATAACTTCAATCTAATTCTCTTAATCTTAACCCTTATAACGCATGAACCGTTTCTTTGTTCCACATAGAAGGAGATTGAATCGAAAGGCTTCAATGAATCGTCCCATCGCATATTACGTAAATGTAACAATTCAATAGATAAATTCGGCTTCCTACATTCCGAAACCTCACTAAAAAACACCCAACCATTTCCGGTCCTCAACTCTTACTCTGAGAATTGCTGTAAACTAGATGAAATACTAGGATTAAGATTATTGTACCTTTTTAAGACATAAACTGTAGTAAGCCGAATAAATAAGTAAACAACCCTCATCCTACAATTATCCCCTATGGTATGGTGCTCTTTTATTAAGACGAAGACCGTCGTTTGATTAAAGTTTCCTATTCAATTTTGTAAACTATGCTCTGGAGAAATGTTCGGTCCTGTAAGAATACCACTCTACTCACATTTTTACCTTAACCAATAATTCGTTTTACGGAACTACATCAAAAGCAAGCAAACATCTCTCTTGAACAGTCGTGTGTATTGTTTTGATGAACGACCTTCCTGACCCAAGTCTTAGTCCCAAAAGTAACCCACGTCTCCTACATGAACAGTGACACCTGTTCACAAAGTATTTCTAAGAACTTCTAGCATCGAATATCTTGGACAGCTTCAGAAGGATCTCTTCGTAACCTTCGAGTTTTCAAAAGAATCCGATTTGTTTCGATGAGATCAATTTTCTCTGTGACAGGTATTTGTGGTTTTTGCTGACATAATTATATATACAGATTGGTGTCAGGATGAGTGACTATTTGATACACAGGACATTTGCTGTGCGTTACTTTTTGAAAGTAAATCAGTCCCTTCCATCCTCAAGGTCGCTAACTTTGCTAGGGAGTTGTGGGGAGGTAATTCTATTGATTACTTACCCTTGTCAATGGATATGAATTTTGCCGTAATTTCAATACCACAAAAGGCTTAAGATTCGTATAACGTAGTTTTCTAACTTTTGTATATTTTGTCAACGTCAAATACTCCTTGATAGAAGTAAGGGATACTTTCCAGTCCACTTTTTGGATAATTTCTGATTTGTGTACGTTTGTGGAACTTTATACGGGTAGCTGATGCATGAAAAGGTATTGACTAAAGATTAATTTAAAACTTGGGTGGGAGGGAAACTTACAAAGGTGGAGAGACGGTGGTGTAAGCAGCACAACAGTTTAGAGCGACGATAAGCCGGAAGCTTGGATGTGAGAACGAGGATGGGTTGTGTGTTTGGTGAGTTGAATTCTGAATTTATTTATTTATTTAGCTTAGTTCAAGCGATTTCAATAAATTGCGAACTAACTTAATATCTATGTTAAAAAAGAATAAAAAGAAAACTGAGCGAGGAGGGGATTTGGATAAGACGGATAGAAGATAGTATCAGTGGTAGGACAAGGAGGGTTGAACCTTGTGGAATGTGTGCGGCTTGTAAGAGTGTAGATGGTAGTCGGGCGGGGTCAGGACGGGTTAGGGAGGACACGAAGTCTGAGAGCGGAAGAGGTGAGATTGAAATCAAAGAAGGTGAGGTAAAAGTTTTCCTATCGCAACATTCGTGAAATGGGTTTATTAGAGCCGTAAGAAGTGTGATGGAAGGTTAAATAAAAGAGACGAGTGTTTCGCATGCTACGGGGATTAGTCTAGTGTATGATGGAGAAGAGCAGGCTTGGTCAGTTGATTGAGCCTGGGCGAAGGCGGTGGATGAAGAGGATGTTATTAAGGTTAATTAGATGGAGGCGGCTTGTGTATGGAGGAAGAGTCTGGGCATTCTCCCAGTTCTATCCTCGGAGGGCAAATCGCAAAAAACGACGTTGTGCGCTTTCGATCTTGCGAATATGAGACGAGTAATAAGGAGACCTGACTGGCGTATTCAAGAAGGGGCGGACAAAGCCTATGTAGAGCGTTCAGGAAACGTAGGTATTAGAAAATTCTTTCGACCAGGGTTTCATAAAAACAAAGGTGGAATTTGCCTTGACGATTTTTTATTATTTATTACTTATTTATTGACCTGTAGGTACCCGGAAGTTCATGACCTTGTGGGGAACGAGATGGTCTGTGCGTCGGCATGGACGCGGATTCTACCATCTACCCACTACGTCCACTATCGTAATCCACCAATTGTGATTGTTCCGCCGGACACAAAAGGAAAAACACAAACAGAAATCGACGACGCAGCGTCCACAACAGGAAAAGGAAGTAAAACGCACTGATTGTCTATTATGATGGGTTTTATTTTACATTTTTTATTGTTAAATCAGTTGTGGATGAAGTTTAGTCTATTGTTGCCACTTCACCAAATTGCCGTGCACTTATATAATTTAACTCGAAAGACAATATGTTCGGATTGAAAATTTAACAACTTAGCTTAATGAGAACAACACTTAACGATGCAAGTTTCGACTTAACTCGGATCACCGTTCGGAATTACACTTTGACTAAGGTATGTATACGCGTCCCCGTGCGCGAAACGGGGAGCGGGAGTGGCGGCTACGACCAGCACGGTCGGCGGATGTAATCGGACTCACCGAGGATAGAACTCTGACATGAATTCCATCCTAGGTTAGGGTTAAGAAAAGGGAAGAGAGAGAAAAACTTTTCTCTTAAGGCTGTGGCCGCCACAGAAAAGCACTCTTTCAGTGCAGTGGTGTGTGTGCGCGATCGAACAGATTGATGTTATTTACACGGGTTCGAAGGCAGTCGAACAACGAAACATGCAGGCGGCAAAGGCGATTCATGATCTATGTCTATGCTGTGCAACGTCACTATGATAGACGTTCGAAAAAAAGGTGCTAATGGGATGCGATACTTTATACAATGGACATTGTATATCGTATCTTGGGTCGGTGGCAGAAACGACTCCCTTGCATGCCTTTGTATGTGTCGGGTAATTCGTTTGTGGCGACGAACAAAAATTGAAGATTTTTTTGTCAATAGGGAAATGCTGGGAATACAATTATAGTTTGCCGCATCGCCAAAGGACAGCGTTCCTTTGTTTGCGCTTAGTGCATTGCTAAGGCGTTAGTCTCAACGTGAATGGTGCTAATTACATGCATCTGCGTTGGACTATTTATCGCTGGCTAAACGGGTCGCCAGCCGATGTGTGTGTAAATAGTTTTTTGTACACATATTGAGGCTGGGATTAGCCAACTCATGGTAAGATTCTCTGATATGCGGTCGTATGATATTCGAATCGATGAGTTTCATTACAGGGAATTTAGGATAAGATAAGAAAGAACTCTTATAGGGGATTTTAAATGCGAAGTTATGTATGCAGGTAAGAACTCTTTTGCGGAAGCTTGAAAATTACTACCTTCGGTAAGCTTAATGCCTGCAGCATTTACAGGTGCTAATGCATTAGCGGAAACTGATATATATTGGGTTGTAATAATGGGGGTTCTGCCTGATAAGGTAAAGAATGGAATCTTACGGGAAATTATATGCGAAGAGAATGCATAAAAGGTAAGTTTTCTTTGTCAGGGACTTTAAGATCATAGATTTGATCTATATGATGCGTGAAGCATTTTCAGGTACTAATGCGATTGCATTAGTGAAGTTAGGAAATTTGATGGTAGTTATGGGGGTTTTAGGTAAGTGAACCGTGGGGTTTGGCGGCACCGCCACAACCTCACCGACTCGACTCCGCCATCGTTCCCTGTCCTGTTCACTCTCCTTCCGCGCTTGACCATTCGATCCGACCTCCTCAAGGTCAAACCTAACATTGTCCTCCCATCTTCGTCGCGGGCGTCCAGCCGGTCTCTTTCCCGTTGGTCTACCGTCAAGAATTCTACGCACGGTCCTATCGTCGCACATTCGCGCCACGTGTCTGGCCCATCTTAATCTTCGCGACCTGATTACTTTCACTATTGTAGGTTTGCGATATAGCTCTTCCAATTCGTGGTTATGGAGTTTCCTCCATTGTCCTGCCTCCTCGTCATATTTACTTCCAAAGATACCCCTCAAAACTTTATTCTCGAATACGGGGAATTTGTTTTCTTCCCGTTTTGTGAGAGCCCATATTTCGCTTCCATATACAACAATCGGCATGATTATGGTTCTATAGACACGCAGCTTTATGTTACGTGATAGCAGTCTGGATTTCAGCAGTTTACTGACTGCGTGCCAACTAGCGTTGCCGGAATGTAGTATTTTGTTAATTTCCCTCGACTTTTCGTTACTGGCCGTCAGAATTGTTCCCAGATATTTAAATTCTTTAACTTTTTGAAATATCTTACCTCTGACGTTTATATGTGTTCCCTGAGCTCCACCTCCTCTCGCTGTAATCATGTATTTTGTTTAGTCTTCATTTATTTCTAGGCCTACCTCTTCTGCCGCTTGCATGATGATTTTACAGTTTTTACTAACAGTTTCTAGATTATCGCCCAGAACGGCGATGTCATCCGCATATGCGAGCACTTGTGTCACCCCGTTCAGGGACGATCGGGCCATGTTGTCGTCTCGTACCTTTCTGATGACATACTCGAGCACAAGGTTGGGAAGACACGGTGATATGATAGACCGTCCCTAATTTCAAATGGTTCTGAGAGGTGGTTTTCTATTCTAACTCGCCCTTTGTTTTCGTTCATGCAAATTTGAATTAGGGTGGCATCTTTTTTCGGGGCTCCCAGCTCCACTACAATATGCTGGAGTCTTTGCCTTGCGACTGAGTCGTAGGCTTTTTTGAAGTCAACGAACAGTTGGTGAACCGTCTCTCCGTATTCCCACTTCTTTTCCAGCAGTTGTCTTATTGTGAACATTTGGTCGCTTGTTGACCGTTTCCTACGGAATCCACATTGGTAGTCTCCCACTATCTGTTCTGCGCACGGTGTGATTCTCGCCAGAATGACATTTGTTAATATTTTGTATGCGGTTGGGAGCAGTGATATTTCTCTGTAGTTTTCGCAGTAGGCCTCGACGATAATGTCATCAATATGTGGGATGAAGTTGATGGTACAGGTGATATCTGTTGATTGAGTGGGCAAGTAGGCAGTAGGGACGTAGCGGGGAAGAGGGCCGTTCACGGGAGAAGGTGATAGAGTGACATTTGACAACATTTAGTTCGATGCATTTGTTATGGCGCCAAGTTGAGAAGCTGTCGAGATCCATTGTAGAGTTTAGTGTCGTCCGCGTAGAGAGAAAGACGAAGGAGTGTTTGATACTGGAGTCAATGTCTCCCTCTAACAAGAAGGGGAAGTGAAAGGGTCGCCTTTTATCCTCCATCTACTTGCGATTTGAATAGTAGTAGTATTTGAATAGAATAGAATAGGAAAAATTTGCCATCTCTTTAAAATAATAAGCTGTTCTGCTTCAACAGATTGATGTATGTATTCGTGCAATAGAAGCTAATTTGCTAAATGCTATTCGTAGTCGAGTGAAGGTCAAGCTAATAAAAGAACCGGTGAGTTTAGTACGAAATGTGAAGCAATCAGATCCGTTATAGATTTGACCAGCTTCAACTATGAATGATGGAATGGATGACAAAGCCGTTTTTTATCTTCTTCACAAATGCATAAAAATGTCTCCTGACTGTGAGGCAGTGTTTCTCTGCATTGTTTAACTTATATTTACAACCCTTACTGCAACTCCTTTCTTCGTAATAGTCTATTGGGTTGTACCACATAAAATGTCCGATTTTCGCTCAGTCGGAAATAAGAAATTCTCGAGTGCACGTTAAATTTTCTTTTTTTATAAAGTAAAGTTGTATGTGTGCTTGACGTGTGAGAATTTTAGGGTTCCTTACAAGTACAGTAATTTTTTTTTCAGTTCAAATTCGGACCCTCTTCCTTTATGAATTTAAAATGGGACATGATGCGTCATTGGCAATGAAAAACATTAATGACGCATTTGGGGATGTAGCAGTAAACGAACCATACGTTGTTGATTTGGAAAGTTCCGTTCGGGAGATTTCAGCCTCGAAAACTAAATGAGAAGCCGGAAACGTTAGTTGACGACGATGTTTTAAGAGCAACGGTGGGTGCGGACCCAACGAAATCGGTGCGGGAGATTGCACAAAGCATCGAAGTATCCAAAATGACAATAAGTCGACGCCTTTCTCTCATAGGAAACGTAAAGAAACTCGATAAGCGTGTTCCCCATGAACTAAACGAGTCCCAAAAATTTAAGGCGTCTGGAAATCTGCTCATCGCTTTGATTAAGAAACCAAAGTAAACTTTTGCACCGGATAGTCACCTGTGATGAAAAGTAGATTCTGTATGATAAACGTAAAAAACCTGGGCAGTGGTTGGATGCAGGTGAAAAACCAAAACAAACCCTCAAGCCCGATCTTCACCCAAAAAAGGTTATGGTAACAATACACTTTTCATTACGTCAACCACGAGAAACGACATATTGCATACCAAATTGGCTGAAAAGCAACCCGCGTTGGTCAATAGCCGCGGCCCGATCCTTTTGCATGACAATGCTAGACTCCAAACCTCACAAGTAACGGTGCAAAAACGGTTGCAGTTGGGATTTGAAATTCTTCCACATCCACCGTACTATCCTGACATTTCCCCAAAGGAATACGATCTGGCTTCATTTTGCCGGCAGAAGGTCGTGCGGAACCGAGCAGAAGTCATAAAAGTCTTTGAAGATTTCATTGCCTCAAAACGTCAGCACTTCTACGAAAAAGGAATATTTCACCTTGTATCACGTTGGAAGAATGTCATATAGGCCAACAGATCCTATTTTAATTGAATAAAGATTTACGGAAAAATAATTTTTGCTTTTAAATTATTACTATAAAATCGGACATTTCATGTGGTAGAACCCAATATTGGTTTTTAGTTTATAGGATGAAGTGTTTCATGTCAATACTTATAGTGTTAGTTATAAGTCATCTCTAGCGTCGAGGTCGTTACAAAACAAAAATACTCTCGAAAAAATCATTCAGACCGTTCGGTTTGGTTTCTTTTTTTTTTTTTACTTCTTTAATCATTGTGAAGATTTTCTTTAGTTGTCTTCTAGTTTTTCTTATATATTATTGTAAGCCGATAATATCTGTCATATGATTGTAAAATGTAATGTATATGATCATATAAGAAATAATACTACTACTACTAATACTACTACTACTAATACTACTACTACTAATACTACTACTACTAATACTACTACTACTAATACTACTACTACTAATACTACTACTACTAATACTACTACTACTACTATTGTAGGACAATATTGTTCGTTTCGTTTTGACTCAACTGTTGATTAAAGGAAATTAACCTAAAACAATATAATGGGCTGACGACCCCAAAGACAAAATGTCCTGTGGGAGAAAATACGTTATTCCATATTATGTAATCGATGTTGCAGTGAGCAAGGCGAAACTTTCGAGTCATTGCAAGAAATTTGTAAAATATATCCTCAATTGATTTTATTTTGATAGCTGTCAATACTGAAGAGATCGAATGTTTGATTTTATTTTATTTGTTTGCGTTAATGAGTATTTATACATAATAAAGATTATCCTTTCAACCACCATCGGAGTAGCAGGCGCTCCCCCCTCACCATATTTTTTATTCAGATTTTTGTGGTGCTATTCGTTGTTAGTATTTTAAGCAACCACCAGATACTGAAATAGATTTATCGTGTTGTGTGAATAGTTTTGTGTAGTGTCCAAAGTACACAGGTAGATTTGAATGCTTGGGTTCAATGGAATATTTCATAGGAAGTAAGGAAGAAGAAAAAGATAAAAACTAAACTCTTCATCCGTTTTTTTTTTTTCGTACTTTTATTGCGAAAAGTTTGTATCATTAAAGTGACGTCAAATTCGTTCCAGAGAGGTTGTAGCCTGAATTTCTGCAGGGATACACTGGGGCAACCACTTTAACGCTGGTTTTCGTTCTCATTATTTGCGAATCTCACTTTATATCTTACATCTACAGGTGGTGTCGGTATTTTGTGCCCGGGCTCTGCAATAAAAGGAGATTATAGTACAAGTTTTGTACCGTGACTGTTAACTTATATCGGTGTTGGCAGTTTGTTTCATATATTTTGAAAAATAGTCAGGCGCTCTTAGACGCACTGGTCAGTGGTATTGTTAGTTATCATGGAATCATTAACGTAAGCAATTATTGTTTCTGTCTCGAGACGAATGTACCGCGCTCAGTTCGGCTTGCGAGACATTAGTCAAGTACCAAGCGTAAAATCTATTCATAAATCACAAGGTTTACAATAACCTGATAGCAGTAAAAATTATAAATGAAGGGTGCCCGTAAACGGTGGGAACACCAGAAGGTGAGAGTGAGGTTATTAGCGAGAATCATTAAGAGAAAGTTTATAACAATAGACTCGTAACAGAAGCCAAACCGCCTTAGACACCAAGACGATAACTTTACAAACAATTTCACATCTCGTTTTACATTTCAAAGCAAGTAAAATTCATCTGATACAAAGATTTAAGCCTGCGGCCTAAAGGATGATTGGATTGCTTTCGTAGATAGTATGCATAGATTGTAATCAGATAGGAATAACATGGTACAATTAAGAGTCAACATTTAACCACCAACAAGGACGGAGGTTAGGAGCGAAATTAATCTCCTGATCAAGAGTATTGTGCTAATTAATATTAAAAAAAGTTGTTTGATTCCACCCCGCTTGGTAGAAACCTTGACGTTGTGCGGGGCCTTAAATTGATATGGGCCACCCATATCAGACATGCTAGCGAGGAGTAACACACAAAGATCCACCACCCCTAATCCAGGGTGTTACGCGTCACCGTGCTCATTGGATGATTTGCAGCCAGGGGTATACCGGCTGTATTATAACGGCGCCTCTCTGACACCGGGTCGAATCAGAGCAGTAAGCAGACCTTACCATATCAAAGAGGGGCTCTGATGTGGCGGACTATTTGAAACCCCAAGGCTCGTGAGATCAAAAATGAATAATCAATATACAAAAAACAATTCCACGAAAAACCCGGTAGGCGTAGGTGTGATGAGCCGACACTACCATAAGGGAACAAATTATCAAGAAAATACGGACTCGGCAAAACTATGACGTAGGGAAAAGGGGAAAAGCGGAATATGCGGTCGGCACGTGGAATGTTCGAACGTTATATAAACCAGGCACGATACAGACGGTCGTAGAGAACGGGAAGTAATATAAAATGCAAATCGTTGCGCTTCAGGAAATCTGTTTCTCACATCAAGTATTCGAAACGAATGGGTTCACACTGATGTGCGGAGGTACCGATACACATAACCTCGGAACTGGTTTCATCATAAGCAAGAAGATTACGCCCTATGTAAAAGATGTGAGATTTATTAATGACCGAATGTTGGTGCTAAAAATACAGGGTCCATGGTACAATTATGTACTTATAAACGTGCACGGCCCAACAGAATCTACCAACGAAGAAACGAAGGACACGTTTCACGAGACCCCAGAGGAAGTATTTGATGGGATCTTATCATTCGATGTTAAAATCCTGCTCAGGGACCTTGACGCAAAAATTGGAAAGGAAGACATCTTTTAACCAACTATAGGTAAAGAAAGCCTCGGGTTGTTTCAAATGATAATGGCATCTTTGGAGGTAAATATGACGAGCAGGGAGGACAATGGAGGACACTCCACAACAACGAATTGGAAGAGATATAGCGCAAACCTACAATAGTGAGAGTAATCAAGTCGCGAAGATAAAGATGCGCCGGGCACGTGGCGCGAATGGGCAACGATAGGACCGTGCGCAGAATTCTTGGTGGTAGACCAATGGGAAAGAGACCGGTAGGACGGCCGCGACGGAGATGGGAGGACAATGTTAGTTTGGACCTCGAGGAGATCGGATCGGATGGTCGAACGTGGAAGGAGAGCCCACGGGACAGGGAACAATGGCGGAGTCGAGTCGGTGAGGTCATGAACTTTCGGGTTCTTACAGGCCAATAAATAGTAGTAATAGTAATAGGTCCCCAATATCGTCCGCCTGCGTCTTGTTAGCTTGCAGCTGGAATCCTGCGAAATACTGAGCTTTTACTTTCTTGGCTCTCAGCGGCGGCTAAATTCCACAGATGATATTCCCTTCAATTTGTCTCACACCATGTTAGTGTAATACAAAATTCGTGGGAAAGAGTCCGCGTCGACTTCCATTCAACTTAGGAACGACACCCACTTAGTATCGCATCAACTCTACACCTTCTCTCAGGAGAGGTGAACCTATAGCGCCCGAAATGCCACTAAATAACTGTAGCAGTTCTTCTTGCACAGTTACAGGTTGTAACGCTCGCCGGGGGGGGGGGGGGGGGGGGGGGGGGGGGCTGAGCATTCTCGCTCTGTAACGGAACGAATTCTGATGCAGAGATATAATGCAAGTTGGTCTTGTGGAGTACATATATGCCGCATTGCGCGGAACAATACCACAAATCTCCGAACAACAGTATCCGTGTTAAAATTTATAGAACAGACAATGGGTGGTATCGGGCGGATCGCTCATCTCTGTATACTCTCAAGTAGGGCGAGGATATGTTTAGGAGTAGAGCTCCAAACATGAGAGCAATATTCGAGCACGGGTCTAATTTGGTATTTATATAGGAGAAGAAGTAATATAAATATTTTTTGGCTCTAAAAAGATGACTAAGTTTTCCAATGAACCTGGCGATGTTCGACATGCGTTGATGACACGATACATTCCCACAGACCGTGACGCCAAGCAATTTCAGCCTTTGCCCAGACTCGAGGGCCTGGCCATTCATCATCAGCTCTGGAACCGATGATCCACTTTTCTTTGTGAATGTTGTATACTGTGTCTTCGTTGCATTGAAGTTGACGCTATTGGCCTCACCTTATTGTTGATTCAGACAGTCGATCTGGGTGATGCACTAATCGGTCAATAACTCGAAAAAGAGGAAACAAGCCCACTAACATCCGCAAAACTGAACAATTTGTTACCCATTGACTTCCACAAATCAATTATGTGAAGCAAAAACAAGGTTGGAACCAAAATAGAACCTTGAGGTACCCCCGAATTAGCAGGATACATATCCGAACACGCCATCCACAACAACCCGGGTCGATCGATTTTCGAGGAAGCTCTTCGTCCAGTCGCAAAGCTGCTGGCAAAGTCCATATGAACGAAGTTTGCCATGCCAGACGCGGCCAAAAGACTTGGTGGTATCCAATCTCACCATGTCGCTCAATCCCAGATGTCCACATATCGGCTATAAGGGGGAAAGATCTCCCGTGGAGCGCCTGCCACGGCAATCGTATTGACGATCATTCAGAAGTTCGTTGTACTCCAAATACTTAACTAACTCGGAATTGATGACCTGTTCTATCACCTTAAATAACATAGACAGGAATGCTATCGGCCAGTAATCTTATGGGAGACATTTTCCCCCCTCCTTGACTTTTTCCATCACCTTGTTTGACATAGACATCAATGCTAACAGGTGGTCGTTCTTCACTATTTGCTTGCATATTGTGTGTGTATCTGTTAGAAACGCCACACTACTCCCTCCTCAGTAACTTTGTCACGATCAACTTCGTGTGCGAACGACGAAGCGTGGAACGAGCGAGCGAGAAAACGTCGTACCAGGCGAGTGAGCCGGTGCTCTGTGCAGAAGTCGGGATCGTAGTGCTAAAATTCTGTTTACCTATGGGAGATTGTGTGTTGTGTGTATACAGATCACGTCGGGGTTGTTGCGTTAAGCAAGGATAGTGAAGAAGGTGAATTGAACACACGATGAATGTCTCC
Organism: Microdon myrmicae; assembly: GCA_963931805.1. Taxonomy (NCBI): domain Eukaryota; kingdom Metazoa; phylum Arthropoda; class Insecta; order Diptera; family Syrphidae; genus Microdon; species Microdon myrmicae. The sequence goes on along the minus strand of OZ007497.1, from coordinate 256,070,449 downwards.
GGCAATGATACAATTGAAGAACAGATTGCCTTTCCGTTTAATGAGTTGATCGCAAATGTTGACACGCTTCATCAAATTAATTTCTTAATGCGGGTCTCTGATATCGAGTTTTTTGAGAATCCATGCGATTTCAAATGACCATAAACACTTCCAATAGACACTTTTAGAGTGGTAGCAAGCTCTTGAACTGTTGAATGCCTATTTTCTTCCCAAAATGCTTTGATTGCATCGTCGTCAATCTCGGGAGGCGTTTTTGAACGAAAAAAATATTCCGTATGGAATCTGGGGAACCAGTCTGGCATTTTTGCATTCTGGTGTAAACTTAACACCGTTTTTCCCTTGCTTCAATAGCTTTCTTCCTTTTTTTGAAGTAGTAAAACAAAATATGGTGAATATGCTCTTCTAAATTCTTTATGTTCGGACCAAAACAAGAATCGCAAAAATTGGACTGAATCCCCTCAACTTTTTTAATTTGTGCGTTAATTGTCAACAAAAACCATGCGTAACAGCTTGACGTTTATATGACGTTCAGATACAAATAACAGTTGCCCACACTATTCATTGAAAAGAAAAACCAGTACAACAAATCAAAAACTGTGTCAAAACAGTAACAATTCAAAACAGTTAATGAATAGACAATTTTCTTTCTCGTCTATTCAGTAATTGGTTGCATTCAGTGCCACCAGACATTTCTGTGGTCAGCTCATCGTTGTACTCGTACTCTTTCGAAGTATAAGCTCAGGCGCTTAATGCATGAAAGAAACTGTGGGAAAATGATTGTTAATGTGCCAAGCAGCGGATCTCAGATCAATTTGTCGTTTCGAATCACTGCTGGCATTTTCGTATGACATTTAGGCTGCTTGATGTTTTGTTGCTGTTGTTGTATTCCAGAATACTACCCTTATTAAATTTAACACTGAATCTCATTTCTTTTCTTACACATCCTTAAAAACTTCCCCTAACATATATTACATTCTCACTTAATACATACCATTCATAAACATTCACAATATTCTATATCAAGCCAGTTACAGCACATTTAATAACATGCACCTTTTTTTTTCATTCAAAACATAGTAACTTTGATTTTCGTTCAAATTTTATTCAATTTAAAAGTCACAGAAACTAAAGGAATACTTTGATAAATTTTGTTTTGTTCACTTTATAAGTTACAGTAAATTAGAACACAATGTTCTACAAGTAGAGAAAAATTTCAATTGTAAAATCAGTTCAGTTCAGTTTGAGTTCAGAGACAGAAGTAAATCAGAGAGAGAAAGTTTTAAGAGTTCAAGTTGAGTGAAGTCGTTGAGAAATAGTTGAGTTTGCAGTTCATTAGTAAACGTTTAAAATTAATCCATTAAAGACCGTCAACAACGTAAATAGTTTTAATTCATTTGTCTACTATCTGCAACTAAAGGCGGAATAATTTGAATAGTAATTATTCTGAGCAATTTTCAAGCAAGAAGTATTAAAGGTCCCACTATATAGCAAAGGATTAAACATATTTATAACGATGTTTTACTCTCCCGTCCACGCTCTTCCTTCGAAAGAGGAAGCAAGGCGTCGTGAACGTTAACACTGTACTGCAACATCTTCCCGGGCCGCCGACAATGGACCCAGTAGTCCCCTTCAGTTGGCGTCACCGACGTGTGTATGTCAGCGCCGTGGGGTGTCGCGGTTGGTGCTTGCGGTCGAGAACAGAGGCTTTAATGCTCGTGTTGCTCATGAACCAGTACGGTGCAGAGGTAGGGTGGCAAAATGAATTATATTGTTATACTATATATATTGTTATTAAGTGATTAGGTTATAAACGATAATGAGTTATTGTTTTCAAATAATTCGTCCTCAGTTATCAGTGTTATTTTCATTTTTTTTTTTTTTTGATGTGTCAACGGATGTGGAATCTTCATAGATACCAGCAGCCCGTGCTACTAGCATGCACGATTCGTGTACCTGTAACGACGGTTCCAAGTCGCACGCCTACGTACTAAACCACACCCACGCTCCCGTCAACCACTCTCCCCGCGGGACTGCCGTTAGGTATTACTTCGCGGGGCTGGTAAGCTTTATGCTTTTTTAAGCTGCTCTCTCCATGTCGGCTCTTTGTGCTTGCCTTACTTTCTCGACTCTTCTAAGTTCGAGTTGCACTTTGGTCACATATGCGCTTATCTCCATCCAGTTATCCTCGGAGCATAGCATCTGCTCTATGAGATCTTGCCGGCCTGGGAGATTGGGTCTTCCTTCGTTGAAGCGTCTACAGTGGAACACCACATGCTCCGTATGTTCCTCTTGGTTTGGACACGCTGGGCACAACGGTGAGCTGCTGTGTCGAAAACGGTGCGGATATTTGCGATATCCACCATGGCCGGTCAGGAACTGGGTAAGATGGTAGTTGCAGGCACCGTGGTCTCTCTTCATCCAGGTGGCGATAGATGGGATTAATTTGTACGTCCATCTGCCTTTCGTAGTGTTGTCCCACCGAGTTTGCCATATGGTTAATGAGGTTGCTTTCTCTTCCTCCTTGATCTCCTTGACTGTTGTTGGTTCCAGTTGCCTTGACGTTCTCCTGTTGTAGATTCTTAACATCTCGTCCGCAAGGATATCAATTGGAACCATTTCGGCTACGACAAAAGCAGCCTCGTCCGAGATTGTTCGGAAACCATCTTATGGCACAGAGTCTATAGACTGACGTCAGCTTTCTCCTCGCTTCTTTCGTCGTCAGTATACTGGTCCAAACAGAGGCGGCGTATAGTAGGACCGAGGTCACTACTCTAGACATCAAGATTCTTCGTGGATATCCAGGTCCTCCGATGTTTGGTAGTATTCGAGCAAGTGCTGCTTGCAGCATTGACGCTTTTTTGCTAGAATACTTGACATGCTCTTTGAATTGTAGCCTGTTGTCGATCATAACTCCTAGATATTTTATTGCGTCTTTCGATCTAATAATTTGATCTCCAGCCCTTATATTCATATATTCCACCTTTTTTCGGCTAGTTATTAAAACCGCCTCTGTTTTGTGGTCTGTTAGCTCGAGACCAGCGGATACCAGCCATTCTTTGACTTTCACCACTGCCTCGTTAGTAGCTGCCTCTATCTCATAAATATGTTTTGCCACTGTCACAAGGGCAATGTCGTCCGCAAAACCTATCAACTGGATCTGTTGTGGCAACACCAATCGCAAAACGCCATCGTACATGATGTTCCATAAGAGGGGTCCCAGAACTGATCCTTGTGGAACTCCTGCTGAGACGTTGTGGTATTTTACACCATCGTCTGTTGCATACCTCAGCTTCCTGTTAGTGAGGTAGCTGGAAATTATTCTCTGGAGGTAGTGTGGGGTGCCCATTCTGTGAAGCGCTCTATTTATGACTGGCCATTTTGCCGAGTTAAAGGCATTCTTTATGACCAGTGTTACAACTGCACAGTATTCCTTTGTGCCCCAGCGCCATCTCCCTCCACTTATTGCTTCCGTCGCAATGTCAACTACTCTCCTTATGGCATCGACGGTGGAGCGCGATTTTCTAAACCCGTATTGTTGGTTCGATAGTGCTGCTTTTTCTTCTGCTACGGATAGCAGTCTTTCGTATATCACTCTTTCCAATATCTTTCCCATAGTGTCTAGAAGGCATATTGGGCGATATGATGAGGGCTCTCCAGGCGGTTTTCTACTTTTTGGTAGGAGCACCAAGTGTTGCAGTTTCCAAGTTTCTGGAAAGACACCTTCCTCTAGACACGGTTGCATGGTGCTTATAAACATGTCCGGTCGACTTTCACCGCCATGTTTGGAATTCTGTCAGGACCCGGCGCTTTGCCGTCCCGTATCCTCCTGCATGCTGACTGTAGCTCGTCTGCCGTGACTCTCGGGGTGTCCTCCACCACTGTCTCGCTTATTAAGTCGTAGTATGGGGATGTGCCTTGTGGGAATAGTTGGTTTACTATTGACCTCAGCATTTTTGGACATGATATCTGCGGGGACCTGGACCTGGTGTGTGTGTGTGTGTATGTGTGTGAGACCGTAGCCCTAGTTGGCTATTGAGTGCCAACGTTGTAGCTAGCTCAGGCCGTCGTTTGTTGTTGATATTCTCCGACAGGTTGTGGAGAAGTGCCTGAACGGCGATATTTGCCACGGCAACGATGTGATCTGTATTTGTGTTTTCCCATTGATTGGCGCAAGACTAATGACCTCGCCCGGAAAAAACAAATCATTATGGACAAATTTAACAAGCCTCAGGACTTGCTAAATAAGGCCAAGACCGGTTTCCGGTTGTAGTGCCGATGATGATGATTGGTTGAGGTCACCATGGTGATTGTTTGTTGGATCGTAAATCCCTGGTGTCATCGATGAGCATCTTGGACGTAGTCCTCTTTTGGAACAGGAATCCCTCTGTGTCATGGATGACCTTCTTGCACGTAGTCTTGTTTTGGATTGTAAATCCATAAGTATAGTCTGAATATATTGGACGAAACCCATGTTGGATCATAAATCCATGAATGGTATGAATATCTTGGACGTAGTCCTATGTTGCATCGTTAATCCATGAATGGTAATTGAGCGATGTGGTCGCCAATATGTTGAAGTGTTTGTGTTTGTCCTTGGTTGGAAATGTCGCCATTTAGAAATAGTTGAAATCTAGGTGCACTAGATGGAGCTGTTAATTCAGTCCAAAGACCGCTTAGTTGGGTTAAAGTAGGCCGTTCAATGTCGTTTTTTCATTATCTTCTAAATATGCCCAGCCTGTGCCGATATAAAAAAAAAGTGTTAAAGTTGCCGCCAACTGCATAGGATCATATGCGTCTCGAATCCAACGTGATTGATGTGGCTGATGCTGTTGCAGTTGGGGATGTGTCCCATCTACGCCGCTAATGCCACTGCTTGGCGTTGGACGAGTTTATCGATGAGAGCCGAACTCTCTGTCGGCAGCGTTGCCTGACGGCGTATTTGATGAACCGGTTGAATGATGGTGCTGGACATGGTGGCTTTTTTCTTTTTTGTGGTGTTGTGGTTGAACCCTTATGGCATATCCTGTTGAATTACAACTGGCACCTGAGTGAGCAAGGGAGGTTACGTATCTACGTTTCTTTCAGGAATAATAATCTGAGGATCAATAGAACTCTTCGTTCAATTGTGCCGCAGGATGAAATAGTCCCAATGCTAGGAGCCTTTTTATCTTTGACTTGTGGCTGGATCATGTGTTCACAATGCGTTTTTCGTTGATCTGATTTCCCGAAGGGTGCCGGCATCTTTCCTGTTCCTCATCTTCTATATCCCCTAATCTTGTTACCGAAAGCCCAGCTTAGACACCGACTCTGTTGGCGTGGTGCCCCCAGACACGTGACAGCGATATGCCTGGGCGGTGATACGATGGTGCCCCCAGAGCATTTCGTCCAGGCGGCGAGAAGCGAGGAACTCCAGACACGTGACAGCGATGTGCCCAGGTGGTGAGTAGCGACAAATCCTGGACGCGTGACAGCGATGCATCCAGGTTTCGAGAAGTGGTGAAGTCCAAATCCGTGACATCTTTCCGATGACATGATTTTCCATCGGGTGCCGGCATCTTTCCTTGTTCCTCGTTTTCTTTGTTCCTTAATCTTATAACCGAAGGCCTATCTTAGACACCGACTCCGTTGGAGTGGTGCCCCCGTGGCAGCAATATGCAATGGATGGTGTTAAGAGGGTGCCCCCAGAGCATTTCGTCCAGGCTCCGAAAAGCGAAGAACCTCAGACACGTGACAGCGATGTGCCTGGGCGACGAGAAGCGACAAATCCTGGATGCGTAAACGATGCGCCCAGGTTTCAAGAAGCGGTGCCCAGGAACGGATGTAGCTGGAGCGATGAAATCGCAATTCCCGGGGTCCTTGGATTTATTGATCTCCCATTCGATGTTCGGAGTTGATATTTGCAGGACCGGATGTGCCTTTGTCGATAAACCTTTCTTAGTACTGACCGCTTGCGCTTGAAACGCTGACCCGTCAGATGATGGTCTTCTAAAGGAAAGAAGTTTCCAAAACTCTCCGGTTTCCCTGATGTTGTTGCAGGTGACGCTTGCTTTTCGGGGAGAGCTTCTAGCTCTGCCGCTGAGCCTGATTTCAACACGCGTAGGTTTAATTGAATTGTCCTCTAGACTGTTTTGCCCGATGGGTCATCGTACTCTTCTTGAGGTTCTTTCATTATACGCGGGGCGTATCAAAGTTCTGTAGCGTAGGCCTTGAAAAGTACCTGCACTATCGTTAAAAGAGGAGCCGAATGATGTCCTCAACCTGGTACTGGAACCGATTATAAAACTCCTTTATGTACCTGCGGTGAATTCTGCAGAATTAGGATAAATGAAAACAACCTTGGATCTTGAAAAGTGGACTGTAATTTGTATTTGATAAATGTAATATGATTTGGTAGAATGACTAGCCTTTCGGTTACTAATGTTGATATCAATATTATTCTTTAGGTTATTGTTCGACTTGTATGATATAGTTGAAATGTAAGTTGGATCGTAAATCCATCTATATCATCGATGATGACTTGATCTTGGACGTAGTCCTCTTTTGGATCGTGAATTGTTTATCATCAGCGCTTGGTGATGTAATAACCTGCATCATGTTTTCCATAGGTTTGGTAGAATTCCTTTCCGCGTTCTACCTGATGAGTGTTGACCCATTTGTGCTGCAGGAACTGAACAAACAAAATCTCCAAAAATGTTGAAATTTATTCGAATAAATGCATGCGTCATGATTTACATGAATCAGCATTCTCCAGGTACATTCGAATATGTGTTAAGATTAGTGGTGATACATAAAGCGGTTACGATGTTGTCGTAAATCTTGAGTGAAATCTAGAATCCCTGACGCGAACGTGATCGAATGCCAGCACATATTGTGTGAGGACGTGATAAATCTTTAAAATTTGCCTTTGTAATAAGATCAACTGTTCTGAGGGGGTCGTTCAGTAGATGAACCATCAAATTATAGAGCACTGGTACAAGTAAATTCCGAATGCAACACACCTGTTATCGCACCAGTACAATCTCCTATGTAAATTTCCGCCCCTGTGCTGTTCAAAACATTCTCCGGCGTCTAGACTGCGAATAATCAAGCGCATTGGACGACATCAGCAGACCTTTCTGAAAAACGATACTTTATCTTACATTAATTCCGAAGTGCCTCAGGGCTCTTCATTGGCACCAATCCTATTTCATATTATTGTTTCACTAGTATGGACGAGTACCCGAATATTTAGTTTTGCCGATAATAGCACAATGATTTCTTTTTATTTTCAAGCAATCGGCTGGTTAGTGCATCAGGTGAGCTGCAACAGTTATCTTATATCATCTCATGGCGTCGACTTAGTGCTATAGATACGTCTTGCGTAGTATATATTGTGACGCATATGACAATCAGCACTAGAATATTCGAGAAAGCCCGAAACAAAGTACTAGTATTTTGGCGGTTGTTTAATACATTACCAAAGAACCGCCCATCCTCTTAAATTAACCACCTTCCAAACCCATAATACCACCTGCATTCGAGCAGCTTAAGCTGTCTTTCAAATAACTTTCACCTGAAAGTTAAACCTCATTAAGGCATGCATCACATTGAATTTTTCCGTTTATGAACCGTACCATATCTCCATCGGCTCGGCTTGTCAGCAATTATAATAGATAAATACTAGCTGGCCAGCGTAATTGTTGACATAGCTGTAGCCGATGGTTTATTGCTACGGTTCATATCCATTTATTGCCCCAGTCCCAAGGTTCGCAACACTTGCGACCAAATTCCCTTATCGGTTATCTACCGATCATGGGATTTGGGCACTAATATGATTGACGTTAGACAATCATACCCCAGATCATGCCGAACGATGCTCCGGCCTGTAAAACAAACAAAAGCTACCATAGCCTAGGCCATAGGCGAGCAAACCATCGGTTTGCTTATCGCCACGAAAACTCTATAGCCTACAATGGCATTAGCATGAACGCCTAAGTAAACACGATGTGCCTATCATCCTGACCCTTGAAATAGCGTTTTTGTGTATCTTGAAGCAAAAACCTATTTCGTTCTCAGGCGCAGGTCATCAAAGATTTATGGCCCTTGAAATATCGTTTCTGTTTATTTAGGACACAGGAACCTATTTCTCCCTTCGGCGACTTCGCTATCGCATATCTCTATAATACCAATTCATTACACCAACCCATGTTTATTTAGGGCATTTTCGTCGTTGCCGATATGCAGGCTGAGGGGCAACGTACTTGTCCCACTCGGACACATATACAATCCTCCCACACCGATGTAATCCACAACGTCGAATCTGGCAGATATGGATAGTTTCTTTGAGTCAGATTTCTACCGTCCAACGGGGCAGACGTTTAGAGGTCATTGCAATCAGTACCAATTTTACAAATCTAGGGGAGGAGTCGAGGAGTTGTAATAATTTATTAACTTGTGTATTTGATTCGTTCGCAAATACATCCCTTTCGGAAATAGTGATATCTTATTGTTAATGTTGGCCGTATCACAAGTGTAAATCATGTGTTTGAAACTTACCTCATTTTGGTGAACTGTATCATATTGTGACTAGTTGTGTTTGTTTTTTTTTTTTTTGCTGTACAACGATTTGATGTCAGAAAAATTAATAATTATCAAAGAGGTGAACCATGTCAATGTTAAGAAACTTTACACTAAACAATAAATAATCATTCTAGAATAACAACATCCGCGTTTTAATGGTCATCATTCCGCAGTGTACAGTGTCTTGGAACTCGTGTGTGGAGAACGGTGACCGTAGGATCAGTGACAATTTTGGCAGCAGGCATCAGTAGTGTTGTGTGGTGTTGTGCTCAACCTGCGTCCGTGCTGACGCTTCTAGCAAATACTACCCACAGTATATTCTAGGAAGTACTGGAAAACTGGAGACTATGAACAGTAGAACATTCAAGGCTATGGAACGGACGGAAACGAAACGCCGAATCAGAATGAGAAACGGTATAAATACGTCGCACACAGATCACGGAGACAAGTAAGAAGAAGTAAGACGCGATAAGTACGGAAGCGATAAGTCAAGAAATCGTTAAGTGTACGGTAAAAGTAACGGTTGTTATTAACGGACTAATAAAGTGTTACATTAATTGAAAAACGTTTTAACGGCTCCTATTTATTAAAATAATTAATCCAGCGAATCCTAAGCTCGCTACAATATTAAAAAAAAAATAAAAATATTTTTCACGTTTTCGCTGACCCGATAAGACAACAACTCTTAGCTTAGTTTTTAGGTTCAATATCCGCGGTGTGTATTTGAAAATGACATTTACTCACTAGTGAAACCAATCTGTGCCGATTCCTAACTTTCGTATTCTCCATCTCTTATTAGTCTTAGCATTTAAAACCAAAAAAAAAAAAAAAAACCCCCTCTTGTGCTTTGATTGACACCATCTTTTCAAGTTATTAATTGTAAATGTAGTTTTTCACGCTGTTATCCGTTTCTATTCCTGATACACACAAATCTAAATAACCTCACAACTTCAAATTTCAGAGCGACCTAGATAGATAGTGATTGCCAATTAGTCTGCAACCTGAAAACTGGCTGGAAATTCAAAAAATCAGAGACTTATTGATCTTACCTCATATTATAAATTATAATTTAGAAGTAAATTAGGATAAGCTCCTGTAGATTGGATGCCCTTGAGTATTTGACTTCTATAAAACTTCAAATCGGTTAAACCCACCCACTAACATTCTCAAACTTCGCAAGTATATCGGAGGTCCTTTAATTAGTCACAGACTTCTGCATTTAATTCTCCAGCATGCAAGTCTTCAATGGCTTCGAAACTCTCAAGTGAAAAGTAGTATCTCGAATGGATTGAAGTGTATATAATAGATTTAATAACCCGGAAATCTTCGAACTCTCCCCAGTTCGTTGCACTTCCCCCCAATGAAATGGAATCGTAGCATTGTGAAAATGAATTGTGGCTTTGCTAAAGAACTCCTGTGCTTCAATTAGGGGGAGGTATCTCAAATGGTGACAGCTTTTCCATGTAATGAAGTTTCTTGAAGGTGCTGAACTCCGACCACCACTGAGTGTTCGTTGACATACTTAGCTTGTAATAACAGCATGAGGAGAACCGCGGGAATGGGTCAATGTGTGTTCAGAGGGTTAGAGTCTCCTTGATAGTTTGATACAAGCATTTCTACATGCCGTTCAAAAATGAATTAATCCTTTATAGTACATTACTCCTTTGAACTAAATTTCTGTCAGTACTACTTTATGTAAACAGACGCGATGACAAGGGCCAATGCATTTTTAAATACCATTTTACCGACGACTGATATTCCAGTTCTTGCAATAGATTATTACTGCTATATGCAATATGACGTGTTCGGCGAAAACTACATCAGATGTCGACAACGTACACTAGATAAATCCCAGTACATGTGGGTGGTTACCTCTGCAGCATAACAAATCTCCAGTAATTAGCAATTATTGTACGAGTCAGCTTAATAATTCAGGGTTAACTCTTAAGCATTCGAGATCCCGGCCACGTGTTAGATAGTATACCATTGTAAGCGACATAAACGTAAGAAGAATGTCGACGGAGATTACATATATGAATCCGACGGAATCCAGAAGACAAACTGTCCACCAGAAACTACCATAATAAATTATAGAAGTTGTTGGTTGGCATATCCTGCCCGCCCGAGACACGCGCTGCTTGGTACCTACCAAATGAGGTGAGCAACGTTTAAGCCGCTTATCTCGTTCGTGTGGGCAGATCGTAAACATGAAATGCTTTATATTCCTAACTTTTACGACAAATAAAAATGAAAAGCTTCAGGATAAATAATTTCGAAACAAGAGCAGAAAAGAAAAGGCAGAAATTCACGAGTCACTAAATACAGAAGCAATGATTCGTCTGGCATACGACTAGAAATCTTAAACTGTCGCAATAAAAAAAGAAAACAATAAATCCTTGTTAATCCTTTATATTATGCATGAATCACACACGCACACCATACCAATCACAGTGACTCGGCCGTTGGGTTTTGTAAATTCCATTGGCTCAAGTGCTCAAGTTTAGTGTCCGTGAAGCGGCTATTCATCGCACGCCTTGCCGTTGCAATCAGGAAGGACGAAGAAGGCACGATGATCCTTGTGCTTGGCATGCAGGATGAGAACGAATGAAACTTCAACAGAACGTGTTATGTGAACGACCGATTTATTTATTGAATACATTTGGATCAACGGTCTTCAGGTGGGGTCGGGAAATCGAAAGTGCGTGACTCGAAAGTGTTCGGGAAGCAGCGACGCATTTTTTAAACGGCTGTCAGCATTCAGCATGCAAGTCGATGGCGAAATTATTAAGTTTTATTATATGACGTGCTAGGAAATCCTTGTTGCCTGGGAAACAGCTGCAAAACGTGCCGATACCTTGGAAATATTTATAGTCACTATCTGTGAAATACGAAGCAAATGAATGGAATTGATGGTGGGTGGGTGAGCTTCTGTAATTGTCGACAGGTTACTAGCATATGGACGTTTCCATTGGAACATCAGTCAAGCACTCCCTTGGACGTAGAAAAAAGGTGATTAGAATTGAAAAATGGATGAAGTCGTTGGTCAGTGTCAAATTGAGGAGCTAGGTTTCGATACTTTACTGTTGACCTCGATACGCCGTTTTAGTTGCATATTAGGAAATGTCTGTTTAAACCTCTCCATTAATTCCCTCGTCTTTAGGGGGTAGCACCCAAAGAAAATAAAGCGATTTTTATTTGATAGAAGAAAGGGTTATAGGATAACAATACTAAAGTATCTAATAAAGCATGCTTTAAAGTGTTCAAAAAAGTTTCTCTTTATCTTAAAAAATAATATGAAATGGTAGTGCGCTGGACTCAATCCGTGAGCTGCGTTGGATTTGAGAAGCTTTGTCCCATATGGTGTACGGGTCGCAAATTATGCCATTAAAAAAGAAATAAGAAATATGTAAGAAAAAAGGAAATAAAAATATGAAAAAAAAACGAATCTTTCTATTAAATAAAATAATTTTCTCCGGGCAATAAAAAACGCGTAACTCCACCGGGAGACCAAAAACTTCCGCTGAGCGGAAGTCATTGATGTAGTGCATTTATTTCCGCTAGAAAAAAACTAATAATAATAACAATAACATGAATACACAATTCAGAACAAAAACAAGTAGCGCAAAACGAAATTTCTCGGGGCAACAAAATATCTTTTGTACTTAAACTTAAACCTAAACTTACATCAAGATCCAAACTAACATTTCTCCATTGGTCACGATTGGACAATTGTGGACATAATGAAGATTTGCCATGAACATAAAACACATTAGCGTTGAAAATAGCTCTGAATTGTACACTACGAATAAAAGCGTCGGCTTTCAATCGAGCTTATTGTTAGCTCATTATCGAGCTTTTGGCTTTTTTGTTTTCGTATATGCTTTGAAAAGTTTCCCACAGCGAATAATATTTTTATCCAAAGGTGTTTGTTGTACGTTGAAAACAGTAATGATGAGAATGCTCTGTGTGAAAACATGTTTAAAATAACTCCCCACCCTCTACACTCGGGGTGTTAGCTTGTGTCACAACCAATTAGCTTAGTTTCGATTATGTTGAGCTGTGACATAAGAAATAATGGGGCGAATTCAAGAGAACAGTACAAGAGTAAACATCATAAAAGCCCTGAAGAGAAGAGGGGCGATATAACGTGGATCGAGAACAAAGAAAAGACAGATGGCAACTAGGGACGGAAAAAAGAAACACCAACGACAGAACGTCGATCGGGAAGAATAATAATAAGAGTCAAACGAAAAAAACATAAAATAAACGTGATAGAACGATAAGTGGTCGCGAGTGCCGTGTTACAACCGAAGGTTCAATACGATAATATTGGAATAAGAAAAATAATAGATTAATCATCATCGTCATCAAGTGGATTGAAGAAGGAAAGATCATCGATAAATCAACAAGAGCACAAGGAGATTAGCGGCCAACTAGGACAACAACACAAATAGAACATAGATCTACCCAAGGAACATATATGTTTATGAATTCCCACATTAAATGAATAAAATATTTTTAGCTTTAGATTCGGATTTTGTTATTTACTTTCTGGAATTTTTATCAGTCCTTAATCGACAAAGAAATTCGATTGGCATAGCGCAGCAAGTGAACTGATTTGACTTGTCCACGAACATTGTGAAGAAAAGTTGGAGTCGTGTTCCGAGAACCACAGAAAATCTACAGAAAGCTTCTAATACTTCCTCAGCCATTAGAAGTTTTACAAAAGTGCAAAATTACAAGAACGATAACGACTACGTGACGCTGCGAATCCGATTGGATACCACTTACCCACAAGACCAGCTAAGGAGCCCACTGCATTCAGAATTCATTGAACCAAATACAGCCCGCTCACAACACGGCACATCACACTGAAGAAACAGTGATTGTGTTGAATGCCATACATATAGGTTTCCGTGCATATCGTTGCTGTTTAAATTTGGCTATATTCGGTGCTCAGTCTGACTTTCAGGTGATACACTGTAAGGGGAGCAACTAATCTTATAAAAATTATTATGGCCGTTTGTATTTAAATATTTATTATATTTAATCATCTACCATTAGCATCTGGTACAAAATATAGTAAAGATGTTCCTTCTGGGATCCTGTTGTTATAAAGTCGGCAGGCGTGAAAGAAGCTTTTGTAGATAGGTTGAAACTTTCAAGACCTCCCCACACTGGTGATCTCTGAATGAGTAGAAAGTTCTTACAGACGATAGAAACTGTGGGGATGTAGTATAGATGCCGACGTACGCCACTTGTTCTCTCCAATCCCCAACGATGTTTCGCCGAACACACTTCTCAAATATATCCAGAAGAAAAGGAAAGAAATGAAATGCACTGGTGTAGTTTTACTGAGTTTTTATCGTTCTTTATTGTTCATTCGAATCTACACTATTAACATATAGATGTAAGGTGGACGTGTCAAATTAATATCACGTCTTTTCGTCAAATAAGTAATTGATACGTAGTCTATTTCAAAAGGGCAACGCGTTTCTCTTTCTCGATTGACTAACGGGACACTACGTTCGTCTGACAACACTTCCCTTTTACCTCGCGCTCCGGCGTGTGCACCAGCGTGCACACGCTGCGGTAGTTGAATAACGACTAACTTGAATTAGGGATAAAGATGTGTCATTTCTGCTTTCGCACATCGATCAACCAATGGTAATCGCGCTCTCTTGTGCATCCTTCAATTCCCCACGCTCACCGAGGTGGATAAGTACTTGTGTATTCGTTCCACGCTGACGGGCGTAGAAAGGATGAAGAAATCAAAACGGAAAGCACAATAACACAGGGTTGATCTGGTTTAGTGTGCGTGTATTAATGCAGTCTCCGAGGTGTTCCACTGACCCAGTACGATGTCTTTGATGATTTCTGAGTGCATTGAACTGTAGGAAGACAGAACTGAGAAGGAAAATTTAGCTGGTGCTATTCACCTGCGAAAAGAGATCATAGATCTCCAGCGGATAGAGAGTCTGGGGAAAGTCGAAGTGACGCTACTTTGGCTAGGGAAATCTGATCATGGGAACTAAATTAAATGCTTTGGTAATTTCCCCTGCGGTTGCATGATTATGCAACCCCGTCGTTTGAACAGATTATGCCGTTTCCGTGGAAATCTCATGGGTTAGCGAAATGGGGTTGCCGTATGGCGAAAAGATAGCTAAACTCAATTATGCATTATCTGCATAGGATAATGAGTTTAGCTATGCGTCCATTTAACATGATTTACAGGTGGAATAGCTTATAAGGGGAATAAGGGTAGAAATCACGCGCTGAAAGCGGTCGAAATAAGGTATGAAATTGTGGATTGGTTGTCCATGTGGTATAGAGAACCCCCACAAAACTTTCCTGAAGCATGATGTTTAGACTGGATTATATACCATTCGTTTTCAGCACCAAGCGAAATTTTTTCCGTACAGGAGAGTATCAATTCAGAATTCTTCTATTGATGTATATTCCGTTGATGAATAATAATTTGTGTTTAGACTGCCAACTGTTCTGTACCAAAGAGCCTCTTTTGAATTCAGCTAAAATTCTTCCTTTCCTGAATGTTATTATTAATTATGCTTATTTTAAAATTAACAAACGAGGGTGAATCAAATATAAACAGTAATTTCTTTTTATACATTTATTGAATAATGTTACAAACTAACTGTACTATCAACAGTTTTCAATATAGCTTCCTGTGTGATCTACACACTTTTGCCACCGATTTGTGGGCTTTAATTCGTAGAAAGATTTTGGGCGAGTTGTTGGTCAATTGCGCACGTGCTCCGACTTTTTGATTACTTTCGATTTTCTTTTTCTGCAAGTGATTCCTTCAAGGGTGCGAACAAAAAATAGTCAAAGGGGGACATGTCTGGGCTATAAGGAGCGTGTTCGAGAATCCATTTCCAAATCCATTTCTTCCAATGTATCTGTTTCGCCAGTTGAGATCATTGGATCCAACTCCATTAGTTGGATCTGGGTCGCCAACTGGGAAAAGCCACACGCCTGGTCGAGAACAGCAAATCCTGGATCCTCTATGTCCAGCGTCGAACTTATTCTCGACGAGACAGCCAAATGTCTGTGGCGTAGGTCGCCCAGCAAATAATGTTGGCGTTATAGCCCAGCAATAGCAAAATTTACACAACATTTTTAAACACACAAATTTAACCTTTTTATTTTACCAACGAAAAAACCCAGGTGCTGAAAGTACCGTATAAACATCATTTATCAAACAACGTTAAAACATACTGTCTTGAAAAAGACTAAGTAAAAAAAACGGTATCAAAAAAAGGGATAAAAAAGTCTTCTTTGTTCGAAGACCACGTTAAAGTGTGTCAGACAACAGTAACAATGACAACTGTTAGGAACCATCTGTCGTTCTCCTTCATTCAGCGTTCAATGCCAATAGGTTTCTGCTGCAACCGCAAGTTGGATTTTCTGTAGCATAAATCCAGGGGCTTAATGTTGGAATGAAACTGTAGGACAGTTCCGATTGACATTTGAGGCTGCTTGAATGGTTTAAGGTTTGTTGCTTGTGCAGCAACATCTTGCCGGGCCGCCGAAGATGCACCAGTGTTGTCCTTCCTTTTGGTGCTGTCAATGAAGGAGTGTGTCAGCACTCACTGGGACCAGCAAGACCAACTCCACTAGTTGGTTCCATGAATGTTCGCCCACTGGGAACAGCTAGACCAACTCCACTAGTTGGTGCTCGAATGTTCGCCCATGGGGAATTGCAAATCCAACTCCACTAATTGGTTCACTGAAGACCTGTTGATGGTTGTCTGTACTTAGAGGATGGGCCGACGACAATGGACCCAGTAGTCCCCTTTAGTTGGCGTCACCAACGTGTGCATGTCAGCGCCGTGGGAAGTCGCGGTTGGTACTTGTGGTTGAGAACAGAGACTTCAATGCTCGTGTTGCTCATGTACCGGTACGGTGCAGAGGTAGGGTGGCAATAATTAATTATGTTGATTAGATCTAACTATTAATTGGGTTATTTTGTTATGAAATATAATTGGTTATTGTTTCAATTCGTAGTCAATTATCAGGGTTAGTGTTTGTGCGTGTGTGTGTGTGTGTGAGAGAGACCGAAGGCCAAATTGGCTATAGAGTGCCAATGTTGTAGCTCGATGTAGTTGAAAATCTCCGACATGTTGTGGAAAAGTTGCCTGAAAGGCGATATTTGCCGCATCAGCCGCGGCAACGATTTGAATAAGCACTTACGTTATTCAATTGGTTGAGGTCTTTATGGTTGAATTAATTACTATGTTGCTGAGAAGTCGCCAATCGTCTTCTCTGTCGTTGAGAATTAATATAATATTCAGAAGGCGTCAATCGTTTCCTCCATGACTGAGATGTCTTCTCGGCTATGAAGACGTCTTCTCTATTGTTAAAAATAATATAATGTTGAGAAATCGCCAATCGTCTCCTGTGTTGTTGAGTAGTCTACAAATCGCTTTTGGGATAGAATTATGTTAGGGAAAAATATTTTGAATTATAATGAGTGTAAAATAAATGTGCTATTGGACGTGGAGAAATGTTGTTTTCTGGGTATGATTTGTGTATATTAAGGGATAAGGACGCGAATTTGCGTAATCCATTAGCTAGAAGGGGGGTTGGGAATTAGCATTGTTAATTATTACAAACGCTGAATCAAATACCATCTACACTGCTGCTGATATTTCGGTCGTTATCGCCTGCTAATGGGTTGTCATCATCATCATCGGCACTACAACCTGGAACCGGTCTTGGCCTTATTTAGCAAGTCCTGAGACTTGTTAAATTTTCCATAATTATTTGTGTTTTCCGGGCAAGATCATTAGTCTTGCGCCAGACGCTCCCCGGCGGGGAATCGAACTCCGGTCTCCCGCGTGACAGGCGGGTATACTAACCACTATACTATCGAGGAGCCCAATAGGTTGTCTGGCACCATTAAAATTGTTCGCCGCCAACGATTTAGCAATAGAACCGTATGGACACAAATTTATTATTTTCAATTTAGGCCCCGTGATCGCAGACGACAACGCTCCTTTAGTAGGGTCCGACCTACTCGTAGACTGGACCAGCTAACCCTAATCTCCAGGCCAGTATACGCAAAGGCTAGGAAACATGGGCGTTGTCGAATCAAGGTCCCCTTCGCTTAGAATGATTCTTTCCATATTCTGCGTACCAAGACCGAGGATCCTTATTAGCTATAGACACAAGATTATCCGATAAAGAAGGCAGCGCGAAAGTCGCCCTGAGTTCGAATACATGTCCGAACGCAAAATTTGTCAACCACCAACAGCCCTTGAGCTAGACCATAGAGTGGCAACCATATGGAACTCAGTTTCCACGTGGCTTTTATAGTCAGATAGTATTCGAATGCGAATGCTGTAAAGATATAGAAATGAAATGGTTTCATTTGGTGAAATGCACTGAACAAAAATATTTGTATTACCACAAACATAAATGATGGCCTTAATATCTACAAAAGATGAAGAGTTTAAAAAAGGCCTCTGTTGTGCCAAGGGGGCTATTGAATTGATAGGGTTTCAATGGGGTTAGATATATCAACTTGAACGAACGCTCACGGCAGACAAATTGCATCTCCTTTCGCAAAAGCTATCACTAGTTCGACCAGTCCATCTAAGAATCGATCATAAAAAAGGAATAAATTGGATTAAGGGTAGCGAATTAAACATTGTTAGGGAGGGCAATAGTAATTAACTTCGCTTAGAAACTTTAGTGTGGGATTAATGGATATCTAGTTGCATTTGCATCAGCTGGAAAAAGTTGACCAACAGTAGGATTATGATTGATGAGTGGGAACATCACTCTATCTGTATTACACTCTTTTGTGACATTAACAAGTATTTAATTGATCATTCTTCTATATGACTTCTCGACCACTGTGTGTCTGTTTTTGTGAATTGTCATATACACATTGGATTTTATTCGGGGCTTAGGAAACCGATTCATCCAAGAGTCGATTGAAAGTATTAAGTACGCGCACCCTTATTGTGTACACACTATCTTGCAACCGATATCTAAGACCTAAAGTCACTCAATATCCCATAAATTACGTGAGTTGTGCCAAATGGCTGGGTTTCAGAAGCCCAGTCTGATGCAATAAAACATCTGAAAAGTTCTAGGTCACGCCCTGCGCTTGGGCATTGTGCCAGATTCATAGTTGTACAGCATTCCATGGAAATGTTATAAAGTTCTAAAAACTTGGGACTTGTGTTAAACACAATAAATAGTTACCATGAGCAAAAGTCAACTTGAACCCAAAGCTGGCCGCAAAGCTGATAACAATCGGAACAAACAAATATACAATACGTGTCTGATAGGTACACGCTACGGAAGCTAATGCTAATGTCTCCCTTGTTTCGTATCCCCCTCGCAAATCCTGTGGATTTACTAGTTCATCTTTTAACGAAATTGAAATACCTTGTAAAGACAGGAAGCCAACCACCCAAAGAGGCGGATTGTGTGTGAAGACCCATTCTGTGGGCAAGTTAAAAATATCTGTTCTCAATAAGTTTTCCAAATACATTCGAGAGAGTGATTTTGAGGGTTCGTTTTCGTTATGCTACATTTGCACGTATGGCAAATAATTAATTTTCCAGGGCATTTATCTTCCATTTCATTTGGCAGATAGGCAAAAAGGTTCACTTGAAATACGAGTGCCAGGATATGCGGTGTACATGTGGATTATACAGTCGGTGTGTGTCGACCAGGTGTGCGTGCGTGTGTGTGTGAGTGGAGGACATTTCCATTAACGTATGAGGAAATTATTAACTGGAACCAGGAAGGGCGTTAATTGCTCCAGTGACTTTTGTCATCTAACCGCACATGAGATTTAATGAAAATTCAACTAACGCTACACAGAGCACAAGTAGACTAGGTACAGATAGCCGAAAGATAGGGCAGGCAACAGCGGCAAGGAAAAGTAATAGTTCGTCTGTAGTCTGTTCGCACGCAATCCATAACCACACCCAATGTTGGTTGCTGTCATCAGTTGCTGTGCAATATGCAGTACCTATAAGGCTATAGACTATAGGTGAAGACAGTTATAGTAGTTTTCATTGCATGTTTGTTGAGTTTGGTAGGACTCTCGTATGTACATCAGTCCTCTGGTGTTCGGTGCCCCATGGTTTCATTGCCTTGTCTATGCTAATTGCGTACACTTTAAGTAATTCCTCTCCCAACTTGTTCGAAATAGCTATGTCGGGTACACAACTCATTTGACAGTCTCCAAATGGCAAAAAGAAGATGCAAAAAATCAAGATTTTGAAACTAGCTGTACACCGTGCAGGGGCAAATTAAGAGCAAGGTCGGCTGGGCAATAGCCTACTATTGATCAGTGGGGGAGTTGGTGAGGAGTGCACTACATATCTCTATACTTCAGCCTGTCATCCCATACTGGTCAGTGTAGCTTCCAACATGGGTCACATGGCGTGATTGATATAATATGCCAAACGAGACATAGTTATGGTAAGCTTTTAAGGGACTTCTTCTTTATCCCCCTGCCGCGTCCGGATAGCATCCAACAAACTATACACCAGCAGACCAATGGCTGGGAAAAGACAGAAACCCAGACAATTTACAGTAGCGGCCGGATATGAGTTTATTGAATTGAAGTTGCATATATCTTGTTCAAGTGCACAATAATTGTTCGAGGAATACCACGCTGATGAGAGCCCGATCTACCATGTTGTCGAGTGGATAAAACAAACTTTGTGGGGAACTTCTAGATTATTTTAACGCAGACAGATTCATATATAAAATGTCCGAGGCAGAACTTACATTTGAATTGTTAAAATAGATGTGCTTACGTGATTCTGAAAGCATACTGATTTTTCTACTGTGGGGTCAAATGGATTGCCCTCAAGTATGGAATAAATGAATGACAATTGTAGTCTTTTTTGACGTTAAGGGATGCTACAATATTCCTTTTTGTTGTGTGTTGAAAAGAAATTTCAAGACAACTCTGGAAAGACGAGATCAAATTGGCTTGACGTGACACATGCGGTGTTGATGCCTTACTTTTAACATTATGGCAGCTATATGTATAGATACAATTGTCTTTTCAATATTTCGGATCACATCCTTGGTCTCCAAAAGTTGGCTTGAAGCTATAAACGTATCTACTTTGAATTGGTAAACTTTTACAACCTAAGCAACACTTTTAAATTTACATCGGCAAATCTGAAGGACAGTGGCCCTGCATTTTGCCTATTCTAATTACCTAACTCAACTCGTAAATAATCCACCGTAGGTACCAGCCATGGGCGTTCATTCCACCAACATATTGAAACTTTTCCTCATTTCCCACCCTTACGAATACACAATCAATTTCTTTGTTCTTGGACACTTTGGCTCGCGTTTCAACAATTTTCTTCGGATAGCATACAACATATGGATCAGGTATCATTGACGGATAATATATTACTCTCGGTTCACGTATCATTTGGGAGACCCAAGTTAGTTTTGGAACCTTTATTACTCGTGTTACATCCACGACCTTCGGTATTGGACAAGATATAATGCTTTAACCAATAGCGGTGTAAGCGAAAATTCGTACAGTGTGACTGTGAGAAAGACAATTGGGAAGATTTAAATGGTTTTTTAGCCAGCTGAAAAGGTAGTAATTCTCGCCTAAAAATATTACACTTCCACAGGTTGAAATTAACTGGCATTTGTGAAGAAAATCAAAAACTCTACTCTGTTAAGTTAACAAGTCTCCAACACTAGACAGTCAGTCTAGTCAGTAGTCGATACAAACCCCTCACAGGAAGACACTAGATACTTTTTCGATTTTCGACTTTACTCGCACCGTAGCCTGCCCACTGGCAAGCTGCTAGCCAAACATAGTCATCGCTGACAGTATGACCGAAAAAGCGATAAAGATCCTATCGGATTTCCATAGTTTTGTGATGTTCCTTTTTCGAATGTGCGATTTATGATCGTTCATGGTATTACTTCATTCGCATTGTATATTTTCGTACAATGTGCCAATGCCCTGTTATATCTTCCAGAGGTAAATTTTTTTGTATGTAAGTTCTATTTTATATATTTCTAAGCTTTTGAACTTACTTGCTAGACAAAAAATAGTCAAACTCTACTTTATATATATTGAATCTTAACTGCCTGGTCCTAGCGGACACTCTAAGTTAAACATAACGCGACTAATGTGGTAAATTAGTACTTTTCAGCATTAAAAAAAAAATTATATATATATATATATATATATATATATGCATATGTGTATATATATGCATATGTATATGTATATCATCATCATCATCGGCACTACAACCGGGAACCGGTCTTGGCCTTATTTAGCAAGTCCTGAGGCTTGTTAAAATTTCCATAATGATTTGTTTTTTGCGGGCAAGGTCATTAGTCTTGCGCCAGAGGCTCCCCGACGGGGAATCGAACCCCGGTCTCCCGCGTAACAGGCGGGTATACTAACCACCATGCCACCGAGGAGTCCATATATATGTATATATATATATATATATATATATATATATATATATATATATATATATATATATATATATATATATATATATATATATATATATATATATACACATATATATATATAATATATATATATACACACATATATATATATATATATATATATATATATATATATATATATATATATATATATATATATATATATATTATGACGCATATGACAATCAGTACTGGAATCTTCGAGAAAGTCCGAAACAAAGTACTAGATTATTTTAGGAAGTACTGGAAAACTGGAATAGAACATTCAAGACTATGGAACGGACGGAAACGATACACCAAATCAGAATGAGGAAAAACGGTATAAATACGTCGGACGCAGATCGGGAAGAGAGATAAGTAAGACAGTGAAGCAAGCGATACGTCTCGAGTGAGAAGTAAGCAGTAAAAGACGCGATAAGTACGGAAGCGATAAGTAAAGAAATCGTTTAGTGTACGGTAGTATTACGGACTAATAAAGTGTTATATTAATTCAAAATCGATTTAATGGCTCTTATTTATTTTAAAATAATTAATCCAGCGAACCCTAAGCTCTCTACAATATATATATATATATATATATATATATATATACACATATATACACACACACACACACATATATATATATATATATATATATATATATATAAGCAGGTTTAATTTAAGTTATAATTTAGCGCAAGGTGCTTTTAGTTTTTCTTTGTTATTCAAATAAACATAATTAAAAAACCAAGAAAGTTCTCTCCCCGAAAGGCAAATTGTACAGTTGTCATGTAATGACATTAGAAACATTTTTAATTGGAATTTAAACATTTTTAGTCTAGCCTATAATATCGAATCTAAGAAAGAAAAAGGAAATAAAAAATGTTGGAAAAGTCATAAAAAATAAAAATATAAAAATACATTATGGCGACTCAAACACACACGATACAGAACGAGAACATGCTGGGTGGGATTAAAGGAGCAACAATTCTGGGCATATTACTCCTATTCTTTAGCGTTTTGCTAGTGATGTAGCTTTTCCATGGCTAATTTGTAAACTCTGGCGCCATTAAATCCCATTCCGCGAAAAACGTCCTGTACGGAGCAGATGATGGTGCCCTCAATCGACAAGCTTACGGCAACAAGGCTATTAAGATATACCAAAATATCGTTGGCAGCCTAGTCCTCCAATAGCAATTATCTAGAACTAAAGGATAATAACAGCCTGTGAACATTGCAAGCGATGCTGAGTAATTTACTGCATTTAAGATATGGTGGCGTACCTTACCGAAAAGTGGAGCCATTCCATGCACTACATCGGAGAAAGCAAGGTTGTTGCATTGGATATCTCGAAAGCCTTTGACAGAGTTTGGCATCCACCCCTTTTATCAAAATTACATTCATATGGAGTGGACATTTCCGTGATCGAATGGATTAAATATGCCTACCATGAAATTAATGCAGGTGTTCCCCAAGGTCCTGTACTCTCAGTCACTATCTTCCTCATCTTTATAATTGATTTCTTGTCCATTACCCACAACCCAATCCACTCGTTTGTCGATGATAGCACATTGAGTTTCTCATACTCATACGAACATCCCCGTCCAAACTCTTCCAACGTCAATACTAATCAACAGGTTATGCTTAATATACTGAATTCCGACCTCAACAAGATATATCAATGCGGATTATCTAACCGAGTAGAGTTCAATGCCTTAAAAACTCAGTGCTGTCGCTTGTCGTCTAAGGGGAACCCCAAAGTAAATATAGTGTCGATGAATGGCACTTCCATCGACGAAGCCAAGGAACTATCAATCCTCGGGACTCGAATTAGTTCGTCTCTTAAATAGACCAACCACATTTTTGAAGCTGTGAAAGGTGCGGCCAAATGCATGGGTATCCTTAATAGATGCAAAAAATACTTCACTCCATCCAACCTGGCCACTATTTACAAGGCGTATATTCATTGCAAAATGGAGTTCAACTCGCATATTTGGTCAGGCGCATCCAAAACTGTACTACACGTGCTCTACAGGATACAAAAACGCGCAGTGAAACTTATTGGGGAGCCAGCTGTGACTCGATCACTTTCGTCGTTAGAACATAGTCGGAACGTATCGTGCCTATCTCTGATCTATAGGTATTATCACGGTCGTTGCTCAACTGAACTTGCTGGATATGTTCCACCCCCTCAGACATTTCCCCGCGATACCCGTCAACCTGAGAATGGGCATCAGTTCACGTTAAAAGTGGACTTTAGGCGCACAAGTAAACATAGAGAGTCATTCTTTAGCCGAACCACACGAATGTGGAATGTTCTGTCTGATCATGTGTTTCCAGGCATTCAAAATGCGCATCAGTTCACGTTGAAAGTCAACTTAAAGCGCACAAATAAACATAGAGAGTCGTTCTTTAGCCGAACCACACGAATGTGGAATACTCTACCTGCTCATGTGTTTCCTCGTCGTTGTAATGTCCAGGCATTTCAGACCAATGCACATCCATACCTCCTTTCCTTATCCCCTTCCTCTCCTTTGGCTCGCACTGTGCTCTGACATTTAAGAGTACTTCAAAATCCTCTTTTGTGTGCGCGAGATAAATGTGTGTTTTATAAATGATGCCACAAAAACACACTTTTAGTTTTTCTTATTAATAGTACTTTATTTTAAAATGACTTAATTTTCTTAAAACTAATCGTATTCTATTATATTTTAAATTTCTCGGAGGCTAGTGGACGACTGACTTCATTTTTCACTTCAAAACTATTCTAACTCGAAAACACAACTAGTGTTTACATATTCGAGATAACGATTCATAAAACGAATTGGATTTGGGTATTGTATACATTTTCGGAATAGCGTAGGATGAAAGGAATTGGGTTTAGGTTTTGTTTGTATATTCAAGATAACATAGGATCGTTTGAGTATTCATTACATTTGAGATAACATAAGATAGAAGAATAGAACTGAAATCTTGCTTACAATGTGTGAATGCAATATAAATAGAATTTAATATAATGTTACCATTCCTTTGAAGGAAATTATTTCTATTTTTATTTTCGGCTTGTTTTGCGGTTAGGCTTTCGATGTTCTTATCTTGAGCCTCAATTAGCGGCCACTTGGGTGGTAGGTATGGTTGACATAACCCGCGTTTGTGTAAAAAAAAGGGGAGGGGGGGGGATTTTAAGGCACAGTGCTGTGACTGCCTCGAAATGTTTAACGAGCCCACCAATAGCCATTTTTATTTTCATTTTTGCGTCATTTTTTATTTTCTTTTTATATTCATAGTTTCTAAATTATATGCTAGACAAAAAATGCTTAAATTCTAGCTTAATTACCTTATATTAAAACTTACAGGTCCTACGCAGATGATCTACGCTAAACATTACATACCTATTGTATAATTTGCGTTTCGGTGACAGAACTTTGTTTGCGGCTGTACTTAGGACTATTTGAATGACAATGAAAATAATGGAAAACTTTGTGTCGAATTTTTTTCTTTTTGTTTTCACTTAAAAACTTAACATACTTCAATTTTTTTTCTAAATTTTTTTTTATTAATTTTATTTAAAAGAACTCAACTTAAATCCTATACTACCCTAATTCTAGAAGAGCTAAGTCTGTGTTAGCTGGCTGATAATGCAGTGATTCTATCGACATTGGTAATCAAATCAGGTCTTTAATTGCCATTCAACCACCAGAACTGTTGGTGCTGTTTAATATTATCGTCCCGATCTCCTTGGGAGATAACCCCATTGAACCTCAAGGGCTCTTCTTCGGTGCACGTGACTTCTCGGCTGTAGCACAATCGCTCGTCTACGGATGATCTACTTACATGATAGATCTGCGGAATTCCGGATCTATCCTGTATAAGCGCTTTCATGTCCAAATCAAGGAACGCCTCTGGTGGAATAAAGCCGTTGCGACGCACGTTCTCATAGTACAGTGTTTGGATACTAAGCCCCGAAAATTAGGTTATTGGACGAGCTTATTGCCTCTGATAAATTTAATCATAAAATTATCCACCCTATTTATGTATGCTTCATTATATAAAGTCTCATTTGAATAATACTTTTTATAGTCCGAATCCGGTGTCCGATATAATCGGAGGCAAGTTCTGAGACACTTCCTTTCGAACATCCGAATCTTTTCCATCAAATTTGGACCTATGTTAAACCATACTGGACAACCATATATGAGCATTGGCCTGATTAGCGTCATGTAGCATATGACTTTTACCCTACTGTCAAGTTGGCTACTGTGAAATAGCCTCCTTATCATAGCAAAAGTTTTCCTCGTTTTGGCCAAAGTAGCCTCTACATGTCTGTTGAAATACAGATATTGATGTAGTCATATGCCAAGGTATTTAACTAAACTCCAGTTTCCAGTTTACCTCTATGCGGGCCCACGATAACTAACTTTCGCCTGTTTTTCCTTGTGTCGTTCGTGGCTTTATATAATGGAGTTCTAAATAGGATGGCTTCACATTTATGGAAGTTGATCTTAAGTTTCCAGTCGTCGCAATAGCGCTGCACTTTGTTGAGGCCTCGCTGTAGTAAACGATTTATGATCTCAACCTTCGGAGGTGTTCTGTAAATTATGAGATCGTCTGCGTATGCAATAGCCTGCGGAAGTGCATCTAATAAGTCGCTAATTTTACATTTTACATACATTGTTAAAAAGAATCGGAGAAAGTATCGCTCCCTGTTGCAAACCATTCTTGATATTATACGTTTTATTAGAGGTCACATTATCGCTTTTGACCACGACCCTCCTGTCCTTTAACATATCGTAAAGTACATATAGTAAAGGCTTATGTATGCCATGTCTGACCAGTTTGTAATATAACCCTTCGATCCAGACGGTATCAAAGACTTTTTCCAAGTCGATCATACAGGTACCTGTGCATTGGTTCCTACATTTATTCCATTGTATGTCGGAGACCAGTTTAGCTGCCGCATGTGTAGTTTCATGACTTGTCTTAAAGCCAAACTGGTTATTCGGAATAATGTTGTTGTCGTCTACCTATTTTAAGAGAGATCTGTTAATGGTCTTTTCGAATACTTTACTGATGCTTGGGAGTAAACTTATCGAACGCATGTTCTTTGGGTTTGTACAGTCTTTGCCCTTTTTTGGGTTATGCTGTATAATTGCCGTTTTCCAAGACGCTGGAAAATAATCGTTATTCACTGCGTTGTTAAACAGGACCCTGTATATATCTATTGTCATGGGGAGCAGGTTCTTGAGTACGATGTTAGGTACTCCATCTATTCCCACAGACTTTCTGCTTCTTAATGAGTCGAAGATGCCTTCCCTCGTAATTAAAAGGCTATTAGCCCCACTATTGGCATTAATGTCAATTGACAGATTATCGTAATTGAATTCGGTAAAACCTGGATTCTCTGATTGTCAAAGTGAAATTTCATTTCGGAGGTGCACGTGATTCAGTAGAACTCTGTCCTCCAAGTCATGACTTTGGTGAATGCTTTCATTCACCTTGTACATTTCCTGAAAGACAGCTCCCACAGGGTTCACCTTTTCCAAAGGATCTTCGATCACGAAAAGCTCAATATTGAGGATCGCGTTCTCTATATCTATGTCAGTGTTGAGTGGTAGCTGCTTGTGTACATCATATGACCACATATTTGAAGCTGCGAAAAGTGCAGCCAAACTGTTGTTTTGCGAATTGTTCATTGTTCGTTTTATGGTATCGTCCATTTGTTGAATGTATTTGTCGATTTCGTCATTTGTCAGGTTTCAGTTTATTGGCATAATAAAGTCATTCGAACGAAGTTCTCTTGTTAATGATCTGGTGAACCATGGCCATCGCCATTGCCTTGTAGTTATGGGGTTGCGGGATTACGAATTCCTCCAGATCTGCGAGATCGTTCGGAAGCTCTATTACTGCCGTGAATGCACAGTGGTCAGTGTCGTATTCAATTGTGCGTACTTAGTCTCTGTTTCGTCTGTTGGTCTTAAGTAGTCTCAGTCGTGAGTCAATAAGCAAGATATCTAAGAACGATGTACCTCTAGGGAACGATGGATATTCCGTAGCTATAGCAGGTCAGTTTTATATTCAATATGATACTGATCTAACCAATCACCCAACTGATTTCCTCTGGCATTAGATATATAATATCCCCAATTTTTATGCTTGGCATTTATATCTCCAGCTAGGATAAAATAGTTTTCGTCCAAGTGCAATTGTAAGCATCGAAAGAGTGTCTCGAACTCTGCTATAAAGAGGTTATGTTGTTGCCACTCAGGTGCATAGACCGCAATCGCATACAAACCCCTTACAGTCTTCCAGCACCCGGGGCCTGCGCTGTTCTCCACTATATATTACTTTATGATGGAGTCCTTGAGAGGGGTTAGGTCGGACTCTTCGTATGATATCGTAGGTTTTGTGCCATATCTTGAGTCTCTGGTTTAACTCTGTTTCCCCTGTTACGACCACAACCACCCATCCCATAAAAATTACCCTTTTGGAGCTAGTCTCCACCAGTAACGCCGATACACGCCAAAAACATCCACTTAAAGGATGTGACATAATGCTGAATCAAAGCATTACCCTATACACCTTGTCCTGCATAAATTGATAGCAAGCAAATCGAACTAAACGTTCGATTTGCGCTAATCAATTAAACTCCAAGCAAATTGAACTAAACGTTCAATTTGCTCACATAAACAACTGGGAAACATAATCATTGAACCAAGGGTTCACCACAACAACCCCTAAGAGCCAAATGTGCAGGCCAGATGCCGTCCTTCAAACAAAACCATTGAGTATCATAAAAAATTGCGCGCCAGCAATTTTACGAGACCTCAGAAAAATGGTTATCTAATTAAAAAATTAAAAAAATTAAAACAACCAACGCCAGTTTTCGTTTTAACAACATTAAGTTAAAACAAACAAAAGGAAAATATTCGCCTTTGTATCGATTCCCCACGGAAAAGATCCTTGCCCATTCGGCTAAAATAAACAACATAGAGAATCAGAAATGCTCATTAGCACAATTCTCTATTTGTATTCCCTAACGTATCCTTACAAAAGGGATCCTTGCCGAGTCGGCTAGAACAAACAACAGGCATCATAAAACGAATTACACATTCGTTTAGCGCATATCAACATAGAGGATTATAAATGTGCATTCGCACGATCCTCTGTTGATTTTTCCCTTTGTGTTTCCGCGTTTGAATCCAAGCCGGGAAAGATAAAGAAAGAAATGCCATATCCTTCGACCTTCAGGATGAAGAAAAAACAGGTCTTCGTTGGCGGGTTGAATTTTGAATCTCGACCGAGACGGTGAGATAACAAAGAGTTGGTTTTGGAGTTTTGCCTAAGGCGGTCGCGTGTTTGTTTTCAGAGTTAGTGTGTTGATCAACCGGGTAGTGTGTTAAAAAGAATTATAAAACATAGTCCGGAAATTAACTATAGTATGGTAAACTGATAAGTTTTTAACTAGAGTTTTGGAGATAACTTTAATTAAATAAAGAACCATAACGTTTTAAATAAAAGTTTGAAATTAAGAAAAGAGTGTTTTACTTAAAGTGAGGGATTCCAACGTGAGTGTGGTGTTTAAAGTGAATGACAAAAAATTCGTTACACCCCCGCCGGAAGTATATCGGGGCTTTCATCTTGCAACAGAGTGGGAAGTGTAGCTCTTCTCTCAGTTTTTATTGATGAATTTACATTCACGACAAGACCTTTGATTGATGTTTTGGTTAGAGGGTTTATATTGGCTTTTTGTTTATACTGGACAAGTGCGAGTAGATCTCGTTTATTTGATTTTGCAGCTGTGTCATCTGTCTCTGCAGATTGACCACCAATAGCCATATGTGGTAATTGATGCTTCGTTCTTTACGACATGAAGAATTTGTACTTTTGTATTATTCAATGTGGCGCAAGACTAATGACCTTGCCCGGAAAAAACAAATCATTATGGAAAATTTAACAAACCTCAGGACTTGCTAAATAAGTCCAAGATCGGTTCCCGGTTGTAGTGCCTATGATAATGATGATTATTCAATGAGTTAATTAGCCCTTACAACACCGAAATAACTCTAATCATATTTAATGGCAAGTAGTTTGACGATGAAAATTACACTAACTTCACAGGGCGAAAAATGAAGACGAAATTTAATAGATTTGTGCGCCAATGTAAAAGATCTGTCAATCCCGTAAGGGGCAAATAAAAGTTAACCCGACACCTTTACCTTTTTTGCTCCCGTTTTCCAATGGCCCAGTCTTATTCTAATCACTGCAGCAATTCACTATTCGAAACAATCCCTGATTTTTCATTTGTCATTCTTGATTCTCTGATTTTACCTCAATTATGCCACAAAAAGCATTCGCGGCTTATACGATATACGATTGACCTCTAACAGAATAAATCCAGGGTTTAAGTAGTGACCTTAGATTTGATTAATATCACATATGCCTTTTCGAAAACTGCTAGACTAGTTGCTGGTGGCCTCTACTTTCGGTAGCCAGAAACTCCTTTTACGCAAAGGATTTAGCTGCGTTTTGTCTACATAAAACCGACAACCCCTAGATGACATACCCCACAACAACCACATGTGTACGCATTAGCCTTACCCCACGTGGCGTAGGTTTTAATATGCGTTTCAAAGCCGTGGCTCTATACTCTCCATCGTTGGTAATGGTTTATGGTTATAAATTTCAAAATCCCAGATTGAATTCAGAGGGATGGATTTTGAGTACAACCATAGAGCTCTATAGCGTCTATTCAAAGCAGGTGTCCTCGATTTAGATGCCCGTTCTGGGCCTAAAACATGCCGCAGTGACTTAA
Organism: Microdon myrmicae; assembly: GCA_963931805.1. Taxonomy (NCBI): domain Eukaryota; kingdom Metazoa; phylum Arthropoda; class Insecta; order Diptera; family Syrphidae; genus Microdon; species Microdon myrmicae. Next base: position 256,039,590 of record OZ007497.1, on the reverse strand, counting down.
TGAATTTGCTCTGCCCCACTGATTTGTATTTTAATAGCCAGCCTGGTTCATGTTTGAGTCCAATTTAAATGAAAGTTAATTCATTCGTGAAAATGTTCCCTTTGTGCCAATACATTCTTTACTCACATAAAAGAGAAGAGAAATTGATCCCAATGCGGTCCTACTAATCTAGGCTGCTCCACAAATGTTCTCAGGAATTCGAAATGCAAAAGTCCTGGGGATAACGTATAGTCTTGGTCCTTTGGATTCTTTGATTCAATTTTTGAGATCCCTTTACAGAGTCGTTAAGTTGAGTGGACACAATGTGCTCAAGTATTCTATATTGTTGTATGTGTTTTCCCTTTTGACTGTGAGTGTTCGGGTTTCACTTTAAAGCGCCACTCTCAAGTCGTTTCAGGGGTTTGGAAATATTGAATTGGGCACGTTTGTGTCCGGTGTGTCGACTTTATGCTGATTAGGGTCAACCCTTACGCGACACAGGTAAATGGAGGACTTTCCGGCAAAGCTGAGAGGGAATACATTTACGATTATGTATACATTCACAAAAACGCTCCCTACGCCTGCTTTGGGGGATGTACAATAATCCCCAAATGAATTACTTCTTCGGTGTTTTATGTACGTGCAGGGAATTTGTTTAGGTTAAATGACTCCTTCACCTGCATGAACGGCATATATGGGAATGAGCTGTAATTTCAATTTGCTTCAACTTTAACAACGCCACATACGCAAAAAAATTGTGATGTGGGGTTGAGGTATTTTTAGAAAGTAGGACGGGATTCCAGGTGAACATGGTCATACTTTTAAGGACACTTGCTTCATCCCCCAGGATGAGGTGAATTAAGCCACCTGAACATCGGATGACAACTAATTTAATGAAATGACGTAAGCTATGTCGCCTTGATCTATGATGGGCGTTATTTAAAAGTAAAAGACGAGGTGGTGCTTGAGACGATTAAGATTTTCCTGATTCGCCTTGGACGGACGAAAACGACCCCACTTTGGAACAATTAAGTGCCTTCATTAAGACGCTTGCTGACAATCAACTACTCATTCGCATTTAAACGCTATAATAGGAACCAGCGCGGCAGAAGCCAGCATTGCATGCTTGCACGAAGTGTCTGGCGTTTGATTTATGACCACTTCGATTATGATAAATTTGAGCCCCATTGTCGAGCATATTCATATGTATGTATAACACACCACACTGCTCATGTCTGCTTGACGTCAATCAAGCCTCTTTAACAACTCTGCGTTGTGCGATATGCAGTTACCATCCCAGAAGTCCGCACGGTGCAGCTGCGCCTCAATGCATCAAGTAGCCCCTGCCGTATACTGGATGCAAACAAATCAATCAAAACAAATACACCCAATGAATTGGAATGTACATGCGAGTACAATCCCATCCGTCTATGACTACATGGGGAGTACACACAGAAGAAAAGACGGGACAACGAGAAATTATTGAAACAATTTTTGTGTTGACATTTATTCCCCTATGTCCTTCGGGTGGAAGGGATATCCGGGAAAGTACAGGCATCGACCAGTCATCTCTCCAGCTGTTCAGCCAATCACAACTGCAGATGATAGCTCCAACTGCCTTTGTGTTCATCGCCTTCGAAAGGATACCACTGCTCCGGAGAAGTCGAACATTTTTTCCTTGTTCGGCCGGACGAATCCCCAGTCTTCCTTTATTCGTTTTATTTATTTCTTTTTTCTCAAGTCTTGTCCGACGTTAATTCACCAATATTCTCTTCGGCAATTTTTAATTAAAAGTTATCTTCTACAGAACAAGGAAAGTTGAAAAGGGTATTGGGTAAGGCGAGTATTTGAGAGGTAGTTGGGATTTATATGATTGGGGAGTTTTGGTAGCAGATCATTATTTTCTCAACGTCCTTTCCATCCTTCCAACCCATTTGACTGAGGAGAGGCCACCAGAAGTAACTGCAAATTGCGACCGCTGGCAGAGGTCATGTTGTGAGAATTTTTCAAAGTTATCCCGCCTGCTCCTTCGTTATCGTTAGCATTTAACAGACGTAACTCTTAGGGATGGTGTTACTGCCGGCGAAGGAGTATAATAATTAAGACGCTGGAATAAAATTGAGTGGCATTTCAGTAATTCAGAGACTTGTTATCTACCCATTAACTTCTTTATCGTCTGATTGATGCCTTTGACACTTTTTTCTTTGTTTTGATGCCCTAGGCGATTAAAGTAGATCAATGGGCGGAATTCTCGTTGTGACTCAATAAAGTTTAGAGAACTCAAGTCAGGGAGAAAAAGACTTACGTTGCTCGTAATTGACTGGATTTTTTTTTCTTTTTCATAATATTATAGTATTAACGCATTTTTTGTGTACATTTTTTGATAACAATTGACAAAGTGTACATTATAGACAAACTCAATGCAATAAATAAAGAGCAAAATAGTCCTTAATTGTATGAAAAATATGTTCGCTTAAAAAGCAATATTTTTTTTAATTACTTAGGAAAGCACTAATTTAACAAAACGATCTTGTTATTGAGATTAAAACGGTACAGTGCGACCGAATAACGATTTCGTATGATGTTCAACCCGTTTAAAGCTGCCTTCTAACATGAATCGATGCTCACGCTTGCATGGGTGAATACTTCAAGAACAAGGACTCGTATATTTATTTAAGCTTTTAATACAAGCCTTAAGGTTGGGTTCACAAAGTAGCAGTCATATCTGAATTTGGCGGGCTTTATTAATTAGTTTTTCAAAACAAAGTTAGTTACACATGCCCCTCATATTTTGGTACTTACAGTCATTTTGAATGTTTAAGTTCATCTTGATATTTGGAAAGATTATACGCAGTTTAGTGTGGTTGGCAATTTTTACGTCCGTGTTCACACCGCACTGCTTGCTGACGATTTTATGTATGTTGTTTTTGTTTTGAGTTATTTCAGCCACCTTATTCACCAGGTGTAACAGCCTGTGACCCTGTTTTAGTCCCGGGACTGATAAAACTTGAAAGGGCAAGCCTTTGCAACCATTGATGAGGTAAGAACAGAATCGCTCGAGGCTACCATCAACCGAAGTCCGGATACCCATCTCTGAAAAAATTCAATGAGAGCGAAATTAATAAATACCCTTCACGGACGTATTGTGCTACCCACAAAATAAGGAAATGTGGAAGAACTTGACAGTAAGATATACAAAAACTTCTTTGGTGTCGTTGACTACGAATATGCACTTCTCTAAACACCAGTTGTTTGTGATTGTGATGTGTGTTCTCGCTGGATTCAACTCACACTACATGATTTTTCAATGATTCCTAATATTTCCAAGTATTTCGAAAGTGTTGTGTGATTAGCTCCTAATGATTCAGTTGGCTTCTCACGTGAGTCTTCATAAAGTACTATACCCAAATTCCTGTCTTCAACATCTTTTCGAAACGGTCTTTATCTTTAAAACCATTATTCTTGAAGCGTTTAAACACATCTATGCATGATATTTTCGACAGAGCATAGTCATCGTAATTCTGGCGCAAGACTAATGACCTTGCCCGGAAAAAACAAATCATTATGGAAAATTTAACAAGCCTCAGGACTTGCTAAACAAGGCCAAAACCGGTTCCCGGTTGTAGTGCCAATGATGATGATGATAGTCATCGTAATATTCGATAAGGATTTTGTGTGCCTTAACTCCAGATTTTTGTTGAATGAATTGGCGAGAAACTCTACAAGTTTAATATTGTAAAAAAGTCGTTTGCACTTCAGCGAATACATTGAATTTCAAGCTTGTTTATGGAAACTACAAGCACGCAGTATTCGTAACGCCATTGAGAGAAACAGCAAACAATTATACAAGATATAAATAATAACCAACGGCCGGCTATCAATCAGTAGCAGGTAAACATTAACCCAACAGTTTGGGGTAAACAACAGCCTGTGCAACAATATCGGCATATGCAAATCAAAAATGTGAGTATAGTGTCCTTTGATTGGCATCGGTATGAAAACATGGGAAACTTGATTTTCAATTTACAAATAAAAATACACGACGATATTGCTAAGGTTTACCGAACCCTGGCATTAGACTTATGAAGTGAAGATTTAATTCAGTACTACGTCCCACTATCCCATGAGCATATGAGAGTACCTCAAAAATCCGCCGGTGCAGTGCAAAAAAATAAAAAAGAAAGAAAAACCGAACCGGTCAAAATGATAGAATTCCCTTAAGCTGCAATTCCGCCAATTAGGCGGAATACTAAACAGTGTCAGTGGTTTTAAAACATACAGAACAACTTTTTACATCAGAGTAGTCCTAGGAGTTTATCCACTCTTGATGATATAAGATTCTACTATAACAATATTAGCAGTCATTAAGGAGATTGGGTATACCGGAGATCTACCTCATACTCATACATACGGGGTGTCCCAAAAGACATATTTCTTAACCATTTTTTGTTAAATATAATGTATAGATATAATCTACAAAATACTGCATTCCGGTAACGCTAGTCGGTAAACTGCTATCATGTAATATACTCGTAAAGCTCCGTGTTTATAGAACCATAATCATGCCGATTGTTTTATACGGATGCGAAACACTGGCTCTCACAAAACTGGAAGAAAACAAATTCCGCGTATTCGAGAATAATGTTTTAAGGAGTATCTTTGGGGGTAAATATGACGAAGAGGCAGGACGATGGAAGAAACTCCACAACCACGAATGGGAAGAGCAAACCTACAATAGTGAGAGTAATCAGGTCGCGATAACTAAGATGGGCCGGACATGTTGCGCGAATGGGCAACGATAGACCATGCGTAGAATTCTTGACGGAAGATCAACGGGAAAGAGACCGACAGGGCGGTTTTACGGCCACAACCACCCATCCCATAAAACTTACCCGTTTGGAGTCAGTCTCCACCACTAATGGCGATACATGTCAAAAACATCCACTTAAAGGATGAGACAGTACCCAAACCAGAGCATTACCCCATACATCAAATGGTCCCACATAAATTGATATCAAACAAATTGGACTAAGCGTTCAATTTGCTCACATTAAAAAACTTAGACAGGATAATCGAACTAAAGGTTCATCACAAAAATCCCCTAAGAGTTTCTTCAAACGAAATCGTTGAGAATCATAAAATGCACGTCAGCAATTTTATGATCCCGTAGAAAATGGTTACCTAAAACCATTAACACCACCAGCGTCGGTTTTCGTTTTAACCAAACCAAGTTAAAACAAACAGCAGGCAATAAGACGAATTGAACGTTCGCCTAGGCGCTATTGATTTTTTCTTTGTGTTTCCTATCGATTTCCCAGAGAAGAGATCCTTGCCCATTCGGCTAAAATAAACAACATAGAGAATCATAAATGTACATTAGCACAATTCTCTATTTGATCCTTCCTTTGTATCGATTTCCCACGGAAGAGATCCTTGCCCTTTCGGCTAAAATAAACAACATAGAGAATCATAAATGTACATTAGCACAATTCTCTATTTGATCTTTCCGTTGTATCGATTTCCCACCGAACAGATCCTTGCCCATTCGGCTAAAGAAAACAGCAGGCGGAGAAAAGGAGATACCCTTTTATCTGCAGGCGGAATCAAAATATTCCCATCCAATGAAAAAAAAAAAAATAGAGACAATAGTGTTGGTTTTTGCATCTCGACCGAGACGGTGAGATAGGGAATTGGTTTCTGAAAATTGACCGAGACGGTCAGGGAGAGTTGTTGAGTTCGTGTACGAGGAGTCGGTTGATAATATTAATTCATTTTCGACTTTATAATCGATGTAAAATTAAAAGTTGGTGTCTTGTATAAATAGCGTAAATACGTTTATTTAAATAACAAATAAATAATTATATGAATTGTAAGATCGGTTTTGTTTATCTCTTTCTCCGTCATCATCGGATTGATCAAAATGATTTGTAGACGTTCAAACAATAAAAACTATTTCATGCTACGGATTTGCATTCTTTATTATTCGTTCCAATTGCTAAGTGTGTTGTTTTCAAATGTGTATAAAGTGTGTGTGTGTGGTGTGCAAAGTGAGTGAAAATAAAGAACTAACAGCGGCCGCGATGGAGATGGGAGGACAATGTTAGGTTTGACCTTGATGAAATCGGATCTGATGGTCAAACGTGGAAGGAGAGTGCAGCCGAGCCGGTGAACTTCTGGGTTCCTATAGGCCAATAAATAATATATATAGATATGATCAAGATCAAGATTAGTATTTTATTAAGTTACGATAGCTGGGCATTTCATAAAAACTATGTCGTTTAAATGTATTCAGTTCTTTTTCTGCCTCTGCTAAACGTAACGCAAAATTTCTGAGAACTGCCTTGCATGGTTTCCGTTCACTGCCACTTTTGCCCGCGTATTTAGTGCTAATTGCACGACGATTTTTATGGTATATCATCGATTTTAATCAGCTCAGAAGGAAAAAATCCATTGGTTGTGGGGTTCATACACTCCAGTTTCTGTCACGCCTTCGGGGTATCAAATTACCATGGAAAGTTCCACGTTTTCCTCGGTTCTTGAAGATCTAAATTTCTGCGTTTATGGTTTGTCCAATAACAAGCCAGTTTCCTTAAACTTCTGCACCCTGTTGATACAGGTAGAAAACCAAATCAAACATTATTTTTAAGACATTGTGAATAATGATACATTTAATCTCTACAATATTCTAAGTGTTCAGAATTGATTCAAAAACCTAACAAATTTTGTGTCTTTCCAGGTATGTTCCCTTATTGCTTTTGTAATCTGGAGCTAATAATTCTAAGGTAACGAGTTGTTATTTATCACTAATATTTCTTTGATATTCATTTAGTTTTGTGAAATCGGTGGTTTATTTCCAATATTCATCATCGGCACTACAACCGGGATCCGGACTTGGCCTTATTTAGCAAGTCTCTCCACAGGTATCCGGTCCTTATCTGAGTCTTGTTAAATTGTCCATACTTATCTGGTATCTGAGCAAGGTTATTAGCCTTGCGCCAGTTAATTCCAATATTAGTGAACTATTAATTACAACATCGTTTACTTTTTTATACTGGATACTGTTAGCCCGATTCCATTCTCACTTATCGGGCAGTGCCTACGAACCAAACCCACTCTTACCTTCCATTGCAGTTGTTGCTTCAGGTACCGCCTTCCCAGAACAGAGTCGAATTAGTCCGTTTCTAAGATTGTTGCAGTTCTTATAGTCTGTGGAGTTCTTGCATGATGTTCCTGAGCCCTGCGCTGATGAGTTCCTGTCCGTTGCTTGAATTAAACATTAGCACTTCTATGTTGATTGCATCTACATCCGGCGCTCCGCTCGCAATCTACTACGTTAGGCTAAGATATGTTTCACGTTTTCTACAATTCCCTAGAAGCACGGACAGTGTGGGCTTCCTTGTTCTAGAATACGTGGAAATCTTGCACAAGCACCCGTGTCTGTAAATTCGGCTTTGTGTACACTGGAGCTCGTGCAATCAGCTGGGGCAGGTTATGGATTTCCGGCGCTAATCTCTATAGATTCTTAGGTTTCCTCTTCTTTAAGCCCCGTCCGCGTATTTTGTATAAAAGCTATAACCACTCACTTTAACCCATATGGAAATTGCGCATAGGAGGATTGATCTACATTGATTGATTGGCACATATTTTGGCAGCAGTCTCTCCAGTGCTGCGTGTGTTGCTGCAGGCTTCCTCGCCCATAGCGCATGCGGTGCTTACAACTCATGCGGTGATTCAATATAATCCCCAGGCATTTGATGGCAGGGTTGGACTTGATTCATCTACAGGTCGGTGATGTTCTACTTTTTACGGCTGGACATCGGTACCACTGCTCTTTTGCTCCTTGCTAACTTTAATCCAGGATTTATTAGCCATGTTATATAGTTTTACAATTTAATTATAATATAGGTTATTATATATTATTATTTAGTAAGGGACTTATTTTGATCGACCGTGGAGCGGTCGCTGTAACTGCTGCGCTCTCTGCTGATGGCAGGTTGCAGAGAACGTTGAGCTTTGTGCTCCCCTGTTCAGCTGGCTGTTGGTGTGCGTTTCGTCGTTTCCTTTTTAGTTTTGAAATTAGTAGATTTACATTTTTAATGAAATAAGTCGAATATTCCTAGGATTCTAGAGCGTTTCTTTTTCTTTCTTCTCGTTCACTAGTTTAACGACGAATGAATGACTTTTTATTTTTGACGTTGACGTTTATTATATTATTCGGCGCCAAGGCCTTTTATGTTTTATTTCCTTGCCAAGTAGTTTATGCAAATTAGCTACTTGATGATTTTTCTTCCCTTTACAGGCAGAGAAGGGAAATTTGCGGGAATTAGTGGGTGTTGGGCGAGGTTATGGATGCGTGGTCCGTAACAGCCAGTCATTATTATCGCTTGGTTCTTTACTGTTCCGATTATTGCTAAGCACTCCGCATAACCCACGATTTCTACTTCTGTGGTTTTCTTTATGTTTAACGCCCCGATGTACAACACGTTCGACAAGACCAGTCCGAGGACTGAATTCTGCTGTACGTCCTCTCCTACATGTGGCATCGTCTTGGATTGGCATAATAACTGCACAATTTTGCTTCGTGCCACCATGTCAATTTCGTCCCGCCAGACGATCCCGTATACCGTACTGCATTTGTGAGAATCTTCCTCTTTGTCCTGAGTGCTACTCCAGCTGCAAGAGAATGATGGGCTTCATATTTTCTCAGCTAGGTTTACCAAATAAATGGGACAGCATGATGATGATTCCTACGATAGTATATTATTATACTTTGGTAGTGGGCCTGTGGGGATTAGGAGAATTGTGCCAGACAGGGGCACTCGTTTCACTCCTATCCCCATCCGTCTGTCACTAAAAGTTTCGATAATGTCCCGCCAAACACTGTCAGAAAACTGTTCACAGAAAAACGATCGCCACAGCGGAGAAGAAAACGCCAAACACCGGACAAGTGAAACACACTGCTTAATGTTGTAACAAAGGTTCTTTTTTATTTTTTTATAATCTACTTGCATAACTGTTCACAATGTAAAAGAAAATATTTGACACTGATCGTTTGTTAAGTTCTTATATTATAAAGAAGCGGATGGGATAGAGCAGATAAGGTCTTTACACTGTTCATCTCACTTGCGATGTATATTTTTTATTCGCGACATTATACACAAATAGAACGATTAAAAGTTTTAACACTGACAGGAACCCGATCACGACTTTGGAAATAAAACGCGTGCCCGCATCGCTACGGGCAGCGGGAGAAAAAACCGTCCGACCGGCTCGGTCGGGTGATGAAAAACGACTCAACGATATTCGTTCGTTGTCAAAAGGAATTCGGCCAGTGAAACTGGCTCTCTTAATCTACGGGTGCATTTTCCGACGTAAAGTCTCTCTTTGGAGTAACCAAACCGATCTCATAGCGAAGATCGTCACGGCACACATGTATGTGTGTACATTGATTCTTTCATGCATCAAGGCCATGGGAACGAATCTAAAACAAAGAAAGGAAAATGGGGTCCTGGAGATCTTTGTTTATGTGAAAAGGTTACTGGGAAACGAATCCAGAACTATGTAGGATAAAAGGAATATATTACCTGAGAGTCCAACTGAGTAAACAAGTTGCAACTCATTAGATGGTGGGTGCATTTGGGATACTAGAATGATTGAATTACTTGCGTATCGCCAGCATGTCTGATGAAGGACAGCGGTCTTTTGTTTACTCATGGTGCGAGTTAGGGAAATAGTCTCAACGTGGATGGTGCTAATTACATGCAGCTGGTGTTGGACTATTTATCGCTGGCTAAAAGGGTCGATAGCCGATGGGTGCGTAGATAGTTTTTATATACACATATTGAGGCTGGGATTAGCCAACTCAAGGGTAAGATTCCCTGATATGCGGTCGTATGATATGCGAACCGATGAATTTTATTACAGGGAATTTATGAAAAGGTAAGAAAGAACTCCTAACGTTGGTCAAACTATCAGGGTAGTGGAGCATGAATTTGAAGTAGTGCAATCCTTTAACTACCTTGGGTCAATAGTATCAGCCGATAACAATATGGAAGAAGAAATACGCGAACGGCTGATTAAATCCAACAAAGCCTACTATGGTCTATCAAGGCTCTTTAAATCCCGAAATTTATCCAGAACACCCAAGCTACTACTGTACAAGACCATGATCTTACCAGTACTCATGTATGGATCCGAGACCTGGGTGCTTAATAAAAGGCACTCTGAACTCTTAGCCGCGTTCGAGAGAAAGGTCTTAAGGAGAATTGTTGGCCCCGTATGTGAGGGGGGACGATTCCGGAGACGCTACAACCATGAGTTGTACGCAATCTACCTTGAAGCTCATATTGTAAGAAAAATCGAGCTCGGTAGACTCCGGTGGACGGGACACCTAGCTCGAATGAGCGAAGAGGAGCCTGCCCGGAAAGTCCTTTGTGGCAGGATGTATGGAAGGAGACAGCGCGGCAGACCTTGTCTGCGATGGAGGGATGGCGTAGACCAGGACGCCCAGAGCCTGGGAGTGCTAAACTGGATGACATCGGCTCGAAATCGGGACCGGTGGAGAGATTTGTTAAATAAGGCCAAGACCGGATCCCGGTTGTAGTGCCGATGATGATGATGAAGAAAGAACTCTTACAGGAATTTGTATGCGAAGAGATGCACGAAAAGGTAAGAATTCTTTTACTAATGCTTTTTAGATTATACCTTAGAAAATCCTAGATGCGTAAAGCATTTAAGGTGCTAATGCGATTGCCTTAGCGAAATTATGTGATTGGATGGAAGTTATGGGGTTTTTTGTAGGTAAGTGAACCGTGGGGTTTGGCGGAACCGCCACAGGACCAGTGTCTTTTCTTCGTAAGACATCCTCCCAATGAGCAAGATTTCTTACTTCTTTAACTAAGGAACGGTAGACCCTTTTTATTTAACATGATACATTTAATATCGTGAATTTTAGTCAATTCTATTCTTTCGAATTGTTCGTCCTTAACACACTTCGAACATCGCCAGGTCCGCCTCTGGAAAACTGAGTTGTCTTTTTAGAACCAAGAAATATTTTATTATTATGCTTTGGTATTGGGACCAGTGTCTTTTCTTCGTGTGACATCCTCCCAATGAGACAGATTTCTTACTTCTTTAACTAAGGAACGGTAGACATTTTTTATTTAGCATGATACATTTAATATCGTAAATTTTAGTCGTCTATTCTTTCCAGCGTCCTTAACGGCAGCTTATCAACACAATTCTGATCCTTTGATAGCGCAGTTAATCAGCATCATAGTTAGTTATCGTTCGGGTGCATAGCGTAAATATTAATAACTTTGTTAACTCATGTTCCTCTGTATTGAAATATTATTTACGTGATTAACAAAATAATTATCTGTTAATGTGCTCTTGTTTTAACATCGGCTTTTTCTTAAAAACCCCACTGGTAGGTGTGAGTATCAAAAAACTAAAGATGCTATTACATTCATTCGCTATTGACAAAAGGCATTCGTTCTGAATATTCAAAATATACATTCTGTCTAAAAAGTGCCGGGAATTGGTCATTTAAAAAGCACACTGAAATGGGCCTTTATCCTCGTCAGGATAGAGGACAGTTGTGCCAATCGCTTTTTTGACAAAATTTGTATTTAAGTACCAACACTTTTACTGGAAGGACACCTCGTGCAATCTTCATCATCATCATCATCGGCACTACAACCGGGAACCGGTCTTGGCCTTATTTAGCAAGTCCTGAGGCTTGTTAAATTTTCCATAATGATTTATTTTGTCTGGGCAAGGTCATTAGTCTTGCGCCAGGGGCTCCCTAACGGGGAATCGAACCCCGGTCTCCCGGGTGACAGGCGGGTATACTAACCACTATACTATCGAGGAGCCCCCTCGTGCAATCTTGGGAGGTTCGAAATATGTGTCGTTAAAGGTACTAAGTAAATATATTGTAGGTTTTTTGGAATATGAGCTTTTGTTTTCAGTCGTTACAGTATTAATTATCAATTGTTTAATAGTATTTAGCAATTCTTATCAGACAATCGTCATCTAACTTCTACTTTTAACGGTTGAATTACATAATTTAAAATCATATTTTTGAATTAACAATCTCAAAAACAAAATGTGAACATTTTCCAGTAACTTTTCTATTAAGCGTGAGATTTTTAAGATTTAGTCAATTCTATTCATTCGGTCTGTCTCTTCTTAAGGGATCACAAACTCAATTTTCATCTTCTGATAGCGCAATTAATCTGCATCCAACGAAGGTAGTTATTCTTCAGCCATACAATACAAATACTTTTTAGTATCTCGTGAACCCAGTTAATTAAAAATGAAGAACTCATTGTAAACCATCTAAGCTTTTCAGCGTTCGTATTTCTCTTCGAGAATTCATGTGCCCCTCGTGAAGTGAGGGTAATTTACATTACTGTTTCATCAAACGCTTTTTCCTAACCAAGAGAGGCAAATAACCATATTGTCTTGTATATGTTGTAAAAAGGACGAAGATAGAATCAAATTTTACAAGTATATTCCTATATATGCAGGCATGTGGTACTACACGTTATTCCATATTTCCTAAGACTTATTTTCATCTCAGATAGTGAGATCAGAAAATTAAGGAAAGGTGACATCTCTAAAGAAATTATCATTTTCGAACGCCCTTTTTGCGGCAAATATATTTATGAAACCTCCACACCAACGTGAACTCTTGAACCAGTGAGGTACTGCTGTCTTAAGGCATAAGCGTAGCAATGGTTCAACTGGTAGTGGAGTGGGACAATTGATGTTCATCTAAAAAAAAATTCAATATAAGCTTGGAGGAATTCTACTTTTGGATTGGTAGACAATTTTTGAACAATTTTCTTCATTCAGTGCTACTTGGGCTAGGAAAGCAATGGAGAATCTCATGTTCAAAAGTTTTTCGATTTGAACAGCGCTCGTGGTTATTTTGGTTTCACGTTTTGATAGAAAGATAGTCCAGGAACAAAAAGTTTACGAGATATTGCCCTTATACTCGTGTGAGGCTAAATCGCCTATAAAAATGTATTATAAATTCCAAACTTAGGTAAACGTCTTCAGTGGATTGGAAGTTTGCATCACTTGCACTAAAGAATCGTATAGTATCATAAGCACTAACTTGATTTCGACCTATAATTATTAAGTCCATCGGAAAGTTCAGTCCGTTATTGAAATAACATAAAATTATACAATTTCTGCGGATTCATCCTTCCTCATTTGAATAATACTACTTCATCATCATCATCATCGGCACAACAACTGGGATTGGCCTTATTTAGCAAGTCCCTCCACAGGTATCCGGTCCATATTCGGGACTTGTTAAATTGTCCATAATAATTTGCGCCAACCTTTTTCAGGATGTCGTTGCATAGATGGGTTCACTACTTGATGGGTGCCAAAGTAGCTATCCAGGGGTGTCACGTGGAGACCGCATGTCAACTTGGATTGAACAGGGGCAAGGATCGTCCTGGCCTTCGCAGGGTTGAAAGCAGAGACTTTGCCCTGTATGTTCGCCCCACCCCGCCTAATACTACTTCAGGTAAACAGAAATCGATTTTTTTTTCTCTAAATGGCTGTTGGTGTGTTCAAGAAATAACGGAAAGTTATATTAACTGATGAAACAAATACAGATGTGAACTCTTTGGAATAACTAATCCGTATTAAAAAACATTCCTAGACAGTTTTTTAATGTCTTTAATCATTTGTTAGTTAATGGTATATACAATACAAGGTTAGCAAGGAAAGAGAAAATTCGGCACATATTACACGTTCGCTTTGAAAAAGATGGGAATACAAGCTAGACGGCTAAAACTGTAAATAATTTTTATGGTACTATCACAGCTGTACTGCACACGGAACATTTCATGGCTGCATTTCACTTCTTCAAGTACATATCTCCGATAAACGCTAATCCAAGTTTTTTTTTTTTTTTTTTTTTTTTTTTTTTATATTTTATTATTAGACTTCTCTCGGGAGAGGCGAACCTATAGCGTCGAGTGGGCGCCCCGAGATGCCATCAAATAACTGTTGCAGTTCTTTTTGAACAGTTGCAGGTTGTAACGCTCCGGGAACACTCGCGTGGGGAGGGAGTTCCACAACTTCCCCGCTCTGTAACGGAACGACTTCTGATACAGGGATGTTCGCGCTGTCGGGAGATGAACCACAAACGGGTGCGATCCGTCGGATTGTCTTGTGGAGCGCATATAAACCGAATTGCGTGGAACAATGCCAAGAATCTCCGAAGAATAGCACCCGTGATAATATCTGTAAAACAGACAGAGGTCGGCCATGCGCCTTCGAGGTGATAGCGACTGTAGTCCCGACGTCAGCGCCGAGTCCCCGATCGGGCGGATCGCTCGTCTTTGTACGCTCTCAAGTAGGTCGAGGGTATGTTTAGGAGCCGAGCTCCAAACATGAGAGCAATATTCGAGCGCGGGTCTAATTTGAGATTTATATAGGAGAAGAAGTTGGGCTGGAGTAAAGTATTTCTTGGCTCTAAAAAGATAACTCAGTTTTCCTGAGGCTGATCTGGCGAAACCCGATACGTGTTTATGCCATGATACATTCCCACAGACCGTGACGCCGAGCAATCTCAAACTTTCCCCAGCCTCGAGGGCCCGGCCATTCATCATCAGTTGTGGAACCGATGATCCACTTTTCTTTGTAAATGTTGTATACTGGGTCTTCGTTGCGATGAAGTCGACAAGATTGGCCTTTCCCCACTGCAGGACTTTATCTAGATCCTGGTTCAGAGAGTCAGTCTGTCTACATCTCAGCTGGTGCGACGTTGATGCACAAATCGGCCGATCACTCGAAAAGGAGGAAACAAGCGTACTATCATCCGCAAAACTGAACACTTTGTTGTCCGTTGTCTCCAACAAATCATTTATGTGAAGCAAGAACAAGGTTGGAGCTAAAATAGAACCCTGGGGCACCCCCGAATTAACAGGATACAGATCCGAACACTCGCCGTCCACAACAATCCGGATCGATCGATTCTCGAGGAAGCTCCTCGTCCAGTCGCAAAGCTGTTGGGAAAGTCCATATGAACGAAGTTTGCTCAGCAATGCCCCGTGCCAGACGCGGTCAAAAGCCTTGAAGATATCCAATGCGACCGCCCTTGACTCACCATGCTGTTCAATCGCAGATGTCCATATATCGGTTATAAGTGTCAAAAGGTCTTCTGTGGACCGCCTGCCACGGAATCCGTATTGACGATCACTTAGAAGTCCGTTGCACTCCAAGTACTTCATTAACTCGGCATTGATGACCTTTTCCATCACCTTAGATAACATAGACAGTAATGCTATCGGACGGTAATTTTGTGGGAGACACTTTTTTCCCGTCTTTGGGATTGGCTGAACTCGAGCGATTTTCCAGCAGGCAGGAAAGGTCATCCGTGCATAAGATAAGCGAAAGAGTCTGCCCAGAACCGGTGATAGTTCTGGAGCACAGTTCTTAAGGACTATTGCTGGTATTCCGTCCGGGCCGGTTGCCTTCCTACAATCCAGTTCACGTAGAATGCGTTGAATAGTGCGCGAACGAAATTTCATATCCGGCATGGAAGACTGTACCGGCGAGATCACAGGTGGCTCCAAAAGGCCGGGATCGGGGTTTGAATTCGCGGAAAATAAATTCACGAACACATTAGCTTTATGCTTTGAATTCGTGACTAACGTCCCGCTGTCTGTCACCAACGGAGGGAAAGAGGAGGAAGCAAAGTTACTGCTAACAGCCTTTGCCATTGACAAGAAGGAGCGCGAGCCAGTCGGGCACCGATGGAGTTTACTGATCACTCGGTCGTTGTGAGTCTTCTTCGCGGTATCAATCGCCTGGTTGCACTCGTTTCTGATTCTAACAAAATTCGTTCTGTTAACATCGGTGGGATTGGAGCGCCATTGCTTAAAAACCCTATTTTTTGCGGCTGTAATCAGCTCGCATTTTTTGTCAAACCAAGGTTATCAGACGAACTTCGTTTGATGGAATGTGGAATATACATCTCCATCCCCAGGAGAATAATCTCTGATACCGACTCCGCGCAAGCGTTAACATCGGAGTTTCCGAAGCACACCTCCGACCATGGAAAGGATGCGAAGAAATCTCGCATATCGTCCCAGTTAGCAGTCCCATACTTCCATACATGGTGAAACTGCTTAGGCCGGTGATTCGCTTGGTATGCAAGTGCTTGCGCGACAGATACCAAGCAGTGATCAGAGTTTCCCAGTGGCGCAGAAACCTCTACGGTATAAATACTCGGTTCGGATGTCAAAAACAGATCCAGGGTGTTCGCATAATCGCCTCGGGCATCCGGCACTCACGTTGGCTCCCCCACGAGTTGAGTCAAGTTGTGGCTTACAGCAAACATCTCCGTCAGCCTCGTCGGTTCTGTTAGAATGTAACAACCAGTCGGAATTGTGCACATTAAAATCGCCAAGGACAATAATTTCAGAAGCTGGGTGGTTGATCTGTATCCAGTCGACGGTATATGAAAGATGTTCGAAAAATGTCGCCGGTCGATCGTCATTCGGGGAGCGGTAAAGACGACAAAGAAATTTAACGGAATTCCTCAGCACGACCCTCAACCATATGATGTCCATATTATTGGGCTCCAACGCCTCCATCCTCTGACAAGCCAGATCGGACCGTGCGAAGACGCAGACTCTGCCCTTAAAACGGAATCTCGCATGTAAGTCGTAAGTAGTTAATATTCGAATTAACTTCAAACGTACGTTCGCAATCGTTCTTTAGCCGAATTACGCGAGCGGGTAATTCTCTGCGTGATCATAACTTTCGTAGCTATTATAAACTCCAGTCATTTAAGATATATATATGTATATATATATATATATATATATATATATATATATATACATATATATATATACATATATATATATATATATATATATATATATATATATATATACATATATATATATACATATATATATATATATATATATATATATTTTTTTTTTTTTTTTTTTTTTTTTTTTATTATTATTTACTGGCCTGTAGGAACCCGGGAGTTCATGACCTCACCGACTCGGCTCCGCCATTGTTCCCTGTCCTGCGCGCTCTTCTTCCACGTTCGATCATCCGATCCGATCTCCTCGAGGTCCAATCTAACATAGTCCTCCCATCTCCGTCGCGGCCGTCCTGTCGGTCTCTTCCCCGTTAGTTTACCGTCAAGAATTCTATGCACGGTCCTATCATCGCCTACTCGCTCTACGTGTCCGGCCCATCTTAATCTTCGCGACTTGATCACTCCCACTATTGTAGGTCTGCGGTATAGCTCTTCCATTTCGTGGTTGTGGAGTTTCCTCCATTATCCTGACTCCTCGTCATATATACCGCCAAATATACCCCTTAAAACTTTATTCTCGAATACGCGGAATTTGTTCTCTTCCCGTTTTGTGAGAGCCCATGTTTCGCATCGGTATAGAGCAATCGGCATGATTATGGTTCTATAGACACGAAGCTTTATATTACGTGATAGCAGTTTGGAATTTAATAGTTTACTGACTGCATGCCAACTAGCGTTGCCGGAATGTAATCTTTTGTTAATTTCCTTCGACGTTTCGTTTCTGGTCGTCAGTATCGTTCCCAGATATTTAAATTCTTTGACATTTTCAAATATCTTGCCCCTGACGTTTCTATGTATTCTCTGAGGTCCACCTGCTCTCGTCGTAATCATGTATTTCGTTTTGCCTTCGTTTATTTCTAGGCCCACCTCTTCTGCTGCTTGCATGATGATATCACAGTTTTTACTTATAGTTTCGAGATTATCGCCCAGAACGGCGATGTCATCCGCATACGCGAGCACTTGTGTGAGGCCGTTCAGGGATGATCCGGAAGTGTTGTCGTCTTGCACCTTTCTGATAACATACTCGAGGACAAGGTTAAAAAGGCATGGTGAGAGGCCATCCCCTTGTTTTAGTCCGTCCCGGATTTCGAATGGTTCTGAGAGGTGGTTTTCTATTCTAACTCGCCCTTTGTTTTCGTTCACGCAGATTTGAATGAGGGCAGCATGTTTTTTCGGGATATATATATATATATATATATATATATATATATATATATATATATATATATATATATTTATATTTATATATATATATGTATATATATATATGTATATATATATATATATATATATATATATATATATATATATATATATATATATATATATATATATATATATATGTATATATATATATATATATATATATGTATATATATATATGTATCAATATACATCGATATTTCGTATCCTTGTCTTCTTTCTTTATTTCTGCCCACACTGTGTTTTGACATTTAAAGGTACTTCACATTTTGATTTGTGCACGCGTTGCGCGTCATCAGCCTCCACAACCCCCATATTCGACCTGATTTGCGAAATTTTTAACAGAACCTACCTCCATCAGAATCTTACTGTGGACATTTTGTTTAAAAATATGTGGGTAGCTATATTCTTAGGTGCGGATTTCTAGCGAACTTAATGGCAATTTTCAGTACTATTAAATGTCACCGTCCATTGTAGGATAAAGAGGGAAAAGATTGGGAAGAGAAATGTACACGAAGTTTTGTAATCTGGCAGAAACCTTCAAACAGGGGCAGTTCAACTCAAATTGACCTTTAGTGTGAACCCTCCTCTTTAATTTTAAGGCCGAATATTCGGAGAGGTAAAACAGAACGTTGAGGGAAGCAATATTTGTAGTAATGGCTGTAGATTAGGGATCAGCAGGATACACAACACTTTTTTTTATGTAAAAGGCACACATAAATGAGGTTTTTACGTACCCTTAGGTAAAGGCTAATAACATTTTCCGTAAAAATAAATTATTATGGAAATTTAACAAGCCTCGAGACTTGCTAAATAGGGCCGGGACCGGATCCCGGTTGTGGTGCCGATGATGATGATGATGAGTTAAAATGTTCGGGGTCTATTGATAGATTAAGACCTGGAGTGCCTAATACATGCTATCAAATGTCTACCCGGAATTTCTCAATAAAACAACAAATTTGAATTAATCATCAACATTTATTTTGTCTCTTTGTCTCTTGTCGGGTCGTCGTGTATCTTTCTGCGTTGACTTTCATATCTTTGTAAATGAATCACTCTGAGGCGTTTACGTTCTTCGATTTTCGTCCTGCACTCTTCGTCAAACCAAGGTTTGGACTTAACTGTCTTCTCGAAACCTAATACCTTCTCGCCTGTTTGTTTGATTACGTCTCTAATCGATGGCCATTTAGTGTCCAGAGTATTGGTTTCCTCTTCCTCACTACTCTCATTCTCTAGGATGCTAAATCTATTCGTTAGTTCGTCTTGATATTCAGCCCTTTGACCTGTGACTACCCATGTGCGTTTGATCGGAGTCGCAAACAGCTACTCTATAGTAGTCTATTTGGTTACGTGTTACGCTGTCGGGTGATATCCATGTGGCTTTATGAATTTGCTTGTGCTTTTCACTACCAGATCTTTTGACGCCACGAACGTGATTATTCGAATTCCATTATCATTTGGGACGGCGTGTAGGCTTTCAATAGCTATAGTTGGTTGCAATATATCTTTCTTTCCGATTTTCGCATTGAGGTCCCAGAGGAGGATTTTAACAGTGAATGATGAGATCCCATCAAATACTTCCTCTAGGGTCTCGTAAAACGTGTCCTTCGTTTCTTTGTCGGTAGATGTTGGGGCGTGTACGTTTATAAGTACATAATTGTACTATGGGCTCCATATTTTTAGCACAGACATTCGGTCATTAATAAATTTCACATATTTTACATGGGGCGTAATCTTCTTGCTTATGATGGAGCCGGTTCCGAGGTTATGTGTATAGGTACCTCCACACGCCAGTATAAACGCGTTGGTTTCGATTACTTGATGTGCGAGTCGGACTTTTCAAGAGCGACGATGTCCATTTTATATTGTTTCGCGTTTTCTACGCCCGTCTGTATCGCGCCTGGTTTATATAACGTTCGAACATTCCACTTGCTGGCGTGTATATCCCTTTTTTTCTGTTGTTCCCTACGGTTTCGTATTCCCGAACCGATGCTTTCTTGATGATTTGTTCCCTTGCGGTAGTCCCGGCTCATCACACCTACGCCTACCGGGGTGTTCGTGGGAAAGTTTTATGTATATTGATTATTCAATTTTGTTCGCACGATTCTTGGGGTTTCAAATAGTCCACCATATCAGAGCTCCTCTTTGATATGGTAAGGTCAGCTTATAGCTCTGATTCGACCCGGTGTTAGAGAGGCGCCGTTTTAATTCTGCCGGTACACCCCTGGCTACAAACCATCTAATGGGCACCGTGACGCGTAACACCCTGGATTAGGGGTGGTGGATCTTTGTGTGTTAGGTTACCTTCCTCAGCTGAGGGACGTTGGCCGGAGTCATCTCCTTTGGGACGCTTGATGGCGCCCCGATGGTGTTTTGTAATAAGACACCACGTCAAGGTTTCTATCCAATGGGGATTAGGAAAGACCCGGTTGTATATATTAATTGAACCCGGATTCGGAAATTCTAATTAATAGTTTGGCGGAAAACGCTAGTAAGGGATGATCATAGCCTAGTTGGTAAAGAAATGATATTTCTGGTTCCTACAGACCAATAAATAGTAGAAAAATTAATAGGGTAGATTGGTTTAGATATGTAACACTTGCTTTCATGAGAGAAGGGCGAGGAGGATCGATTGCCCTGATTGAATTGGCTGTATGTTCGCTGACTTCCATCTATTTGCAAGGGGACCTGTTGAATACAAAATAGGGACGAGCATTCGCAAAGGTTTAACGAGTAGAGAAAACTTGTATCCAAAAGGATAATAGAAGTTCTACCCAAACCTACGGCTTTGTAAATTTTCAGCTCCTTGAATGTTTTGATTACTTTGAAACACCTATTTTGGGGTATTTTCTTAAAAGGTTTATACACATCTATTTTTCCCCAAAAAAAGAGTAAAGTTTATTCCCATACGTAACATTTCACATAAAGTAAAGAAAATGAAGGAACATTTCAATGGGTCTGTCTCACAATATCAATGCCAATATGGTAACAATGTATTGGATTATTGTTCACAAGCCTTTCACAAACGCGCACATGTTTCATTTGCACTTAAAATATTGCCCATTGTGGTCTTTGTAACATAAAGGGTTTCTAATTCGACAAATTAAGAATAATTGTGCCATCTTGAAAAGTCCTTCTCTCACATCTATCTTGTTACGGGATAAATCAGGTCTATATCGCCATCACTTAAACTAAATACGGTTTAATGAAGTCTCTTCGTACATAAATTGCTCTAGAGTACATTCAATAAGTGGTTCCACTCGAGACAATGGTTAAAGTAATCGCCAGCCGCTTCGTATGGTCTCTTAATAACCGTAACCAGGTAAGATGATATCTCATGCCTCGCAACGTATACAAATGCGTGATGCTTGTCGTTACACACCTACACGACCGTATAATAGAAGAATGGAGACTTTGCCACGTAAGACGTGAGGTAATTTATCATTTCTATTACTTGTGTGGAATCCTTCGCGTACGCCTGCTGGGTTGCTGAACGTTAGTGGACAAGGTTGTGACTAATGTTCAAGCGGGTAAATACCCCCAACCAGAGCTAGAAGTGAGACTATAAAACTTGCTTTTATTTCCCTTGAGATATCCTTCCGCATTGATACATCGCCGTCATGCACCCTAATGCTCCTTTTTCCGTGTGCGCTGTATGTGAATACCGCCATCTTCAGTTATCTCCTTTCACCCCCATTCCCGACTAGTTGATTCGTTTCCTCACTTTATTTAGTAACCATTAATCTCTTCCACTTTTGAGAGTTTATTGTTATTGGGAATGAAAGTTCTAGAGCAGCACTCCCGAAAACATACATGTATCATATTATAACATTCCTTGCACAGGACTCGGGCGTACACCCAGAGTACCATTCTTCTGCCCCATAACGAAAGCCATTACCCGTCGCATTAACGGACAAAAGCTACGAAAGTACGTGCACAAAGAATGGATGGACGAAAGGACCTAGGATTGGGTCCACCGCCCATAGATAGATGTGTTGAATTAATAAGAAATTAATGACTTCGGGTGATTTTTTCGAAAGCCATGACATGGATAGCCGACTGGTCAAGATTGAATATTATTTGCTCAACAGAGACACGCCATCTGTCGGGTACAGAGAAAGAGGGGTTGTATATTCATCCCGCACAAGTGGTAGCATTTAGTGGGCAATTCTGCTTGATACTTGGTGTGATTTTGGGGATAACATAACTCATCCTCTGCATTACTCGGATAACTTTAATTAAGTTTGAATCTGGTAACTTTTGGAACTGCGAAAACGACAACCCTCCAAGGGTCTATTTAAATTCATTGCACCCATCCTTTTATGTAGGTCGATGGAAATAATTTTTATTACGCAGGAATAAAGTTCGCACCTAAACGTGCACATCATCCAAAAATAAGGATTTTACGTGACAAATTGCCGGCATAATATTCAGGAATTCAAGATGGGCGTTATAAACGCTGGAGACCAGTAGCCAGTTCCCGGAGGCAAATAACCAAGGTACAATCAAACTTGGGGTTATTTATGATGCGATTTTTATGGGACGGCAGATTAGGAAGGTGGCAGCAAAAATGTCCGAATCACATAAATACGAGGCATGTCATTCTTGACATCTCGGCAACCTTTCAATGGTCTGTACGAATGTTTATTCTAAAGGGTTGAGAACACATTTCTCTTTACCTCTATCTTTTTAACTTCCGCCCAAATTCCCCCGCCCTATCCACACCTTCAGCTCTGTGTATTTTAAATTCAATCTGATGAAGTTTAGTTAGGCAAATTAAAAACCAACCGGTCAGGCTTGGACTCTAAAAGCAAACACGAAAAAGGTTCACAGCCATTACGTAATGAGGGACTTAGGAGACTTGGCCAAATTAAAACAAATTAACATTTGTGTTTGCGTTTGTTCGCGCAAATCGTAAAACACTTTGCACAAATAACCTGTTAGCCGAGAGATGAAAGTGGAAGTTTTTGTGCTATTAAAAGCGGAGAAAGTTTATAATCTAGATTAATTTGGGTGGTAAGTGGGTCTTCTGAAGTAGGCATAATTATCCGAACAGCCAAATATATAAATTGACGTAGATAAATACTTGACTTAATGTTCCTACGGTAGAAATATTTATGAGAAAGTACGCGAGCACTATGTTGTCCTTTTGTAGGCTCAATGAGAGGCTTTTTCTGCTCTCAAGGGTTTATATTAGATTAATAGAAATATTCAACAATATTAATAAAGAGAATATTAAATTTTGGAAAGATTTTTCAACGGACAAAACATTTTGATATAAGAGTGTGCCTTAGTTGAATGTAATTAATTATCCTAAATTCCAGATAACCTCGATTATATGTATAATGCTTTATATTAACCGCATATTTATTTACATACCGCTGAAAATATTTACATTCTTAAATTGCCCTTGATTATAGAATATATCTTTTTATTTACATAACTTTTTTACTGAGTCTTTATCAACTAAATTAAACAAATCTAGATTTGATTAATAATTTTCGGCCTACATATACTATAGATATGTCGTTTTTGCATTAGAAATTACACAGTATAAACCGGTGGCGTGCCGCTAAACCCCACGGTACACTTACCTAAAAACCCCCATAACCTCATCCCAAGTCGCATAAGTTTTGCTAATGCAATCGCATTAAGCACCTGAAAATGCTTCACACATTAATTAGATCAAATCTATAATCTTAAAGTCCCTGTAAAGAAAACTTATCTTTTCTTTCTTTGCTTATCTGGAATTCCAAACCAATTCGGCACCTTCGGTACCAGACAAATTCCTGTAAACAAAATGATTCGGTTTGCACACAATGTAACCGCCGTGACAGGGACCATAAATATTGCGCCGTCTATTTTCCAACTACGCCATGTGTACGATAAATTTCTTTACGTACACATTGGCCGGCGACCTGTTTCTCCCAGCAATAAAATTCTCTAGCTCGCACCATGTGCAAACAGAAGAACGCTGTTCCTACATAGGTTTCCTGCGATACCATAAACAATTCATATCGTTTGTGGTATCCGAAAAACATTTCTTTCATTTAATGAGCGGCTGCTATTTATTTAGCTGACCCTCATTACCGGACGATGCATAAGCAAACACATTAGCATCCGACGAGTTCGGTTTTATTTGCCTTACCGAAATCGTATCCTATGAATGCACTTTATGCCTTTATTTGTTCTAGGTTCGTTCTCATCCATGAAAGAACCATGTACACACACCACAGCACTGAAAGAGTGCATTTATGTGGCGGCCACACCCTTAAGAGAAACGTTTTTCTCTCTCTTCCCTTTCCTTAACCCTAACCTAGGATGGAATTCATGTCAGAGTTCTATCCTCGGTGAGTCAAATTCCATCCGCTGACTGCCACGGCCACGCGATCTCCCGCTCACGGTGCGCACGGTGACGATAATATACCCCGAGTCGTGGCGAGCGTTGTGTTAAATTATAATCAAAAGCAAGTCCGTACCAGCAGTCTTTGTAGCAGCCATGTCGAATATTATATTGTTTTCGAAGATTGTGTTTTTATTGACTCCATATAGTAACTTTCACGTAGTGCTACCGTAAAATAAATAAAAGTAAACAATAGGAATCCTGTGTTTTACATTTTTTACTTGTCCGGTGTTTGGCGTTTTCTTTGCTTCGGCGGAACGTGTAGTGCTCGAGGGAACAATTAATTATGATGGAGGACGAAGTGAACGGAGTGCCCGTGCATTGGCACAATACTTCCTCCCCACAAACCCTCTTCGGGAGGTGTTCAATTTTAAAACGCATTTTTATAACTGAATGTAGGTACCCTACCTAAAAAGTATTTTCATTTTTCAAAATAAGCGTTCTTTAATGAAAAAATAGATAAATTGGATGGATTTTTATTAAGATACGGTTCTGGGGCATTTTTCCAAATTCGTTATTTTTCTGTCACTTTTTAAAACGTACCGCAAAACTCTTGGGAAATTCCCCACACGTGTTCTTCGTTATCGCTGTGATATGTGCTCTTCCTTACCGCTGGCAGTCCTAAGCTAAGTCTCTTCTAGGGCTTTAAATAGCCCTAAGAGTAAAAGTCCATCGATGTCAGGAGTTTAAATGGGTTGTTCTCTTTTTTAATTAATACTGAAATAACTAAAGCAATAACAGATACAATTTTATTGGGGATCCTCCGAAAGACCAGGAAGAAAAAGCTGAGAGCAACTAAGAAAGAAAGCAGAATGGAAAGGAAAAAAGAACAGGAATGAAACGGATAGATAGATCGAAACGAATACTGGAATACTGCCCTGCCTCTCAAGCAACAGGAATTTCTAAATTTCTGATATCGATTCTCCTTCTCATAGCTAAAGATAGTCTACCCGTTGAACTTTTTACAACATCAGGTACCAAATTACCACGACGGGCATTTCGTAAATTACGTGACAATTAAAACAGGTGAACGTTAACAAATCACTGGTTTAGATGGTATTCCACTTGTTGTTTATATAGATATGTTTCTACACTCTAAACGACCCCGAAAACTCTTCTCCATGATTTACAGCATTTTCAATTTGTTGAAAGGTAGCGACATTCAAGGAATTACGAAAAAGTGCGATCCATCGTCTTTTTTTTTTTTTTTTTGGTATTGAACCCTAGTGCTAACTTTCGTTCTATCGGAATGGAATTATGAATGAGCCACCAATTTTCGATCGTCGTCTCATTATGTTTAATGTTAATTCATAGTCTCATATGATATATTTACTATTTATTTCTTCACGTATTTTACATATTACATATTAAGTAATAATATTCTCAACTTGAAATTCAATGTATTCCGTACGCAATAAACTTTCGATTATAAGCACTGAATAAGTGCCGCAAGTTAATAGTACAAACACGAACAATAACATTGTCTTTAATGCCGATTTCGCAGTCTTTAAATTGCCACTAAATACTATTCGACTATCCGAGTAGGATGTTACTCTTCTACTGCTATTTACTGGTCTGTAGAAACCCTCTCTAACTACGCTGCCCCGCCATTTCCTCCAGAGTTTCCTCAAGGTCCCAACTTACATTATTCTCTAAATACTATTCGACTATCCCAGTAGGATGTTACTCTTCTACTGCTATTTACTGGTCTGTAGAAACCCTATCTAACTACGCTGCCCCACCATTTCCTCCAGGGTTTCCTCAAGGTCACATCTTACATTATTCTCCCATTTCCATTGTGGCCTTCCCACTAGTCTTTTACCCGTTAGTCCTCTTTTTTCACTTATCTCGGGAGAGGCGAACCTATAGCGCCGAGTCGTCGGCCTGACATGCCACCAAGTTGCAGTTCTTTTTGAACAATTGCAGTTTGCAACGCTCCGGAAACACTACGCGGGGAGGGAATTCCACAGCTTTCCCGCTCTGTATTGAAACGAGTTCTGATGCAGGGATGATCGCGCCATCGTGAGATGAACCGCAAGGTGGTGCGATCCGTCGGATTATCTCACGGAGCACATATAAATCTAATTGCGCGGAACAAATCTTGGAAGAACAGTCCCCGTGATAATATCTGTAGAACAAACAGAGGTCAGCTACGCGCCTTCGATGTGATAGCGACAGTAGTCCCGATGCCAGCAGCGTGTCTCCGATCAGGCGAATCGCTCGTTTCTGTATGCTCTCAAGTAGATTGAGGGTACGCTTAGGAGCGTAGCTCCTAACATGAGAGCAATATTCGACCGCGGCTAATTTGGGATTTATTTAGGAGAAGAAGTTGCGCCGGAGTAAAATATTATTTGGCTATAAAGAGATAGCTCAGTTTTCTTGAGGCTAACTTGGCGAAGTTCGACACGTGTTTATGCCACGAATCATTCCCACAGACCGTGACGTCGAGCAATTTCAAGCTTTCCCCAGCCTCGAGGGCCTGGCCATTCATCATCAGCGGTTGCACCGATGAACGACGTTTTTTGTGAAAATACAGGACCTTATCCAGATCCTGATTCAGAGAGTCAATCTGTCTACATCTCAACTGGTACGGCGTTGATGCACTAATCCGCCGATCACTCGAAAAAGAGGAAACACCTTGCTATCATCCGCAAAACAAAACGCTTTGTTATCCGTTGACTCCAAGAAATCATTCAAAAACAAGGTTGGAGCCAAAATAGTACCTTGCGGATCCCCGGAATTAACACGATACAGATCCGAGGACTCGCCGTCTACAACAACCCGGATCGATCAATTTTCGAGGAAGCTTTTCGTCCAGTCGCAAAGCTGCTGGAAATGTCCGTATAAACGAAGCTTGCTTAGCAATTCCCGTGCCAGACGCGGTCAATAGCCTTGGAGATATTCAATGCGACCGCCCTTGGCTCACCATATTCATATATCGGTTATAAGTGTCAAAAGGTCTCCCGTGGACCGCGTGCCAATGAATCCGTATTGACGATCATTCAGAAGTCCGTTGCACTCCAAATACTCCATTAATTCGGCATTGATGACCTTTACCATCACCTTAGATAAGGTAGACAGTAGTGCTATTGGCCGGTAATTTTGTCGAAAATACTTTTTCCCCTTCTTTGGGACTGGCTGAACTTGAGCCACCTTCCAGTAGATAGGAAATCTCCTCCGTGCATAAGATAACCGAAAGAGCCTGGCAAGAAACGGCGACAATTCTGGAGCACTTTTCCTAAGGACTATTGCTGGTATTCTGGGCCGGTTGCCTTCTTACAGGCCAATCCACGTAGAATGTGTTGAATAATACGCGGAAGGAACCTCACATCCCCCATCGAAGATCGTACCGGCGCGACAACATGTGGCTCCAAAAAATCGGCATCGAGGTTTGAATTCGCGGCAAATAAATTCGCGCACAATCAGCTTATCTTTTAAATTTGTACCGCTGTCCATCACTAACGGAAAAAAAAGAACGAACCGAAGTTATTGCTGACAGCCTTTGCCACTGACGAGAAGGAACGCAAACTAGTTGGGCACTCAAGGATTTTATTGGTAAATCTGTCGTTGTAAGCCTTCTTCGCGGTATCAGTCGCCCAATTGCACGCGGTTTCTGATTCTAACAAAATTCGTTCTGCTCACCTCGGTGGGATTGGAGCGCCATTGTTTAAAAGCTCTATTTTTGCCGTTGTAATCTGCTCGCATTTTGTATCAAAGCAAGGTTTATCAAATGAATTTCGTTTGATGGAATCATCATCATCGTCGGCACTACAACCGTGATCCGGTCTTGGCCTTATTTAACAAATCTCTCCACCGGTCCCGATCTCGAGCCGATGTCATCCAGTTTCGCTCTGTGCGTCCTGGTCTACGCCATCCCTCCATCGCAGACAAGGTCTGCCACGCTGTCTCCTTCCATACATCTTGCCACAAAGGCCTTTCCGGGCAGGCTCCTCTTCGCTCATTCGAGCTAGGTGTCCCGTCCCCCGGAGTCTACCGAGCTTGATTTTTCTTAAAACATTAGCTTCAAGGTAGATTGCGTACAACTCATGGTTGTAGCGTCTCCGGAGTCGTCCTCCCTCACATGCTGGGCCAACAATTCTCTTTAAGACTTTCCTTTTGAATGCGGCTAAGAGTTCAGAATGCCTTTTATTGAGCACCTAGGTCTCAGATCTATACATGAGTACTGGCAAGGTCACGGTCTTGTACAGTAGTAGCTTGCATGTTCTGGATAAATTTCGGGATTTAAAGAGCCTTGATAGACCACAGTGGGCTTTGTTGGATTTAATCAGCCGTTCGCATATTTCTTCTTCCATATTGTTATCGGCTGATACTATTGACCCAAGGTAGTTAAAGGATTGCACTACTTCAAATACGTGCTCCACTACCCTGATAGTTTGACCAACGTTTGATGGAATGCGGAATGTAAATCTCCATCCAGAGAAGAATAATCTCCGTGACCGCATGCGTTGACATCGGAATCTCCAAACCACACCCAGCCACTACGGAAAGAATCCGAAGAAGTCTCGCAAATCTTCCCAGACACGCCATACCTCAAAACATGGCGAAGCTTCATAGATCGTGATCTGAGTTTTCCAGTGGCCCAGCAACCTCCACGGTATAAACGCTCGGCTCGGATGTCAAAAACAGATCCAGGTGTTCGCATAATCACCTCCGATATCTGGCACTCGCGTAAGTTCCTCCACGAATGGAGTTGAATTGTGGCTAACAGCGAACATCTCCGCTAGCCTCCCAGCCTTTGTTAGAATGCACCAATCAGCCGGAGTTGTGTGCATGTGTGGCGACTCTAACAGATACACACACAATTCACAAGCAAAATAGTGAAGAGCACCGAACGAAAAATCGAACAAGAAAATACATCAGAGCCATATACCATAGCGATAACAAAAATAATTCACATCAGTGGAGTATAGTCGAGTTTAAAAATCAAATTCTAAGCACGGTCAGTAGCCTGATGGGTAACGCTTGGGTTCAATTTTTTTCGTGATTCAAACTATCATAGCGTCAGTTCGAATCACACGATCTTCTTCACTATTATTTCAAACGCTATACATGTGTCGCCAAAAGCCGGCTGGTTGATCTGTATCCAGGCAACGGTACATGAAAGATGTTCGAAAAGTCTCGCTGGTCTATCATCATTCAGCGAGCAGTAAAGACAACAAAGAAATTTAATAGAATTCCCCAGTACGATCCTCCACCACATGATGTCCAAGTTATTGGGTTCTAACGCCTCCATCCTTTGGCAAGCCAGATCGGACCGCGTGAAAACGCCGATTCCACCCGAGCAACGAAGATATGTCGAATCAGTTGACGAATCGACCTGGTCTCAGTTAGGGCAAGGATATCAGGTTTCGCTCTTTGCAAATATTGGTGGACGGCGTTTACTTTCGTAGGGGTGAAACCGATGCCCCTGATGTTACATAATGCCGTTCCCGGTCGAACGTTGACAGAGCCTCGAGAAAGAGTCCGATTATGGGATGACGAATTTCTTAAAGGTTGATTATTTATCATAATACCTGCACGATGCTCCCCCTGACATGGTCGCCCCGGAGATCCCAATGGGGAACTAGTTTACCTCCGGAATTCTTTATCTCCGAAGATACCATCATGACTTATCTCCGTGTTGGTCCGGGCCATCAACCATACTTCCGAAACATAGTCGAAAAATTTCTGCCGACGATATCGTGGAATGTACAGCGTGACGGGGTGGTATCTCACCATGGGACCGACTACCACCTAAACTAATCTTTCCTTGAATCGGTCCACCAACCACGCTCCGAAAGATGGCCAGGGATTTCTCCCGAGCGCTGATAGCTTGATCGGGTAGTACGATGTATTGAAGGGAATGGATTGAACACTTCCATAGCCGACACCCACTTCCGATAAGATTTCTGCAACAGTTAAGAGGCGATCACTTTCAATAAGTTTTCGAACGGCGCTCATGTTGTCATCTGTACTACCGTTTTCGATACGTTCTTGTCTACTTTTAAATTCTCTGGCCCCCCAAACTACATATGCCTTCAATCGAGAACAAATTTCCGAGGTTTTAACGTCTTCGTTGGTTAAATATTTTATATTAATCCGTTGCGCAACAAACGGTATCACTTGCTCCCTCATGGCTGTACTGACTACAAAGTCAAGCGCGACCACTTGCCAAGCCGGTCCCTGTACCCCTCATAAACCAAACAACAGGCACGCACAAGATTATCTATCTCGCAACTTGCTGTTAAGCAAAAAAGTAAAATTACCGTTTATATTTGATTCATCTTTTTATTTCATGGGGGCGACAGGGCGTTGGAACCCCACTCGGCCTTAAGTCGCCTCTTACGACAAGCCCGCCTAGCCGTGAGTATATTCTAATGCCCTACTCTCAACGCAGGTGATAACCAACCGAGTACATTGTAGAACCTTGCAATACGTGATAGCACTTCTCTCTTCGTGTATGAGATAGGTTCAACGGTTTTATCTGCAATGAAAATAAATCGATCTTGTTGAGGCTGGTTACGACCTGGAGTACAATGAATGGAACCACCCGTAATGTAATAGATAGCGATGGGGAGTATGTAGCTCTTTGTTGCTGTGATATGTTTTCCAAAAGCCGTTAACTATACGTTACTCCTAAAATGGGGCGAAGATGAGGCTACTAATATTACAATTAATAGCGTGGAGCGATACATACTTAGCGTCAATGCTACTCCTTAAGATCTTATTCTCGAATACGCGAAATCTGTTCTCTTCTTGTTTTGTTGACGCCTCCGTCTCGCATTCGTAAAAAACAATCGGTAATTTCGACTAGCTTCTTTACTTTCTCCGCATGTCCGAGGAAAACTGTAGCTAATTCTCTTTTGCATCTTACCCCATGCTCATTGGGAATATTTTGCAAGGCATTGTGATGTGCAGAAACACCATTCAAGAGGATTAAAAGTTCCACGCAGGGCGTAAAATACGACCGTAGGACCGTTTAGGAACAATTGATTTTTGTCTGTTATGTTATCAGTATAATAAAACAGAATTTACTGAATCCTAAACAGTTTTTTTATTAAAATAATAACTTCGTCCTTAATCGTTTTTTTTTTTTTTATTATTTTTTTTTTATTTACATCAGTTATGTTATCAATAAAATAAAACAGAATTAACTACAACCTTAACAGTTTTTTTATGCCTTACCAATTTTCCGTGAACGAAAACCCAGTCGGACACAGAGAAGATGATGAAGAATGTTTATGTTGATACTTTTTCTAATGTCACTTTTATAGCCTGTGATGCTGCACTTCGATAATTTGTTTGCCCAACAAAAGGATCACCAAACAGTTTTGGTTTAGATACCATGTTTGACGAGATAGCCGTGCGGCATGAATCACTTGGTGCTGTGATAATTTTTGATAGGCCAAGTTCCTTGGATACTTTCTGAGATTGTGTGGGGATTCGTAGAGTCGCGTCCACAGCAGGGGATTCACAGGAGACCTAATATCATTCTTCATCGAAATTGGTCTCACGGAAATATCCCGTGCGATTTTGTCGCCATATTGCACTATTTTGGTGTTGACGAGTGCCTCATTCAATGAACAAGAGACATAAGTTCTTGTTGCAGTTAAATCTCTCTTTCATTAAACTAACACTAGTGTTCCTCAAGGTTATATGCCACCATTTACTCAATTTTCAGTTTTCATGAGCGATTTCTTCTCTGTTCCTCAGAAGCCAGCAAATCTTTTTTCTGAAAACAACACACTAAATTGCTCTTCCATTTCGAATATACTCAGTTAATACCTCGGCCTTTCGATCATGCAGCTTAATTAAAAAAATAGCATTCAGAGAGGTAGTGAAGTTGATTCGAACCCATGCTATGGAAGTTTAGAACTAACGCATCAGACCACGGTCGCCTTTATACTGGGATAGTTTAACTCGCTATTTATACCTGTTTATTGCTAGGTTAACGTTCTGGGATATGGCTTTTTTGATTTCTTTTTCGATTCTCTTCTGTTGCTGCTTTGCATGTGTATCTGTCATTCCGAATAAACTCCGTCCGATCGCTTTTTGATTACTTCCATTTTTATGCTGAGGGCAAAGAATTTCTTCCTTTCAGTCTTGTGGCACTACTGCATGCTACACCCTGTTTGTGGAATCAACATATGAACTGCAGTTGATCGTATAACAATTGATAAAGGTGATATTTGCATCATTCCAATGTGGGTTGTTCTTACCTTAAATACATCCTGGTTTGCCTCTGTTCGTTTTTCTCACTCAAAACAAACGGATTTCGACTCATTATCTTGGCGATAAATTCGTAAGCTGTAGTTTTGATAACTTAAGTGTATCACTCTCACGCTGATCTTCTAAGCTACACAAACACAAAGGAAACGGAGAAATCTAGGTCTTAAATCTAAACCTTCAATTTAATGGTTAAGATTTTAAATGAATTCTCAATGACTTAAATTAGTGTTCGCCTTTCCGACGGATGACGTTACTCATGTCAGACGTTAGTCGAATTTTACAAATTTTAGAAGTTAACCTCAGAATAGATTCGAAATGTTTGATAGTTAGGAATGATCCACAAGCAAAGCACATGAGATGCCGTTCGAGTTGAAGCCAGCGAGAATGTATTCAAATTTGCGAGAACTTATTCAAGGTCCTCCATATGGCGACGAAGTGTGCAGGAAAAGTGCACAGGACAGGGGACGAGACGACGCTGAGTTAGTGACTTCATGAACTTTCGAGTTCGTACAGACCAATAAATAAAAATAAAAATAAACATTCAGCGTCATGACAATTAATTTTTTTGTCAAAAACGAGTATGTCAGCAAATACCAAATGGTTGTTGAACAAATATTTAATTGCCACACGATGACCAGAATTGTTGGCACATGTTGTTGACGTCATCCTGGTCCATGCGGTCCTTCTGTATCCGTCGCTCTCTTACTCCGTAAGACCGGTTACGGTCATTATACGTATGTGGAAAATCAATGGATCCCAGTTTTACTTCGACATTCACCTCAAGACAAAAGACTGTTTGCACGCCCTTGATACATTTCAGTTCAGATATTTTCAATTGGGCTTTTCGGATATAGCCGGTATTTGAGAACGCTTCACAATAATTCTGTTTACTCGGGATTTGGGTGAATGGAAAATTTCCAATGTCGGGAGTCCCATTTAAGTATGGAGCTGTGATAGGGAAAACTTATTTTCAGGATGAAACTTTAATTATTTACTCTTACAAATCATTTATAATTTTACAAGTTGTGTTGGAAGCCATGTTGCTTTTGCTGTCATAAATTATTACTTAAGTATGTCTAATGTGTCGAACTTACGGATATCTAGGCTTTCAAGACCACCTTTCTTTATTCTCTCCCTTTTCTTTCGCTTGCATTGTACTTTGACATTTAAGAGTTCCTTAACACTAGATTTACCATACCAGTCAAAATGACTGGTTTTACCTTTTATTTCATAAATATTTACTATGTATATTTATTTTTTTTCGAAACTATTATATGACTTTTATAACAACAATTAAATACAAATAATTTGATAAGTTAATTTGATTTTGTGTTCATAACAAAAATTTTTTTTTTGTTTTTGGTACTTATACCGAAACCAGTCATTTTGACCTGGTACACGTTTTTGTAGTTCTATGTGCAAATGCTTTATATTCTTCACTTTTAGGAAATTCCCTTGTTTGGAAAATGGCGTGTAAAGAAAAATGTTTGCACATCCCTGGTAAAATAGTATTGTATATCAGCATATTTTTCAAATTTCATATTTTTCAGGGAATCTCCCTATTTATTTTTTTTATCAAGAATTTCGTAGGAAACTGTTATAAACCATTATTTATTCATTGAGTTCTGTTCTGTTCAGTAAGAAATAATTTTATTACTTTTGCTACATACAAATTGCTCATAATGGAAAAACGAAAAATTTTGAAATTGGAAGAAATACAAGATATACTTTCGGATCTATCAGACGTTGATGGTGGTGATAGCGAATATGAGTTTTTGGGATGCGACAGTGATACGGATGATGATGGTAATCAAAGTGTTCATATTGAAAGCAGTGATAACGAGGAATTTGATGAAAATGTTGGAGGCGAATCGAGTGACGAAGAAGACAACAGCATAATACGCAAAAACGAAGATGTATGCGGCTTTCCTCGAGTTCTGAAAAGGAAAACACACAAAATATGCAAATTGAAGTTTCTGCTGATGGAACAATTTGGAAAAAAATACAAGAAGGGGGTGCCGTTGGAAGGTTACCAAGTCATCGCATTTTCAAAGATTTACCTGGGCCTACAGCACATGCTAGAAGAAATATTATGGAAGAAGAGATAAGCAGTGCCTTCTTACTATTGATTGATCATCATATATTAGAACATATTAGAAATTGCACTGAAATAGAAGCCTCTCGAGTTTTAGGCAAGAAGTGGACCCTTTCGCAGGAAAAACTGAAGGCCTTTATTGGAATATTGTATGGCCGTGGTGCATACGAAGCAAAAGGTTTGAAATTATCATATTTATGGAACAAAAAGTGGGGTCCTGATTTTTTTTCCGAAAATATGAGCAGGAATGACTTTACGGAAATTTTACGTTTTATTCGCTTTGATAAAAGAAATGAGAGGAGTCAGCGCTTGCAAACGGATAAATTTGCGCTGGTATCAACTGTTTGGGATAAATTTATCGAGAATAGTCAAAACGCTTTCAAACCAGGAGCATTTATCACAGTAGATGAGCAACTGTTTCCAACGAAGGCTAGATGTCGATTTACCCAGTATATGCCAAACAAACCAGACAAATTTGGGATAAAATTCTGGCTGGCTTCTGATGTTGAAACGAAGTATGTTATAAATGGCTTTCCCTATTTAGGAAAAGACGAAAAACGAAATTCGTCAACTCCTCTCAGTGAATTTGTTGTAACAAGACTACTAGAACCTTATATCATGAAAGGAAGGTGTGTGACAACCGACAATTTTTTTACCAGCCTCCCCCTGGCTTCAAAATTATTAGCTAAAAATACTGCATTGGTTGGTACAGTACGTTGCAACAAACGGGAGCTTCCAAAAATTTGCAAAGAAAAAAAAGATGGTATGGAACGTTTTTCAACGCATCTATATGAAACAAATGAATGCACACTTACTGTTTATAAGAGTAAGCCTAACAAAAAGGTTGTTTTATTGAGTACTAAACACAAAGGCGTCAAAATTGATACCAGTTCCAAGAAACTACCTGAAACTATATCTTTTTACAATAAAACCAAATTCGGTGTTGATGTAACTGATCAAATGGCAAGAAAGTATAGTGTGAAATCAGGATCCAGAAGGTGGCCACTTCAAGTATTTTTCAATATTTTAGATTTGGCCGGCATCAATTCCTGGATTTTGTATAGAAGTATAACAGGAAAGAATATTTCTAGGAAAGACTTTTTGTTTCGATTAGCTGAAGAGCTCACATCTGAATATAAGTCATCATCAAGCCAAGGGAGGGCAAGTGAAATTCTCCGTCCAGCAACCCAGAATCCCCGGCCAGTACGTAAATGGTGCCAAATAGGACTTTGTAATAACAACAAGACAACTACAAATTGTGACATCTGTAAGAAATATGTGTGCGGAAAATGCGTGGAAAAAAAAGTTAGTATTTGTAAAGCATGTAAACATGATCATTCTGAATAAAACTGGAATATAATTGATGAGTTTTTATATTTTTATTTTTTATGGGGGTACGAACTTATGCCTCAAACTGAAACGGAAGTTATGCCCCAATTTTTTTTTGACATTACTTATTTGCCCTGTGACATAAATTGATTTTTGGGATATAATTTCATATTTTTTTGGGCATATTTCATAAATAACCGAGATATTAAATCCCTAAATTTTTAATTTCAATGTTATCAATGCGGGGGGCCTTGCCCCTCACACCCCCCGCTTATTGGAAAAACAACCCTTGCTTCGCCTTAGAACCAATTTTTATATATCTCATCAATTCTCTCAAACGATAAAGCATTATAATATAAATGAATAGAACTTGTCATATACAGTCAAATTGACTGGTTTTGGTATAAATAGGTATGTAAATTTGTTGGTATATCTAGTGTTAAAGTCTCCTTTTGTGCATAACTGTTATAATCACGTGTGTAAACAGTGAATCCACACTTTTATGTTACATTATTATTCGGTGCTTTCCCAGTTTAATGCTCAAGCATTCATTTCCTCAATAGCTGGTCACGAACACCTGTAATTCTTCTCGGCTTGTGGTGATTCTATGGTTGTGCTCTTAGCAACTTTCATTGCACTATCATTCTCGATTAATTCAACCCCACCATTAGTAGTTAAAGTTCGTATTGGCTACAGCATCCGAATCTGAACTTTCGGGAGTTTTTGCTGTGTTTTTATCGGCAACAGCATCGTTACTGTTGGCGACAGGATGTTCAGTTTTTTTTTTGGCTTCTCCTCATTATCTTATTTAACAATAGAGTCGCCTGAAGACTTGTAAATAAACTTAGCTGAGATTACCGCACACATTCATACTGTAGCGAGCTTGGGGGTCGCTGGATTAATTATTCACATAAAATAACAGCCGTGACATCAATTTGCTATTTCAAACTTTATTCGTCCGCTAATGACAACACTTTCCGAGCTTCTCTCCTGACTTTTCGTTAGTCATCCCCGGTGACACTTCTCTCACGGGCGACTTATCGTTTTTACTGCTCATAGTCTCCAGTTTTCCAGTACTTTGTTTTGGAAACCTGCCACATGTCCAGCTGATAGTCATACGCGTCACAATACTTTACTTTTATTGTTGTACTGAGCACAAATAACGGTGAAAATTTAACTTTCGCTCCAAAAGTAATTTAGTTACATTACATTGTAGGGGTTCTTTAAGGCTCGCCCAAAGAACCACACATCGTCCTAACCCAACTTCCCTTCCCCAACCGTGCTATACTGTACCCACCAAAGCCTCTTACCTGGACATGAGCATTTCAAAGCACTCCTGCAATCAGTACCTACCTGAAAAATAAGCCCACGGCAAGACCATTATCTTGCCACGGCATCAACCAATACATACCGACCAAACCACTTCGGTTCATCTTACATGAACCATTTAGGAACCCGATCGGCTCAAATTGTCTCCATCCATGATCATCAAACACACGCCAATCTTTATGTGTGTTCTTGTTCCAACAATCGGTTGGTCCAAAAAGACGCGTCGGGCAACTTGCTTGCTTGCACATCTGCAAGCCAAATTTCCGATGATCGATCGCCCAAGCGACAACCGATCATCGAAATGGACACGACCATGATTGTTATTCAAACAATCATGTCCCATGTACCGTTTTGCTAACGCAAACAATCTCCACCCTAGCTCTTGCCATGGTGAACAAATTTTCTGTTGACTTAATATCACGTTGCCTTATGTAAACAACCGATGTTCCCATGTTGCATCAGCTAAGGCAAACAAACGCGCATCTTAGCGTTTGACCGCCGAAATAGCGTTTCTGTTTACATAATAAACAGATACCTATTTCTGCATCCGGCGATCGCCGCTATCGTTTACGACAGCGATGCCTGCAGCCTCTGCTGTTCGCTCCTTTATTTGAAAAGCTGCAGGAATGATCGCTGTCCACCACATCGTTGTCCGCACTTCCAGCGGATGGACACCCCAATCATATCTGCACGGCCACATGGAAATTCTTCCATCAAAACTCAAATCGATCGTTCATTGGTCGTCACCAAAGAAAAGATCGGATTTGCTCCTCCCATATCGGTGGAAATCCATCACCATTGCATCTAGTGGTATGTTGAGTACAACAGCCATCAAGGAGTCAGATTTCTACACGCGAGGAGAGTAGTTAAGAGCCGTAACCTTAAGTGTTACATTTTTTAACACCTTATAGAATTGTCATCATCATCATCATCGGCACTACAACCGGGAACCGGTCTTGGCCTTATTAACCAAGTCCTGAGGCTTGTTAAATTTTCCATAATGATTTGTTTTTTCCGGGCAAGGTCATTAGTCTTGCGCCACTTATACAATTGTCCCTCTGATAAAAGTGGTTTTAGTCGTGAAATGTGGTACAACTAGTAATCTAGCGTGTCGCTGTGGAAAATCATCGTCGCACGCGCAGGCAAAGATAGTTCATTTATAAAACCTAGAGTAAAAGTCAGAACAAAACAAAACTAATTGATGTCACAGTGTAATATTTAAGAACTAGTATCAATAAAGTGCAATAATAATATACAACCAAAAAACCAATGTGTTTCTTTACTTTTGGAATACATCGGAGTGTTTTGCTGGAGGATCTATTCAGTGTGCACAATAGAGTTATGGGATATTGCGCTGAACCTGCGTCCATGTCGACGCGCTAGACGAAACCCCCACAACATAACAATACACTACTCATGAATTTGACCGGATGACGAAAGGGGTTTAGTACAAAACTAGAAAGACTGGCTCGTCGACGGTTTGCCTTGTACCATATCTTATCTTACACCGTATAGGTCAATGGGTAATTGTTCAATTATTTTTACCTTTCATTTATGATCTACTCCACCAGGCCGATTTATTTACGGATGTAATCCTTTAAGATCCATGAATCGCATAAGCATTGCCCATTTACCTAACATTTTAGGACGAATGTCTATATTTCAAACTATCCACAACACAAACTAATCTCTTTTTTGTTTCCACGGAATGTGAACATTGCGATCCCAATCAACTTATGTTTACACAAGTGTTCATTCGTGGTCAACGATACCAAAAATAGTTTTAAATACTTCATTGGCATCGATTAGACGATACTTATTTTATGGGTAGCACAATTTGTCCTGTGAAATGCGCTTATTTGTGGTACCATCACCGAATTTTCCCTGATGTGGGTGTATGGACTCTATGATTTCATTGCTTGTTTATCCATTTCAGATTTTCGACATTTTGACAGGTGACAATAAGTAAGTGTTTATTGAAAACAAATTAACCAATACGAGGGAATTTGCGTTAAGTGAATAACACTACAGTGGGGGCGACCCCTATGTTATTGAAAACAAATTAACCAATACGAGGGAATTTGCGTTAAGTGAATAACACTACAGTGGGGGCGACCCCTATGGTATTTGGGGTTGGTAGTTTTTGTGAGTAACGGAACTATTTGTGGGATTAGGATCGCATATCCTCTCCAAATCAAACACATGGTTAAAGTAGTTCTTCCTGTTATTCTTGCTCTACATTTTGATTAAGCTTCTTTCTTCGTCTCTGAACTTGTTTATCAACTTTTTTGAAGTGTGATTTTATACCTGCGTCCGTGTTCTTTGATACGCCTGCTTTCTCACTTCCAATCATTCATCGTCATTCGGTTACCTACGAGTGTTGCCTAAAATTGAAATGGAAGTAACAATTTCTCTTGCCTCTCACCGAGCCGCAAAGTACACCGGTAGTTTTTTCTGAACAATACTCTACTCAAGGTAAGTGAATTGATTCTAACTTGATTGATAGATACAACAATTGTTGGCATTACAATTCGCGTCCGGAGCACCGTAACGTAAGAACAACACAGATGTTTCTAAGTATATTTTGCATGAGAAGGGCTCCCGTTTTCATTAATTCGCTTGAAGCTGATCTTGGGGCTTAGACCCTTATGTGGATTACGATACCCGTCCCGAATACGAGGCGTCACAATCGTGATTACCATTCCCTGTTCAGTGAATTTCTTCTATGGCTGTTTTGAAAACATTACACCTGAAATTGGTATCGGTACGGCAGATTGAGTGCGAACATTCCATAAGTACAATCATAAATAATTAAGCCCTTTTTGTTGCTATGGCCGTTGTTTGAATTCAATTGCGTATGGGAAATTTCTTTTCTTCCGCAAGAATGGTTATTTACAGGGGAATTTAATCCCATGACAACTTTGAAAAATACGTTTTGTATTGTCGTTGATGTTATGTAATATCATGGAGGGTTCACTATGGACTTGTTGGAAATTTTCTGCTCTCACTTCGGGGGACCAAAATTTGTCATTCTTTCCCAGTATTTGTGTGTTTGCTCGACATTATACCCGAACTGCTCTGCTTCGCCGTTTCGTTCTTATCCCTTAAAATGTAAAAAATGGTATTTCTCAAGTTAAAGGCATTTGAGAAGGGTTAACACCTGTACTTTACTGTTAACCAATAATGTGTATTTCCTAATTTACAATGCAACAACTCGACAACTGAATAAATTGTAACTACGGGCTGCAGGGCAACCCTCGGACACTCATTCTAACCTGAGACCTCTTAAGCGTCAGCCCGACTAGACCCGCAGCGCTCTTAAGTCCTAGTCATGTTTAATTGCAAGCAACTTGCTAACAAAAGTGTTTGCTGGCACATGTCTGCTGCCTATTTTGAGAACAAGGACCTCCAGTATTCATGTAAACGTACAAACATTGATTAATTCAAATGCAATCTGTGAGCATCTGACTTCCCAGTGTAAATCTGAGACTGTTTCGACTCGGCCTACTCTGTTGACTGCAGTGCACTTCCTGTTTGAATACACACGCCTGTGCACACATGCGTCATGTCTCACCTTTCACCTGCGCCCACTGAACCATAACTCCAGTTATTGTTACAAATCCTTACCGATTGCCGGCCTCCCACATAATTAATTGTCCAACAATGTTTGATGGCAATAAATTAAATTTAAAACGCTTTACAAATGTTAAATTAAACAATGACAAGCACAAGGACTCGTTTGCTATGACGACCGATACCCATGTCAGCAAAAATAAAATCGAGTCGAATTTCGGGTGGATGGAAGGAGACGGTCCTTTGAGAATCAGTGCTTCCACCGCAACTGCCGCAACCGTTCAAATATGGCGGAACCTCATCAATCAACCAACAAGGAAGGCACTAACAGCAGCTGATTTGTCTTTTGGCGTTCATTGTTCCTGTCGTGTAACAAGAGCTCGGCCTAGTTCTCGTCTTCGCTGGCAGGATAAGATTTTTCCTTTAACCATGTCGGCATAAATTTTAAAACCAACCGGTTGTCCTTCTGCATAAGCACGGCAGGGGGGTGCAGGCGACGTGACAGTAGCGGAACGTGGAGCGTAATTTTAATAACATGGCCACCATGCGATGGTTAGTGACCTGCAAAATCATGGCATAACGGGTGGAAGACAATGAGGATACGGGCGGAGTGAGGGGGTGGGTTGAGTGAGTTGTTGCGTACATATCCGCGGCACGGCTTGCATGTGACTTTAGTGAACAATCCTGTTCGCTTTTGGTTGGTTTTTGGATATATTTTTTGTCGTGGATGTATATATTTTCGCTTCCCTCCGATGCGAGATAAAGGGTACATCTATTCAACTGCCAGCCCCCATCTATCCATCCATCCATCTAAGTTAGCAGGCCTGTCTCTACAAGGACGATTGCAGATTGCTTGGTTTGGCATTCATTGTTGTTAGAGAATGAAACACACATGCCGCATCGAATAATGGGTGAGCGTCACAATATAGACTGAGTCTATGTTGTCCTGCCCGATTGTCCCACTAGCCAGTCGATTATTGTCATTTTGCGACTCCACAAAGGGAGCGCGCGCCCAGGGTTTTTAGCTGCATTAGCACTTAAAATCTATTTTCGACGATGTTGGCATTTACTGGTAAAATGTGAATAGTTTTTGTCCTTTCCTATTTCGGGAATCGGCTTGCTGCCTGTCCTTGTCACAGCACTTGAA
Organism: Microdon myrmicae; assembly: GCA_963931805.1. Taxonomy (NCBI): domain Eukaryota; kingdom Metazoa; phylum Arthropoda; class Insecta; order Diptera; family Syrphidae; genus Microdon; species Microdon myrmicae. The sequence continues at coordinate 255,997,430 of OZ007497.1, read as the reverse complement.
GTCTTTTGTGTCGTGGTGGCAACTGAAATGTTTGACATTTATTTGTTGGCATTGTTCGCAAAACCGCTGACACTACAACCAGCTCCTATCTGACTGGGTCAGTGGTGGATTGAAATTTAGATTTAGGATTTCGTGTATGCAATTGTCGATTAGATTGAAACGGATAGGATGTAGGCGTGGCTTGAATATGGCATTTGTGTTTTTTGTTTTATTTCATTTTCAGGGACTCCCCTCTTTATTCTAAATTTATCGATGGCAGTAGATTTGTTTTGCATTGACTATCTAAACAAGTGGATACGTTAATTTAGAAACCATGGACGTGATGAAAATAAAGGGAAACTGCCGGGAACCTATTTGAGCAAATAGCCACTAAAAACGTGTAACTTAATTTAAGCTCCTGTGGCATAATGACTTCTTGAATTTAATTTCAGTTCGAATAAATTGCCCCATGTTTACATAGGCATTTTATTGGTCAATCGCATGCTTGTGGGAGGGTCATCTAAGGCAATATTTGTTTAACGTAATGCAAGTCCTATCAGAATTACTACAACCTTAAATATAGTTTCCATCTATTCCTTCACTAAGGAATAAGCTGTTGTATTCCAGAATACTACCCTTATTAAATTTAACACTGAATCTCCTAACACATCCTTAAAAACTTCACTTAACATATATTACATTCTCACTTAATACATACCATTCATAAACATTCACAATATTACCAGTTACAGCACACTTAATAACCTGCACCTTTTTATTTATTGAAAACATAGCAACTTGGATTTTCGTCCGAATTGAATGTGAAAAGTCACAGAAGAAAAAACAGAGGAGAAAAAAAATTCAGTTCATAAAGAGCAGTTGAGATTGGAAGTTAGTAGAGTTTAGTTCTGGCTGTTGGAAGAAGAAGTTTAGTTTGAGAGTTCTAGTTGGAGATTACAGTGGAAGAATTGTTTGAGTTAGCAATTGAATTGTAAGTTTTAGTTAACACAGAATAAAAGAAAAGAAACTATAGAAACCGCCCACATAAGCAAACGATTTTTCAATTCAAAAACGGACAACTTTATATCAAGAATTGAAATCAAACAAAACATGAATTGATGAAAGAAGATTAAATAAAGGAATACTAAAAGGTCCCCGCTCTTCCCTCATCCGAGGAAGCACGGCGCCGGACCTACAACACTGGTGGCAGCGGTGGGATACAACCAAAGGATCCCAAATAAAAAGAAGAAAATAAAAAGAAAAAAAAAACAAGAAAAAAAATTTTTTTTTAACAAAACAAAATTTAAAACAACAAAAAAAAATGTTTATAAGAAGAAGAAAAAAAATAAACATAAAACAACGAAAAACAAAGTAAACAAAAAAATTTAAAAAAAAAAAAAATTTAAAGTGAACACAAGAGAAATAACCAAATAAGAAGAAGAAAAAAAAATTTTTCAAGAAAAAAAAAAACCCGACAAAACTACGAAAAAAAAAAAACAAAACAACGAAGAAAAAAAACATAAAACAACGAAAAAAAAATCCAGCAAAAGACCAGGATATTCAACTTCTAGGGCGTGAAGTCTGCCTGGCAAGAATAACAAAATAATATAAAATAAAGAAAGGAACACAAAGAGGAACTCTACGACACAACAAAGAAGAAAAAAAGGGACAACAATAAGAAATTCAACAAGACTTCTATCAACATCTAGAGTAGTAAGAAATTTTTTCAATATTTTGTTTTTTCTCTCTAAATTTTTTAGGAATATTTTCTACTTGGAAGCTTTCCTTTTTACTAACATACATTTTTTTCGATAGAAATTTCTATCTATATTCTTTGAAAATTCTCTTTTCAGTTTTTCGACGACATTTCCGTTTCTTTTCCTTCTCGTCGAAAATTTTCTTTCTTTTCAGTTTTGGGTCCAAACCATATCGTTTCCATATATATATATTGAATAATAACATAAAGGCCATTTTTTCATAAACCATATTTTTAAGAATTGATAACAAATTTTCGCCATACTTTAATTCAAACTTTCACTATTACGAGTCCATATTACACGAGACAGGCGGCTAGGCAGGGGGAAGAACAAATCCACTATCAACCGATACACATTAAACCCCCTGAAATGGCTCTTTCTGTCGGAATTTCTGATGTTTTCAGAATCGTCCCTACCTTTGACGGGAAACCCTGCGACTTAGGTAAATTTATTTCCGGGGGAGACGTTTTATTTAGATCCATAAAGAAGGCAGACCCGGATATATACGAGACGTTTTTAGAGCTAGTCAAAAATAGACTAGAGGGTCATGCTTACGATCTGATTAGGTATAGCCAAATCGCTAAGTGGGAGGATTTAAAAGATAAACTCGAATCGGAATATAAAGAGGAGCAATCTCGGTCGACGGCACACAATGAGTTGATTTCTCTGAAACAACGCTACAGAGAAACCGTCCGGGAATACGGCGATAGAGTCGCGAATGCTCTAAGGACTTTAAACTCTGCCACGTGTGAAATAACAGCAGACGCGGTGGTTAGGGAATATTTAATAGAAGAAAACATAAAATTGGCCGTACAAACTTTTGAGGATGGACTAAACAACGAACAGCTAAAGATACTAGCTAAAGTCCATGGGGGAAACAATTTAAAACAGTCGATTGCACATGTAGTGTCACATGCCGCTCGAATGGACAACTCTCCCAGGTCATATCAATACAATGAAAAACCTACATTCAATCGTATAGTCTGCCAAACCTGTGGTAAGTCAGGGCATACACAGGACACATGTTATCGGAACATGCAATCCAACTTTTTTCCGAATAGACAACCCATAAAAAGGGAATATAACATTGTATGTAATTTCTGTGGACGGAATAATCACACAGAGAATGAGTGTAGATACAAGATATCTAGGAATGGATCGACTTCAACAAATTACCAACAAGGTACAACAACGCGTAACCCATTCCGAAATAATCCTACAAACTCTGAAAATCGTTTTGGTGAAAATTCTAGGAGCACCAATAGACAAAACGATAGACAAAATGTTCACTTTTCTCGGGTGCAAGAGTCGGAAAACGAGGCCTGACGCCAACCAAAATTTATGGAAGACAGACCAAAGTTTTCTATTTACAGCATTAGATCTTTGGAAATAGATAACGACCATTTTAATGAAGCTCCTAGCCAAATTTACCCTGAGCCCACATACTCCTATAAACCAAGCCATATAAACGAAGATAACCCTGTCCCTAATATAAAGACTCCGATTCATACTCCCATTCTGGAAAACAATTCAGCAACACAGACTGAAAATCCAAAATTTTCAGCAGTATTAAAGACTGAAATCGCTAATATCTCAGATATCCCTATTGACAACGCAGACACTTCAGCAACCAAGACTGAAAACTCAGCAGTATTAAAGACTGAAAATTCGGATCCTGCAGAAAATATACAAACAGAAATCCCTTATATTTCGGCTATCCCAATAGACAACCCCGGCACTTCAGCAACAAAGACTGAACATTCAGCAGTGTTAAAGACTGAAGACCCAATAGTTGCAATAAAAGTCGAAACCCAAGTCAGTTCAGCAGCTAATACTGATGAACAAATCTTTTCAGCAGCAAAGACTGACGGATTAAATGTTTCTACAGCAGATATAACTGAAGAAATAGTTCAAACAGCAAATAGGACTGGGAACCAAGATGTTCTAACAGCTAATAAGTCTGAAGAACTATTCGAATCAGTAAATGAGACTGAGAAACTAAACGATCCATCAGCAGTGAGTAAGACTGAAAAGGTAGACGTTCCGACAGCAGTTAAAGCTATGGACAATGACAACACTAAGCCGAAAACAATAAATATTTTAAACAACGAAAACAAACACAAACACTTACTCAAACACGAAATAATAAAAAATGAAAATAATAATTTAACTAAAATAGGTATTGTAAAGAGTAACTATATAAATACATTACAAGTCTTTTTTTTCAACAAAAAAAATTTATTCCAATGCAAAATACAAAAAAATAAAAGGTTACACCGTCATTTAAATTATTTAAGATCATTTTTCAAGAAGATTTTTGGTAATAATCATCTTTATTCAATCATCATAGTAATAGGCCCAGAAAGGTTTTGGAAACTTTTCCATAAATTTAAGGAAAAGATAAACACATAACCAATGGCCTTTGTTTTATTATTCAATATATATGAAATAATCTAACAATTGTAGGAAATGACGGAAATGAAAAAAAAAAAAAAAAAAAAAAAAAGTTAATGAGGGGGACGAAAGAAAGAAAATTTTAGAGGTAATATATATTGGAAATTTTAGAATTTATATATATTCGAACGGAAAAGGAAAGAAGGGAAATTTTAGAGATACGGAGATGAGAATTTTGAAACAATAATATTAATATTATATATTTAATATAATAAGTAATAATGATTTTTAGATAAGAAAAGAAAAGGTTCCAAGGAGAAATATTTAAATTTAGTTAATATATAATGTAAATAGACTATTTTGGACTATTTTTCTAGTATTAAGAACTTTTTGATTATTGTAACCTTTGATGAAAGATTAATTTTGAAAACCTTTGTAATGTAATTGAACGAAAATCCAAGTTTTTAATTAATCTTAATTTAATATATAGTTACTAGAAAATTATTCTCTTCAAGGATAATTTTCTTTCTCGAAGAAGGGTGGGATGTTGTATTCCAGAATACTACCCTTATTAAATTTAACACTGAATCTCCTAACACATCCTTAAAAACTTCACTTAACATATATTACATTCTCACTTAATACATACCATTCATAAACATTCACAATATTACCAGTTACAGCACACTTGATAACCTGCACCTTTTTATTTATTGAAAACATAGCAACTTGGATGAATGTGAAAAGTCACAGAAGAAAAAACAGAGGAGAAAAAAAATTCAGTTCATAAAGAGCAGTTGAGATTGGAAGTTAGTAGAGTTTAGTTCTGGCTGTTGGAAGAAGAAGTTTAGTTTGAGAGTTCTAGTTGGAGATTACAGTGGAAGAATTGTTTGAGTTAGCAATTGAATTGTAAGTTTTAGTTAACACAGAATAAAAGAAAAGAAACTATAGAAACCGCCCACATAAGCAAACGATTTTTCAATTCAAAAACGGACAACTTTATATCAAGAATTGAAATCAAACAAAACATGAATTGATGAAAGAAGATTAAATAAAGGAATACTAAAAGGTCCCCGCTCTTCCCTCATCCGAGGAAGCACGGCGCCGGACTACAACAAAGCATTGAAATGGCTTCTTGGTTTAGGTTGAGCGAAGGAGAAGAGGGCTGCTATTTGTGGGTTTTTGGAATGACGAAAATTGAATATTCGAGTTGAATCATTACATTGATTTGTGCAATGTTCGAGAAACAGATCTATTCGGATGACGGTTGTCCATCTCACCATCACAATAAATGGACGCATTTGATCTTCGGTTGCGTCACAGTTTATTGTACGAGAGTTGCCTCTTATGTTTCGGGATTTGGCAACCCTAGTGTTGCAATCCGGTAATTGACAGCTCTGTCGTAAAGTTGGACATTTTTGAGGTAATACGCACTCAGAACGTTTTGGCATACGAGCGCTATTTGTGTTGTTTACAGTAACTTAAAAGATTCATCTCGGCCCAAAAATGGAATTAAATCGTCAACATTTTCGTGCGATTATTTTTTACAACTTTCGGCGTGGATTAACTCAGCAAAAGTGCATGGATGAACTTAATTCAATTTTTGGCGATGAAGCTCCATCACCAGTGTTTATCGATGGTATGGTGAATTCAATCGTGGTCGTAGTTCACTCCAAGATGAATTTCGTGAAGGTCGTCCAAAATCAGTTGTTGTTCCGAAAACCATTGATGCTGCGCGCGAACTGATATTGGAAGATCGTCATGTGACCTATCGTGAGATTGAGACAACCTTAGGCGTTAGTGGGACCAGCATACATTCAATATTGCATAAACATTTGACTGTCAAAAAAATTTGTTCGCGTTGGATCCCACACAATTTGTCAATCGCCCAAAAAAAGGCTCGTGTCAATTGGTCGAAAGAAATGCTCTAAAAATACGGTCGCGGTGCTTCGAAACACGTCTATGACATCGTGACAGGTGATGAATCGTGGATTTACGCGTATGAGCCCGAAAGTAAACAGCAGTCGACTGTCTGGGTGTTTCAAGATGAGCCAAATCCAACAAAAGTTGTTCGCGCACGAAGCACTTCCAAGCAAATGGTCGCCTGTTTTTTTCGGAAAAACTGGACATGTTGCAACTGTACCACTAGAACAACGCAGAACAGTCAATTCTGAGTGGTACACAACCATTTGTTTGCCAGTTGTCTTCCAAGAAATCAGGAAAACCAACCGCCGAAGACGGATCACTCTTCACCACGACAATGCGATCACACATCGGCTGCGACAACTGCATTTTTGAGCACCCAAAACATCGATTTGATGTGTCATCCGCCGTATAGTCCTGACTTGGGACCGAATGACTTCTTTTTATTCCCGTACATAAAAAACAAACTGAGAGGTCAACGTTTTTCGACACCTGAAGAAGCGGTTGCTGCATTCATATGTTGGAGATACCTCAATCAGAGTGGCAAAAGTGCTTCGACAATTGGTTCAAACGCATGCAAAAGTGTATAGATCTTCATGGGGAATATTTTGAAAAACAATAAAGTGATTTTCGATGATCAATATTTGTTTTTGTTCTCTAATCCCGAAATATAAAAGGCAACCCTCGTATCACACTAGAACGAATTTAGCAATGTCTCCTTCGACTGAAGAACAAATACCATTATATTGGTAAATGTATATTTTGTAGTTATGAATCGTTTAATATAATCACATTGACAGTACCAATTTCGTATCGCATTCGCTCGTTTTCTTTTGGGAGCGGAACACCTGCCTTGGGCATTTGTCTACATTAAGCTCAAGACAATTCTTCCTTGATCACAACGAAAAGTTGTCCAGGTCTATCTGGAGAAGGAAAAAATCAGGCGGAGAACAAATTGTTTAGAAGAATTTAGTGTCGTCGGCGTAAACAGAGATTTAGGAACGCCTGGTAATCATATCGGTCGTTTATTGTTAATATGAATAGCAGGGAATCTAAATGACTGCAGAAGTGGCAAGAAAAGGATTGGAAGGAACAGCTTCATTGCCGTTCTCTAGGACTAAGAGTGTGCTGAAGTAAATTCAACTAAATTACTGGTGGTAGATTTACCACCGAGAAAGCCGTGTTGCCTGGGTGAAATTAAGGATTTATAGGGGAAGCATAACCTTTGGTACAGAATGCTTTCAAAAATTTGGAGATGTTGGAAATTTTGGCGATAGGAAGGTAGTTTGAGACATCGCCTTTGGATCATTTTGTATACATGGGGGTGATGAACGAGGTTTTCCAAAAATTTGGGAATTACCCTTGACAAAACGACATATTGAAAATAATCGAAAGAGGGGAAGAGAGAACGAATGAGCATTTTCTAGTTTAGTTTAGTTTAGTTTAGTTTAGTTTTTTAGTTTAGTGAGGGCAGAACCCTCATATATTCAGCTTAGTACAAGCGATAAAACTTAACAACTATCTTAAAACTATATATAGGGATATAAACTATGGTTAAAAAAAAAAAAAAAAGAAGAGGTGCTGGCTTTATCCATCAATTATCACTCATTCATTCACCTCTCTTAGTACAGGATGTAAGAGTGTAGACGGGGAGTGGGCGTGGTCAGGAGGGGAGAGAGAGGAGATGAAGTTTGAGAGCACCAGAGGTAAAGTTGAAATCGAAGGAGGTAGGGTAGGAGTTTGCACGCCGCAGCATTCGTGAAATGGGTTCATTAGAGCCGTAAGAAGTGTGGTGGGTGGGCTGATAGAAGAGATGAGGGTTTCGCATGTTACGGGGGTTAGTCTGAAGTGGAATCATGGAGAGTAAGCTTAGGCACTTGATTGTGCCTGAAAGGAGACGGTGGATGAAAAGGATATCGGCATGAGTTCTGCGCCCCTCAAGTGTGTTGAAGTTGATCAGATAGATCCGGCTTGTGTATGGGGGGAGAATCCGAGGATTCGCCCACTTCAGTCCGCGGAGGGCAAAACGCAGAAAACGACGTTGCACGCTTTCGATTCTGCGTACATGGGACGAGTAGTATGGAGACCAGACCTGACTGGCGTATTCAAGAAGGGGACGGACGAAGGCTATGTAGAGAGAACGGGAAACGTAAGTATTAGAGAATTCTTTAGACCAGCGTTTCACAAACCCAAGGACAAAGTTGGCCTTGAGAATAATATCATCAATATGCGGGATGAAGCTAAGCTCCCAGTCAAATAAAATCCCGAGGTCGCGTATCGAGGGTACAGAAGATATCTGCTGGTTTAGCAGGTATTAGGAGCGCGGGGGGGGGGGGGGGGGGGCAGGGGACTTAACAAGTGATGGAGTGACATTTGACAACGTTGAGTTCAAGGCAGTTATTACGGCGCCAAGTTGAGAAGCTGTCGAGGTCCGTTTGGAGAAGTGAGGAGTCGAGAGGAGAGATGATCGTTTTGTAGAGTTTGACGTCGTCCGCATAGAGGGATATGGATGAGTATTTAATAATGGAGTCAACATCATTGATGGTAAGGATAAATAGGAGGGGATCTAGATGGCTGCCTTGCGGAACCCCTGACGTGGGAAGAAAAGGATTGGACAGGGAGGGTCTGAATTTGACACGGTAGGATCGATCTTTCAGATAAGAAGATAACCACTTGATCAATAGGGGTTCTAAACCTAGGGAGGACAGATTAAAAAGGATGAGATTATGGAAGATTTTGTAAAAGGCCTTGCTGCAGTCGGTGGTGATTACATTGACTTCGTTGCCATTCTCTAAGGCACGGAGAGTGTGGGATGAGAACTCGATCACATTCGTTGTGGTCGACCTACCCGAAAAGAAACCATACTGGTTGGATGAGATGATGGATTTACAACGGAAATATAACGCGTTGTAAAGAATTCCTTCGAACAGTTTGGAGATATGAGACAGTTTGGCGATGGGACGGTAGTTACTTATATCGTTTTTAGGTCCCTTTTTATGTATGGGGGTGACATAGGAGGATTTCCAAATACTAGGGAAGATCCCTCGTGAAAGGGATAGATTGAATATCTTTGAATTCGGGGGGGGGGGGGGGGGGGAGAGAAGTGGAACATTTCTTTAAAAATACAGCCGGGAGTCCATCGGGCCCAAGGCTGAACTCGTCTTTGAGTAAGTTTAATTTCTCCTCAACTACGTGACGCTGAATAATTTGTGAGGTGAAGGGGCGGAGGGAGAAATCGGGCAAGTCTTTGAAGTGAGACGGATTGGGTTCGAAGGAGATGTCTGTGTAGGATTTATGGAAAAACGAAGCGAATAGATTGGCAGTACTTAGGGGGTGGGTTGAAGTAGTCGCGCCATAGGAAAGGGAGTTAGGATAGGCGTCTGATTTACGTTTGTAGTTTCTGAAGTGGAAGAAAGATTTGGGTCATTGATCAAATTAGATTGTGTTTTTGTGAGGTACTTGGTGTAGAGGGAGTTGTGGAGCTCGGAAAATTTATAAAAGGAACCGAGATGGTTGGAGTAGTTTTGGAAGGAACGCGCTTTGAGGAAAATGTTCCACAAGTTATTTCTCTTGTTTCTAAGAGCGCGGAGTGTGCGGTTGTACCATGGCGGCGATGAAACCGATGACCTGTGACGAGAATAGGGGACATATAACGCGTCGGCGTAGTAGATCTCCTTATAGAGGGTGGCAGTAGCTTCTTCTACCTCCAAATAATCAAAGCGAAACGCTGTTTTGCTAAGATGCTCATTTAAAAGACGGAAGTTAGCTTTGTGGAAGTTGTAGGAAAAGCTGTCATGAGGTAGAGAAGGATGGGTTTCATGATCAAGATATATGGATAAGAGCAACGGGGGGTAGTAATTATCAATGGTGGAGAGGGGGCGTGGACTAGGCTCAACTGAGGACTTGTGTGGATCCGTTGTGAACACGAGGTCCAGTTGTCTCCCCATATGATTTTTGACATTGCTTACTTGGTGGAGGCATGAGTCGGTGAGACCGTTTATAAAAATACATTCCTTGGAGCTAGTGGGGTTTGAGACGTAGAAGGCTTGTTCGTCAGCCAATGTCCATTGGAGATGGATGAGGTAAAAATCGCCAAGAACGACGATATCGTCTAGGGAGGCGCTTAGCTCGGTTAGGGTATCTACCGCTTCTATTGCGAGTTCGTATGACACGCTGGGTCGCGAAGGAGATATATAGAAGCAGATAATGAAAAGAAACTTAGGGCGCTTGTCGATTTTTATTGCGACGTAGTCAAGATCCGGAGAAGAAGAGATGGCAATTAGAGACGATCCTAAGGAATATAGCCGAGAGACCATTAGACCCGAGGGTGAATTCGTCTTTATGGTGGGTTTATTTTGTTGTCAATCATCGGTGGATCAATAAATTGAGCGAGAATCGGACCATGGGAGAAATTTGGTGAATATTTGAAATAGGTGAGTTCGGGAACGAAAGAGTATTCAGTGAAGAATTGTATGAAAAGGGTGCCGAATAGGTTCCCAATGACATGTGAGTCCGTTGAGATTTCCAAATTAGTTGAGAAGGAGATGGGATAATCATCGTATTTACGTTTGTGCTTAGTATTAATTTCGAAAAAAGTGTTTGAGTCAGTTATTAGGTTGACCTGAGTTCTGGTAAAGTACATTATAGAGTTCGTTGAATTCTGTTAAATTTCCTTGTTGGCTTTACCGCTCCCCGAATGACGATCAACCAACGACATTTTCGAACATCTTTCGCGTACCGTCGACTGGATACAGATCAACCACCTGGCTTCTATAAATTGTCGTCCTTCGTGATTTTAATGTGCACAATTCCTGGTTGATACATTCTAATAGAACCGACGAGGCTGGAAAGCTGAGATGTTCGCTGTTAGCCGCAATTTAACTCAACTCGTGAGGAAACCTACGCGAGTGCCGGATGCCCGAGGTGATTATGCAAACACCCTGGATCTATTCTTGACATCTAAGCCGAACATTTATACCGCCACTTGGAAACTCAGATCACTGCTTGGTCTCGCTCGCGCAACCACTTGCAGTCCGAGCGAATAACCGACCTAAGCAGGCTCGCCATGTACGGAGGTAACTGGGACGATTTGCGAGATTTATTCACACCTTTCCCTCGTCAGAGGTGTGCTTCGTAAACTCAGAATTTAACGCATGCGCGCCATTGGTCACAAATATTCTTCTACAGTTTGGATTTCAGCAGTTTACTGATTGCGTTCCAGCTCGCGTTGCCGGAATGCAGTCTTTTGTTAATTTCCTTCGACATTTCGTTACTGGCCGTCAGTATTGTTCCCAGATATTTAAATTCTTTAACTTTTTTAAATGTCTTGCCTCTGACCTTTATGTGTCTTCCCTGAGTTCGTTACCACCCGTCTGAATTGTCCCCATATATTTAAATTGTTTAACTTCTTCAAATATCTTGTCTCTGAGGTTTATATGTGTTCCGTGAGGTGCAGCTGTTCTCGCCGTAATCATGTATTTTGTTTTGTCTTCATTTATTTCTAGGTCCACCCCTTCTGCCGCTTGCATGATGATTTCACTGTTTTTACTTACAGTTTCTAGGTTGTCGCCCAAAACGGCGATGTCATCCGCATATGCCAGCACTTGTGTGACCCCGTTTAGGGATCATCCGGCCATGTTATCGTCTTGTGCCTTTCTGATAACATACTCGAGCACAAGGTTAAAAAGACATGGTGCGTGGCCATGCCCCTGTTTTAGTCCGTCCCGGATTTCAAATGGTTCTGAGAGGTGGTTTTCTTTTCTAAATCGCTCCTTATTTTCGTTCATGCAGATTTGAATGGGGGCGGCATACATTTTCGGGATTCCCAGCTCAACTAAAATATTGTGACGCATATGACAATCAGTACTAGAATATTCGAGAAAGTCCGAAACAAAGTACTAGAATATTCTATAAAGTACTGGAAAACTAGAGACTAGGAACAGTAGAACATTCAAGGCTATGGGACGGACGGAAACGAAACGCCGAATCAGAATGAGGAAATGGTATAATTACGTCGCACACAGATCATGGAGACAAGTAAAACGTAAGAAGTAAGCAGAAAGACGCGATATGTACGGAAGCGATACGTAAAGAAATCGTTAAGCGTACGGTAAAAGTGACGGTTGTTATTAACGGACTAATAAAGTGTTAGATTAATTCAAAATCAATTTAACGGCTCTTATTTATTAAAAATAATTAATCCAGCGAACCATAAGCTCGCGTCGTAGGCTTTTTTGAAGTCAACGAACAGTTGGTGAACCGGCTCTCCGTATTCCCACTTCTTTTCCAGCAGTTACCTTGTTGTGAACATTTGGTCGCTTGTTGATCGGATCCTACGGAATCCACATTGGTAATCTATCAGTATTTCTTCTGCGTACGGTGTGATTCTCGCCAGTATGGCATTTGTTAATGTTTTGTATGCGGTTGGGAGCAATGATATTCCTCTGTAGTTGTTGCAGTCAGATCTGCCACCTTTTTTGAAAATGGAGACGACTATTGAGGTTTTCCATTCTTCCGGAGTGAATTCCTTATCCCATATTGTTTTGATGAGTTCGTGGATCTTTCGAGCGGTTGCCTCTCCTCCATGCTTCATAAGCTCTGCCGGTATGCAGTAGACTCCGGAAGCCTTGTTGTTTTTCAATCGATTTATTGCGTCTACAACTTCGGACCTGAAGCTCGGCTGTATGTATGTCTGATGCGTTTATTTGTGGTTGACGGTTGGGCAAGTTGAGCAGATTTTTAAAATACTGTTTCCATCTTGTCACGATATTGTTTGTTTCTGTAACCAGACCTCCCTCGGAAGCCATTTCTAATTGAATTTATGCTAGCATACAGAGCTCTGATGTTCTTTGCTCTGGTATTTTCTAGGATTTTTTTGATCCGAGTCTTCTCCCATTCGCGTTTTTTTTGCGTTTGAAAAGTTTTATTATCTCTTTCCGAATCGTTGCGTATCCTTCTGCGTTGACTTCATCATATCATTCTAAGTGGATCACTTTGAGACGTTCTGGTTTACATAGCGTTCGAACATTCCAATTGCTGAGGCGTATGTCGCGCTTTTTTGTTTTTCCATACGTCTTCTTTTTGCCGGTCCGGTATTTTCTTGATGATTTGTTCCCTTATGGTAGTGTGGGCTCATCACACCTACGCCTACCGGGTTTTTCGTGGGAAAGTTTTGTGTATATTGATTATTCATTTTTGTTCCCACGAGTCTTGGGGTTTCAAACAGTCCGCCGTATCAGAACCCCGTTTTGAAATGTTAATGTCTGCTTATAGCTCTGATTCAACCCGGTGTCAGAGAGGCGCCGTTATAATACAGCCGATATACGCTGACTGCAAACCATCCAATGGACAGGATGACGCGCAACACCCTGCATTAGAGGTGGTAGATCTTTGTGTGTTACTCCGCGCTAGCCTGTCTGACATGAGTGAGCCTACTGGAAACATATGCTTCCGCCAGCATAGTCTGATTGATTCATTGTCGTTAAAGCTCCCCCACCACATCAAGGTTTCTACAAGCGGGGGATTACCAGTCATGATGCGTTTTAAGAAAAGGGTCGGATTCATTGCGTCTAAGATACACATCGCAAGCGTGAATCTCTTCCAAACCGGAACCCAAACAATATATACCTTTTCACAAAAATACGCACAATTTGCTTCTAAAGCAAAGTAAGACAGCTAACAAATCTGAAAAGGAAAAAAAATATGTCATTGACAGACGCCATTAAAAAATATGGCCAGAGACATCTATGTGTGAAATCGGCAATTACATAGTTGCCAACCCGATAGTTCATACGATTCTGCGGGGTGGGATGGCAAAATGTTGAAACAGATGACGTATATCGATTTGGGGGGTAGTTTTTGACAAAGACATAATCGAGTAGTTGGCTGTTGGCTCTAGTTTATCTCTTTGCACCTGAGTTGCTGTTGCTTTGTAGTGTTTCGATAAATTGTTGTACTTATTGTTCTTCACATTGTTGAAGTTTTTCGTTTAATTGAATTTGATTGTCAAGGTCTTTTCTGAATTGCATCCAATCTCAGTTGTACTGGAGTGTGGTTAGACGTGAAATCAACAATACTATGTCTTTCGATGTAATTCGATGCCACTCCTTTGCAATAAAGAGATCGACCAGGTCAGGCGTTTTGTTGCTATCAGTAGGCCAGTATGTTGATGAACAAGATGAATCAAATTCGCGCTTTGCTTTTTTATGGCTGTAAGCAATTTTTTACCTTTGCCTGGAGTAACCAACCTTGACCCCCAACCAGTGTGGTTGGCATTAAAATCTCCACCAATTACAAACTTTGTTCCGAGCTTCTTGAAGATCCGTGAATTATTGTTTTGAAATTGTGTGTCTAGTGGGGCATTATACAGCACCTACGTTTAAATCAGCCCCATTAAGGTTAATAGTAACAATGGAGGTTTAAATAAAAGTATCTGTTATCTTGGATGTGGTGTATACATTGTGTGGGATAAAAAATATTCACTTTATCAAACTTTTCATGACTAACTCTCTTTTATTCTTTGCTCACCCTATCAAGACTGCCCTGCTCGGATTGATTAAACAAAATTCAACTGGTCTCCATTGTCACGATGTTTATGTCAAATTCACCTCCATCATTTTCATCCACACTGGGCCGTCCTAACTGGATATTTGACTGGCCTTCTTGATATTGGAACGCGGCCTTCCTGTTTTCATTGAAGTTCCGTTTATTTTCGGGCTGAATGCGTTCGATATTCTCCTTTGCATGTTTGGGGAGTTGTTCTCGTTGGTCGTCGAATGAAGCAATCAATTCTTCCCCCAGAAGCTCCTTAATCTGCGGATCGTCCTACAAACGACTGTCGACTCCGAACATTAAACGCAATGTTGACATCCCTATGTTCCGATGAGGCGTGGCATTGTAGCATCTTTGTACCGTGTCCAGGTACCACTTACTTGATTTAGGAGCTGATTCCTTTGTCAGGTGTGGTATTAGGGTGCCGTTCACCCTTTCAACTTGACCGCTGGCCCTTGGTATCCCCGTAGTTGCCAGAACGTGCTCAATGCCCTCTTCGTGCCCAATAGCTCTCGAACTCTTTTGAAGTAAACGCGCGGTAGCCCTGTCGGAAATGATCCTCCGAGGATTTGCAAAGATAAATGACTGCCTTCGCAAATGGTAAATGACTTCTGCACATACCGTCAATTTTGTGCCATACAGCCATATGTACTTAGAAAAAGCGGCCACAATGACCAGGATGTGCGCGTAACAACTTGGTTGACGCCAGTGGACCGAGGGGCACACTACCCTTTCTTTACAGGATTCAGGAATCCTTGTCGTTTTCCTCGGTTTCCCCCGACCAGTATACACGAAATACAGTTCCGATTTACGTTTTCAATTGTACCCCTTAAATCAGGTATCCAGCAATTATTCTGGATCAGCGCCTCTGTCTTATTGATCCTAGAAATGGCTTCGTTCACGGGCTTTTCGTATCACCTATAGCTGCATTAACTTCTGTATCACAACGCGCATCTCGTCACCAACATCTTTATATAATAAACCACGTTGCAAGATAACGCAAAGATCCTTCTTGCTCATCGTCATGGTAAAGGCTATACAATCTGTTACAATCATGTAATGTATACCCGGGAGATATACTCGGAATCGCCGAATATTGGCAAAACTTCAAGCTCATAGCTCGAATACATCTACTCCACCAGCGTTGCTTTACCGCTAGCGAAGTATATTGGATGCAGCAGCCGATTGTTTTCGTCACGTTGCAAGAGGATGACTCCGTATCCATTCTTCGATGCGTCCGTATGGAATTCCGTCTCAGCTCCTATTCGATACAAATTAAACACAGATCTTTGGCTTAGGCACATCTTGAGTAGTTCGAAAGGTTCTTTTTCGTCGTGTCCAACATTAAATTTGACATCTGCTCATAAAAGGTTTGATAAAGGTCGCGCAATCCTTGAGTAGTCAATAATGAATGTCCTGAAGTATCCCCTCAGTCCCAAAAAAGCTTGCATTTGTCGAAAATTCTTAGGCTCGGAAAGGCGTCTAACCGCTTCAGCTTTCCGCTGCGTCGGCCGGACGCTTCCGTGTTCGATAATGGGGCCTAGGAATTCAACACGTCCTGTCAGGAAGCAACATTTCTTCCAGTTGATATTCAGCCCAGCCCTCCTTGCCGTGTCAAATACGCCTTTTAATTTTTTCAGCGCGATTGTTCGAAAGAACAATTAGGTCATACATGTACATTAAGACATACCCGTCCCGAATGGCGTCTCGAAATATGACATTTACATATCGCTGGATAACTGATGGTGAATTACACATGCCAAAAGGGACACACAGGAACTCGAATTGCCCATCTGGAAAAATAAATGCGCGTGAAAGAAACCGTTCATCAAGTTGAGTGCACTGAAGATCTTCGCGTCTTGCAGTTTATCCAGTTGGTCCTCGATTACCGGCAGGGTATATCTGCCTCGGATAATTTTTTATTCAGAAGTCGATATTCAACGCACAATCGGTGGGTTCCGTCTTTTTTCTTGACTAAAACAATTGGGCTGGCATAGTCAGATGATGAGAGTCGAATGATGTCCTGGTTCTGCCATCTGGGTATTTGATTGTTGACTATGTGCCTTTCATTGGGCGCAAGGCGCCTTGCCTTTTGATATACTCGTACTAGTTCGTTGTTTTTTAATATGAGTCCCATACTCACTGTTGTCTCCAACGTCTTATTGGGCCTTTAATTTTCTATGCACGTCATTATTTTTTCCCTCGTACTCTCGTCTTCCATGTGAGAAAGATCAGTCTTAACACAATTCCCTTCTTCGAACACGCTGATCTGCAAAATCTCCGGTAATTCTTCAGCATCGTTATCAGGATTAATGTTAATTGTACCTTTTGATTTTGGGAATTTTGGGTGTATACGAACCAAATGAACATTCGGCTTGTTTATCACGTGTTGGATTTCATTCATGACATTCATGGGATTGTATATGAATATGTATGGGGGACATACCGAGAATCTCAGAACACTGAGGAACCGAAAAATGTGGGCCTGCAGTAATATAACACTAAGAACAGTGGTGTTTTCTAACAAGCGGGGCGTTCGCTGGTGGCTTTTTTTTTTTTTTTTTGATGCGTCAACGGATGTGGAATCTTCATAGATACCAGCAGCCCGTGCTACTAGCATGCACGATTGGTGTACCTGTAACGACGGTTCCAAGTCGCACGCCTGCGCACTAAACCACACCCACGCTCCCGTCAACCACTCTCCCCGCGGGACTGCCGTTAGGTATTACTTCGCGGGGCTGGTTAGCTTTATGCTTTTTTAAGCTGTTCTCTCCATGTCGGCTATTTGTGCTTGCCTTACTTTCTCGATTCTTCTAAGTTCGAGTTGCACTTTGGTCACATATGCGCTTATCTCCACCCAGTTATCCTCGGAGCATAGCATCTGCTCTATGAGATCTTGTGGGCCTGGGGGATTGGGTCTTCCTTCGTTGAAGCGTCTACAGTGGAACACCACATGCTCCGTATGTTCCTCTTGGTTTGGACACGCTGGGCACAACGGTGAGCTGCTCTGTCCAAAACGGTGCAGATATTTGCGATATCCACCATGGCCGGTCAGGAACTGGGTAAGATGGTAGTTGCAGGCACCGTGGTCTCTCTTCATCCAGGTGGCGATAGATGGGATTAATTTGTACGTCCATCTGCCTTTCGTAGTGTTGTCCCACCGAGTTTGCCATATGGTTAATGAGGTTGCTTTCTCTTCCTCCTTGATCTCCTTGATTGCTGTTGGTTCCAGTTGCCTTGAAGTTCTCCTGTTGTAGATTCTTAACATCTCGTCCGCAAGGATATCAATTGGAACCATTTGGGCTACGACAAAAGCAGGCTCGTCCGAGATGGTTCGGAAACCGCTGATGGTTCTGAAGGCACAGAGTCTATAGACTGACGTCAGCTTTCTTCTCGCTTCCTTCGTCGTCAGTATACTGGCCCAAACAGGGGCGGCGTATAGTAGGACCGAGGTCACTACTCTAGACATCAAGATTCTTCGTGGATATCCAGGTCCTTCGATGTTTGGTAGTATTCGAGCAAGTGCTGCTTGCAGCATTGACGCTTTTTTGCTAGAATACTTGACATGCTCTTTGAATTGTAGCCTGTTGTCGATCATAACTCCTAGATATTTTATTGTATCCTTCGATCTAATAATTTGATCTCCGACCCTTATATTCATATATTCCACCTTTTTTTGGCTAGTTATTAAAACCGCCTCTGTTTTGTGGTCTGCTAGCTCGAGACCAGCGGATACCAGTCATTCTTTGACTTTCACCACTGCCTCGTTAGTAGCTGCCTCTATCTCATGAATATGTTTTGCCACTGTCACAAGGGAAATGTCGTCCGCAAAACCTATCAACTGGATCTGTTGTGGCAACACCAATCGCAAAACGCCATCGTACATGATGTTCCATAAGAGGGGTCCCAGAACTGATCCTTGTGGAACTCCCACTGAGACGTTGTGGTATTTTACACCATCGTCTGTTGCATACCTCAGCTTCCTGTTAGTGAGATAGCTGGAAATTATTCTCTGGAGGTAGTGTGGGGTGCCCATTCCTTGAAGCGCTCTATTTATGACTGGCCATTTTGCCGAGTTAAAGGCATTCTTTATGTCCAGTGTAACAACTGCACAGTATTCCTTTGTGCCCCAGCGCCATCTCCCTCCACTTATTGCCTCCGTCGCAATGTCAACTACTCTCTTTATGGCATCGACGGTGGAGCGCGATTTTCTAAACCCGTATTGTTGGTTCGATAGTGCTGCTTTTTCTTCTGCTACGGTTAGCAGTCTTTCGTATATCATCATCATCATCATCGGCACTACAACCGGGGACCGGTCTTGGCCATATTTAGCAAGTCCTGAGGTTTGTTAAATTTTCCATAATGATTTGTTTTTGTTTCCGGGCAAGGTCATTAGTCTTGCGCCAGACTTGCGTATATCACTCTTTCCAATATCTTTCCCATAGTGTCTAGAAGGCATATTGGGCGATATGATGAGGCTTCTCCAGGTGGTTTTTTACTTTTGGTAGGAGCACCAAGTGTTGCAGTTTCCAAGTTTCTGGAAA
Organism: Microdon myrmicae; assembly: GCA_963931805.1. NCBI lineage: Eukaryota > Metazoa > Arthropoda > Insecta > Diptera > Syrphidae > Microdon > Microdon myrmicae. The sequence goes on along the minus strand of OZ007497.1, from coordinate 255,978,283 downwards.
GACACCTTCCTCTAGACACGTTTGCATGGTGGTTATAAACATGTCCGGTCGACTTTCACCGCCTTGTTTGGAATTCCGTCAGGACCCGGCGCTTTGCCGCGCTGTATCCTCCTGCATGCTGACTGTAGCTCGTCTGCCGTGATTCTCGGGATGTCCTCCACCACTGTCTCGCTTATTAAGTCGTAATGTGGGGATGTGCCTTGTGGAAATAGTTGGTTTACTATTGACCTCAGCATTTTTGGGCATGATTTCTGCAGGGAACTGGAACCCTTCAGCTTACTCATTACCATCTTGTATGCCGTATGGCGTACCCCATGGATTTATATCGGCTCCTTCGCTTAGACTTTTGAAGTACCTTGTTTTGCTGTCTTTGATCGCCTTTTGTAGATTGCGCCGTGCTAACCGGAACTCGTCCAAGTGCTCTTGGAAGTTGGCTGTCCTCCTAGACCGCTGCACTTTGCGTCGGGCTTGTAGACAGCGAGTCCTGAGTGCCTTTATTTCCTCATTCCACCAATAACAAGGTGTAATAAATTCTCCGTTAGATCGCCTGGGCATGGCTACATCGCACGCTGTCGTGACAGCACGGATAAGTTGGTGTGACTGGGCTTCGGCTGTTTCAGCATTGGTTACATCGTTGGTACTCAATATTAATTCAAAGGAGTCTTTGTCAAAAAATGTGTCTTTCCATTTCGGGCCACCTACGGAGACTCCTTCTACGTTTGTTTTGTTGTATATTGACTATAATGGCCTGATGGTTGCTGTGTGTGTATTCCTCGCTGACCCGCCATTTTAACTTACGTAGGAGGGAGTTGCTCGCAAAAGTGATGTCGATGACCGATCCTCTTCCTCCATTACGGTATGTATTTACCCGCCCGTTGTTTGCAATGCCGATGTCCAGAGATGCAAATGTTGCCAACAGCATACGGCCTCTAGTGTTTGTTGATCGGCTGCCCCATACCACTGCCCATGCGTTGAAGTCGACGGCTATAATCACTTTAGGCCTTCCTTGGGCATCTGTCACCAAATTGTCCAACATGGCCTGGTATTGCCTAAGGGACCAACTCGGCCTGGCATAACAGCTGTAAAAATGTATGCCATTAATTTTTGCCCTGACAAAGCCCTCGGCTTGTTTGTAGACGTCTTGAAACGCATGTCTTCCACCTAACCATATAGCTGCGCTATTTGTTTTGTGGCTCACCCATATGTTGTTGCTGAGAGCCTTATACGGTTCGCTGATGAGAATGACGTCAGCTCTCTCCTCCCTAGCTGTTTGTTTCAGGATGTCCTGAGCTGCCTCATAGTGATTGAGATTAATTTGGATAATCTTCATATTTGTTTCCCTGTGATTGCTCTCCTAAATACAATGCATTTACTGCTGCCAGCTATATGCTTCGCCTCGTCTGGGTGGTCCTTTTTACAGAACATGCATAGGGGATCCCTCCTACAGTCTCTTGCTATGTGACCCTCAGTTCCACATCTTCTGCATAGCTTGGACCGGTCTTCATCGCACTTGCATTGTTTGGCAATGTGTCCGAACTCAAGGCATTTGTAGCACTTTCTCAGCACCGTCTGTTCCCTAATGCGACAGATAACCCATCCAACTTTAATTTTTTGCGCTCCCAGCGGTTTCTTTGCATTTTCAGTTGGGAGACTTATTGTCGCTGTTTGAGTTCCTCCGTACGCTTTGCGCAATGCTACTATGTCGGCCATTGGTATCTCTAAACCAAATTGAGCTCTCACGGCCTCACAGATTTCCTCTTTAGATGTGATTTCGTCGACGTCTTTCACCTCGATAGTTGTACGGTGAGTGAGCGTTCTAACGCTGCCCTGGTCTCCTAACGCCTCACTGAGTGCGTTTTTGTATTCAGCAGTTCTCTCGCACGATCCACCGAGCTGAAGAAGCAGATCTCCTTTTTGGGTCCTCCTGATCTTCGATATCGCTTTCCCAATGTCTCCCAGCTTGGGATCCGCCTTAACTTTTCCTAGGATCTGCGCATACGACATCTGTCCCTTTGCTTCGATGACAATGGCATCCGGTCTCAGTTGCTTCTTTTTTGGCAAGTTCGTACTCGCTTTTCCCTTGCTGGGGGTGTTTCGCTTGCCGCCAGCCCCCTTGGTAGCACCTATTTTCCGCTCTTTTTCGCCTGCTCTTTGCTTTGGTACCTTTCTCTGTAGCATTGTCCATTTCTCTTTCTAAACTGGAGCTTTAGGGCAAGACTGATTCTGCTCTCCTTCTGGGGTTATGCTGGCCGTTGTCCCTCTCTTCTTGGTGGCGCGAACCACTGGCAGCAGAGGTATACTCTGCGTCTCGGTATCCTTTTTTATTACCGCGTTCGACTTATTTTCCGCCGTCCAGGATTCCAGTGCCCCATACAGCACTCTGATGCTTTCAATTGTATCGCGCATCGGTTGGTGGATAGTACGCATCTTGGGTTCCTCCAGTATTTCAACAAGGCTTTTAATTTGTTTGCCTAGCTGGAAAAACAATTCGTCCTGTTCATTTGTCCCCACTGGCCTCTCAGTTTGCAGCGACAGTCCATCACCTATCTCGAGGTTAGTTTGCCACGTCGCTAATTGGGTGGTTTGCGTCTGCCGCATTTTGAGCCAAGACTCACTTCCTGTTTTGTTCGCGGTTGTTATGTTCGCTTTATCCATGTTTTCAGAACTTCTAGCCTACTTTAAGGCGCCTGAAAACAATTCACGTTCCACACGTTACTTGTTCCACGTGTGGATTTAAAACAAAATCCACCACCTGTCTTTGACACGTCCTTTCATCGCTATTTTTAATTTTACTATTTGTTTTAATTATAGGTCAAAAACGCTCAGCTTGTTTAATTTAAAGAATTGACTCCGTGGTGTGTGTTGATCTCCGCTTGTATTTGCACTTTTTAAATCACCACTTTTTAACTTTATTAACTTTTTCTTGGAGCACAAGAAACACGACCGCACCTTCCAATGGTTCAATAGCCACCTCGCCCCAATTGTGCCTGTATTGTGTGTTGTGTGCTCACGGGGTCAATAATAAACTCTTCGTTAAATTGAAAACATAACCGCGGCAGAATTACCATTTTTATAAAAACCTTTAAAATTCTAGCACATTGTTCGTTGGCTAGACAAATTGTAAAATGGCAAGTATTATACTGAACAATCACAATGACAATGGATGACATTCAAGATTGACACCTGTCAAAATAACAGACATTTACGTAATGAATATGAATGAATTCCGCATTACTTTATCGATCGCAATGGCCGTCAGAACTGAACGAGACGATAACAAATTTACGATATCTTTTCTGGAGGGTGAGGTCGAAAACGATGTTACACTTACAGAATCCAGAGCGACTGCATTGTGCTTTTCATAGTATGCTACCAATCATATCCCAAGCTTTTTTTTATTATCATCATCATCATCATCATCGGCACTACAACCGGGAACCGGTCGTGGCCTTATTTAGCAAGTCCTGAGGCTTGTTAAATTTTCCATAATGATTTATTTTTTCTGGGCAAGGTCATTAGTCTTGCGCCAGGGGCTCCCCGACGGGGAATCGAACCCCGGTCTCCCGGGTGACAGGCGGGTATACTTTTTTTATTATCAGTATCTGCCAATCTTCGTGTGCGGAATTTGTTTATGTAAAAAAATTGCGTCTTACGACGACTGTCCATCACTTCACGACGAGCTTAATACCCAGTGGCATTTACAAATACGAGTATCATTTCGGTTGAATGAGTTTTAATGTCAATACTTCGAGGTCTTTTGCAGCATACATCGATCAAGAAGAGTGTGTCAGCTAAACTTCCCAAAAAGCCTCTCATGACATACAGATTTCCTGAAATTCCTACAGGTTAACGTATGTCGTCATTTTCCGTAGGCGGCCACTAGATACTTGTCGGGAAAAAACATAAAGCACTAAACTGCGAACCACCTTTATCGGAACTCCCTCCATGTGACGTTTCCTTCCCGGCAGACTCCGTCTATTAAATATTTATTGATTTCAGTCAACGTTCATCCAGTTTCTTTCATCCGAACTTATTTGATAAAGAATGACGAACCCAAAAATTGTACAATATTTACTGTTGTTCTGTAAGAGTCTCTACCGACTTATTATATATATAGAGGAGCTTTAGTAGATTGCTGTTTTAAAGCCTGCAATATCATTCCTAAATTTGATTCAGAAGGGTGATTCGGGAGTAGATAGCTCTATAAAAGATAATGCTATTGTCTGCAGGATATGCCTGTGCTCCACCATCTTCGTCGATAGACGTCGTCAATACGAGGGAAATTTCTTTTGCCATCGTTGGGAAGAAGAGTCGGGGCAATTACCAAGCATCAGTAACCTTCCTGTTGTGTTGGCAGATATTAGTCTACAGTATGCTATTTGGGTCCCGAGTTGAGTTGTCTTTGTGCAGAATTTTCCAAACAAGCAAAAAGAATCCGACCATAAAGCCAGCCGCACATATGATTAGATGTATAGATATATTTATGTGTTTCCGAACCAAACCCAAATAGAATTACGTGTGTTTGGTTCTGAAAACTGGAGCGATGTTTTAGGTACGGCAGATAATTTGTATTCATACACACGGCCCAGGAAGCATGTCTCTGTCAGATTTTATAGACCCGACCGATAATCCCTATTGGGAATGATTTTATTGTATTCTTTTGAGTGGAACACTACAGTTCGGGGAATTGTTCAACTTCATTTGAAGAGGCGTTATCATTCATTCAATTGAATCTTATATTTGATTCTGCTTTGCGAAACTGAATTTCAGGATAATAATTTACATGCCTCAGTAGCGATGTGTCGTAGGGGAGTGTTTTGAGCGACTGTCGTGGTGTTCAATTGGAGGATGGATCACCATAAGTTATCATTAAATATCGTGGTCAAGTTTGAAAAAAAAAGAGGAAATGTATCCCTATTTTTCTTACTTCATGTTTATTGAATGTGCAATTTTTCTCTTATCAGGATTAACACTAATGCTACTGACATTTCATATATATCTACATCTACCACTACGGGTCAAATGACCCGTGTTTTAAAAATGTATATATATTAAGATTTATAGCATGTAATAACTCTTGGTCCAATTTAGTGTATGAATAAAACATTTTTCAATTCCATCTTCTTTATTTATTAAATGGAAAGAAACATAAAAATCTACAATTTGGAAATAAATAATGTGTAGTACTCCGCAGTCCTACTGTCTTCCAATAATCCAAACCTCAACCCTAACATATCCATTTCAACATAATTTCCCATAATATACATTTATACACTTTATTATCCTTTAATATCTTTTTAATCCCAAATAAATTTCCCATCAATTCAATTTACATAGTTCCTACATTTGCATATCGATTCAATTCCATATTATCAATATATTTACATATTGAATAAATCCCTAATCCCTTTCTGTTTGAATATATTCCTTACATCTTTCAATATATCCATTACATTAGAAATACATTTCATAATTCCTAATTCCCAAATTTCAACCTATCCTTTACATAACAACATTTCACACAATTACCGTTATCCAAAATACATAAGCAGCTGCGATAGTTTGCAATAGTTTTCTGTTAACAAGACGTAACTTAGGGTAACAGATGAATTTTGTTCATACAGAATGAAATCGAGAATGTTTTTAGTGATGTAGACAGTTAGTTGTAATTGGACTCCCGACACAGAGAGTTGTATTTAGACTTCCGACCCGGAAGGGATAAAATTGTACAGCTAGTGTTAGTAAGACTTCCGACGCGGAAGCATTTAATAAAAGAAGAATTAAAACCACAGACGTGTGCTGACGTCTGGAGGTTATCGCTTGTAGATTAAAATTTATATATTGTTATTTGCGAGACTAAATAAAATCTTATTTGTTTTAATATAAAAGTTTGTGTTCTAATAAATTTTAATTAGCGTTCAAGCTCTTCCCTCGGTCGCGTCGAGGAAGCACCCCGTTGAATTGGTACAAATGTACAAAGCTTGTGTACGTTCACCGCATGGGTCATTTGAGGTTTAGGTAGGTTTAGGGATAAATCGCAACTTCAACTGGTTTTGTTTTAAAATGTTATCATTATCATCACCATCGGCACTACAACCGGGATCCGGTCTTAGCCTATTTGGGAAAGTCTTTCCACCAGTATCCAGTCCTTATCCGAGACTTGTTAAATTGTCCATAATAATTGTTTTTCCGGGAAGGTTATTAGCCTTGCGCCAACCTTTCTCAGGATGTCGCTGCATGCATTGGTTCACTACTTGGTGTGTGCCAAAGTAGCTATCCAGGGGTGTCACATGGAGACTTGGATTGAACAAGGATAAGAATCGTCCTGGCCTTGGCCGGGTTGAAAGCAGAGACTTTGCCCTGTATGTTCGCTGTCACCCCCCCCCCCCCCCCCCCCTGAAAGTTTTATCGCTGATTATAATTTAAAGGAATGAAGAGTTGTATTGTGCGTTTAATTATTTTTGCTTAACTTTAAGACTGCCTTTAAGAAGTCTTTGCTATGTCATGTTTTGCACTGCCTGAAAACACGGAATACATCTGTTAGATGTAATGCTTTCGGTAATTTTTTGCACATGTCTTTGATGATTGTGGGACTCCCTTAGTGACCTCCCGTCCGCACCGAAGTAGAGCATCCTGTTGGAGGACTTTCGAGTGATTGAATCCCACAATGAATTTTCATAATAAGATCATTTGCCTAACTTAACACAAAACTTAATATTGCCTTGCTGAACGTGATTTGAACTCAGGCTAATTTTAAATCAAAAGTACTATTACTTCAGATCGCGGCTGCGTATACCCGAGGATGCATTGATTCGAACATTTTTATAGAGTGCGTTCTTATCACGCCTGTCATCATTTCGCAAAATGCTACAATTGACCACCCCGGCATGATCTATATGCAATAAAACATGCTCCCATAGTACACCAAGAATTTTTCTGGTCACTACTGCACGAATTGTTCATAACTTTGCAATTAATGGGGAGGGCGTAATGTGAATTCACTGAATACGTGTTACGACCACAACCACCCATCCCATAAAAATTACCCTTTTGGAGCTAGTCTCCACCACTAACGGCGATACACGCCAAAAACATTCACTTAAAGGATGTGACATAATGCTAAATCAAAGCATTACCCCATACACCTTGTCCCGCATAAATTGATAGCAAGCAAATCGAACTAAACGTTCGATTTGCGCTAATCAATTAAACTCCAAGCAAATTGAACTAAGCGTTCAATTTGCTCACATAAAAAACTGGGAAACATAATCATTGAACCAAGGGTTCACCACAACAACCCCTAAGAGCCAAATGTGCAGGCCAGATGCCGTCCTTCAAACAAAACCATTGAGTATCATAAAAAATTGCGCGCCAGCAATTTTACGAGACCTCAGAAAAATGGTTATCTAAAACAATTAAAACAATCAACGCCAGTTTTCGTTTTAACAAAATTAAGTTAAAACAAACAAAAGGAAAATATTCGCCTTTGTATCGATTCCCCACGGAAAAGATCCTTGCCCATTCGACTACAATAAACAACATAGAGAATCAGAAATGCTCATTAGCACAATTCTCTATTTGTATTCCCTAACGTATCCTTACAAAAGGGATCCTTGCCGAGTCGGCTAGAACAAACAACAGACATCATAAAACGAATTACACATTCGTTTAGCGCATATCAACATAGAGGATTATAAATGTGCATTCGCACGATCCTCTGTTGATTTTCCCCTTTGTGTTTCCGCGTTTGATCCCAAGCCGGGAAAGATAAAGAAAGAAATGCCATATCTTTCGACCTTCAGGATGAAGAAAAAAACAGGTCTTCGTTGGCGGGTTGAATTTTGAATCTCGACCGAGACGGTGAGATAACAACGAGTTGTGTTTGGAATTTCGACCGGTGCGGTGCGTTAAGGAGTGCTTGGTTTAGTGTAACGAACTGATGTACATATATTTGTAAGTAATATCAAAAACATCAAGTATAATCATATAATCTTGAAAAAAAACGAATGTACAGATATTCCTAAGTGAAATTTAATAAAAGTGATCGCTTAAGAACAGCAAAGTGTGTTTCAATTCACATAAAGTGTTTTAAAGTTGCAAAGTGGGTGGTGCTGAGGAAAAGTAACCTTACATACGAACCCAACGGTGGAAAGGTTAGCCACAGAACATCGACGCATCAGACTACGGCCCCGTGTAGGGGAGGGTGTGGGGCTTCTTTAAGGCTCGCCCGAAGAACCACCCATTTTCCTAACCCAACTCCCCATTCCCAACCTGCAATACATTACCAATTATTATTTCTTACCTGCATACGGCCAGTACAAAGCTCTCTTTTAACCATTTCTAAACTGAAATATAAATCCACGGCAAGATCATCATCTCGCCACGCCATCAAGGGCACTCACGCATTTAATGCGTTGTTCAATTTCCGTGAAAGAAATCGGTACGCCATTCCCGCATACATAAATACGTCTCAGCATTCTTCTGAAAAAGAAAAACATTTCACTTCCCGTACTAGGTAACCGCAATAAAATATGGAAACAATCATCGGAATCCCTGTCTGCCTACGTTTTTTGTCCCACACGTGCGCGGCAGATTTTCATAGTTTATCTGTACCCACGGCGGCTTTTATCCAACCAACAAAGCATAGCGCAACTCGCGCCTAGCTGCCAAGAGCCGATTTCTCTGTTAGTGTAAATATTCACACTGGAATTCGACCCTTGAGTCGCTATGGATGCCATATACAATCGGCGTAGATGTATACACAACCGTCATTGTGTAATCATCCAAATCGCATCCTAATGACTTGCACCATATTGATTCAGCTGCAAGCAATTCTCCCAGAAATGCTCCTTTATTCGAATTTCATTCGTACGGTACGTCCACCGTAGCCAAGTCGGCGTCCTTTTCACTTTCTCCAGACACTTCATTCGCTGGGGGTCAATGTCCTCTTTTCGCAGGTGAATAGCACCAGCTTAATTTTCCTCTCCTTCACAGTTCTGTCTTCCTACAGATCACTGTACTCTGAGATCACCATATCAACCGAATTAGGGCAATGGGTTACGCTCAGAGCTACATTGATTCATGCACACACAACCAAACCCACTCCGTGATCATCATACATCGTGTTTCTGTTCTCTCATTCTCCCATGTTCTCATTCTCATGAGAGAGCAGAGGCTTGATCTCTGGTGATTGTCCTGTGTGCAAAGATAGAACACAAAATTTCACCCCTAATTAGAACAGTCATTTCGTTCGCACAAGCAAAAGGAAAGACGTGTCTGCCGGCAATTTGAGTACTAACAACCATTCCCATTAAAGAGTAAGACGAGTTCTATTTTAAATTAGATCCATTCCGATTCCATTCGGTCAGCAAGTTTTTATTGTTCGATTGTTATAAGTCACAGTTTTAACTCGCGGAAATGCAACCGTGGCGTACTCTCTTAGTGTGTTGACGTGTCTTACATTCTGCTGTTTCATCTCAACCGTGTTCTTGGATTATCGCACGTGTTACGTGCGGCTTCCGCCACCCCATCAATTAATTGTTTTTAATATGATTTGTTTTAATGTAGTTTGATGGTAAGGTGGTGGAAGAATTGCATGATCCACATGTGAGTGTTCGAACACGCCCCGATTCGAGTGTGGATCGTGGGCGAGTTCGAATTCGGTTTTCGGGGTGGACGTCGATGGAGAGTGAGAGAGGGAAACAGCAAGATATTTGAATTCGGTTTGTTTTGGTTCCGTTGTTGACTGTTCTTTTTATATACAGTTTTGCAAGTCAGATTCCGTTTGAAAAATTGAAAAAGAGTTGATTACCCACCGAAGGGCAGAAAGGAAAAGAAAAAATTATTAAAAACCTATTGAAAAGTAATTATTATTTGAGATTGAACGTGTAAAAGAAAAGTAAAAAGTTAAAGGAAGCAACACAAAAAGATGTTGACTCATGTTTGTAAAGTTTATTATAATAAATAAAACGTGTAATAAAAGGACCAAAGGCTCGTTCTCTTGTTGGAGTGCCGTTTTGCCGACGCAAGGATTTGGATTGGCCAAAACTCCTCGTGTTTTGAACAAAAAGGGGACACATTCGTGTTCGAGGAAGAAGACGAGATAGTAGACTCCCCACGTTGGGCTACCAGGTAACCAATTTTAAATTACCCCCAATTTTCTGTGGCTAAATATGCCACACACGCACGTGCGGATTAACCTCACCAAAAGTTACAAGTGTATAATTAGCAATAAACATAGAATCAACGAAAAAAATAAAAGAAACTTTATTATCAAAATTACACCAGTGCATTTCATGTATTTTACTTTCGGTGCACCATTATTCATGGCCTTCTGTGGATATTGTTGTGAAGTGGATATTCAACGAAACATTAATGATGCTTCAATTCTTTTGGTGACAATTTTTCATCAAAACATTGATGGGTATTCGAGTGAACCGCGTGCCCGTGTTAGGCACACCTACTTTGAACCCCACAACCTCCTCCCGGATTTTTATTTGGAGCCCAATTATCGTTCGTGACCGCCCTGGTACTATGACCGGCCTCCCCCAAAAGATTTCTACTTCCGAAGGGTTTGTTTGTAGGGGTTCTACTGAAGCTTTCCCTTCTTTTACGCCTTTTAGCTTTGGAGTTTAGCCTTGTCGTTGGGGCAACTGTCGCCAGACAATTTTTCCCAGCCCTTCCCCGGTGTCTTCGGATGACTGCCGACCGCCGTCTGGACCGTCTCAGGTTCTCTGGTACGGTTTCCCGTTCGGCTACCTTATGCCAAAGCTCATTCCATAAAGGGTGAATCACATTTATCTCAACCATCTCCACAATACACAAATTATCAGAATACACGATGCAAAAATGAATGAGAATCATGTATTTTGCTTTCAGAAAAGTGTAGCACACAGGTTGTATCACTCAGGTTGTTATTTTAAAAAAATGTAACCAATGCGAGAAAACGCATTTGAAGATAACTCAGGCACTTTCGTTTCCTAAAAGCAAGGTCACTGTTTAGATTTTCCATTGCATGCATACTTTTTCATTATTTTTCTTATCATTTATGCTTTTTCTTTTGCATACAAATCATTTTTGGGCTTATTATTCATTAGAAAATCCAAGCGGTTTTAATTAAATATAATTTGTATCAAGGCCATCCGATGGATACATCCATTATACACTCCTCCTCACAAGAACTTGTATGTTATATCGAAGTCTCACTTACACCTGCTTAGCCTCGATTATCGTTGCCTAATATATTAATTTCTGCTTTCGAAAGGATCGCACTTGAGATGAATTGGGGTTAGACCTGTTCTCTCTGCAGATCCAAGCCAATAATGTGGAACTCTAAATGTTGCCAACTTCCGACGAAATTCATTTACCATCAATCCGAATCTCTATAACGTGTGCGGTAAATGGTATGAACCTCCATCACTATCTGGTTACTAATTTTCCTTCTGCGAAACTTTCCTGCCTTTTTGGGTTCCACCGACCAGGGTTGGTGTTGGTCTCCTGTATCGCTTGAACTAATAGAAAATTCAAACACCTGTCTGCTCTACATGCTAATGGAGTTCAAAAACATTCCGAGACCCAGCATGTCAGGCAATGAAAATTTTAGAGCCTGATTTGCGATCGTAATAAGTTTGCCGATACGCTGTATGAAGTGTTCATTACGGAATCTTTAAGATACTCACTTAGGCATCCAACCGCCCTCCCGTCCTTGGCACCCGCTTTACGTTAAGCAACTTTATTCGAATACATTCTCATACAGTCATTACGTGAGGCTTCTAATATTCAGTTGGGGATGATTGGCTGTCGAAGCGACCATGAGATGGGAATGTTCGTTTATGGAGGGTCTTGATGGAAAACGGTTATGTCTCCATTAAATACAACCGCGGAACTCCTTCCCTTGGTTGTGAAAGTTTGCGGATACGCACAAGGACTCATCAATTATAATGACAATTTTTCGCAATCACTTTAATAAGACATTGCCATTAATTTTGAATGAGAGTAAGCGAACCAACTCATTGATATTCGTGAATATTTAAAGGCTCAATTTTCGCCTTGTTTACCCGTGAACAAACCCGGAGCGTAAACAAATCACTGGCGCTTAAATGACGATTCAATTGAGCTCACAGCCGCACAAATCTTCTGCCAATGGGTTTCATGGCCTTAGAATGATATCGGGAAACTGTTTTAATATCGATATATACGAGTGAATGAAGCTTCCCCACACTGAGTGGCGTGTGGCGGTACCCAATCGATGAGTCGCCCCACTTCTATTTTGTGGGGAAATTTTGTTTGCGCTGCTAAGTAATAAGCACAATAACACAACCGGATGCCATTGTTTAACTTATCCGAAAGATTTCAAACCCCCTGTGTACAATGCCGCCGCCAGCTATTTTTAAATCCGCCAACCAACGGTAAACAATGTTCCGATGCGGGGTGAAAAAGTGGCGCAATGTGCGGATGTTGGCAATGTGCTCATGGCTTCGCAACAGCTCCAAAACACAACAGCCTATGTGTGAATGATTTTAAGCTCAGCGGATTTGGTCTTTGTATTCTCACCTGCAACAGTGCGTGAGGATAAAAAGGACTGCTCCGTGACAATGGCATTAAAGCCGTCCTTATATAAGCGCACTTTTCAGGGGCGTAAGCGGGTATAAATTTCACAACACCTGAACGAGTGGCTGGTTAATCTCTGAAAATATAACCACAAAGATTGCTAGGGAAACTGCCGTTGTCCTTGTTACATTTTCATCGTTTGATAGACCCCGCATAATTTTGTATTATCCAAGTCCAGCTTATGTCTCCACGAGTCCACCAAAATCCCAGCACATTATACAAAGGGAGAAAAAATAATATTTATGAATACTAAGAGATCGGCGAAAAATGAAGTAGGATTTAGGGAATTCCTGCGGCTGGCTTAGTCTTTCTCACCTGTTTGGTTATTCAATATGGGTCGATATGGGTCTATAAATCCAAAGTGGATCGGGCTTGTGTGGAGCCATCAACATCCGATTTTTTTCTTCCAAAATTGAATCGAAGCCAACAGACACGTTAAGGGCGTACTATTTGATTGAGTTTGACAGAGGACAGATGCGACTTTTGGAATTATCTTTATTGCAAATGCATCTCTAGGAAAGTCCAGTTTTGCGGTTTTTCTAAAGGGGATAAACTTTGAAATTTTTTTTCGAAATTCCACAAGCGCGTCTGGTTTGGTTTTATTTGTTGTGATGTGCTTGTTTGTTGACACCTGGACCTTTTTAGGTATAAATCTTCATATTATTTGCACAAACCTTTTTTTGTAGTCCATGGAAGGGAAATCGGTACAGATGATATAATGGGTACCTCGATACGGTTTGGTTCAGATTGGGGCGCAATTTTATATGGGAAACAGGTTCTTGGGTTATAATAATGGAGCAGTATCTGGTCGTTCCATTCAGAATAAAAAAGGTAATTCATCGGAATTAATTATGAAGTAATACAATTGTGTATTTTTCAGAAAGTAATTTTTTGTTAGCTCAAAAGATGTTTTGTACCTTTCAAAATATATATTTCAAACCCCTTACGAGGATTGCCTTTTATATTTCGGGATTAGAGAACAAAAACAAATATTGATCATCGAAAATCACTTTATTGTTTTTCAAAATATTCCCCATAAAGATCTATACACTTTTGCATGCGTTTGAACCAATTGTCGAAACACTTTTGCCACTCTGATTGAGGTATCTCCAATATTTGCATTCTGAATGCAGCGATCGCTTCTTCAGGTGTCGAAAAACGTTGACCTCTCAGTTTGTTTTTTACGTACGGGAACAAAAAGGAGTCATTCGGTGCCAAGTCAGGACTATACGGCGGATGACCCATCATATCGATGTTTTGGGTGCTCAAAAATGCAGTTGTCGCAGCCGATGTGTGAGAGCTCGCATTGTCGTGGTGAAGAGTGATCCGTCTTCGGCGGTTGGTTTTCCTGATTTCTTGGAAGACAACTGGCAAACAAATGGTTGTGTACCACTCAGAATTGACTGTTCTGCGTTGTTCTAGTGGTACGGTTGCGACATGTCCAGTTTTTCCGAAAAAACAGGCGACCATTTGCTTGGAAGTGCTTCGTGCGCGAACAACTTTTGTTGGATTTGGCTCATCTTGAAACACCCAGACAGTCGACTGCTGTTTACTTTCGGGCTCATACGCGTAAAGCCACGATTCATCACCTGTCACGATGTCATAGACGTGTTTCGAAGCACCGCGACCGTATTTTTTGAGCATTTCTTTCGACCAATTGACACGAGCCTTTTTTGGGCGATTGAGAAATTGTGTGTGATCCAACGCGAACAAATTTTTTTGACAGTCAAATGTTTATGCAATATTGAATGTATGCTGGTCCCACTAACGCCTAAGGTTGTCTCAATATCACGATAGGTCACATGACGATCTTCCAATATCAGTTCGCGCACAGCATCAATGGTTTTCGGAACAACAACTGATTTTGGACGACCTTCACGAAATTCATCTTGGAGTGAACTACGACCACGATTGAATTCACCATACCATCGATAAACACTGGTCCTTGATGGAGCTTCATCGCCAAAAATTGAATTAAGTTCATCCATGCACTGTTGCTGAGTTAATCCACGCCGAAAGTTGTAAAAAATAATCGCACGAAAATGTTGACGATTTAATTCCATTTTTGGGCCGAGATGAATCTTTTAAGTTACTGTTAACAACACAAATAGCGCTCGTATGTCAAAACGTTCTGAGTGCGTATAACCTCAAAAATGTCCAACTTTACGACAGAGCTGTCAATTGCCGGATTGCAACACTAGGTTTGCCAAATCCCGAAACATAAGAGGCAACCCTCCCCTTACCTGATAAGAATTTTTCTGAAAATTCGGGTTCCTTTCCAAGTGTGTCGGACTGCTCTCAAACCACTAGTTTCGTTATATAAGCCCAGACTATGAAGTGTGCTTGAGGTAACTCCAAATCTGATACCCAAAAAAAAAATTAATAATAATAATAATCAGATTAATAAAAACACCGATGAACACAGCAGTACACTACTATTATCTTACTTTTTTGCATTTATATATGCATTTATTTACAAAAAACAAAAAGTTTTATAATTTTAGATCTTTAGAGGGTTTGCGAGCTATCGCTCATCCAACCATTGCCCGTGGCATTGCTAAGCTCCATCTCATTCTTGTTTTTTCTTTTTATTATATATCAATTATAAAGGAGAAACCTGCACACAATTTACAATTCCGAGATATGATATATATTAAAACAACTGACATATACAATATTTTAAAAATAACAAAGTTGGGGAAATAATTTCATCAACAAAACCCTTCATATAACTTTTACTTAAAATCTAAAATAAATTAAAAGACCGATTGGATTGCAATACTAAGAATAAAAAGCACACATATATATATATTTATATACACATATATATACATACATATATATATATATACATATATATATATATATATATGTATCGGGTTTTCCAATAGGGACTTTTTTTAAAATAAAACGCAAACCATTTGAGATATTCCAAAAACTTTATTATCGGCTTGAAGTACAATCAAAACATTTATGAATGGAACTCGACTTCGTTCATATGGCCACCGCGGGCACGTTTGCAGCGGTCGATTCGTTGGACCCAATTTTCGATGAATCGGCCACACATTTCGGCCGAAATTGCCGCTATTTCGCGTTCAATGTTGGCTCTGAGCTCTTTCAACGTCGTCGACTTGTTGGCATAGACCAATGACGACGTCATCATCATCATCGGCACTACAACCTGGAACCGGTCTTGGCCTTATTTAGCCAGTCCTGAGGCTTGTTAAATTTTCCATAATGATTTGTTTTTTCCGGGCAAGGTCATTAGTCTTGCGCCAGAGGCTCCCCGACGGGGAATCGAACCCCGGTCTCCCGCATGACAGGCGGGTATACTAACCAGTATACTATTGAGGAGCTAATGACGACGTAGCCCCAACGAAAATAGTCTAGAGGCGTTAAATCGCACGAACGAGGCGGCCAACCGACTGGCCCATTTCTTGAGATAACATGCTCATCAAACTTACTCTTCAATAAATCGATTGTATCGTGTGGCTTGTGGCACCGTCCTGTTGAAACCACATGTCGCCCAAGTCCATATCTCCCAAGTCGGGCCGAAAATAATCGGTAATCATGGCGCGATAACGATGGCCATTCACAGTAACGTGACGATCGTTGTCGTCGACGAAAACGGTTTGCCAGCATGCAAACCGCACCAAACAGTTAATTTTTGTGGATGAAGTGGTGATTCATGAAGCACATGTGGACTTTCCCCCGACCAATAACGCTTTTGCTTATTGACAAACCCATTGAGCCAAAAATGAGCTTCGTCACTGAAGATGACCTTGCGATGAAATTCATCATCTTGGCGCATCTTTTCCACAGCCCAATATGAGAACGTACATCACTTAAAATGGTCCATCGGCTTCAATTCTTGAGTCAGCTTGATCTTGTATGGGTGTAAACCAAGATCCTTACGCAAAATTCGCCACAAAGTGGTCTGGGTGAGGTTAATTCTTGAGAACGCAGTGGAATTGACTGATTTGGATCGTTTGCTACGGATGCCTGAACGGCAGCGATATTTTCGACACTTCGACCAACCCGTTGTCTCACTGGCATGGCAACATCACACAACGAATATCTAGATTCAAATTTTTGCACTAAACTTGTTATTGCCTGTCTACTAGGGTGAGAATTACGCCCGAAAATTGGAGTTAACGCTCTCAAAGTTTGCGGTCACCGACTCCAAATTTCGGTAGTAAATTTTTATAATTTGCAGGCGTTGTTCGTTCGTGTACATAACCATGACAGTTCGATGATAAGTGAAAGTCTGCGTTCACAAATTAAATTCAAAGTTGTCAATTCCCTATTGGAAAACCCGATATATATACATATATATACATATATATTTTTTTAATTTTTTATTTCCGTTTTCTACTTACATCAAATTCTAGCTTAATTATCTTATAATATAACTTACTGGTCCTACGCAGACGTTCTAAACTAACCATAATATGACTATTGTGCAATTTAACTTTCGGCGACAGGACTTTATTCGTGGCTTTAGTTGTGATTATATATCTGGCAAAGAAAACTTCGAAAAACGTTGTGCCATTTTTTTTCTGTTTTTATTTAAAATTTAACTTAATTCAATTTTTTTTTAATTTTAATTTATTTTATCTTATTTACTTAAAAGAATTTAACTTAAATCGTATACTACCCTAATTCTACAAAAGCTAAGTCTGTATCAGCTGGCTGATAATGCAGTGATTCTATCGACATACATAATCAGGTCTTTAATTGCCATTCAACCACCAGAACTGTTGGTGCTGTTTAATATTATCGTCTCGATCTCTTTGGGAGATAGCCCTACTGAAGCGCAAGAGCTCTTCTTCGGTGCGTGTGACTTCCCGGCCGTAGCACAATCGCCCGTCTACTTACATGATAGATCAGCCGAATTCCGGATCTATCCTGTATAAGCCCTTTCATGTCCAAATCAAGGAACGGCTCTGGTCCTCTGATTAATTTGATCATAAAATTATCCACCATATTTATGTATGCTTCAATATATAAAGTCTCATTTGAATAATCCTTTTTATAGTCCGACTGTGGTGTTCGTTATAATCTGAGACAAGTTCTGAGACACTTTCTTTCGAAAACCCGAATATTTTCCATCAAATTTGGACCTATGTTAAACCATACTGGACAACCATATATGAGCATTGGCCTGATTAGCGTCATGTAGCATATGACTTTTACCCTGTTGTCAAGTTGGCTACTGTGAAATAGCCTCCTTGTCATAGCAACAGTTTTCCTAGCTTTGGCCAAAGCAGCCTCTACATGTCTGTTGAAATACAGATACTGATCTAGCCAGATGCCAATGTATTTAACTGCACTCTTGATTTCCAGTTTACCTCTATGCGGGCCCACGATAACTAACTTTCGCCAGTTTTTTCTAGTGTCATTCGTGGCTTTATATAATGGAGTTCTAAATAGGATGGCTTCACATTTCTGGAAATTGATCTTAAGTTTCCAGTCATCGCAATACCGCTGCACGTTGTTAAAGTCTCGCTGTATTAAACTATTTATGATCTGAACTTTCGGAGGTGTTCTGTAAATTATGAGATCGTCTGCGTTTGCAATAGCCTGCGGAAGTGCATCTAGTAAGGGGCTAATATAGATATTAAAAAGAATCGGAAAAAGTACCGCTCCCTGTTGCAAGCCATTCTTGACATTATACGTTTTATTAGAGGTCGCATTTCCACTTCTGACCACGAACCTCCTGCCCTTTAACATATCGTAAAGTACATATAGTAAAGGTTTATATATACCTTGTGTGACCATTTGAAATATAACCCTTCGATGCAGACGTAATCAAAGACTTTTTCCAAGTCGATCAGACAGGCACCTGGTTCTTACATTTATTCCACTGTATGTCGGAGACTAGTTTAGTTGCGGCATGTGTGGTTTCATGACCTGTCTTAAAGCCAATCTGGTTATTCCGAATAATATTGTTGTCGTCTACCCATTTTACCAGAGCTTTGTTAATGATTTTTTCAAATGCTTTACTGATGCTTGGGAGTAAGCTATTCGAACGCGTGTTCATTGGGTTTGTACAGTCTTTGCCTTTTTTTGGGATGGGCTGTATGATAGCCGTTTTCCAACGCGCGGGAGAGTATACATTATTCAACGCGTTGTTAAACAGGACCGCGTATATATATATTGCCCTTGGGGCCAGGTTCTTGAGTACGATGTTAGGTACTCCATCTATCCCCACAGACTTTTTGCTTCTCAATGAAGATACCCTGGATTCCTTCCCTCGCAATTAAAAAGCTATTAGTCCTACTAGTCGCATTAATGTCAATTGGCAGATTATCGTCACTGAATTCCGTAAAACCGGGATTCTCCGATTCATCACCATCATCATCATCGGCACTACAACCGGGATCCGGTCTTGGCCTTTTTTAACAAATCTCTCCACCGGTCTCGATTTCGAGCCGATGTCATCCAGTTTGGCACTCCCAGGCGCTGAGCGTCGTGGTCTACGCCGTCCCTCCATCGCAGACAAGGTCTGCCGCGTTGTCCCTTCCATACATCCTGCCACAAAGGACTTTCCGGGCAGGCTCCTCTTCGCTCATTCGAGCTAGGGGTCCCGCCCATCGGAGTCTACCGAGCTTGATTTGTCTTACAATATTAGCTTCAAGGTAGTATGCGTACAACTCATGGTGTTAGCGTCTCCGGAATCGTCCTCCCCCACATATGGGGCCAACAATTCTCCTTAAGACCTTTCTCTCGAACGCGGCCAAGAGTTCAGAGTGCCTTTTATTAAGCACCCAAGTCTCGGATCCATACATGAGTACTGGTAAGACCATGGTCTTGTACAGTAGTAGCTTGTATGTTCTGGATAAATTTCGGGATTTAAAGAGCCTTGATAGACCATAGTAGGATTTGTTGGATTGAATCAGCCGTTCGCGTATTTCTTCTTCCATATTGTTATCGGCTGATACTATTGACCCAAGGTAGTTAAAGGATTGCACTACTTCAAATTCGTGCTCCACTACCCTGATAGTTTGACCAATGTTAGGTCTTCTCTTCGCAGAAGTTGCCACCATGTACTTAGTTTTTCCCTCATTAATGTGCAGTCCCAGTTTTGTGCCGCCTGCTCGATCTGGGTGAAGGATTCCTGTACCGCCGATTCGGTTCTACCGATGATGTCGATGTCATCTGCGTAGGCAAGTATCTGGGTGAACTTGGTGACATATAGTCCCTCTTGTTGTAACTCCAGAGTCACGGATTGCTTTCTCCAACGCCAGGTTGAAGAGGAGGCATGCCAGACCGTGCCCTTGTCGGAGTTCATTAAAGATGTTGGTTGATTGGTTTGGACAGCAATCCCGCTATTTTTACTTGACTAGTTACGTTGGTCATGGTCAACCTACAAAGTCGTATCAATTTGTTTGGAATGCCGAATTCTCTCATGGCATTATATAGTTCTACCCTGCCTATGCTGTCGTAGGCGGCCTTAAAGTCTATAAACAGATGATATAGTGGAATCTTAAATTCCAGACATTTTTCCATCGCCTGCCTAAGGGTGAAAATCTGATCAATTGCCGATTTGTCTGGGATGAAGCCACATTGATATTGACCAATTATGGCCTTAGCGTATGGGGCTATCCGGTCTTGTAGGATAGTGGAGAGTATCTTACAGGCGCTACTCAGCAATGTTATACCCCCATAGTTGCTGCACAGTGTGATATCCCCTTTCTTATGTATAGGGCAAATTATACCGCGACGCCAATCTTCCGGCATCTCCTCCTGCTCCCATACGTGCACCACGATCTCATGAATTGCGTGATGTAACGCTGTCTCTCCTTGTTTGATCAGCTCAGCTGGTATGCCATCAGCTCCAGGGGCTTTATTTGATTTTAGCTGTCTAATGGCTTTTAATGTTTCCTCAATGCTTGGCGGCGGCAGCATTTAGTCTTGGTCTTGCATTGGTGGAGCCTCCAATTCTTCTGTGAGCTGACCATTTAGCAATTCATTGAAGTGCACTTCCCATCGCTCGAGAATGCCTTCGCGATCAGTGATCTAGAACTTCCGCGCCTGGTGCGGACCTCGCTCTCTACTTTTCTCTATTTCACAGACAAGGTTTTTTTCCCGGGCACTTTTCTTTTGTCTGTGAAGCCTTTTTTCAGATCTTCTGAGCTCTTTGTATTTCTCCTCGTGCGCCCGCGTCCTATGAGACTGCTGCATTGCCCGGTATGCAGCATTCTTACGCTCAGTCGGTAGTTTGCACTTATCATCAAACCAGTCGTTCCGATCTCTACGACTACGGCCTAAGATGGAGTTGGCAGTACTAATGACAATATTCTTAAGGCGTGTCCATTTCTCTTCTACGCCCGGCACTCTGGCCCCAGGACTCACTCTCCCTCCGTCGAGCCCTTCGGGGGCGAGTCTTAACGCATAACCAAAGGTGTTACTGGTATTCTCATTGCGTAAGGCAGCCGTGTTGATTCGAACCTAATCCGCGGATGCAATACGTCTCCGTAAAGCAATCCGCGCTCGGAAAACTGTACCAACAAGATAGTGATCCGAGTCGACGTTGGCACCTCGGTACGTTCGTACCGTCATCAGGGTCGAGGAGTGGCGGCGATCTATCAGCACGGGGTCAATGTGGTTACGAGTGGCTCCATCAGGTGATACCCAGGTGGCTTTGTGGATATCTTTACGCGGAAACCTGGTACTCGCGACGACCAAGTTTTTTGATGCTGCCAATTCGATGACTCGTAGTCCATTGTCATTAGTGTTCTCATGCAAACTATGGGAGCCTGTGTAGATTGAACGATTTTCACATCGTATCTTGGGCAGGCATTGCGGGCAAAGTAGCTATCCAGGGGTGTCACGTGGAGACTACATGTCAACTTGGATTGAACAGGGACAAGGATCGTCCTGGCCTTCGCCGGGTTGAAGGCAATCAGAGACTTTGCCCTGTATGTTCGCACCCATCCCCCCATTCTCCGATTAGCAAAGTGAAATTTCATTTCAGAGGTGGAGGTGATTCAGTAGAACTCTGTCCTCCAAGTCGTGATTTGAGTGAATTCTTTCATTCAACTTGTACATTTCCTGATACATCCCACAGTGTTCATCCTTTCCAAAGGATCTTTGGTTCGAGATTTGTTAATTGGGATTTCAGTGATATTATCTCCTGGTTTTGTCTGTCTGTAAAGTCTCTGTGAAGTTGTTGCAGTTCCACTATTATGACTTGGCGTTCACCGTAGATGTATATGTCACTGACATGCCAGTTTGTACCAACAAACTGTGAATTATTACAATGGCGACCGACCGTCTCCGTAACACTTTTATTAAAAGGTTGTGTGTATGAAATGACTTCTCGGGAACTTTCGAATCTGGATAAAAATAACCACAACAGTCTTGATTAACCATTGCATATGCTTACTTCTTACTTAGAGCTAAGGTTAATGTAATGTTCTGAATGAATAAATAGATCTTGAGAACATTATTCCAGTTTTAACCCGTGGGATCTTTTTGCAGGCTTATGTTTTACTCGAAGTACATTCCCATGGCAAATTATGTGTTTATTATATGGAGGGTTTTCTCGTTTGATTAAAAAGACCTTAATATTATTTATAAAAAACCAAATATCTAGTTGTGACACAATGGAGTGATCGAGCTCTCTGAATGCATTAGTAGAGCTGTGGGGGTTCTTTTAACATATCCCAAGAACCCCCCCCCCCCCCCCCCATTTTCCTTAATTCAACTCCCCATTTCTCATCCAATATAGGTTATTAACTTACCCGCAATCAGGCTGCGTTAAGCTACCCGTCAATCACTTCATTTACATGTAAACCACCATGACAAGAGCATCATCTTGCCACAGCATCAACCACATCGCTGTATTCCCTTAAACATATTTGGTTCCTCTGGTCGGCACCCATGATCATTGCAAACCATTGGGAAATCTTCCCCGGTCCCCTTGGCGGCATCCATGCCTACCATATACACAGCAATCCCACTGTGTTTACTTTTCTCCAGCAACCGCTGGTCCCACAATTAAGCCATGGCAAATCGCTTGCTTATACAGCTGCAGCCAATTATCACAGGTCGATTGCATAAGCGATAAACATGCAACGAATTGGATGCGACCCTAATGTGTTTACCTCAAACAACTTGCAATTTTCTCGTCCCATGTTTCGTTCGCGAATACAAACAAATGCGCATCTTAGCGCTTGCCCTTTGAGATAGCGTTACGACGGTATATACAATATACCCTCTATAGTTTATAATAGAAATGCTTTCAGCCTATGCACGTTCATTATTTGAACAGCTGCATGATTGCTTTCTCTTATTTCTACCAACGCGCGTTTCATTTGTCTTTCCTTCGAAGGTAAAGATATTCACCCCAATCTGAACAATATCTATGAGGAACCTTCCAATGGGACGCGGATCGGTTTCTCATTGGTCGCAGCATCACCAGAAAGATCGATTTCCCTTGTCATCACACGAGTGGAAATCCACCTCACCCACCGGGGTGGTTCTGTACCGAACAGCTCTCAGGGAGTCAGATCGTAACCAGCAAGGAACGCACACGAACGGGGACGTTGCGTTTTCGAGAGTCAGATTTCTACCACCACCGCGGTTGGTGTGAGTTTACGAGAGTTAAGTTCGTTTGTCTTTCGTGGTCGATTGTTTGAAAGTCGATACAATTTCCAATCAAAAAAAAGTTGTGCGCGGAAATTTTCCAATTACCGATGTAAAGTGTTTTTTTTTTTTTTATTAGACTTCTCTCGGGAGAGGCGAAGCTATAGCGCCGAGTGGGCGCCCCGAGATGCCGTCAAATTACTGTTGCAGTTCTCTTTGCGCAGTTGCATCTTGTAACGCTCCGGGAACACTCGCGTGGGAAGGGAGTTCCACAGCTTCCCCGCTCTGTAACGGAACGAGTTCTGATGCAGGGATGTTCGTGCCGTCGGGAGGTGAACCACAAACGTTTGCGATCCGTCGGATTGTCTTGTGGAGCGCATATAAACCGAATTGCGTGGAACAATACCAAGAATCTCCGAAGAACAGCACCCGTGATAACATCTGTAAAACAGACAGACGTCGGCTAGGCGCCTTCGATATGATAGCGACTGAAGTCCCGACGTCAGCGCCGAGTCCCCGATCAGGCGGATCGCTCGTCTCTGTATGCTCTCAAGTAGATCGAGGGTATGTTTAGGAGCCGAGCTCCTATTGGGATTTATATAGGAGGAGAAGTTGGGTCGGAGTAAAATATTTCTTGGCTCTAAAAAGATAACTCAGTTCTCCCGAGGCTGACCTGGTGATACTCGACACGTGTTTATGCCATGATACATTCCCACAGACCGTGACGCCGACCAATTTCAAACTTTCCCCAGCCTCGAGGGCCCGGCCATTCATCATTAGCTGTGGAACCGATGATCCAGTTTTCTATGTGAATGTTGTATACTGGGTCTTCGTTGCATTAAAGTCGACAAGATTGGCCCTTCCCCACTGCAGGACTTTATCCAGATCCCGATTCAGAGAGTCAATCTGTCTACATCTCAGCCGGTGTGACGTTAATGCACCAATCGGCCGAACACTCGAAAAGGAGGAAACAAGCGTACTATCATCCGCAAAACTGAACACTTTGTTATCCGTTGTCTCCAACAAATCATTTATGTGAAGCAAGAACAAGGTTGGAGCCAAAATAGAACCTTGGGGCACCCCCGAATTAACAGGATACAGATCCGAACACTCTCCGTCCACAACAACTCGGATCTATCGATTCTCGAGGAAGCTCTTCGTCCAGTCGCAAAGTTGTTGGGAAAGTCCATATGAACGTAGTTTGCTCAGCAATGCCCCGTGCCAGACGCGGTCAAAAGCCTTGGAGATATCCAATGCGACCGCCTTGACTCACCATGCCGTTCAATCGCAGATGTCCATATATCGGTTATAAGTGTCAAAAGGTCTCCCGTGGATCGCCTGCCACGGAATCCGTATTGACGATCATTCAGAAGTCCGTTGCACTCCCAATACTTAACCAACTCTATATTGATGACTTTTTCCATTACTTTAGATAAAATAGACAGTAATGCTATCGGATGGTAATTTTGTGGGAGACACTTTTTTCCCGTCATTGGGATTGGCTGAACTCGAGCGATTTTCCAGCAGGCAGGAAAGGTCCTCCGCGCATAAGATAAGTGGAAGAGTCTGCCAAGAACCAGCGATAGTTCTGGAGCACACTTCTTAACGACTTTTGCTGGTATTCCATCCGGGCCGGTTGCCATCCTACAATCCAGTTCACGTAGAATGCGTTGAATAGTGCGCGGACGAAATCTCACATCCCGCATGGAAGACCGTACTGGCGAGATCGCAGGTGGCTCCAAAAGGCCGGGATCGAGGTTTGAATTCGCCGAAAATAAATTCGCGAACACATTAGCTTTATCCTTTGGATTCGTGACTAACGTCCGGCTGTCTGTCACCAACGGATGGAAAGAGGAGGATGTGAAGTTACCGCTGACAGCTTTTTCCATTGACCAGAAGGAGCGCGAACCAGTTGGGCACCGAAGGAGCTTATTGATCACCCTGGCGTTGTGAGCCTTCTTCGCAGTATCAATTGCCTGGTTGCACACGTTTCTGATTCTAACAAAATTCGTTCTGTTGACATCGGTGGGATTGAAGCGCCATTGCTTAAAAGCTCTATTTTTTGCCGCAGTAATCAGCTCGCATTTTTTGTCAAACCAAGGTTTATCAGACGAACTTCGTTTGATGGAATGTGGAATTTACATCTCCATCCCGAGAAGAATTATCTCTGACGCCGACTCCGCGGGAGCGTTAACATCGGAGTTTCCCAAGCACACCTCGGACCATGGAAAGGATGCGAAGAAATCTCACAAATCGTCCCAGTTAGCGGCCCCATACTTCCATACATGGCGAAGCTGCCTAGGCCGGTTATTCGCTTGATATGCAAGTGCTTGCGCGACAGATACCAAGCAGCGATCTGAGTTTCCCAGTGGCGCAGAAACCTCTACGGTATAAATACTCGGTTCGGATGTCAAAAACAAATCCAGGGTGTTCGCATAATCGCCTCGGGCACCCGCCACTCGCGTTGGCGCCCCCACGAGTTCAGTCAAGTTGTGGCTTACAGCAAACATGTCCGCCAGCCTCCCAGCATCGTCGGTTCTGTTAGAATGTAACAACCAGCCGGAATTGTGCACATTGAAATCGCCAAGGACAACAATTTCAGAAGCTGGGTGGTTGATCTGTATCCAGTCGACAGTATGTGAAAGATGTTCGAAAAATGTCACCGGTCGATCGTGATTCGGGGAGCGGTAAAGACAACAAAGAAATTTAACGGAATTCCTCAGCACGACCCTCAACCATATGATGTCCATATTATTGGATTCCAACGCCTCCATCCTCTGGCAAGCCAGATTGGACCGCGCAAAGACGCAGACTCCGCCCTTAAAACGGAATCTGGAATGTAAGTCGTATCCTGAGCAACGAAGATATGTCGAATCAGTTGACGAATCGACCTGGGTCTCAGTTAGGGCAAGGATATCAGGTTTCGTTGTTTGCAAATATTGACGGACGGCGTTTACATTGGTATTGGTGAAACCGATGCCCCTGATGTTACAAAATGCCGTCACCAGTCGAGCGTGGGCCGAACCTCGAGAGCGAGCCCGGATATGCGATGACGAACCTCTCAAAGTACCATTATTTATCATGATATCTGCATGATGTTCCCCCTGACATATTCCCCCCGGAGATCCGAATGGGAGACTAGTTTACCTCCGGAATTCTATATATCAGAAGGCACCATCATGACTTATCCCCGTGTCAGTCCGGGCCATCAGCCACACATCCGAAACACCGTCGAAGATTTCTCTTGGCGAAATCGCGGAATGTACGGCGTGACGGGGTGGTATCTCACCTTGGGGGCGACTACCACCTAACCAACCTTTTCTCGAACCGGTCCATCAGCCAAGCTCCGAAAGATGACCAGGGATTTCTCCCAACCATTTCAGGGAGCCTATAGCTTGATGGGGTGGTATTTCACCGGACGCACAGGGCGTTGGGACCCCGGCTACCACTCAGCCTTTAGTCGCCTCTTACGACAAGCTGGCCTAGCTGTGAGTATATTCTAACGCCCTACCCACAGGGTGAAAGGTTAACAGAAACAAAATTGATATCAATGTGCTCGCTGCAGGTTATAGAATTTAGGCTGGTATCACCTAGAACCAAGTTCGTGTTTATATATGATTTATAACAATTCCAGTTGGCGGCGGAATAGTTGTAGTATAAACTGGTACGATTTACAGCTACTGTATGATTCACTGTAAGGTTGATTGGAAGGTGGTCTGAACTTAATGCATTTAGAGTTAATGGTACTGTGCAGTAATTTGGAATATTAGTGATATATAGATCAGGAGTTGATGGGTTCTTGTTAGCACTCGATGGTGTTGGTATTTCTTTTACCACTTTCGTATAATCACCACACACCCTTTAAGTAAAACACTGTTTGTTCCTTTAGAATGGAATATTTAATGTTAGATTGTTTCACTTATTATTACAAATTCGCAATTCAACAATTCTATTTATTTAAATTCGCAATCCTTGGAAAGTACTAATGGTTGATTCTTATTAACAACACTTATTATCTTTTAAACTAGGTCCTTATTAACACTTATTATTTTAACTTGTCATCTAGGTCCATCTTATCACCGATTCCATTTATTCAAATTCGCAATTCAACAATTTCATTTATTTAAATTCGCAATCCTTGGAAAGTAATAATGGTAGATTCTTATTAACAACACTTATTATCTTTTAAACTAGGTTCTTATTAACACTTATTATTTTAACTTGTCATCTAGGTCCAATCTTACCACCGATTCCATTTATTCAAATTCGAAATTCAATTATTCCATTTATTTAAATTCGTAATCCTTGGAAAGTAATAATGGTAGATTCTTATTACCAACACTTATTACCTTTTAAACTAGATTCTTATTAACACTTATTATTTTAACTTGTTTTACCAGTGCCTCGTTAATCGTCCAACTTCAACCCCGCTGTCTCAACGTCTCTCTTTGAGATCCAAAAACCAACTCTTTGTTATCTCACCGTCTCGGTCGAGATTCAAAATTCAACCCGCCAACGAAGACCTGTTTTTTCTTCATCCTGAAGGTCGAAGGATATGGCATTTCTTTCTTTATCTTTCCCGGCTTGGATTCAAACGCGGAAACACAAAGGGAAAAATCAACAGAGGATCGTGCGAATGCACATTTATAATCCTCTATGTTGATATGCGCTAAACGAATGTGTAATTCGTTTTATGATGTCTGTTGTTTGTTCTAGTCGACTCGGCAAGGATCCCTTTTGTAAGGATACGTTAGGGAATACAAATAGAGAATTGTGCTAATGAGCATTTCTGATTGTCTATGTTGTTTATTTTAGCCGAATGGGCAAGGATCTTTTCCGTGGGGAATCGATACAAAGGCGAATCTTTTCCTTTTGTTTGTTTTAACTTAATTTTGTTAAAACGAAAACTGCCGTTGATTGTTTTAATTGTTTTAGATAACCGTTTTTCTGAGGTCTCGTAAAATTGCTGGCGCGCAATTTTTTATGATACTCAATGGTTTTGTTTGAAGGACGGCATCTGGCCTGCACATTTGGCTCTTAGGGGTTGTTGTGGTGAACCCTTGGTTCAATGATTATGTTTCCCAGTTTTTTATGTGAGCAAATTGAACGTTTAGTTCAATTTGCTTGGAGTTTAATTGATTAGCGCAAATCGAACGTTTAGTTCGATTTGCTTGCTATCAATTTATGCAGGACAAGGTGTATGGGGTAATGCTTTGATTTAGCATTATGTCACATCCTTTAAGTGGATGTTTTTGGCGTGTATCGCCGTTAGTGGTGGAGACTAGCTCCAAAAGGGTAATTTTTATGGGATGGGTGGTTGTGGTCGTAACAATGGGATATAGGTGGGGAGAAGTGGATAAAGTATGGAAAAACGGTCTGGATTCAGTAACTTCTAGTAAAATGTTACCCCAGCAGTTTGCCCTAAGACAATTCCACGAATGTTAATACAGTTTAGATCACCACCAATAATTACCTTGTTTCGAGTGTTGACTCTATACAATTTTTGCAGATCCCGCTTAAAGTAAGTCGATTTCTCAATGTTTCTATTTCCACAAGGGAAATAGACCAAAAAAATACTCACCTTGGAGTTATCGGTGACAGCAAAACAAAAAAAAAAGTCTAAAGCTCCCAATGTACAAAGACAATACCCACGTTGTTTAACGTAGGAAATATTGTAAAGTAATAGATCATAAATTAAGAAAAATAAAAAGAGAGGACTATACGACAGAACAGCCCAGTGCGTTTTTATTTTTTTCTTTCCTTGGTGTTTGGATTTTTGGGCACGTGTATTCGGCGGAACAATCGTTGGGGTGTATCAGTGAATCCATGTCGTACGTCGGCATACATACTTTTACCCCACAGAGCTGTTTTTGACTAGCTTCATTCTTTAAATTCTGACATACAGTGTGGGTTTTGAAAAATACGTATAACAGTGTTTCCGATTTCTCCGGATCATTTTTGAAAATTTCATTAGCCGTACCTCGAAGACTGGGCGCTTGTCAATCTTTGTTTTTGACAGTTTTAACAAAATTCCCGAACTGGTTTTTCCTCTTTTCTGGGCTGAGTTTCTGATTCCAGTTAAAATTTCAATATCATTGTATATAAAGAGCTCCAATATTTCGTTCCGGGGTTTTTTCTGCGCGCAGAAGAACTGCGGTTTGCCATGTCAACACGCGAGTTTTTTATCGAGCATAGGTAATAGACCCTGATATTGGCGATCTGACGCGTTTGGCAGTGTTGGAGAACATTTGACGGAGATAATACCGGGATTGAGGTGCCGCATAATTAAAAGTTTTGAAGAGACTGAAATATGTCATAAACCTTCAAGATCGTTTTTTTTTCATTGAATGTTTTTACAATTCCTATCTAAAGCACCAATAAATCCAGGGTGGTCCATAATGCTACAGGTTTTTAGAATAGGACGTCGAAACCTTATTTCCACAATCTCTCCCTCTCCTTCCCCTCGCCATGCGCTTACATATTTCAAATCTCCACATGTGTATAAAAAAATCCTGAGAGCCTGTCTCGGATAGCGAACCAGAAAAATGTTATAAACCCTAAAGACTGCAGTTTTGTTGTCGATTCTTCTTAAAGCTTTCAACTGATGAACCAGTAAGTCTGTGGGAACCGATGATGCTGCCATTAAAAAAAAATTCTCAACCAGTCACGTTGCTTTCTTCGGACACCAGAGATTGGAGTTAGACAAGGTAAAACTTCCACTTGTGTTGTATAAAGCACGGAAACCGTATTTTACCCAGATGTAAAATCCTACCTTGAATAGATACCGGGGTTTTTTTTTTTAGTCCTTTGTGGTATTGAAAACTGCATAATATCCTGAGTGTTTGTTTGGAAATCAGAATAATACATCCTCCTCCTGCCAATTTAGGGCCCAAACATCTAAGTGCAATGTGTTGTCTCCTCTCGCAGCAGTGGTAAAGTGATTGGAACATTAAGCTAAACGTAATTTCTGTTGCATTAGTCATAATACAGTAATAATACACAATTTCAATCATTTTTGGGAATAATTTGAGTGACCCATCCTAAGCTGTCCCCAAATAACTGCAGGGCAGGTTGGTACATCTGGGAATCGTAATAACTTGGACATGGTTATTACATACATTCCTCGTTATCCCTATTGTATATGTAATCCTCGTATATACTCTTGTGGCATATCTCCGGTGAGGCAGCACACATTTTATATGTCATGTACAAAATATGCTACTCTGGTCTAAACTGCTCCCCTGCGGCACACATAATTGCACAACAATTTCCATTAAATATCAATTTCAGGAATTCTACGTTCCCTGTTGCGCCATTGGTTGCAGGCATTTGCGCTAAGAGTGTTTTTTGTTCTTCATTCTGTTCATCCACATTTTCACAACAAATTTCTGTAGCATTCGGATACAAATCACTTTCACTCTCTCAGGAATCTAACAGGAATAAAAAAAACGAAGAATAATGCGAATTGGATATATTTCGTTGGTGTTTTTCGACTTAAGTGCTTCTTGACTTAACAGTTTTCCATATTAAATGCGGAGGCTTGGGATTTTATCAACTTCACCCAAAGTCGGTATTTATAATGGTGACAGGATGCCATCACGTTGCCATGTCAGATAAGTTTTGAAACAACTAAATCCTGATAAAGTTGTAAAGTCCCCCTTGAACTGACTGGCGTTTATTTCGACTGGAAAAGGCTGTCATTGCCAGGCAGCACCCAGCGGTTTTTTGTTTATTACGTGCTTTAAAATCTCACGTCGAGCAACAAGATATTCAAGGCGCTCTGGAAGGACTCTGGTGAAATGCGTTAACTGGAAAAAGGGTCAACATTTAATTACGGGAATTTCACGTCTCACTGATGTAAATTAGCTTTCATTGAGTCAGCAGAAATGCTCCTGTTTTCTTTTTTCTGGTACGAGTTAGCTATTTGTTTTGTTCCTTTTTTCGGCTCGAAATGACCACAGTTAGCAACAACAGTGACAGCTCATTTGCTGGTTGTCCATCGTAAAATTTAGCACTTTGACGGCACCGGGCATATCAGGACGAAGGACAAACCGTGCTAATTTAAATAGCCTCTCGCTGCCTTACGGCTGGATGGATAGTCTCAGTATAAACAGTCCTTCGTCACTAAGCCAATGTTCGCTGGAAAAAATATGTGGGGTCGAGTTCATTCCACTATTTATCTTTTGTCATAGTAATATAAACACCTGATAAGTATCTGAAATGTCAATGAGCGATGTTGCCCGCAGAGCAGGAGCGTCCGCACACAATTTCTCCTGAAGGGAACTTTTAAGGCACTCAAGCTACGTCGACAGGCACGTTTTGATGGCTGTTACCGCATGAGTCGTTTCGAGTTTATTGATTTTTAGGGCGAAAAATGTTGAATCCTGCATAATGAAATATCTGAAATCAACCAGCTTCGTGTCAGGTTTACGACGGCGATCGTAGCGCAGCTTAGTCACCTCAGCCGAAGACTGTGGGTGGAGATCTATTTGGTATGCAAAGTAGCTCTCCAATTTGTATGCCTTTTGCATTTTGCACTTTTTCTTTTACCTTGGTTCGATTTTTATTATCATTTGGGTGGTGTTCTTTCTGCGGCACCTTCATCTTGGTAATTCTGTTATTGTGCTTTCGCTTTATTTCCTCTCTGTCGTTGAGGGTCTTTCTTGTCCTTTTGTGTGCTAAAGCGATACCACTAATGACCTGCCAGTGAACTTCGTGATTTTTAGTGCATCCGTAAGGTTGCAAGTCTTATCTGCTGATTTACTATTTTGTGCTAGTTCCTTGTTACTCGACGACTCCTTACTCAGATGCGTGGTGTCATTCAAATGGATGTGTGGAGGCTATATTTTTAAGTTAAGCGTTTTCTTTCTGACTTACTTCCTTTGGGGTTGTTGGGTCATCTCCTTTGGGGTGATCTTGTGAGGGCCGTTTACCGCTGGAGTGGACGGCATGAAAGGTGTACCCTCGCAACTTCCTTCGATGGGCGTGGGGGCTTCCGGACGGGAGACTCAGTTGTCGTAAGCTCCTTGGCAGCGAAGCCGGTGTTTCCTTTCAAGGCATCATTGGTTACTCCGAGACAAAGCATATTATCTTCACTTTGTCGCCGAGTGGATTAATCCGCCATTGGCATCGATTTAGGGACCGCAATAAATTGTCAATAATCACTTCTCTTCATATAAAAACGTTCTGAATAAATAAATCCACGCACGGAGAACACAAGCTCCCCATCAACTAAATACACCACGAAAATGATTAGTCCAACTTTTGTTTGAAATGACACTATACTTTATTTCATTTTTATTGGTTAATTCCTTTTGAGTTTTATACATTAAATTTTCTATATTACGTTTGGCGTGGTTTCGACCTCCTAGATTTCGACTGATCGGGAAACAAAAAAATAAAAATGGGGTGGCGAGAGGCCGACTTTAGGGAGACAAGGACAAATGTGTCCTTCATCTTGTCTCTGGCTTCTGGTCATCTTTCCATAACCAGAATCACCCACATCCGTGAAGATGTTGGGCTCGGTCTCAAGATATCTGAAAAGAAAGCGGAAGGACGTATCTAAGGATAGTGTGGACAGGGTTAGCTCAATTGTTCTCTAACTACTTGGATGGGGGGATGGTGGGAAAGAAATCGTACAAGACCGGTAGGTCTTGAGTGCGGGAGTAAACGCAAATCACGTCGTTGGCGCCTGATAATCTACGCTTTGGTCGGTGTGTGGTGTGTGTGTGTGTGTGTGTGTGTGTGTGTGTGTGTGTGTGTGTGTGTGTGTGTGTGTGTATGTGTGTGTGTGTGTGGTTGTGCTGTCTTGTACTGTGTGTGCGTGTTTGTAGTGTGTCAGCAGTAGACCCTATGGGATGGGTCCAGGAATCCTCTATTACAAAGGAGAATATTGTTGGGAGGAGATCTTTCTTCAGTTTTGTACTGAAGAAGAAAT
The DNA here is from genome assembly GCA_963931805.1 of Microdon myrmicae. NCBI lineage: Eukaryota > Metazoa > Arthropoda > Insecta > Diptera > Syrphidae > Microdon > Microdon myrmicae. The sequence goes on along the minus strand of OZ007497.1, from coordinate 255,945,144 downwards.
TGTGGTGGTCTGATCCGAAGAGATCGAAAGAGAGGATGGTCAAAAACGCAAGACTCCCGTACAAGTGGGTTCTCGCTGTTCTGAATGCTTTCGAGGTACTTATATGCTAATAGGTGAGAGTTCGGGTAATGGCGACCGTCAGGTCTTCTAAAGTGGTTGATGCATCGTCTGAGGAGTTTTCTTTCGAAAACTCGAAGTCTTTCCATTTGGGCCGAAGATATGCAGGACCATATGGGAAAGGCGTATGATATTCCAGATTGGATTAGCTTGCTCCACTTCAAGATGTTGTGCAGTTGCTTAGACCGACCGAGGCCCCTTTGAAGAATGTGGGTCACATGTTTGGTGAAATATTTCATCCTGTCCTGTGGTCTAATCGTAGTACCTCCTATTTATATTTGGATGTTCTGTGAATATCGCGAAGTAGGTTGGGAGTGTTTACTACTCAGAATTATAGCTACTGCTATGGATGGGTTAAGTCGAATTTTCCATCGACTGTAATACTGATACAGTTCGTCTAGATGACGGTTGAGTCGGTTTGTTGCGAGTTTTGGCCTTTTAGATAAGGTGTACACTAGGACGTCATCCGCATAGCATATCTGGTTTACTTTCCGTCCACAGGGCGAGGAATATCTGAGGTGTAGATATTAACTATTAAATTCTGGCGCAAGGCTAATAACCTTGCCCGGAAAAGCAAATTATTATGGAAAATTTAACAAGCCTTAGACTTGTTAAATAAGGCCAAGACCGGATCCCGGTTGTAGTGCCGATGATGATGATGAGATATTAAATAAGATGGGGCCTAGAATGGAGCTCTGTGGTACGCCTGCAGCGGCATTGAAAGTTCGGGTAAGCTTTCCGTTCACTCGAACTTGGAAGGTTCTGTTTAAAACGAACTGGTAGATGATACTACACAGCGTTTTACTGAGGCCAGTATTCAGTAATTTAAAAACGAGACCTTCAATTCAGGTTGTATCAAAAGCCTTTTTAATGTCCAAGCTCACCGCAACGGTGGGTTCCTTATTAAAGAGGCGCACGCTAACGTGGTTTTGAAATATGTTGAGAGCCATGGTGGTGCTGTGCGCTCTTCTAAATCCAAATTGGAAGTCAGGTATTAGTTTCCTGACACTGATAAATTTATTTAGCTTCTCGTATATGAACTGTTCATATATTTTGCTGATGCAGGTGAGGAGCGAAATAGGACGAAAGCTTGAGGGGTGATAATTTCGTTTCCCAGCTTTTGCTATTGGGCAGACAACAGCATGCTTCCAAGCTTGGGGAAAGTACCCCATGTTGTAGCCATGGTTGAGCAGAATCGAGTGCTATATAAAGAATAAAGTAGAAAGCCGTCGCAACGACTGATCGGGAAATAGAAATGTGCCGCCCTTTTATACTTTTTCGTCGTTGAGATTTGTCAACGTTTTTATCGTAAAAATTCCAAGAAGCACACACGAGGTTTTGTGTGCTTCAATTGGAATAGGGTTCTGGGGAGTGACTAGGAATTTATTTGAATCAATTCCTGGAAGGAAAATCATGAAATGCATTTTGAGTTAAGCATTTCATGATGTTAGGATTATTAGGAATTGAATCAATCCACGCAAATGGACTTTGGTTTAAATTTATCGTATATGATTCAATTGGATTGGGGTGTAAGTTAATTTGAAATTGAATCAATGTGCAACAAATTAACTTATGGTTTAACTTGTCGCTCATATGATTCAATATGCAATTTGGATTGGGATTAGGTAGTATTTGGGGGTTTGGATGGTAGTAGTGATTTAGGATCACTACATATGTCATCTAGGTAGCAACCTGACACGAATATAAACATTATAAGCAGTTTTTGCTTTTGTCGATTTTACGCCTTATCCCAGTGAGCTGGACAGTTTTACTGAATTGTCTCAACAATTAACTGGCCACGGATTTCCCCGCATTTGATTGACTTGCTTAAATGTTGAACTATAGTTACAGGTCAGTTTATAATCCACTTCGGTGAAACGAAACCCGCCCTCGTTTTTCTTTATAATAAGACACGTACAACTCTGAATTAATTTTACATGTCAAAGCACAGGACGGTTAGTAAAGGTGGTCGGAAGAAGATATCGTAGTATGTATACATTGATACTAAATGTCTAAAAGTTGTAGTAATGAGCAAACATGTGGTCAGACAATACATTCCCGCCAGGGTGCTCCGGCTGAAGAACGATTTAAAAAACATAAAATGCTTTCACCAAGTTCAGTTAAACAACGACTATGACAATGCCTATAGAGAGAGATTATCAGGCTGAGTTCAGGTAGTAAAAGTGGTTTTGAATAACTTGCGCCTGAACGTGAACGAGTTTCACTGTTTATTTATGTTATATTGTTTTAAATGTTTATCACTGTTATATTGTTTTAAATGCACCTGAACAAATAAAAAAATAAAATTTTGTTTTTAGACGTATTAATTGCGGGGTGAACTTTTTCTTATATCTATTAAGATTTTTCAAATATACCATTGTTCCAATTAAGAGTCGAATTCTTTGACGTTAAGTGTCTTTCAACGACAATAGACATACATTGATATTTATCGCTTACCACAAGACACACTATTGGGTTTTGGAATTCGGTTACACAATCATTGTTGATGTATCATGATTGATAATGAGATTCGAAAAGCTTGAGCGATTGAATGATTGTTAGAAAATCTATCAAGATAATTGGGTTATGAGAAATAGACAAAAGATCTATTCTAAACATACAAATTAGGATGGGTGAGAGTGCGGCGCCCCGAGGTACACCAGCATTAAATCAATGGTATATATACTATATCAGGGGGAACATCATGCAGATATCATGATAAATAATGGAACTTTAAGAGGTTCGTCATCGCATAACCGGGCTCGCTCTCGAGGCTCTGCCCACGCTCGACTGGTGACGGCATTTTGTAACATCAGGGGCATCGGTTTCACCAATACCAATGTAAACGATTTGCAAACAACAAAACTTGATATCCTTGCCCTAACTGAGACCCAGGTCGATTCGTCAACTGATTCGATATATCTTCGTTGCTCAGGATACGACTTATATTCGAGATTCCGTTTTAAGGGCGGAGTCTGCGTCTTCACGCCGTCCGATCTGGCTTGCCAGAGAATGGAGGCGTTGGAACTCAATAATATAGACATCATATGGTTGAGGGTCGTGCTGAGAAATTCCATATATTTCTTTGTTGTCTTTACCGCTCCCCGAATCACGATCGACCGGCGACATTTTTCGAACATCTTTCATATACCGTCGACTGGATACAGATCACGCATCCAGCTTCTGAAATTATTGTCCTTGGCGATTTCAAATTCCGGCTGGTTGTTACATTCTAACAGAACCGACGATGCTGGGAGGCTGGCGGACATGTTTGCTGTAAGCCACAACTTGACTCAACTCGTGGGGGAGCCAACGCGAGTGCCGGATGCCCGAGGCGATTATGCGAACACCCTGGATCTGTTGTTGACATCCGAACCGAGTATTTATACCGTAGAGGTTTCTGCGCCACTGGGAAACTCAGATCACTGCTTGGTATCTGTCGCGCAAGCACTTGCATATCAAGCGAATAACCGGCCTAGGCAGCTTCGCCATGTATGGAAGTATGGGGCCGATAACTGGGACAATTTGCGAGATTTCTTCGCATCCTTTCCATGGTCCGAAGTGTGCTTGGGAAACTCCTATGTTAACGCTTCCGGGGAGTCGGTATCATGGATTATTCTTCTGGGGATGGAGATGTATATTCCACATTCCATCAAACGAAGTTCGTCTGATAAACCTTGGTTTGACAAAAAATGCGAGCTGATTACAGCGGCAAAAAATAGAGTTTTTAAGCAATGGCGCTCCAATCCCACCGATGTTAACAGAACGAATTTTGTTAGAATCAGAAACGCGTGCAACCAGGCGATTGATACCGCGAAGAAGGCTCAAAACGACAGGGTGATCAATAAGTTCCATCGATGCCCGACTGACTCGCGCTCATTCTGGTTAATGGCAAAGGCTATCAGCGGTGACTTCGCATCCTCCTCTTTCCCTCCGTTGGTGACAGGCAGCGGGACGTTAGTCACGAATCCAAAGGATAAAGCTAATGTGTTCGCGAATTTATTTTCGGCGAATTCAAACCTCGATCCCGGCCTTTTGGAGCCACCTGTGATCGCGCCGGTACGGTCTTCGTTGCGGAATGTGAGATTTCGTCCGCGCACTATTCAACGCATTCTACGTGAACTGGATTGTATGAAGGCAACCCGCCCGGACGGAATACCAGCAATAGTCCTTAATAACAGTGCTCCAGAAGTATCGCCGGTTCTTGGCAGACACTTCCGCTTATCTTATGTACCTTTCCTGCCTGCTGGAAAATCGCTCGAGTTCAGCCAATCCCAAAGACGGGAAAAAAATGTCTCCCACAAGATTAGCGTCCGATAGCATTACTGTCTATTTTATCTAAAGTAATGGAAAATGTCATCAATACAGAGTTGGTTAAGTATTTGGAGTGCAACGGACTTCTGAATGATCATCAATACGGATTCCGTAGCAGGCGATCTACGGCAGACCTTTTGACACTTGTAACCGATGTATGGACATCTGCGATTGAACGGCATGGTGAGTCAAGGGCGGTCGCATTGGATATCTCCAAGGCTTTTGACTGCGCCTGGCACGGGGCATTGCTGAGCAAACTTCGTTCGTATGGACTTTCCCAACAGCTTTGCGACTGGACGAGGAGCTTCCTCGAGAATCGATCGATCCGGGTTGTTGTGGGCGGCGAGTGTTCGGATCTGTATCCTGTTAATTCGGGGGTGCTCCAAGGTTCTATTTTGGCTCCAACCTTGTTCTTGCTTCACATAAATGATTTGTTGTAGACAACGGATAACAAAGTGTTCAGTTTTGCGGATGATAGTACGCTTGTTTCCTCCTTTTCGAGTGATCGGCCGATTGGTGCATCTGCGTCGCATCAGCTGAGATGTAGACAGATTGACTCTCTAAATCAGGATCTAGATAGGATCCTGCAGTGGGGAAGGGCCAATCTCGTCGACTTCAATGCGGCGAAGACACAATATACAACATTCACAAAGAAAAGTGGATTATCGGTTCCACAGCTGATTATGAATGGCCGGGCCCTCGAGACTGCGGAAAGTTTGAAATTGGTCGGCGTCACGGCTGTGGGAATGTATCATGGCATAATCACCTGTCGAGTATCGCCGGCCAGCCTCAGGAAAACTGAGCTATCTTTTTAGAGCCAAGAAATATTTTACTCCGACCCAACTTCTTCTCCTATATAAATCCCAAATTGGACCCGCGCTCGAATATTGCTCTCATGTTTGGAGCTCGGCTCCTAAACACATCCTCGAGCTACTTGAGAGCATGCAGAGACGAGCGATCCGCCTGATCGGGGACTCGGCGCTGACGTCGGGACAACAGTCGCTATCACATCGAAGGCGCGTAGCCGACCTCTGTCTGTTTTACAGATATTATCACGGGTACTGTTCTCCGGAGGTTCTTGTATTGTTCCACGCAATTTGGCTTATATGCCCTCCACAAGACATTCCGACGGATCCCACCCGTTTGTGGTTCATCTATCGACGGCGCGAACATCTCTGCATCAGAACACGTTTTGTTACAGAGCGGGGAAGCTGTGAAACTCCCTTCCCACGCGAATGTTCGCGGAGCGTTACAACTTGCAACTGTTCAAAAAGAACTGCAAAGTTATTTGATGGCATCTCGGGGCGCCCACTCGGCGCTATAGGTTCGCCTCTCCCGAGAGAAGTCTGATTTAAAAAAAAAATCCGTAATGAAACAGCCAGAATGTAACAGTTCATAGTACACAACGTTTTTTTGGTTTCACTTAGATTTGCATATCCTTTGAACCATGAATATTCTTCTTTGGTGCCGAGGTTACGGGGTTAAGGTCGATGGTATCCATTTCGATGGAAAGAACTAGTTGCCTTTATCTCAGTTAGTCGCAAGTAAAATATCGCCGTTTATCGTCTCTCGGTTTCAGTTCATACAGTACATAGTTGGCTTGTTCTTGAACAATTTCCATGAATATCAATAGTACGAAAACTGCTTGTTGAGTCACTCCCAATCATTCAGCAAGGCTCTCCTGCGTTTGACTCGGAGTAATGCCTTCCATTCTCTCTATGAAGTTTTTTGGATGTCTAGACCGAGATTTGTGTTCAAAGCTGAAATCACTACTCTTGAAATATCGGTTTCATTTACCATTTGGAGCATTGCCACCATAAACTTCCACAAACATTCGATTCGCTTCACCTGCAAACACATTTTTTTACATACTCAAAACAGTAAAAAAACAAGGTTTTTGTATAAAACTCAAAACGATATAAACCGGATATTATTTACAGATGTTAACTTCTCTAAACCCAATGCTGTTGTGGCGGTTCCGCCAAACCCCACTGCCCACTTACCTGAAAAACCCACATATCTTCCATCCAATCATATAATTTCGCTAATGCAATCGTATTAGCATCTTAAATGCTTTACGCATCTAGGATTATCTAAGGTATAATCTAAAAAGTTCCTGTAAAGAAAACTTACATCTCTTCGCATACAATTTTCCGTAAGATTTCTTGCTTTTCTTATCTGGAATTCCAAACTAATTCGGCACCCTCGGTACCAGACAAATTCCTGTAAACATAATGATTCGATTTGCATACAATGTAACCGTCATGACAGGGACCACAAATATTGCGCCGTCTATTTGCCCAGCCGCGCCGTGTGTACAACAATATTCCCTACATACACATTGGCTGGCGACTACACCCAAGGGACCAAAGCAAATATGCATTCCGCGTTTTTTTGGCATCATTTAAATCCTACAGCATAAACAAATGCAAATAGGAATTCAATACCTACCCTCACTAGCGATGCCATAAACAACATTTCCCGGTAATCTAGCTGAAACCCATTAGCACATTTCCACATTGCATTGCCGCCTATTTATTTAGCAGCAATGCACATCTCAGACAAAGACCCAAAGGTTTCCTTTGTCTTGTCATATTTCGGGATCTTCTTCTCATCAGCAGCAGTATAAGAAAACACAAACACAATTAGCATCCAATGAGATTCGGCTTGTTTGCTTAGCCGAATTCATTTCTCATGGATGCACATTATGCCCCTTCTTAGTGTTTCAGATTCGTTGACATGGTGTGTCCATGAAAGAACCCATGTACACACATACATGTGTACTACCAACGATTTTCACCCCAAACGATTGAATATCGTTGAGTCCTATTACAACCACCGTTCGCGACGGTCGATTCACTCCCACTCCCCGGTGGGCACGGGGATGCAGATATTTCAGAGTCGAGTGTTGCGTTCATATACTCGAAAGTCGAGAGTCGCGTTCATATAATCGAAAGTCGAGAGACGCATCCTACAACTTCAAAAATGTATTCATTTGTACAAGTAAAATTGCCTCCTCAGTTTGCTACCACGAATTTGTTAAAATTAAGAAAGAATTATACGAACCGTAAATCTACGTTGTTAAGTGTGTCTTCTGTTCCGATTTAAAATTTTTATTTTTATTTTTATTTTTGGATATTTCCGGCGACCTAGGTGTTGGAGCTGATACGTAAATTAAGTTAAAAATTAAAGACCCAGTTACATCCCACCTGTGTGTTTCATACTCCGTTCCTGGTGAATCTTTTGCGGCGTTGCTCAGTGTTGTATTCGGTGGAACTATCGGTGTATGATGGGGAAGAAGGGAATCAGTGCCATACGCCGATGCAACATACTTCTCCTCCACACTGTTACTATGAAGCATTCATAACAGCCAGAAACGGGCTAAACCAATAACTGAAATCGAATAACCTTCTTTACGACCGTCTTTATGACTTTCGTCGCAACAAATTGAACCACTACTTCGGTAAGACCCAGGTTTTCGTATTTCAAATCGAGTTTAGTTGCCGAAATTGCATTCCGTAGAGTTGACGACACGCTGATTCAATACATACGAGACTATCATTCCAAGTGGTCCTGGATGGTGTCACATCGATCTCTAATTATATAGAGTCAACTGCACTTGGTGTTCCCTAGGGACCGACTTCTTCGGGTTCTTTATGAAAATAGATAGCTGGACTTGACGTAGGCCTAACGTCTTGCCAATCTAGGTATTACCAAGACAGCCGTTGGCCTGCACTTGGTTTAAACATTCTCCCTGAATCAGAAAGTGCCCATCAGTTTACGTTGGAACCCAATTTCAGATGCATAAATGAACACTGGGAATCATTCGTTAGCCGAACCTCACAAATGTGGAATGCTCTGCGGGATCAGGACCAATGTTCATCGATACTTATATTCCTTATTCTCTTTTTTTTCCTCTCGTACTGTGCTTTGGTGTATAAGGATACTTCAAAATCCCCGTTTTCGCATGCGTTTTTCTTGTTCATGTATATGTGTGCGTAAAATTGTAAACTTAATTATAAAAACAAATTTAAAAGGATCAGGGGACGACTTCCTTTTGTTTTGGTGACTTCCTTAACTATTGTTTGCTCGCTACGTATATATAATGATTCCGGCCCTTGAGTGCCACTTCAATGCTGGGATGTGGCCAAAAAGGATTTCCTAACAATAAATTTCGTTTGTTTCGCATACCGAACAATACCTATCCTCGCTATACAATTCAACACCGCGAATTTATAGGAAGCCGACGGTATAAAAATTCGAATTGTGCGGGAGTCAGTTGAACCGATGCCAATCAGTATTCAAAACCCACCCAAACAATACATTCAATGTAATCTGCTAATTAGAATCTGTCCACAGAGTAAAAGGAGTAAACAACGCACCGTCCTGTCCCATTGTAAAAGCGTTACCACTGGAAGGTGCTGAAGAGGAGCCAATTTGCAACATCTACATCGTTAAACACAATCATTTAAGGAATGCCACAACTTGACTGTGCACAGCCCTTTGAATGTGTTTCGTGTAGCACCACGCCATTGGGATCCTTTCAGGCCAATGTGTGAACAAAGAATTGTAATTTCCCATCTTCCATTTAGCCCGATTCATCCCAATCCTTCGGGACAATGATGTCTATGTGTACATATTCTGGCTATCTTCAGGACTATGCTAATAATTACCAACGTTTTCCTCCTTTTTGCTTTTATCCTTCATCTCTTATTTCTCTTTGCTTTTCGCCCTCGTCCTTCAACGACACTTTCTTTATTTCACTGGCATTTGCCCCTCAAATTATGAAATCATGTTTCTTTTTCTGTAGGAAATTCGGAATAAAATTTCCTCAAGGCGGAAGTTCATTAAGCATGCTTCACTTGACTACAGCCAGATGGCAGCGGCTGCTCCGAGGGTGGCGGAAGTGATTCGTTTTGGTTGTCTGCCTGTGTCCGTTTCGGGATGTCATCCCCTTTCTTTTATATTGTTCATTTAAGTTTGATTATTCGTCATTTTATCCTTTGCTTTTAATCCTTTGTGCACCACATGGCTCGAGGATATGTTTTTTTTTTAATTTTTTTATTGTTCACACGTCTCCTTCATTTTATGATTAAACGCGCTTGTTCCCACCCCGACATCCGAACAGCGAACTACTAAATTCTGTTGTATCTAATAAAACCAACCAAGGCGAATATAAAAAACACCCAACATAAAAGTATCTCGATTGAGATAATATGATGCCTAAATATATTCTGAAATAGCCCGTCTTATCCAGTTTAGGATACACGGAACCATTCTAAAACCACAGCGATAGCCAAGCTGCCAGCAACAAATAGAAATTAATACAAAATGGATGTGGAACCCTCACAGGGTATCGAATAATGGCCACACCATCGAATAAACAAAATTCCAGCTGACTGATAAAAAAATTTGCAGTGGTAAACCTGCAGACCACTGAAATCTCACACTGTTCAACATAGACAGCAACAGTCGAGACCAAAAATGAGAGAAGAAAGGACGGAAAACGCTACAGGATAAAACAAACATTTTAATTTACAGTAATTAACAAGTCCTGCAGGTGTGTAGTCTCTTCTCTCGACGAAGAGGATTTGTTTACCTGAATAACATTCAGTGCTTAGGAAAGCAAGCGTTTGTGTGCCCGCAGTATGGGAAAAGGATAATAATGTCAACCGGAGTTTATTATTATTAACTCGACGACATAACCAGCTTCGTGCACAAAGGATATCAAAATATAATTTTGTGGAATAGGATAAAAAAAAACACTCGGACATGGTCGCTCGGAAGATGTTATCAAAAACAAGAGACATCCTGAATTGGGGTTTACGGTAAATTTGTATCGAGGGTATTGAAAAAGGATGCTTAAGTTTATTTACTTAGGACAGCTATTATGAGGTTCTTTTCCTAAAGTCATTACCTTGAAAGGTCATGCATTTGATAAAGAAGGGCCTATGTATTTATTGAAACTTTTATTTTGTACAACTTTTCGATTATCGCAGTCAGGGGACTATGGAGTAGTTGGAAAGTGAAGTTTGTTCACATAGAAAGACAATCTGATTTTGTAGGATATTTATTTCGAAAACAAAGTTGGAAATAGTGTTACCCGGGGAATACGGATATGTTGCGTGAACTCACAACTCACATCCTTATAGAATACACCTAAGTCTGTTTTTACACGGTAGATTGGTTCCAGAAGAAGCCGTGTAAAAAAAAACGTGTAAAAAAAGACATTGATCTTATACAAAAATGGGTGATTTGTTCCTAATCTCTAAAACCTATTAAAATTAGTGAAAAACAAGAATTTTTAAGAACAAGAATTCATGTTTATTTTATTAAATCAAATATATAATGCTTATTTTCACAAGCATAGTAATTGATGATAAAAAAGATATGCACTCTAATCTTAAAAGTAATATAAATTAAATGTATGGCAAGTTCAGGAACTAAAAAACTATGTTGTGAACGAAAAGAATAGGTTATTCAATTTTTAAGGTAAAAAATAAAACTGGACTTTCTCTTGCTCGTTCGGCATCTACATTTTGAAAAATGAACTCTGTTATGAGCCGTTGTTCGCCAATTCTTGCTACCTCTTTGTATAATTCCTTGTAACGAGCCATACAAGAATTCAGCTCACGTTGGAATTGTGCAGCTCTTTCGACATTGGGATCATTTTTGACGAAATGGTGTCCTAATTTATTTGCAAGTTGAAGCCCTTCTTGAATCAAATTTTCAGTTAATTTTACAGGTTCTTCACTATCACTGCTTTCTATAACATCAGCATTCTGTGAGGCAAAATGTAATATTTCGTCTTCGCTAAGAACTTTATCAATCATCAGTTCATCAATGTCATCAGATATTAAGTCATCAAAACCCTCCCCACCAACTGCGTGTGCTAAAGCAATTATATTGGGATATTCGTTTGTATTTTTCTCCACAGGATTTTTACTTTTTACACATTCTGGCCAAATTGCTCTCCAACATCCGTTTAAGGTTGATGGTCGTAAATCTGACAATGCTAAAGCAGCATGTGTAACGCAATCTTTAATAGAAAACTTTTTCCAGGCATCAATTACTGTTAGAGTTTTATCCCTATCCAAAGTGTCCAAAATGTACTGGAATGTTCGTTTGATATAATAAGTTTTGAATGTTGCGATAATTCCTTGGTCCAGTGGTTGGATTAGGGATGTGGTATTTGGTGACAGGAACAAAACTTGTACATTTTCGTGTTCCAACTGAGGATGCCCGGGTGCATTGTCTACCAACAGAAGAACTTTAAATTCTAAGCCCTTTTCATTCAAATATTTTCTAGTTTCTGGCACAAAATATTTAATGAACCATTCTGTAAAAACTGTAGTCGTCACCCATGCTTTTTTATTGGCCATCCAATTAACCGGCAATGTATCAAAATCGACACCTTTCATTGCTCGAGGCTTTAATGCACGATTGATAAGCAGGGGCTTTAACATCCGATCTCCAGAAGCGTTACTGCACAATAAAAATGTGACTCGATCTTTTTCAACTTTAAAACCCCCAGCACTTTTTTGCGATTTGGCCACATATGTTCTTCTCGGCATTTTTTTCCAAAAAAGACCGGTTTCGTCAGCGTTAAAAACCTGATCTGGACTGTACCCACCATCCGCTATTATTTTTTTAAGTTTTAGTTGGTATTCTTCGGCGGCTTTCTGATCTCCAGAAGCAATCTCGCCTTTGATTTTTATGTTATGAAGCGCATGCCTATGGAGAAATCCCCTCATCCAACCTGTGCTTGCAGAAAATACGTAGCTCTTCTCAGCAGTTGTTTGTGTGGATGTAGACGGTTGTTCGTCTTTTATCATTTTATAGAACCTTAATACTTGCTGTTTGATATTGTTTCCGTCTACGGGAATTCTTTTTTGGGCATTTTCCTCCAGCCATATTATGAGTGCTTTTTCCATTTTTTCTTTAACAGCATCTCTAGTGTATGATGAAGACTTAACAGATAGGTTCGTTCCAGAAATCACCGATTGCCTAATTGCAATTTCATTTTTCTTTATAGTTCTTATTGTGGCTTCATTTAAACCGAACGTTTTACCAAGAGCAGTTGAGCCTTCTCCATTTCGAAGGCGATCTAAAATTTTAATCTTGGTTTCCAAAGAAATTGCCTTCCGTTTTAGTTTTATATCTGACATTTCCTTTTAGGGATACATAAAATATTTAACAAAATTAAAAAACATAAATAACTGAATAAATACAAAATATTTTTTGGCTTACCTTTTATCTTAATGCGTTAAAATTAAATTTAATGGAAAATCAAATTTGCCTGCAAAAAATTTCTTTACCAAACACGTCTTATTGCATTGACAGTCCACAAAATATTAACACGTTTCAATTGCTCTGACCAGTAAATTTTATTGTACGCACATAAAGGGAATTCCCCTAAATTAGTGCTATTCACATTTGCTTTGACCAGTAAAAATTGTTTGTATGTACGCGCTAAAGGGGAATTCACTTAAATCTTTAAGCTAGTGTTCGCAAACTATCGATACTATCGATGGTTTCAGACTTTTTTCTTTCATAAATACTTTTTTGTGATATGAACATACTTCGCAAAAATTAAATTTGACAAAAAAAATTTAAGTACATAAAATTTCAAATCGTGCTAAATGGAATAAAATCGTGTAAAAAAATTAAAAATATTCAATTTTCAAACCGTGTTATATCAAAACCGTGTACAAAAAGACCGTGTAAAAACAGACTTAGGTGTACTTGACTTTTTTCGCAAAAAATGTATTCTTGCGTCCATTCCAACGATGAACGCATTAGACGTCAACAAATATAAGTTAAATGGCAATATAAGGTAAAAAGTAAATCAAATGGAATGCCTACCGCTTTGGCACAAATCTATAGTCTTAATAAGATACGAGGGTTGCATCTTATGTTTCGGGATTTGGCAACCCTAGTGTTGCAATCCGGCAATTGACAGCTCTGTCGTAAAGTTGGACATTTTTGAGCTTATACGCACTCAGAACGTTTTGACATACGAGCGCTATTTGTGTTGTTTACAGTAACTTAAAAGATTCATCTAGGCCCAAAAATGGAATTAAATCGTCAACATTTTCGTGCGATTATTTTTTACAACTTTCGGCGTGGATTAACTCAGCAACAGTGCATGGATGAACTTAATTCAATTTTTGGCGATGAAGCTCCATCAAGGACCAGTGTTTATCGATGGTATGGTGAATTCAATCGTGGTCGTAGTTCACTCCAAGATGAATTTCGTGAAGGTCGTTCAAAATCAGTTGTTGGTCCGAAAACCATTGATGCTGTGCGCGAACTGATATTGGAAGATCGTCATGTGACCTATCGTGAGATTGAGACAACCTTAGGCGTTAGTGGGACCAGCATACATTCAATATTGCATAAACATTTGACTGTCAAAAAAATTTGTTCGCGTTGGATCCCACACAATTTGTCAATCGCCCAAAAAAAGGCTCGTGTCAATTGGTCGAAAGAAATGCTCAAAAAAATACGGTCGCGGTGCTTCGAAACACGTCTATGACATCGTGACAGGTGGTGAATCGTGGATTTAAGCGTATGAGCCCGAAAGTAAACAGCAGTCGACTGTCTGGGTGTTTCAAGATGAGCCAAATCCAACAAAAGTTGTTCGCGCACGAAGCACTTCCAAGCAAATGGTCGCCCGTTTTTTCGGAAAAACTGGACATGTCGCCACCGTACCACTAGAACAACGCAGAACAGTCAATTCTGAGTGGTACACAACCATTTGTTTGCCAGTTGTCTTCCAAGAAATCAGGAAAACCAACCGCCGAAGACGGATCACTCTTTACCACGACAATGCGAGCTCTCACACATCAGCTGCGACAACTGCATTTTTGAGCACCCAAAACATCGATTTGATGGGTCATCCGCCGTATAGTCCTGACTTGGCACCGAATGACTTCTTTTTATTCCCGTACGTAAAAAACAAACTGAGAGGTCAACGTTTTTCGACACCTAAAGAAGCGGTTGCTGCATTCAGAATGCATGTGTTGGAGATACCTCAATCAGAGTGGCAAAAGTGCTTCGACAATTGGTTCAAACGCATGCAAAAGTGTATAGATCTTCATGGGGAATATTTTGAAAAACAATAAAGTGATTATCAATGATCAATATTTGTTTTTGTTCTCTAATCCCGAAATATAAAAGGCAACCCTCGTAGCAACAGTTTTCCTAGCTTTGGCCAAAGCAGCCTCTACATGTCTGTTGAAATACAGATACTGATCTAGCCAGATGCCAATGTATTTAACTGCACTCTTGATTTCCAGTTTACCTCTATGCCGGCCCACGATAACCAACTTTCGCCAGTTTTTTCTTGTGTCATTCGTCGCTTTATATAATGGAGTTCTAAATAGGATGGCTTCACATTTCTGGAAGTTGATCTTAAGTTTCCAGTCATCGCAATACCGCTGCACGTTGTTAAAGTCTCGCTGTATATAAGGTAAATGTGTGGGAAATTTATCTAGTATCACGGCTTGCAATTGACATGTTGTGGTCTTCTGGAATATTATCATATATTAATATGATTCCTGTACCGATTTGTCGTATTGCTTTCGAATTACAGATGTTATTTATTTTTATTTCACTATCTTTTACTACTCCCTTATTTATTTAACTTTACTACTGCTTTGATTGTGTTACTAATTTTGATCAACACTGCCACGGCGGGACTGATATATCTGATGGCTTAGTGCTCTTAGATTTCATTGTAAGGTCTCTCTCACATATGGATTGCAATGCAGTAAAGGATTTGGCTCCCGAAAGTCCAAAAATACTAGCGTTACAGGTAAAATCTGCCCCTCTCACAATCATTTGAAACACTTAGGCATAATTCTACATTGTACCAATTATGGACCACAACCGGGAGTATTTAGGAAACACTATGTGTAAGACTTGAACGCAATTAAGTGTTTACGACTACCACTATATTTTCAGGGGCACATTTTACGACTGTGCTCAGATGTATGTCATCCACACCTCTGGCGGCGTGCATGAGCTTTATTGCCATCAACCTGCACCAATAAAATTGTATTCGCATAGGTTGTACTAGCTTTATGATCCAACAATTTCCTTCGTTTGCTTGACAGAATTGGTGTATCTATATGAGGCACTTGGCAAGTAATACAATACAATTACCTCAAAGAAGTCCGGTATTAGTGTGACTTTACTACATCTCCAATAGTACTCTGAAGCGCACCCATATGTTACCATTCCTAGGCGACACTTCCAGGATAATAGGCTTTTTGCTCGAACACTACAAACTCGTTAACTGTCCTTCCGAGGTCTGTTAAGATACGAATGTCCAGAAACCACTTGAATTGCAAATATCAATTACCTCGAGGCCATGCAAGCGGGCACTCAGCGAACGCTTCGTTAAACACTGAGCATATTGAATTTACTCTTTTTAATTGAATTTTTAATTCGTTACCTTATTTGGGAGCATATTTTAATTGAACGTCGCACATGAACCAAGCGCTTAGCTTGACAGCATTAACCGAAAACATATCGACCAAGTCTACCGCAAGGAAAAAACAAAATAAAACTGTCTATGCCGAAGACATATCACGCAACCACTATATCCACCTATTGATTTATGTGGTTTTCTCTCTGCTGCCATCAATGAACACCAAATCCCAGGATGTAGTTGCGGTGTCATACACAACGCACGCTTTCCTGTTTATGAGTTAATTGTATATGATCTTTTGGTCCTGCCTACGTTCTTTAAGAAATCAGCGGGCACAAATGTACTGAGCGCTCCCAGGTATTCCATAAATAAATAAATCTCCATCTCAATTGAAGTTGTCTGACTATCCACTTTTCCTCAAATGCCGTATAAACATATATAGATGTATTTTCTTCTCAAGCCTACACGAGTAGTTCTACTTCATAGTTTAAATACCGTGCTTACTTGTCGAGGGAATATGTCATGTCGCTATTGTCGTTTTATAGTACCCGGAACACCCTCTTCGTCTCGTCGTTTCGTTTAAATATTAATTTGGATTCACAACGTCCGGAGAATTATAAGTTTATTCCGAACATTTATCTTTTATTGCCTGCCTGGGGTGGCTCAAGGTGGCGCGTCATCTTGTACCAGGCTCCGTCCTTGTGCCACACATGTGCTGCTTTTTATTTAAATGTGGGCCATCCTCCGGCTTTAATTTGCGACATACGTTTTGTCTTTCTGAGTTTAGCGCCAAATAGGGGGCAGCTGCATCATCCCATGCTATAGAATTTTAATACTACAGGGTAATGCTATTAGACAGTTTTCGGGTGATGGTCAAATCCTCTATCAAAAATATGGTTTATTGAATTCATCGAGTGGTATGGAACCGGACGCGAGCTTAATTGATTTTTTTCTCTTTCCGATTGAAAGCATTCGGTTTCGGACCACCGCTTGAAAACGTGCTCCACAATTGCTCACGTTAAACGCGTGAACTTGTATCCTGCATCGTGCGAATTAAGTGGAGCATAAAATCAAAGGAACAACCCATACTGACACAGATGCCTTGGTGTTGAGTGGTTTTCAGGCGACGTATAATTTTAGTGGCACTTTAAAAGAGGTAAAGAAAATTTCAGCTCTCCAGTTGGTATGGCGGACTTTGAATCGCCTTCCTTTGTGTGCTACACGCCGATACTAAATGTAAATTATGAGCAAGCTTGAAGGTGTATAGGATCAAGTGTCTACGTTGTTTTCGATCCCTGTTCCAGTTTTTCGCAAAGGTTCTTCTGAGTTTCGTTTCTTCTTTTAAGACGTAGTCGCTAAAATATTTATTATTATCCGCCGGTTTCACTGGTGTAATAGCACCCAGAAAATTCTCCTTTAGTCTGATTTCAATTTCCATTCGCTTATAGTTTGGCTTTTTATAAAATGCTGCTGCCCCAAGTCTGAAGGGGAATACAAAGAGTTCCAGTCAGATTACATGATTAATCGCTTCCCATCAATGATGGTCGGGGTTTTTATACATACCCTCTGATTATGCTATTGTACTGGGTTGAGGAAAAAGTATTCAATAAAAATTGATAGAGTCTGTTTCCATTATTCAAAAACAGTTTCTTAATTCCAATATGACCCATTCATTTCGGAACCTTCTGACGTTTTCACCTACCTCTTTGGTATGGAATTCCGGAGATACATATTTAAAAACCTGATGCAGGTTTAACTAACCCATTTTAGGTTAATTTTACGTCAAAATGTTACGACGCCGTTCGCCGTCCTTCCTCAATAACGAGTAGGCAGAGAGTTAGATATGTATAAAAGACGGTTTCCTCTTTGTTACTACTAATATCTTTTTATTTATTTAACTTATTATTTACAATTAATTAACTTTTATTTATTCTTAAGCAAACGGCCCGTTGTACTTATGCGAAGCCACGACCTTTTGCTTGGTTACTCAACTCTAACTCTGAGTTTAAATCCGTTTCAACCAATCTTTATATACCCAAATTATGGGTGTAGGAACACAAACGATGCATCCTATTCAGCTTGGACTTTGACCCAAAACGTATGACCCATATTAAGTCCTATTGCCTAGCACAAGTCATCCGAATTTCTTAAAAACATCGCCACTTAAGGTGCAGCGGCGTTGTATTGCTTAATTGATTTTCACATTTGACCGAACCAATTAAAGCACAATGGCCCACATTCGAGCGATTCGTATCGTTCAATCGATTTATGTTTCGTTGCTATGTCGGTGCTTTCGCAGATTTCAGCACTTTGATCGAAACTCTGTTAAATGATGCACCAACTAGCTTTGAAGGCGTCGGCAGTGTCGTATGACAGATGTGACACCTGTTCTCGGATATTAAGTAAAAAAAGCATCCGTAATATGTAAGCGTGCGAAAATTTCTCTGGTGCTTGTTTTTGAATACGAACAAATTTAGCGTGTAGCTTGCGAAGTGAGAATGCTTCATTGGGTGTTCAATATTATTCTTTCATTGTTGTTTGTGGAACCAATTATGTCAATTGAAAAATGAGAAATTGCATCGTGTGCAATGGGATTATATAGTGAGGTACTACATTCAGAGCGTATTTGGTGCATTAATTGGATGATGGTAAATCGGGTCATTTAGTGGGATACTACAAAAAGGTATAAACCCTGTCACTTTCGCTGCCTCCTATTCTGAAGTGCTTGAATGATTTCCTATACCATAAAGTACCTAATTAAAATATACCCTTCTATTTTGTTTTGGAGGAACACGATTGAAAAGCGCCATAATTGGTAATCCCCACGCGATCTATATACGTATGTCGAACAATAGTATTTAAAACGAACATACATCTAGAAAACGAACCGACTGAAGTGTCCTTCGATCAAGCTTTTAACCGTATTGATTGATGCAACACTAAATTCATAAATTCATGACAACCAAAACGTTTAGACTCACGTACACCTGTAGTGCTCCACGAAGCCCTACTATTTCCCTCCCACACACACATTTCATATTATTATTATCCCCATACACATCAACCTACTATATCATTAATCCATATCCCCAAACTAACATTCAAGCCAATGTTAGAAAAATTAAATTGTTCAATTCCCACAAAGTCCTAAAAACTAAACACCACAATGCATACCTTCATATGCAAACACACCCAACTAAAAGATATTCATTTCGTCCCATACACCCAATTCTAAAATCCTTATCTCTATCTGGATTGTAGCTAGATGTGTACACTCTAAAAATAGATATTCCATTCCTTTTCTTCAGTTTCTCACATACAAATCTCAATGAAGATTTGTATAAAAGGGCGATGCATTTTAGATTCGACGATCAGTCTCTAGGTTGGCGTCCGACGTTTAAGGACGCCAATCAATTAAAATAAATATTAAAATTAATAAGAGTAGTTTCAGATTTCAAAACCTGCATTTTTACTGGATTCGGCCGAATTTCAGGTCTCTTTCATTCAGCAATCGGTCGTCACTCTTCCCGGAGGCCCGCACCGAGCCTTCTCAGGAGCGGCCTATTAAAGTCCTTTTAAGGACAAAGAGACACGCTCCCTGAGAGAAAGGCTACAACACACCGGTGCTCCAACAGACAAGAATATCTAGCTCCTATAATATCGCGACAATCTGAGCATCAGCAACAACTTCTAATATTTCACTCATCATTAAGGTTAAGACACAACAACAACTGAGGCAACGCACCCATCAGCGCAACAAATCTTTATTAAGTTTTTCTCTTTCTTTTTCCGTGTGCTCCTACTGAGCCACAATTATATTAAATAAATTGGGCGAGTCCCTTTTGAGACCGCGTATATACAATTTATTTGGGAGCGTTCACTCCAAGCTGCCGGGAAACAAGTTTTATTGAACTCCGTCTGACCCAAGAGACAATAACACTGAAGTAAAAATTGTATGCTTCTTCAAATGCCAACGCACAGAGGCAATCTCATTTAACCGGCTCCACAATGGCTGAGTTGGTAAGAAGGTTGTGTCTTGCGTTTGATTGTGCAAACATAGGTTCAACTGACGACTCTTGCTATTGTGCGATTCGGCACAATTACTGAGTGGTAGGTAGGGTCTCAAAGCCCAATCGCTCGGTGAAATCATCATCATCATCATCGGCACTACAACCGGGATCCGGTCTTGGCCTAATTTAGCAAGTCTCTCCGCCGGTATCCGGTCCATAGCCGAGACTTGTTAAATTGTCGATAATAATTTGTTTTTCCAGGCAAGGTTATTAGCCTTGCGCCAACCTTTCTTGAGATGTCGCTGCATGCATTGGTTCACTACTTGGCGGGTGCCAAATTAGCTATCCGGGGGTGTCACGTGGAGACTGCATGTCAACTTGGCTTGAACAGGGACAAGGTTCGTCCCGGCCTTCGTCGGGTTGAAAGTAGAGACTTTGCCCCGTATGTTCCCCCGTCCGGTGAAATGCCACCCCATTAAGCAGCAGGCTTCGTAAAATAGTTGGGAGATATCCCTGAGCTTCTTTTGGGGCCTGGCCCATGGACCCGCTCGAGAAAAAAAAAACATTTCAGGGCGTTGACTCAGCGCTATAGGTTCGCCTTTCCTGAGAGAAGTAAAAAAACAACCGTTTAAAAATCGACTCTGAGATGTCGTTGCGCCTCTAAGTGTCCCCGTTTATTGTCCCGTCATTCTGTTCCACCACCGCTAGACACCACCCCTCTAACCAGTTTATACCATTGGCCGGTTTTTTCGCTGCGTACAAAAAAATTGGTGCGCTCCTATGCGTCATACATGGATAATCTCGTAATCCATTTTCTGCACATCGTCGTTCCATTCCATCGCCGCACGAGCCCAATCCCTGCGCCCTTTGTTTTAAATCAATCCGTCGCGCACCACTTAAAGGTATCTCTCGGGTATTTTTTTTTTTTTTTTATTAGACTTCGCTCGGGAGAGGCGAACCTATAGCGCCGAGTGGGCGCCCCGAGATGCCATCAACTAACTGTTGCAGTTCTTTTTGAACAGTTGCAGGTTGTAACGCTCCGGGAACACTCGCGTGGGAACGGAGTTCCAGAGCTTCCCCGCTCTGTAACGGAACGAGTTCTGATACAGGGATGTTCGCGCCGTCGGGAGATGAACCACAAACGGGTGCGATCCGTCGGATTGTCTTGTGGAGCGCATATAAACCGAATTGCGTGGAACAATACCACGAACCTCCGAAGAACAGTACCCGTGATAATATCTGTAAAACAGACAGACGTTGGCTACGCGCCTTCGATGTGATAGCGGTTGTAGTTCCGACGTCAGCGCCGAGACCCCGATCAGGCGGATCGCTCGTCTCTGTATGCTCTCGAGTATGTCGAGGGTATGTTTACGAGCGGAGCTCCAAACATAAGAGCAATATTCGAGCGCGGGTCTAATTTGAGATTTATATAGGAGAAGAAGTTGGGACGGAGTAAAATATTTCTTGGCTCTAAAAAGATAACTCAGTTTTCCTGAGGCTGATCTGGCGATACCCGATACGTGTTTATGCCATGATACATTCCCACAGACCGTGACGCCGAGCAATCTCAAACTTTCCCCAGCCTCGAGGACCCGGCCGTTCATCATCAGCTGTGGAACCGATGATCCGGTTTTCTTTGTGAATGTTGTATACTGGGTCTTCGTTGCGTTGAAGTCGACAAGATTGGCCTTTCCCCACTGCAGGACTTTATCTAGATCCTGATTCAGAGAGTCAATCTGTCTACATCTCAGCTGGTGCGACGTTGATGCACCAATCGGCCGAACACTCGAAAAGGAGGAAACAAGCGTACTATCATCCGCAAAACTGAACACTTTGTTATCCGTTGTCTCCAACAAATCATTTATGTGAAGCAAGAACAAGGTTGGAGCCAAAATAGAACCTTGGGGCACAACTGAATTAACAGGATACAGATCCGAACACTCGCCGTCCACAACAACGCGGATCGATCGATTCTCGAGAAAGCTCCTCGTCCAGTGGCAAAGCTGTTGGGAATGTCCATATGAACGAAGTTTGCTCAGCAATGCCACGTGCCAGACGCGGTCAAAAGCCTTGGAGATATCCAGTGCGACCGCCCTTGACTCACCATACCGTTCAATCGTAGATGTCCATATATCGGTTATAAGTGCCAAAAGGTCTCCCGTGGCCTGTTGTCATGGAATCTGTACCGACGATCAGTCAGAAGTCCGTTGCACTCCAAATACTGAACTAACTCTGTATTGATGACTTTTTCCATTACCTTAGATAAAATCGACAGTAATGCTATCGGACGGTAATTTTGTGGGAGTCACTTTTTTCCCGTCATTGAGATTGGCTGAACTCGAGCGATTTTCCAGCAGGCAGGAAAGGTCCTCCGTACATAAGATAAGTGGAAGAGTCTGCCAAGAACCGGCGATAGTTCTGGAGCACACTTCTTAACGACTTTTGCTGGTATTCCGTCCGGGCCGGTTGCCATCCTACAATCCAGTTCACGTAGAATGCGTTGAATAGTGCGCGGACGAAATCTCATATACCTCATCAAAGACCGTACCGGCGCGATCACAGGCGGCTCCTAAAGGCCGGGATCGACGTTTGAATTCACGGAAAATAAATTCGCGAACACATTAGCTTTATCCTTTGAATTCTTGACTAACGTCCCGCTGCCTGTCACCGACGGATGGAAAGAGGAGGATGCGAAGTTACCACTGACAGCTTTTGCCATTGACCAGAAGGAGCGCGAACCAGTTGGGCACCGAAGGAGCTTATTGATCACCCTGTCGTTGTGAGCCTACTTCGCGGTATCAATGGCCTGGTTGCACGCGTTTCTGATTCTAACAAAATTTGTTCTGTTAACATCGGTGGGATTGGAGCGCCATTGCTTAAAAGCCCTATTTTTTGCCGCTGTAATCAGCTCGAATTTTTTGTCAAACCAAGGTTTATCAGATGAACTTCATTTGATGGAATGTAGAATATACATCTCCACCCCAGAAGAATAATGTCTGTGACCGACTCCGCGCAAGCGTTAACATTGGAGTTTCCGAAGCAAATCTCGGACCATGGAAAGGATGTGAAGAATTTCTCGCAAATCGTCCCAGTTAGCAGCCCCATACTTCCATACATGGCGAAGCCGCTTAGGCCGGTTATTCGCTTGATATGCAAGTGCACGAGCCATGCAGCACCTTCTCTGGACTGTTTGTTCGCGTCTTTGAGCTGCACGCTCCAAATTTCGTAAGAACCCGCCTCACGACAGAACGATGAAACGAGGCGGCTGGCTTGTGCATACTGTCGCGTCAGCGGGTTGTATGACGTGTGCCATATACATATCAATGCGGTGTCAAACAGCCGCACATTTCACCATAGACCTGAATCAAGAAACTGTTCCACGCCCACAGACAGGATCGGAATCGCCGGAAACCGTCTCTAGAATCATCGTGATTCTGTTTTCGTGCCACAAAGGCCAACGATGCGTACGGAAAGGGATACTTCGGAGGCTTTCTCAAGAATCACCAATAACATGCCACATGTCAGCGGAACACATCGAGGAGTCGTTGGCATGGTCCGAGACCGACCGTAGGTAGACAAAAAATTGCCATAAACTTACTTTTTGCGACCACAAGTGATCCGATTCCACGGATGAACCAACACAGGCGAAGCTAAGGTTCCCTTGCAACTTCACCGCGGTACATGCCCGCATATATAATTACAAACCAGCAATCGAGGTGTAGCGTTAGTAATATAGTAAAGAACGTGATTCGAACGCACTCTACGAACTAAAGCACAGACAAATGTCCACAAAGATGCGTCAACTTGTACATAAATGTGCTAGTATACGGTTTTTACGATTTCTTCTACGTTCCTGTTTTCATACGTCGTTCTTAACTATGATGTGGGTGTGAGTCTGTTAATATCGCACAGGTATACTAAGCAAAGCTCAGGTAAAAAATGATACCGACATCTTACATGAACTTAATGCATCTGTTTTTCCGTATCGAGACAAAGTGCTATACATAGAAAATGATTTTGCCTATCAGTTTCTGCCGTAATAGATCAGCATTTTACCTCTCGTGACTAAAAATGCTTGTTCATAATCATCATAAATATCATTCATTACTGTTTTCCGCACAGAAACTCTAACGTAAATAGAAATATATATATTAATGTAACCATTAACTCGAGTAATTAAATGATCGAAGATTTCTTCGTTTTTCGGGCCACTATGTTGTGTCACCTAAATTTCCTCTAAAATCAATAGCAGTGTTAAAGAAAGCTTCTCAAGAACATAGAATGGCTCTACGACAAATCCACCTGGAATGGTATTGATTGCAAAGATATGATTGCAAAGAACGAATGCATCGTGCACAGTCCTTGCATGATCAGGAAGTAAGAAAAAAAAATAACTTTGTCCTAACGATTGTAGAAATTTCTGGACATTAGTAAAAAACTTCGAAATCTCTACCTCCTCATCTATTCCCCCGCTTATTGTTAATGACAGACCAGTCATCCGTGTAACGTAGAACGCAAATTCATTTATATTTCGCAGTCAACCTTGCCCGACGCTACGGTTCCAGTAGAGCTTTACCACAAACAGCATGAGCCAAATTCTCTTCCGACTTCGCAACTAAAAAGATAACCCGCCGATCGGGATTTGTGAAGAAGGATATTCTTTTTCGTTTGTTGCAGCACTTCGAAAACTCTTCCATCTGTTATGTTTCACTAATCAATTCATTTGGGGTAACTGCAGGGGTGACTTCGTCGTTGATCATGAAGTCAGTAATCATTTTCAACACAATTTACAAATATTCGTTGAAATTGAAATCCACTCGCCATGTTTTGTTAGGAGCATTATGATCAGCACTGCGTCATAGGATAGTGGGCAAACTCGACCAAAGAAACTCAGGCGTGGCTCAGACATCACGTGTTCACTTCCTTAATTATGGCACCGGAGAACTTGTCGTGCATTTCCCTGTTCTAAAGATTTGTGATGTTCCCAATAAATACACACGGTACACAAACCACAGTGAAGAACAACAGCAAAAGACAATCAAAGAAATAAACCATCAAGATTGTTGGTTCGAATCGCATTCTCCTCACTGTCGTCGCAAAACGTTAGCGATATACCTCAAATATTAGAAATGACGTCTTTCCCCTCCACGCAATCACCAGTTAAAAACAATTTATCTTACGGGAACAAATAAGCAGTGACTACTCTAATTAAATACGGGAAACATGTTCAGGAATCAAACCTGGATGTGGCACTGGGAGTGCGATTCATTATTCATCTTTAACAGGAATTCGTCAAATTTGCCATATGCACCTGAAAGGTGATCCCAAAGGGTAAATTTGGCTGCAGGTTGCTGGAATTCTATTGCAGAAGCGATACTACATCAGGAAATGTGCGAACCGCATTTGCGGCTGGCATCGATAGCTGTTCGTGGTTGCACAAACAGTATGCCTAAGATATTTCTACGCACATAAACCGCTGGCGTCTGAAGGCGAATTTTCGTTTGCATCTAACTCATCCAACAATGTGTCTTGAGTCAACGTCAGACCTCCCCTTTGAATTGAAACTCCACTGATGGATCTTGCTTGTACTACAAATTGCACCTCTACTTCTACTTTTTCCACGTGTGTGCATTTCCTGTTCCTATTAAATTACTGTACTTTGTGTACACGTAAAAAAGCCATTGGTGGTACGGTGTCGGGTGGGCGCCAGCAACACTTGTTGCGCTTCTTCTCGTAGCGCTCTACACAAGGGCCTAGTTTCAGGTCCAACTAAGTAGTGGAGCAGTGCGGAATGCAGGGCACTTTATCCCCATATAGTTGGAGCGGGAGACGGCTCGCCGGAATACAAACATTTAACTATTCGTTACCTCGTGTGTGTACCTTCCTTTCTCGGCGGCTTTGTTGGAATCTGATATAATGAGTTGTGTCAATATGTGTTCTTGTGCTTCTACTTGGAATTATTATTACTTCGTTATGTTCCCTGTGTAGGCTGTTCCAATTATAATTCATTAGTAAAAAAAATGAAAGTAAAAGGGAGGAGCAAGACTTCAGCACGACTTACCGGGCTCTGAGTGTCATTAGTCAGCGGAAAACAAATTAAAATCAAATATTTACATTTGTCCTTGCTACCGAACGATTTTATTAGAGAACATTTTCTCACGTCATCAAATAATGACGTTCTGGTTTTTTCTTCTTTTGTAGCTACTTAGGGTCGATTAGGTAGTTTGATAAAGAACATCGAGGTTCAGGCCACGGAGGATAATTCGCTTCTCGGAGCTATTAATCATTACGCTTGTCATGCGTCCTGAAAGCGATTGTATTGATAACCCCAAAATGGGAAAATTGCTTTCAACAAATTTGACAATCTTTTTTTGCTAACCGCGTAATTGCTACCTCAGAATTTTTGGAAATCCAAACGAATGACGAATGTTTAATGCGCAGAGAATATCTACCAGAAGTTTTTTGATTTATTGTTGTTAACTTTTTGTCCTTTCATTAAAAACTTGGTTCACTGATATCTATCGGATTTCAGTTGCGCCTGAGTTGAGCAACTGGTAAAGTGAACTTGTGGATAAAATTTTAAATATATCTTTTCGTGCCACCGAACTAGTTAGGCAATGAAATGACTGTATTTTCCTGCAAAACGATACCAGGTCAATTTCTCAGTCGTTGTAGGACTTACATGGGTTAAAATGTCATTCAAATATAGTATCTTCAACCTGAATCTGAACTTTTGCCACCCATGCCAACAACAAGAGAAAAATTAAAACTTTTAGACCCTAGCGGATGTACTAATATACTTATAGCGTCAAAGTGTAAGATTGAGGAAGGGGTAGTAAATACAGGTAAATTGAAATTTGAAGTTTAGTGGGGTGACGCCACTATTTGACGACAAATGCTTCATTATTCATTATAACATGAGGCTTTATTGCATAGAATCTTTCACATCACTTGAATAGTTTCAGGTATTGTCTTTTTTTTAAACATATTACGTATTTTTTTTTTATTTTGCTCTTTTTTTACATTTATCTTATTTGCTAGACAAAAAATGCTTAAATTCTAGATTGTTTAAATTATATTCTAACTTACTCGTCCCATGCGGACACTCTAAGCTAAACTTGGGGTTGTGGTGCTCTCAAAAGCTCTACCACGTCCTTCTTCCACATATACGTCCAAATCCCTACACCTTAACTTAAATTCGCAATAAACGAATTCAACATTCGTTTATCGCTCTTGCATCTAATTCCCCATAACATCATCATCGGCACTACAACCGGGAGTCGGTCTTGGCCATATTTAGCAAGTCCTGAGGACTGTTAAATTTTCCATAATCCTTTGTTTTTTTTTCGGGCAACCCAAATTCACAAATACATTATCCCGATCCAGCAAAATTCCTGGTAAACGAATCAAATATTCGTTTATCATCCATACATTCAATTTTCTATGATTATATTATTATTTATTGGCCTGTAGGAACTCGGAAGTTCATGACCTCACCGACTCGACTCCGCCATCGTTCCCTGTCCTGTGCACTCTCCTTCCACGCTTGACCATTCCATCCGACCTCCTCAAGGTCAAACCTAACATTGTCCTCCCATTTCCCGCAGCGCGGGATCCAGCCGGTCTCTTTCCCGTTGGTCTACCGTCAAGAATTCTACACACGGTCCTATCGTTGCCGATTCGCGCCACGTGTCCGGCCCATCTTAATCTTCGCGACTTGATTATTCTCACTATTGTAGGCTTGCGATATAGCTCTTGTGGGGGTTTTCTATATCACACGGAGAACCAACCCACAATCCTAACTCAGCATGCAAAAACAATCCACAATAGCATACATCTCCCAATCTGCAATAAAACATTTTCCAAACCCTCCAACAGAATATAATTCAAGAGAATATATTCTAATCATCCAAGCATTCATTTTCCCAAAACTGCTTCGGTCAATTTCCTATATTTCCTCATTACGACCAAGCAATCCTAAATTCCCCGAAATGCATATGCTGTAACGAAACGCATATTCAATCCACAACGAAACATTAACTATCGTCACCAACTATACCAAGCCGCACACATTTCCCCGAAATTACTTCGGTTAACATTTTATCCAAACGATATTCCCAGCTTGCACCCAAGCGTTTTCGATTCCCCGGAATACACAACCAACGAATCCTGTACGGCCAGGATTCGCTGGAACTGAGTTCTTATACGAGCATAGCAACTCTTCTCAAAATTCCCCGGAAGTGGCGGCAAGCTTATTCCTGCTATGACCTAATCACCGGACGCGACGAATAGATATTTCCCCCATTCCATTAGTCAGTCGATCGCCATCCACCAAAGTCCGCGCACGTCGCTGAAGTCGAATCTCAACTCGGAAGAAGACAAGTCGACGCCGTGCATAGTCATAGTCGGGAGAGTGCGCGTAGTTTATATATAGTATATTATATATTAACGTGTCCGTACATCACCATAGAGCATCCCGCCCTTGTAAATTCACATTCTTTCGCAGAATAGCCCTTTTCCGATCCGTCACTGTCCGCCAGCCCATTTTTCACCGAGCTCCTTCGGTCAATGAAACGCGATCAGGGCACAGATCGATCGTGTCGTTAGTGAGGAAATATACATTACAACGCTACATCTGGAAGAAAAGCCAACACCTTTTCGCTGACTAATCCGTCCCCCAGAATACAGTTAATACTAAAAAGGGAAACTGCCCCCTTACGCTTGTGTAGTGTTTACCCCTCTCCTTTACATTTGTGTTGCGTTATTGTTGTGCCGGGATTCCCTCTTGTTGCGCAAAGGTTGAATTTTGAAGGAAATAAGTACCAAATAAAAGGAACGCTTAATCAAGATTGTACAAAACAAAGTAATGAGAACACCTAAATAGTATTTATACAAAATGGAAAGAACCCTCGAATAATATTTATACCGAGAAATAAAAGGAACACCAAACAACATTTATGCTGGACAAAGTCGTGTGTTTTATTTTCGTCTTGTTACAAGTGTACAGTGTTTGTTGGACTGGCTGCTCTCAGGACAATTTTCGGCGACGCAACGTTGGTGGGTGATAGGAACCGTGCCGTACGTCGGCACCCAACACTGCAGCCCCCCACACTCTTCCAATTCGTGGTTATGGAGTTTCCTCCATTATCCTGCCTCCTCGTCATATTTACCTCCAAAGATACCCCTCAAAACTTTATTCTCGAATACGCGGAATTTGTTTTCTTCCCGTTTTGTGAGAGCCCATGTTTCGCATCCATATAGAACAATCGGCATGATTGCGGTTCTATAGACACGGAGCTTTATATTACGTGATAGCAGTCTTGATTTCAGTAGTTTACTGACTGCGTGCCAACTAGCGTTGCCGGAATGCAGTCTTTTGTTAATTTCCTTCGACATTTCATTGCTGGCCGTCAGTATTATACCCAGATATTTAAATTCTATAACTTTTTCAATTATCTTGCCTCTGACGTTTATATATCTTCCCGCTGAGGTCCAGCTGCTCTCGCCGTAATCATGTATTTTGTTTTGTGTTCATTTATTTCTAGGCCCACCTCTTCTGCCCCTTGCATGATGATTTCACAGTGTTCTCTAACAGTTTCTAGATTATCGCCGAGAACGGCGATGTCATCCGCATATGCGAGCACTTGTGTGACCCCGTTCAGGGATGATCCAGCCATGTTGTCGTCTTGTGCTTTTCTGATGACATACTCGAGCACAAGGTTAAAAAGACACGGTGATAGCCCATCTCCCTGCTTTAGTCCGTCCCGGATTTCAAATGGTCTGAGAGGTGGTTTTTTATTCTAACTCGCCCTTTGTTTTCGTTCATGCAGATTTTAATGAGTCTTTGTCTTACGACTGAGTCGTAGGCTTTTTTGAAGTCAACGAACAGTTGGTGAACCTTTTCTCCATATTCCCACTTCTTTTCCAGCAGTTGCCTTATTGTGAACGCTTGTTGACCGGTTCCTACGGAATCCACATTGGTAGTCTCCCAGCATCTCTTCTGCGTACGGTGTGATTCTCGCCAAAATGACATTTGTTAAAATTTTGTATGCGGTTGGACGCAGTGATATTCCTCTGTAGTTTTCGCAGTCAGATCTATCGCCTTTTTTGAAAATGGGAGCGACTATTGAGGTTTTCCATTCTTCCGGAGTGACTTCGTATCCCATATTGTTTTGGTGCTTTGGTGGATCTTTCGAGCGGTTGCCTCTCCTCCATGCTTCACATGCTCTGCTGGTATGCAGTCGACTCCAGGAGACTTGTTGTTTTTCAATCGATTTATTGCGTCTACAACTTCGTTGAAAGATGGCTCTGAGATCTGAGGCTCGGCTGTATGTACGTCTGGTGCGTTTATATGTGGTTGATGGGTGTGCACGTTGAGCAGGTTTTCAAAGTACTGCTTCCATCTTGTCACGATATTGTTTGTTTCTGTGACCACACAGCCGTTTGCGTCTTGAATTATTTTGACTCTCCCTCGGTAGCCATTTCTAATTGAATTTACGCCGGCATACATACTTCTGATGGTCTTTGCTCTGGCATTTACTAGGATTTTTTCGATCCGAGTCTTCTTCCATTTGCGTTTTTTGCGGTTGAAGAGTCTCACCGTCTCTCTCCGAATCGTCGTGTATCTTTCTGCGTTGACTTCATCAATTTCCTATGATCCTCAAACAAAAGCAAACATATGGTAAATTGAACCAGCTGTTCAATTTCCATACTCACGCTCATGTTTCCGAGAATCCGCCTAACCGAATTCTTATCTAAAAAAACAAACACTTGGTTCCGGGCAAAGTATCTCAATCGAGATTCTGCTTTCAATTCGATCTCTTCGAGATACAAAATCTCGATTTGGTTTCATTTATAAGAGTGATGAAGTTCAGATTCGAAGATCAGCCTCAATTGGCGTCCTAGGTGTAAGGACGCCAATAAACTAAATAAAATTCCAAATTATAAATAATTCCAAATTAGTAAATTTAAATTTCAACAATCGGTCGTCACTCTTCCCTGAGGTTTGAGGCAGCACGGTGGCGACCGCAACGAGCCTTCTTAGGGGCGGTCTTGAGAGATCACTCGTTCTTTTAAGGACAAGGAGATAGGCTCACCGAACGACAGGCTACAACAGAGTGACTATTGACATGTATTGTTGCCTTTCAGCTTATACATAAATGTACTAGCACACGGCTCTTATAATTTCTTCTACGTTCCTGTTTTCGTAACGGAAAAGCAACAAGTCTTTGCTTATTTTATGTAATTACAATCTTCAAGAATAATTTACCAATCAAAGAAAATGTAGAACAAAATCTTTTACATCTGATTAAACATACTTCACTAACGTAACCTAGTCTTCGCGGGATGGAGGTTTACATTCCGCATTCCCTCAAATGTAGTTCATCTGATAAGCTTTGGTTTGATAAAATATGCGAGCAGATTACAGCGGAAAAAACAAAGCTTTTAAACAATGGTGCTCCAATCCCACCGAGGTTAGCAGAACGAACTTTGTTAGAATCAGAAACTGGTGCAACCAGGCGATTGATATCGCGAAGAGGGCATACAACGACAGAGTGACCAATAAGCTCCTTGAGTGCACAACTGGTACGTGTCTATTCTGGTCAATGGCAAGGCCTGTCACTTCGCTACCTCCTCTTTTCCTCGGTTAGTGATGGGCAGCAGGACGTTCGTCACAAATTCAAAAGATAAAGCTAATATGTTCGTGAATTCAAACCTCGATTCCGGTCTTTTGGAGCCACCTGTGATGGCGCCGGTACGGTCTTCTATGTGGGATGTGAGGTTCCGCCCGAGTACTATTCAACGCATTCTACGTGGACTGGATTGTAGGAAGGCAACCGACCAGGACGGAATACCAGCAATACTACCTAAGAATTGGGCTCCAGAACTATCGCCTGTTCTTAGCTGACTCTTTCGCTTATCTTATGCACGGAGGATATTTCCTACGTGCTGTAAATCGCTCGCCTTCATCCAATTCCAATGAGGGGAAAAAAGTGTCTCCCGCAAAATTACCGGCCGATATCATTACTGTCTATGCTATCTAAGGTGATGGAGAAGGTCATCAATGCCGATTTAATTAAGTGCTTGGAGTGCAACGGATTTTTGAATGATCGGCAATACGGATTCCGTAGCAGGCGCACCACGGGAGACCTTTTGACCCTTATAACCGATATATGGACATCTGCGATTGAGAGGGATGATGAGTCCAGGGCGTCCGCATTGGATATTTTCAAGGCTTTTGACAGGGTCTGGCACGGGGCATTGCTGAACAAACTTCGATCATACTTTCCCAGCAGCTTTCCGACTAAAATATGAGTTTCCTCGAAAATCGATGGTTCGGGGTTGGTGTAGACGGCGAGTCTTCGGATCTGTTCTATAAGGTTCTATTTTGGCTTTGAATGATTCAGTTTCGCGGATGATGGTATCCGTGTTTCCTCTTTTTCGGGTGACCGGCCGTTTAGAGCTTCAGCGTCACACCAGCTGAGATGTAGCCAGATCGACTCTCTGAATCGGGATATGGGTAAGGTCCTGCAGTGGGGAAGAGCCAATCTCGGCGACTTCAATACAACGAAGAAATATTTTACTCTGGCCCAACTTTATCTCTTGTATAAATCCCAAATTACATACAGAGACAAGCGATCCGCCTGATCGGGGACACGTCGTTACAGTCAAATCGAAGGTGCGTAGCTGACTTCTGTCTGTTTCACAGATATTATCACGGGTACTGTTCTTCCGAGATTCGTGGTATTGTTCCGCCCAATTCAATTTATATACGCTCCACAAGACAATCCGATGGGTCAGACCAATTCGTCGTACATCTCCCGACCGTGCGAACATCGCTGCATCACAACTCGTTCCGTTACAGAGAGCGAAAACTGTGGGATTCCCTTCCCCCTGCGAGTTTTTCCGGAGCGTTTCAGCCTGCAACTGAAAGGTTCGCCTTTCCTGTGAGAAGTATATAGCGTTTGGGATGATAGTGAAGAACGTCTGGTTCGAACTGACGCTATGACAGTTAGAATCACCAAAAATTTAATCAATGCGCAACACATCAGGCTACTGGTCGTGTTTAGAATTCAATTTTTAAACTCAAGTATATTCAACTGATGTGAATTTTCATGTTATCGCTATGGTATATGGCTCTGGTGCATTTTCTTATTCGATTTTCGTTCGGTGTTCATCACTATTTGCTTGGGTATTGTGTGTGTATCTGTTAGAATCGCCATAAGTAGATAAAACATAACAAAACAAAAAACATTGTCCATACATTCCAATGTTCGGTAGTGCGTTTTGGTACTCCGAGGAGCATTTGGCGAGTGACACGTGTAAAGTTAGCTTACAGTTAATCAATCGTATTCGCCTTAACCAAAATCATGTAAATTTTAGGCTTTGCGTTGCCTCAAAGGAAAATAGAGGTTGATAATCTAGGACTCACCGGCCTGATGTGTAAAAATAGCTGATCACCGAATTCTTCTCGCAATAATGCTATAGCGTAACATGCTGTATGGCACGTAGTGCCTTCTTGTTGGATCGAACGTCTTGGAGATCAAGGACATCGACATCAGACATCAAATAGTCCACTGTCATGGCAAGATAATGGGCGTCATTTACAATTACGTTCCGGCCCACCACATTTTCCGGGAAATAGGGACCGATGTTTCCGGCAGCCCTGACAGTCCTGAACCCCCTTATGTTGTTCTTCAGCCAAAATATGATAATTTTGCTCATTAACGTTGCCGCTGATCCAGAAAAGAGCCTAAGCACTGCACAACATTTTAATTCGAAACGTCTTCTTCATCGTCAGGCTTTTTAAGACCAAAGATGGAAGAGCGGTCAACGTCAATATTTGCGTGGAATATTATATGCTCTTAAACCAAGATCGTCGCGTAAAATACACGAAGTTATTGCGTTCGAGAAGCCAAACTGTTGAGAATGGCCGAATCGGTTCATTGGGGTTGTGGGGGTTTCTCTATTCTATATGAGAAACAACCCACAATTCCTACCTAATTTCGACCGCCTTACAGCGCGTCAAATCAACCCCATTTCCCCCTACTTACCTGTTCACCTGCAAAACATGTTTCCACCAAGGACACATAGCTAAACTCATTGTACCACGCAGACAATGCATGAATGAGTTTAGCTTACCTTTTTTGCCATACGGCAACTCGTGTCCATCTCGATTAGCGACAACCAAAACCAGCCGGACGAAGTTGTGGCATCATTGCAGATCCGCTGGGGAAATTTATCAAAACATTCGATTGAATCACGTGATAATATTTCCCTAGCGTTACTTCGGCTTTTCTCCAGACACTTCATTCGCTGGGGATCAATGTTCTATTTTTGCAGGTGAATACCATCAGCTTAATTCTCCTCTCTTTCTCAGTTCTGTCTTCGTATGGATCAATGTACACTGAACTCACCATACTACCGAATCAGGTCAATGGGTTCCGCTCAGAACTACATTGATTCATGCACATACAACCAAATACACCCCAAGATATTCGTTCAGGGTGTTTCTGTTCTCTCATTGTCCGGCCCTCTTCGATCATCAGTTTACCGACGTAACCTACCACACATCGAAGAACGTGGCAGTGAGAGAGCAGAAGTATGTTCTTTTTTTTTTTTGTGGTATCCAATTTCTTCCCTTTTGAGAGAGTCGATTAACGTGATTACGGTAGAGAGGTTGTGTCGCTAACCGCCGCCGCGTGTGCGTGCTTATGCACACGCTCGTCCGCGGGCATTCAATATCGATGTTAAATAAGTCGGTTCAATTTGTACGTTGTATGGTTGAAAGTGACGGTTAATAATTATTAGAAATATTATCTGAGTTATGTGTTGTGTGACGGCATCGGAATGTTCCCGCGAGTGAATATTTTCAATAAATTAAAACGCTTGCTGGCAGTACTATCTGTTATCTTTCTTATTGATTACTTTGGCGTCTTAACTCACTTATTTGAATTAGACTTCAATCGTTTATTTATCTATCCACTTGAAGGAGATGTCGTCCAATATGCTCATCGGATTCGATACAATCAGAAAGTGGACGTGCGTCCTATAAATGTTTACAATTACACATTCCTCAATAAATGTGAACATAAATGTGTGGAAGAAGGTACTTCGCCAGTAAAGCCGATAATAACGTTTATAATCAAATCAGCGATGCCGCATTTTGATTTACGAATGGCTATACGACAAACCTGGGGTTTCGAGTAACGTTTTTCTGACGTTATAATTCGAACAATATTCTTTCTACGGATCGATGGGGGATACGAAAGAACTGCGTGCCATACGTTGCCACATCAACCCTTATACCCCCATAGGGTCACGACGTATACTCTCGAGCTACCGCTGATATATTTTTTTTTCATTACATGTTGGATCTGTTCTATTTGGTTAACTAAAGTTTCGCTTGAAACGATTATGACAATTATGCGGACCATAACTTGCTCTAAGTCCATGAAACACATTCATTGTAGAACAGTGATTTCATAATACAATTGAATATGGTGATCGGGGTAAGTCTCTTCATGATACCATGATAAATTGATCTTACATAAAATCCCTAAAAAAGTAGTTTCAGAAGAATCACCCAATACAACATTTTTTGCAGTACGGATGTGTTCAGAGAACATTACACCAATATTTAAGGACTATTTTAATAAAAACTGGCGGATCCTGACTCCATTTTTTTAACATATCCTTAAAAAACTTAAATACATACGTCATGAAATATCTAGTTTGTACATATTTCTGGCAATATGAGAAAACTAAATTGATTTAATTGTGGTTCCGTGGGGGTTCTCTGTATCACACGGAGAACCAACCCACAATCCTAACCAACCTCGACCGCTAACAGCGCGTCACCCTACCCTAATCTGTAAACATGCAAAAACAAATCCCGATCTGCAAGCGCATCCATCCCAAACTTGGAAGAATTCATCTCCCAATCTGCAATGAAAGGCATTTCACAACACTCCCAACAGAATACAATTCAATAGAATATATTCTAAATCATCTCTTACATCACCCCACATATAATTTTTCCCAAAATTGCTTCGGTCAATTCTTTATCTAAACCATATTCCCTCCTTGCGACCAAGCAATCTTAATTTCCCCGAAATCCATATGCTGTAATGAAACGCATATTCAAATCCATCAACATATTCAATATTCAATCGCAACTATACTAAGCCGCATACATTTCCCCGAAATTACTTCGGTTAATATCTTATATAAACGATACCCCTTGCTTGCACCCAAGCAATTTCAATTTCCCGATATTCACAACCAACGAATCCAACTCAGCTTATACGGCGAGGATTCGCTGGAACTGAATTCTTATGCAAGTATCTCGAAATTCCTCGTAAGTGGCGGTGAGTTTATGACGCCACTGCCACGACGCGATGAACTTTTGTTTTCATTAGTCAGTCGAGCTTCAACCGCCAAGCCACAAACACCGGGTCAGTCGGGTCCAAAGTGTACACACACATTCTAGCCTGTCGAAATAAAGTAATCATCGGACGGTTACACGTTACAGAGAAGCTGCAAATATAAATTTAACTTTGAATATAAAGATATAAATATACAAAAGGGGCTCCTCGATAGTATAGTGGTTAGTATACCCGCCTGTCACCCGGGAGACCGGGGTTCGATTCCCCGTCGGGGAGCCCCTGGCGCAAGACTAATGACCTTGCCCAGACAAAATAAATCTTCATGGAAAATTTAACAAGCCTCAGGACTTGCTAAATAAGGCCAAGGCCGGTTCCCGGTTGTAGTGCCGATGATGATGATGATGAAATATACAAAAGAGGAATATTCATTTATACACAACTACCATAGTTAACGCACAAGGTTTTAAGAATTGTAAGTTAATTATATGAACAGAGTTTACAACAGATTTCGCGATGAGTTCGCAAGGAATGGGATACTCGCAGGACGAAACACAAAAACCTATAATAGATGATACTAGTTGTGTTAAGCCAAATAAAGTAAAATGAGCGTACTTTGAATTTCCATCGGCGCGGGCCAATAAAAAAAAATCCAATAACTGCTAAGGACCCTTACCACCGTTACGTTAAAGTGCACCTGTGACCTTCGTTCATTGCGTCCATTTATATTAATACCAATAAAACTAAGTTCGACCATTATCTGTGCGTTTAATTTATCGCTTAGTGCCCGGATTCCGGACTATCATTTTTGTGAAGGATTAGTTGGTGAGTGAAGTGAAACCAGTGCAGTACGCCTGCATACGATACATAAACCCTCACAGTTCCATTTAGGCTCCTCGCAAAAAGTACTTACCCATTGGGGTCGCGCCGACAATAATAGGATTCACATAACGTGTATTAGCCCGTGTTTGCTAAATTATGATTATTTAACACACGAAATGATTTGTGATTCAACTTGTAAAAGTATTCAACACACGACATTAGTTGTGATTCAATTTGTAAAGAGGAATAAAATCTAAAATACCTAAACAAGCAAATCATTTGGAAAAACTCTTTGATGGCACAAAAATTAAATATCCTTTACGGGACAAACGGTGCTACCCATAAACTATGTAGATATATGCCGATGATGCCAATAAGATATGCAAAAATAATTGTTTGTGTCGTCGACCACGAGTGTAGACTTGATCAGCAACGTGATACACACATACAAAGTAATAAAGAAGTGCCAGCGATCATTCAAGAATGACATGTAAACGCTAGTATAATTGTACGTAAATAAAGGGCGAATATGTTATGCACGCAACTGCATCCGTGGATAGTCTAGAATGAGCTATAAATTAAGGGCAAAAAGGATTTGAAAAATTACCCATCGACCTACACGGTAAAAGCGTACATTAAAATATCAACAAAGGCGGTCATGTTTTAATTAAATAAAAAAGAGTTGCATTTTAAAATAAGGATTGTGTCGTAATGAAAGGCAATTAGGTGTATTGGTGTGATTAATCAAAATTACTTAAAGACCATTTAAGACTGAAACGGTGACAATTCGAAAAGTCGACTGTATTTTAAAACGCGATGAATAATCGTTCATTAATCAAACCAAAATAGGCACTAATGTATTTCAACGCATCGCCTTATGAAAATTCGGCAAAAAAACCACACGCAACTTGTTAGTCTCTCAATGAATTAATCTTCTCCATCAAAACCTATCTGTATACGATTATAAAACTAACACCGAAAAGGAAGTTCAATAAAAGTATGTGGTGTTGTGTATTGTTATTTGGACGTTAGGTTTGATGCATTATAATAATAAAAATAAAATTTTAATATAGTTTAATAAAGTGTGTGAATGTTATCTAACAAACAGTGCGTGTATGATGTTTTACAAGTTTTACAAAGAGGCTCTAGCTAAGGGTAGAATATTAATCAATTTCCCTACTTTTAGCTATTTATACACAAAACGGATCTCAATTGTCCCCAAAATGATCTCATGAGATCGTTTGGGGTCCAGACAATATTTACTAATCTCGGCAATAATAAACGTAAACGGGTCATTACACTTACAATCTCTGTTGCATTGGTCCTCCTCCCATTCAATACAAAACTTCAAGTGTACAGCGATTTATCCCTCTTAGGAATGATCCAGATGGTATCGGCATTCAAAGCTATTAATTCCATTATTTCAATCGGTATCATCAAATTACATTAAAACTTCAAACAGCGAAACGGTCGCTTGCTAGTAAAATACGATTTACTTAGGTAATGCAATTGACAATAAATTTGAAAGCGTCTTCACGATGATTCTTACACAAATTGTTCCCCAAGGCAATTGAGAGGCAGTGATTTAACTGCTTTCAGGATGGTATGGCGCGTGGCGGATCTGACAACGACATCAAGAAAAGGACAAGTACATTGAAATCAATTTGCCTAAATGGTCTCGAGAATACCAAGGATTTTCTATTAAATTCTTGTGCAGAAAAACGATAAGAATCCGTCAACAAAAACACTAACACCATCAAGAAGAGCCAATAATACTAATAGTGGAAAACCTCTTAAAAAAGGAGCTGTGAAATGGATACTTGGTAGAAAAAAAATCAACAAAAAAAGCAAAATAAACAAATCCAATATCGGTCAAGATATGCCAGTGCCAGTGCTTCTGGCTGACATCCTGCAGATGGTACCAGCGCAATTGACAGGACGATGAGATACAATACTCTTTGCACGCCGCCCATACCAGAATCTTTATTCAGTCCTCTAAAGATATTTAGGTAATTTTCTTGTCTTTTGCCATTGCTAGTCCGCCCCCCTCTTGTGCCGCTTGTGCTCGGGTCAGTTTTCTAAAACAGGACGGAGAATGAAAAGAGAACATCCCAGTTCTCAATTGCTCCCCATTGAACGGTAACGTTGGCCTCTTTTTCCGCTTTTATCGTTAATTCGAATTTTTTACTACTTAGCCGTTGATAACATCTCTTTTGTCGAGCTCCTCAGGTCAAAGGTACTAAATGAGTGGAAATAGAGCAAATAGACATAGAAGCACTCCCGACTTGGGGAAGCCAAACATCCTTTGGAATCTGTACGAATCAATCTGCGAGTCAGGCAATTGAATCTCTTCCAATACTTTACTTTTTTGTGCTCTGAACTTATCTGTGGCCTGAAACGGACGTAGAGGGTGCTGCTATCTAAACCAGAACTTGGTAATGTTTGAATTATTATGTCGATTCCGGGAGGCTATAGCATAGAAATAAACACAAATAAAGTACACAGGACCGGCCAGGGAAAAAGGATATAAGGATACACATTCTAGAAGCAGGCTATGGCGGCTATGGAAGGGCGTTACATTCATATCGATGGTTGTGGTCGCTTGTGGAGGAATTTTATTTCGTTTAGTGGCCTATCCAAACCGATACTGGGACTATTATGCCCGGCGCTTGTTGTTTGTCGGCAGAGCCCCCCGATCGGTTAGAAAACTATCACTACTCCTGTGTGGGGATCCTAAGGGTGTTTCATAAACTTCTATTTGTTATCCACTCTACTGAAGCAAAACTTTCTTATTATTCTTCTTATCCTTTTTTGTGTACATATAGCCCTTTTAGAGCTGTTTCTCCTTTCTATTTTTCGAATATATCTCACGTACTTGTTTTTGTTATTTTCTTGTTGTTGTTGTCCTTTTCCTCTTCTTTTTTTCTATCTGACCATTCATGGATTTAATGAAACTTGTCGTCATCGTTATCCGTATTCTCGAAGTTACACAAGTACTATCGCTAATTTCATTGCAATTCTTGTATCCTTACGTTTTATTCCATTATATCCTCGTTTTTTTCTCTTTCTGGTCTTTTTCCTTTTTGCACTGTAGATACGTCCATGGGATTGGCTCAGAAACACGGAACTCACTATTTCATTTGCATAATGGACGAGACCTAGTTTTGGTGACAACATGCCGGCATGGCAAGAGCTGGAGGGAACTGCAGGATGCTAGATGCGACGAAGACAATCGCGAGTACGATAGGTAAGTACAACATCTAATGTAGTCGTAGCAAAAAAGCAAAGACTGAGCAACAAACGGCGAACAAAAATAAAATACTCAACTGATTTGTCAAGATTAAAGTTATCCTTTCGTGCGGACAACGGGTCTGAAACAACAACGAGCAGATGTAATCCAATTGTCTCGATTTCTTAGCTATTCACTCTTTTAATTATATCTGGTAAATACTTGTATTATTCACTAGTTCTGAAAACTTCTCAACTGGGGAAGGGGCACGGTACACAATAACGACCATTTGGTTTTGGACGCACTTCTCCGAACAAAGAATGAAATAAAGTGCTTTAGATTTAACCGGGCAACTAAAACAAACGAAACAAAAATAATTTGCCGTTGAAACACTAAGCCCCTAAAATCCGCCAAATGACTTATGTGCGCTTTCCCGTCACGTTGTAAAAGACCCCCGCCATCCAATCCAATTCTCATTTCAGATTAAACTCTTTTGAAGCACAATAAGTTTAATAGTAGATGATTGAAAAGACATTCGAGAGTGATTTGAAAGCCACTTGAATTTAAGTGCACGTTGTTACGATCCTTTCGTCTGACGGAGCTCCCTTTTGCTGATAGCGCTTGTGCTGAAGGCAAAAGATAATTTTTATACCAATTATCTGGAGACACAGGAGACGGTGGCACTACATACACACACCGTTATATCCTTGATATTCTTTGTTTTTATATCCCATGTGTTTCATCGGAAGAAAGATAGACACGAGTAAGGTGAGATAATACTTGAATCTTTCCAGGATTATTGTTTTAAATTTCCTTTCGTTGAGTTCCTTTTTAATTTCCTTGGAAATTGGCTGCGATAAGATCTTTTCCATTTCCTTTTGCTTCGCTAGCGTTTTGTCCTCTCGCATCCACACGCACGAAATGGATTCCGGATATTATAATGCCGCATGTGTCTCAGATAGACATCCTCCAGTTTTCCTGTGCACGATGCTTTGACACGGTTCTAATTCATTTCAATGAGGGTTGAGTTGAAAATCAATTTAATGTTGCAATGTGAAATCTATGCTGTTATACTGCGTCACTTTAAATTTATCAGCTGTTGGTTAAGAGCAAGTTAATTCCAAAGGGTAATGCTCCTGCAGGACAATCTAATTCGTTCCCTCTCTTTCTCTCTTAAGCAATACGTTGGCGAAAATTTGCATTATAATGACCTTAAATACAATTATTGAAGGACAATTAATTTGTTATACGCAGGTATCACTGGCATAAACACCATTCGGTGTTTCATGTCTCTGGAGGATAACTAAACAATACTGCCATTAGATTAGTATTTTTTCAACAACATTTATTTAGATTCTACTTTTTACTAGAAGAGAAGTCGTCGATGAAACCCCTCTGCTTCTGAAACTTTATTTTTCCGCGCTTTGCATGGATAATCTACAAACAAAATGCGACACCCATTTACTTCATTCATCATCGTTACGTCCGTAAAATTGTAATTAATTTGAACAATTTGACTTTTATAGACAACGGTGTCGAAAACACTTTATTCTTTGTTCTAGCAATTAACCGCGTCCCGTGCAGGACATTTTTCCTGAACAAGATTTAGTGTACTTAGTACCTTTTAGATGGGTGCCTTTTAGATGGGTGTCTCGGCTCCATGTTTTTGTACCCCACCGTTTTAGTATAAAAAAATAAACGAATCAACACATGCATATCACATGTTATTGTCTGCATAGAACGAGATCATATCATGCGTTTCTTCTCACAAAGATCTCTAACTTCAAATTGGTTTTTAAGAACTCCCGCTTTTGGTGCAGGAGTGAGTACTATCCAGGAGTGGGTTACTATCCAAATCTTCTCTTATCACCTTCTCTTCTTCTCCCAACCACGACAATGTCGCTATAAAAATTGAACACTGCTTAAAGTCGTTGTACATCATATGCTTCTACATTCCACCTTCGCAAGCTACCGAGGCATACGACCTCGCTATTGCTGTAATCGACTGCTTAACGGAACTGAGTTCTTCCCAAGACAGCATTGTAGTCCTGGGCGATTTCAACCTCCCCCATCTCCAATGGACGCTGTCTGACGATGAATCCCACTATATCTCAAGCGCCTCTACTACCAAGGAGTGTCTCTTAATAGACAACATCACCGACTCTAGCCTTCACCAAGTCAGCAATATCCTAAATCATCTGGGCAGACAACTTGACCTGTTCATGACAGACTCCTTTAACTCCTCAGTTACCCCTAGTCCCCACATCCTCGCAACTACTGACAACCACCACCCCCCACTTCTCTTATCCTTATACCGCGACTGCTCACCCCCCCCCCCCCCCCCCCCCGCCCCCTACCAATATTCTTTCAAGTTCCGAAAAACCAATTTCCGGCTCATCAATGAGTACCTCAGCAATACCACACCCCGCTTAAATGATATAAGTGTAGAAGTCGCTACAGCCTCGATCTGCACAGTAATCTACAACGCCATATCCCTATTTGTCCCGAAACAGGTTATCATTATCATCGCCCCCTTGGGACTCCGCACACTTCGTAACAAGAAGAATAAGTTGTGGAACACTTTCTTAAATACGGGGCCAAAAAACGATATATCCAATTATCGTCCCATTGCTAAGCTTTCACACATTCCTAAACTGTTCCAAGGCCTTCTATATGAAGCGTTATGTTTTCGCTGCACACCCATCATCTCTCCTAACCAGCACGGCTTCCTCTCCGGCAGGTCCACTACTACCAACCTTGTCGAATTCACATCCCACACACTCCTTGCCCTAGAAAACGGCGATGAGGTCGATGTAGTCACTACCGACTTTAGCAAGGCCTTCGATAAAATCTCCCATAACCTCATTCTCTTTAAATTATCTTCCCTTGGTTTTGAACCCCTGTTGATTAAGTGGATCTCATCCTATCTCAACTCTCGAACCTGCCGTGTGCTATTTAGATCCACCCTTTCCGATCCTTTTCTTCCAACCTCAGGTGTCCCTCAGGGCAGTCATCTCGGCCCTCTTCTATTTATCTTAACCATAAACGACATAGGCTCGTGCATTAATCATTCCCCCATCTCGCTTTACGCGGATGATACCAAAATTTTCAAGACAATCCGCTCTCCCCTTGACTCCTCACTTCTCCAATCGGATCTTGACAGCTTTTCGATCTGGTGCCAAAATAACTGCCTTGAACTGAATATCGCCAAATGTCACACAATCACCTTCTCTCGGAATCGCTCCTCCACTCAGCCACGTTCCTATCTCTTGCTAGACCAACCGATAACATCGGTGAATCGATTCGCGACCTGAGCGTCCTATGCGACAAGGAACTCAGATTTACCGCACATATCGATGATATAATCCTTAAAGCCAACGCCTCCCTTGGCTTTGTAAAACGCTGGTCGAAGGAATTCCTAAACCCCCACGTCACCCGATCACTCTACACAACTTTTGTCCGGCCACTACTCGAATATGCTAGTCAGGTCTGGTCCCCGTATCAACTGTCTCACATTCGTAGGATCGAGGACGTTCAACGTCGTTTCTTGCGCTTTGCCCTCCGTGGACTAAACTGGGAAAATCCACTCATTCTACCACCATACATAGGCCGGCTCCTTCTAATCAATCTCAACACACTTGAGAAGCGTAGAATCCATGCTGACATCATATTTGTCCATCGCCTTCTGTCAGGCTCAATCAATTGCCCAAGCTTGCTCTCCACTGTAACATTTCATACAAACCCCCGTAATGTGCGGAACCCTCGACTGTTTTACGTGCCCGCTCATCACACTTCTTACGGCGCTAACGAGCCCATCTCGCGTATGCTACGACAGGCCAACTCTTTCCCCATCTCCTTCGATTTAAACCTCTCCACTCCTGCCCTCAAACGACGTCTCAGAAGAAACCCGTCCTAACCCCGCGCCACCCTAGTTTCAACCTCTCCCCCCAACTCACCAACCCCGGCCCCATGCTAGTACGTAGACGTGCCCTTCACTGTCACTGTCTCACAAATGCCGAATTTGCCTCCCCCACATACACTTGCTCT
Source organism: Microdon myrmicae (assembly GCA_963931805.1). Classification (NCBI taxonomy): domain Eukaryota; kingdom Metazoa; phylum Arthropoda; class Insecta; order Diptera; family Syrphidae; genus Microdon; species Microdon myrmicae. Next base: position 255,900,783 of record OZ007497.1, on the reverse strand, counting down.
TCCCTAGCCTCCTACCCCCCTATCGACCAGTCATGTTCACCTCCTGGTTTTTCTGTTTTCTTTTTTATTCTCCTTACTCTAGATTTAAGATAGTCTGTAAGATTTTTTTTATATTAATTAATTTAAGCTTAATTTAAGATTGCATTAAGCAAAATAAATGAGGGATCTGCCCTCACTAAACACAAATTGCGCATCCCACATTCTTGAGGAATTCAATGGACAAACTACTATTATAGTCAGGGGTTTTCGATCATCTCTTGTGGTCTTTTGGACCGACCATTGCAAGGAATCGAGCGTTTTTCGTCAATCAGTGCAACATTCATTACTTCTGGCGCAATTCGTTCGCTCTTTCTGTCCGTCGACCGAAGTTTAACCACCGATGAGTCAGCACGTGCGCTTTTTCTTCGTAATCCGTACCATCGGATCAATTGTACAATTCGGTTAGGATATCTTAAGTATACACAACATACCCAATTGCACTATCGGCTCGCGCCTCAAGTCTTCGAAGTAAACAAAAGGATCTCCACCCACGCGTCCGAGCGCAGTGCTGAGTTATTTGAGGAATCCAAAATAAACAAACGGATCTCCGAGTCTACGGAAAGTGTAAAGATATGCACGCGAGTAAGTGCGGTACGGAAAAATGGCCCAGCCTTTTCTTTCCTTGTGACCGTTTTTCCTCCTTTCAAACCCCTATTGCGTCCCTCAGGGTTCGATACTCTCGATTGATTTAAAATCTTGGGAGAGGTTTTGGTGTTTGAGTGACGTAATATTCGTCATGGAAAGGGTGTGATCTGGATTTCAGCACGGATCTAGTAGGGCACATACTACAAGGGCGTAGCACCTGTATTGGTTGCTTTCGCTCATCTACCGCTGGTTCCGACTTGCATCCTTTTCTGAGGCGGTATTGGTTTTCTGCGTCAGGCCATTTCAATGAAACGAGAATTTCACATCGATCTTTGTAACATGTGCGACATAAGTTGCAATTTCCCGTCTGTGTCTGTCTGCGTTTCTAACCAGAAACCAGCAATCCAGGCACTTAGCGAGGTCCAGGAAATAATTGATACAGATGTTCCTGATTTTATATCACCCGAAATCCAAACTTGAAAAGAGACGCATTCTTTAACGAACTTGATGCTCCATCTGATTCTATCAATTGGATCTTGACCCTAATCCGCACACTGAAATCGTTATTCCAAGTGATTTTATGTGCATAACTCTCAGTGGCTTCGTCACTCCGCACACACAACACCTGAATGTATCTCTGTCCAGCTCTTTGCTGAGTCAAATAATTTAACTCAACTCATTAATGACCCAACGTGGGTACCAGATATAGCTGGTCATTCCGCCAATACACTGGAGCTGTTTCTCACCTCCCACCCGAACAAATACACAATTGAAGTTTCTTCGCCCTTGCGCACTTTAGACCGCTGTGTTGTGTTAGCTAAGTTTGCTGTAACCAACAGTAATGTTAACGAGAAAACTCCCAAAAGGAAAGTATGGTTCTATGAGCAAGCCAACTGGGAAGGTCTGAACGACTTTTTTGCGAGATTAAATTTACTGCTATTGTTCCTCAATAATGATGTTGACTCTATAGCGGACACATTGACATATACGATTCTACTTGGCAAGCGAACCTTTATTCCACACAAAGTAAAGAGTATTAAACCCAAGAGAAAGATGTGGTTCAATTCCGGGTTCAAAGAAGTCATTAAGGCTAAAGAGTAAAAAACAAACAATACTGAGGAAAACTGGAAAAGATTCAGGAGCGCTAGAAATGACTGCAATGTGCATATTCAACGTGTAAAGTTCTTGCATGACCAGAGAATGAGACAAAAATACTACACTCTCCCATAGGTAGTAGAAACCTCTGGGCATTTGTGTAGAACATCCAATACTCGGTCTCTTCATCCATTCCTTCTCTTATAATCGATGACAGACCAGCCACCAATACAATAAAGAAAGCGAATCTACTTGTTGCACATTTTGCAGCCAATTCGACGCTGCCTGATACCATACGAGTTCCACCTCAACTTGACCATAAGCGGCACATCATGGGTCCGATTCACTTCCGAACGCGTACTGTTACCTGAGCAACCAAGGAGATAAACGGACAAATCCGCTGATCCTGGTGGCATTTTCCCAATTCTCTTGAATTCGGTAATCCACTGCGGAAACTCTTCCATTTGTCTTATTCTACTGGCCGTTTGCCTAATACACTGAAGTCAGCGAAAATTCAGCCAGTTCCCAAAAAGGGCGACAAATCGTCCCTCTCTTCTTCTCGACCCATAGCACTAAGTTCTATTCTCTCGATGCTAATGGAATCACTGATTAACCGCCAAATTTCGAAATATCTGGAATCGAATGACTTCCTCAATGACCACCAATATGTCTTTCGTGGCAACCGGTCCACAGGAGGTTTGATGGCGCATCTTACCGAAACGTGGAGCCATTCCATCCACTACCTCGGTGAAAGCAAGGTAGTCGCATTGGATATTTTACTATATGGAGTGGACAATTCCCCGATCCAATGGATAAAAGACCATCTTTCTGGCCGTTCAATTCAAGTGGTTCTTGATGGCGTCAAATCTGTCTCCCATCAAATTAATGTAGATGTTCCCCAAGGTTCTGTAGTCTTGTGGGTGGTATTTACCAGGGACGTCAGCACGGACGCAGATTAAGCGAAATACCCCACAGCAATAGATGGTGCACTAAATTGTTCCGCGAGGAAAAGGAGAAAAACCAAACACACTGGGTTAATCCTTCACAACGATTACCAGGGAAATAAAACGCACGCGGAAATCTTGAGGTTACTGTTCTCTTTATTAACTGATGGAAATACAGTACACGTTCACAATTATCACGTTGCTCTCTTTAATTAATCTAGATACATTCGAGTGCACTGATTTGACACAAGACTCTGAAAACTTTACTCGCGACAAGCGACTCAAATAAAAAAAAAAGAGATACGTGGTTGATAACCGGCAGCGTATGTGCGCACTCCGTGGGGGTAGAAATCTGACGATCGTTGTGATTAACCTCCTCCAGCCGCCATAAAGATGGATTTTTCATATGCCCGTACATGTCAATGAACGGTGCTCCTTTTCCTGAAAACCCGATAACGAACGATCCTGTACTTGTTCATAGTTTAGCCGATGCTACGAAGGAACATTATCGTGTTTACTTAGGCGTTCACGATCATGCCGTTGTAGGCTATACTTTCTTCGGTGCCGATTGGTCATCCGAGCCTTTGGGGTATGTTTACGATAGCAGTGGCTAGGGTAGGTATTGTTTAAGCTAATATAATGGGACATGGGTAAAATTGTCTAAACGATGATCATTTCCATGTCCCAATTCCATGATCGGTTGATAACCGATGAAAGGGAATTGTTGTAAGTGTTGCGAACCTAAGGGTATAGGCGCGATATACAATTGTGACTATGGAAAGAATATCGGCTACAGCTATGTCAACAATACGCTGGCCAGCGTTTGTTTATAGTAATTGAAGACAGGTTGAGCCGATAGGAGATGAAGTGGTTCATGGAACATGAATCAGGGAAATTCTGAATGTGTGGATGCCGTCGGGTAGGTTTTCCTTTCAGGTATGATGCTGCAGGGGAGCTTAGGCTGCCCCTAATTGCAGGTAAGTACAATGGCTTTGAAAGGTGGTTAATTTAAGAGGATGGGCGGTTCTTTGGGAATGTATTACAGAACCGCCATATCACCACCACCCCCCCCCCCCCCCCTCCCACCAGTGACGTAGTCACGAAATTGGTAAGGAAGATTGCGAGGGGGTAGTTGTCTTTGAGCGCGCGTACGGGCGCGAGTGCGGGGAAGTTGTGCGGGTCGGGTGGCTGTTGTGTCTTGTTGAGGGGGCTGTTCTGGAGTGAAAGCTTCCAGAAAGCAGGGCTTAAGCCTTTCGACGCTTACCGTGCATCGCTTGCCTCTAATGTCGATCTCGAAGACGCGGTCGCTGATGCGGCGGAAGACTTTGAATGGGCCATCGTAAGGTGGGTCGAGGGGTTTTTTGACCTTATCCACCCTGACAAAGACGTGGGTGCAGCTGTGCAGTTCAGGGTGGACGAAGAGTTTTTTGGAGCCGTGCCTGGCTACTGGCGTTGCCCTAACTTTGCGTAGCAGGTCACGGAGATGTCCCACTTCATGAAGTTTGTCACGCGGTGTTTCGCCGTCCAGGAAGAGTTCTCCTGGAAGAAGGAGGTTGGTACCGTAGGTGAGCTCTGCTACCGAAGCTCCCAGGTCCTCCTTAATACTTGTCCTCAGGCCGAGGAGGACAGTGGGAAGGGCGTCGAACCATTGGGTGTCGTTATGACACATGAGTGAGGCCTTGATCTATGCCAGCGCTCTATCATCCCATTGGATTGCGGGTGGTAAGTGGTGATACGACTTCTTTGACAGCCAAGGAGGTTTGTTAGCTGCCTGAATATCTCGGATCCCCGACTACTATTAGTTCTTCGTTGGAGTAGATATGTTCCGGGGTGAGTCCTGCGTTCAGAAATATTTGACAATTCTCGGGAGTCCTCGGGACTTGAAGGCAGGGAATGTCATTATGATCTTTTCTTCTAAATACTTTATTTATTTGCGGAAACATATTCCCACCACTGGTTTTAATGGAGAGAATTTTACGTTTCCATTCCTCATTAATTACTGATCTGTAGTTGTCACGGATCAGCTTTTGAACGTTTTTAATCAATGACTTAATTGTCTTTATTTCTTGGCTATAAGGATCGCTGAACTGTCTGTAGAGCAGTTTGGGCTGGGAGAGGGCATCTATACAGGACATCAATAGTTGAGTTTCTGTATCTATTAAAATTCTCCTCCATGTGCGCCGCTTTTGGAATGGAACGGTCCATTGTTTTGATCACAATGTTGTTCATCGTTGAGAAATAATGGTCTGTTTCCTCATTTCGAAGGTTTCTATTAGTCGGAGGATCTACGCCATTGGAGCGTAGTTCTCTTTTTATTATGCGATCAAAGCGCGACCAATGTGCTGTTCGGAAAACGAACGAATGTATCTGGTCGTACTGCTCAAGTACTGCATGTTCGTTTGGAACATGTAAAACGGCGCCGAGGCCGTAATGGTCACTATCATACCCGATTGTGCGAAGGCAATTTCGAGTATTTAGGTCCGTGCCTAATAATTGTAGTCTCTCGTCCATCATAAGTAAGTCCAGAAAGGATTTTCCTCTTGGATAAGATGGTGTACTTGTAGCGTACAATTCTAGTTTATACTCTGTTGCATTTGCTTCCCACCAGTTGAATAGTGCATTACCTCTGGTGATCGGTGTGATATCACCCCAAGCACTGTGTTTGAAGTTGAGATCTCCCGCCAGAACAAAATAACTATTTTCCGAGTCTAACTTGTTATTACGAAAAAGGGTATCCAGTTCGGTGATAAATTGCAAACACTGAGGAGCTTCAGGTGCATACATGGATACCACGTATAGATGCCTTTGACTTTTCAAAGGTATATCTATAATGCAAGCTTCCAGCAACTGAAATTTGTGTACAGCTGCGCTGTAAACGACCTTGTGGTGAATGCCTTTCTTAATTAAGACAGCAACTCCACATCCTTGTGTGGCGTGTGGACGATCTCGTCTTTATAGTTTTTGTAGCCCAAACTGTGCCTCTCGTTTAACTTGGTTTCGCTAGCTAGAAGCACATTGGGGAATCAGGCTTCAAGCAGGTTACCGAGATTATCCCTCCTTTCCACGTGGATTAGTGAATTCGCGTTCACAGCAATAATTTTTAGTGTTAAATCTGTTGGATAGTTCAGTGTGGTATGTTGGGTTGTCTGAGAACAAGATGAATAAATAATATCTATTCGGGCCGCTTGTTCAGTCACTTTTTTTTTCAAATCCAGAAATCTGTCCTTGTATGGCTAACGGGATCTGTATCTGAATTTGCCTCTGGAGCGGGCGCTTTTATGACGTTGCGTGAAAGTTCCGCCGCCGTTGTATTAATTGGATTACTAGCCATTTGAGAAAATGATATGCTAGGTGCGGAAGATTTTGGGACATTACTTTCCTGTGCCCCGAAGTTTGAGTTTAATGGACTAACGACAAGTTGAGTGAATGATACACTAGGTGGAACTAGGTTATTATAAGAACGAACCTTCATTCGTTTCTCTTCTTCAAGTTGTTTTTTTTTTTTTTTTTTTGTTTTTAAATACCAACTTGGTTTTTAGTTGTTGGAATTTCGGACACCCTCTAAAGTTGGCCGGGTGACCTGTATTTTTGCACAGGACGCAAGATAGTTTGCTCCTATCCTGAACCTGTTCTTTACCTAAGGGGCATTCTCCTACTGTATGATTGTTTTGGCATTTAACACATCTAAATTCCATACAGCAGTTAGATGCAACGTGGCCGAATCGTTGGCACCGCATGCACTGCAAGACACGGTCAGCTTTCCTTATTTTTTTCCAAATTATTGTTTGGTGGAAAATAACTTTAATATACCTAAGTGCATCGACTTTGCTGTTGGGACTTAGGGAGACAATGAACAACGGCAACTTGTGGTTGCCACTTCGGGAGAGAGAAGGGGAGAATGGCTTCACATCAATGAATTTTAAACTATCATTTTCGACAGTTTGTAGTTCCGAGAGGAGTTCTTCGGAGGAAAAAGAAGGATCAACTCCTTTAAGTAACATGGATATAGTTTTCTCCGATTTAGGTGTGTACGTGAAGTACTCACTACTTGCTTCCCTTAGGGCAGATTTAATTTTATGATAGTCATCTAAACGATCACATAAAAAACTTATTTTATTATTATTTAAATTTTTCGTTTTAAAATGTCTGCATGTTAACTTACCCAATTTAGTTAGGTCCTTAGCTTCCATAAAACTGACTATGATGGGAGGCACTCTCTCCTTCTTATTGGCTGCTGCTTGTTTTTCCAGCAGTTGTTGCTGCTGCTGTTGTTGTTTCTGCTCTTGCTGTTGAGTGATGCTTTCCGATAGGGCTTCTTTAATTTGTCGCTCCAAATCGTTCTTCTTTTTGGAGAGCTCCTCTTTCTTTTTATATAGCTCCGCAATAAATTGAGCACGTTCGACATCTATGTCACTCATTTCTGTATTGGTGGTTTTGTGGTCTTCGGTTGCCAGTTCTTTGAATTTATTCCCTTCTCCGGAATAATGTGGCTTATCAGGAGTGTTCATTCCTTCTATGAAAGTTTTTACCTTAGAGTTGGCTTTATACCGTTTGGCTAGGAGATTTGGCTGGGCTTTCGGCCTCCTCTTTGAAATCACTTTTAGCACAGCTTTTCTTTTTTCCGGCATTATCAATAGCCACCGTTAGATCTAATGTTCGATCGAACGTTTCTGAGCTGTACATGTACAGTCATAAATAAATAAAAAAAAATGAATTTTTTGAAATTTCTACAATACAGCGGCGTTGGTGCTGTTGAGATGAGTTTTACGGAAATCTTTAAAGAATTTAAAGAAAATAGTTGTATAGAAAAGAGACCGAGTGTTGACCTCAAAAAAAAAAAAATTAATTATTTTTTTTTAGAAAGGTTGCAGAGTAAATTTGACCGAACCTGCCCTTATACTTTCTGATCCGTTCTTTGTTTCATTAAAATATTTTTTCCTAAGAGGGCGGCCGACAATCTATTAAACTGTTATTTGTTTAAAAAAATATACTCTGAATTCAGACATATAACTCTGAATAAAATGGTACAATAACCGTATGAGCTATCAAGTGGTTAATAGAATTTCGTTCCCCTAATCCGTTTTCAAGTGACACAATATTTCTGGCTTAGAAAATAACAAACGAAGGATTTGCAAACGGTTAAGAGTTCTGATAACTTCAAAACATCATTCCGTAGTTTTGAAAAACTTACAATCCTTTGAAACCATTTTTCTGGTGTTCATTTCTGCCTTATTATGCGCTGATCAAATTAATTTTTCGCGACTGCTCGCTTATTTCAAGTCAACCACCCATCCAGATGTCTCATCGGTTCCTTACATTATTGCAATATTACTTATAATGAACGCAGTTCAAAGTAAAAGAAAGAAATTCCGGGTTAAATCTGCATTTTTCAAGGTTGCGATAGTTGTGCTCAACCTCAGCGTCGCCAAAACCAATTGGATTACATAAACCTGCAACAAGACGAAAGTGTATGCATGCATAGAATTTTTCACGTAAAGGAAGTTTGTCCTCCTCTCCGGCAAGTGCAGGAAACATTTTAAAACTCATCCTTTTACTTGTCACAAGTAGCGACAAACTTGATAACAATATCCACTGCCATGTTCAGGATTCCTGTCACGACATACCGCAGCTGTGTATTTCGCTCGATTTTAATTTCCAAAACAACGTCGCTTTGTTTAGTGACACATTTGAATTTTTGTCTCGGCACCCACACAAAGCCCGAAGGACGAGAGCAAAATACCAATTTTACAACTTCCCGAAACTGTCATGCTATCAGTCTTTCCTTAAGCGGACAACCCGTTTGTCCTTGATAAATTCCGGCGCTAATTGGGATATTTCAACCTGAAGCGAACTCCACGAACGTGTTTCTGACATACGCAATTCGTACGATTATCTCCGACGGTGTATGCGATTGTGGGGGTGTCCCGATATTCCCGTGGCGGTCAAACTGCTCTCATCCTGACCGAGAGATAAGTCAGTAAATTGCTCCTTAAATTCAAATTTACCAAATACACGAGCTAAGGGTCCTGTGCACCGGAACTGTATGGTGTGCTGGTGGTCGCGAAGCTGCTTTCTTTTTCGTGGTTGATAGGTGGAAAAGAGGGGATCTTTTTTTATTCTTAATAGACTTTTTTAAATGAGTGGGTATTGACGCCTCCTGATCCTCAATTCGGAGGTAAATCTGTTCGCTTCAGTATGTCGTACGTCCCCATAGAAAGTTAGTATGGGAGTGTGTGGTAAATTCGCCCAGGCAATTTGAGTTTTGTATCTTCATCTCCTTCTGTGCATTTTTGTTATTTTTTTTACATGTTCTATTACCCCGTAGTGGCACGGTATCTTAATGTGTCTTGTCCTCATCTTGCAGTCGTCGGCGATGACGATGATGATGAATATGACGATGAGTGTAGGTACAACATCAACGTCAACAACGACAACGACGTTGACTATGACTACGACGAGGACGACAGCGGCAAGAACGACAACAACGATGACAACGACGGAAGTCAAGTCCTAAAGGACTGCTACGGTGATATATTTTATTAAAAGTAACAAGGCATGTTAGGTAAGAGGGTAAAATGAAGAGCTGAGCAATAGACGAGGGGATCCAAATCTTAAGCGGGTACAAAAGGGTTTTTGAGATTGTCTGAGCACATTACAGATATGTCTAGCGTAGGTACTTGCTTGGAGGTATGAAATCATAATCAAGATACTGCCATCGAGGGGTAAAATTTACCTCCAGAAACATGGTTCCTAGTGTGCTGTGAATGGAGGTAAGAACGATCGCGATAAAGGTACATTATTGTAAATCGTCAACACAAAAGAGTATTTATGCGACTGCCCTTGAAGGAAGTGGTATACACTTATTTAGGTGGGTTTTTCAGCCGCTTACTAAGCTGAAGTGAACGGCATTAAGGACGGGCTTGCTGCAGACTCAGTGCAAAAGCAGAACAAAGTGTGTTTACCATGGTAAACGGAAGCTCAACTTCAACCACTTGCATCATTTTTACCGTACCTTCATTATCAGACAGGACTAAGTTCATGGACGTTTTTACGATGGGTTGGAATATACCATCTTGATTTTATATACAGTTCCAACCTTAATAAGGGAATAAGAAGAATGATGGTAGTTTTATCTTAGGATATGCCCTCATAAAATTCTTTTCTCTAGTTTCAGTTTTACTTTACAATTTTTATAACGGGAAACGAAATCTGATCTATTTTTTCTTCTTAAATTAATTTACTAGCTCTTTCCAAGCACTCTAAATTACATGTTTCTTTTTTTGTTATGGCTTTTGGTGTTGAATGTTTTTTTTTATTTACCGTTTTTTAGATGACATTAATTTTTTTATTCGCTCTCTCTAAAATGCCGATTTCTAAAATACATGTAATACTGAAGTATTTCGTATTTGTTCTTAATGTTGCATCGATTGTTCATAAAAGTATTTGGACCATGGATCCTTATATATGGTGGGTCTTACCCGTATACCACGTTTTAACATACAATAAACCCAGAATTATGGAATTTAAGAACGCTTTATCTATATTTTTAGAAACTATAAAAAAAAAAGAAATTTTAATCATATTGGGTTGTACCACATGAAATGGCCGATTTTCTAGTAAAAATTTAAAAGCGAATATTATTTTTCCGTTCATTTTTATTCAATCAAAATAGGATCCGTTGGCATTTATCACATCCTTTCAATGTGACACAAGGTCAAATATTCCTTGTTCGTAGAAGTGCTGACTTGTTGAAGCAATGAAATCTTCAAAGGCTTTTATGACTTCTGCTCGGTTCCGGAGGAGCTTTGTGGCGGTTCCGCCAAACCCCACGGTGTGCTTTCCTAAAAAACCCCCATACCTTTCACCCACTCTGCATAAGCTTTCGCTAATGCAATAGCATTAGCATCTTAAATGTTTCACGCATTAAAGAGAACAAATTTGTAATCGAAAAAGCCCCTGGAAAAGAGAATTCTTACCTGCATGCATAATTTCGCATTTAAAATCCCCTATAAGAGTTCTCTCAAAGCTTATCATAAAGAAAGAAAATTCATCGGTTCATGTATAATACAACCGCATAATCAGGAAACTTTACCCTTGAGTTGGCTTATCCCAGCTTCATCATGTGTATCATAAATTACCAGACAACACATTGGCTGGCGACCTACACCCAAGGGACCAAAACAAATACACACATCCCTCGGCACCAATTAAATCCTACAGCATAAGCAAATGCAAATAGGAAATCAATACTAACCCTTACCGGTGATGCCATAAACACCATTTGCCGGTAATCTAGCCAAAATCCATTAACACCATTTCTTCGATGCGTTGCGTCTATTTATTTAGCTGCGACGCACATCTCAAACAAAGACCCAATTAGCATCCAACGAGTTTCGGTTTTGTTTGCTTTACCAGACTCGCATCCCATGAATGCACATTATCCCTTTCTTTGTTTAGAGTCTTTCCCATGGCTTTGATCTGTGGCAACTCTAACAGATACACACAATTCACAAGCAAGAATAGTGAAGAACACGAACGAAGAAAATCGAATAAGAAAAATACATCAGAACCGTATACCAAGCGATAAATAAAAATAATTCACATCAGTGGAATATGGTCGAGTTTGGAAATCAAATTCTAAACACGGCCAGTAGCCTGGTGTGTAACGCTTAGGTAAAATTTTTTTCGTGATTCGAGCTGTCATAGCGTCGAATCACACGATCTTCTTCACTATTATTTCAAAAACGCTATAGATCCATAAAAGAACCAGTGTACACACATACATGTGTACTGTGGCGATCTTCTATATGAGATCTGTTTGATTAGCCTAAGGAGAGACTTTACGTCTCTCTCGGAACAGGAAATGCTTCCTTAATTTAAGAGAGCCAGTTTCTCTGGCTAAATTTCTTTTAACAACGATTGAATATCGTTGACTCGTTTTCCATCCGCTGACCACCACGGTCATGCCCCTCCCGCTTTGCGCGGGCTGCAGATACGCGTAAAAATACCCGGAGTCGTGTGGGTAATAGTTTTTTAAAGTAATATTAAATATAAGTCCTGAGGAAATATGAGAATCTTTTGTCGCTTGTTCTGTTACCAACCGTTTTAAATAAACGAACACATCAAAAGAACATTTACTTTTAATCAGTGCGTTTTACTTACTTTGCTTGGTGATCGTGTTTGTGCGTTTCGTATGGAGGAGGAAGTGAACGGAGTGTCCGTGACAGGCACAATACTTCCTCCCCACACCTTCTGTCGGCAAAATGAATCCAGATTACGGAAAAGATGGTAGTCCATTGGGGGAATATCGGGAGAGTACGGTGGATGCGGAAGAATTTCAAATCCCAACTGCAACAGTTTTTGCACTGGTACATGTGAGGTATGGAGTCTAGCATTGTCATGCAAAAGGATCGCCCCGTGCATATTGACCAGCGCAGATTGCTTTTCCGTCAATATGGCATGCAATATGTCGATGTCCTCACAATGTTGGATAGCGTTTGTCGTTGCTCCTGGTTGAAGAAACCAGAAACCGAAAGGGGGACTGGTTCTTTCGATGTCCATCAAATTGTGACCATAACCTTTTTTGAGTGAAGATTGGGCTTTTAATTTACAAATATAACATATACACAAACGCTCGCAAAAAGGGGAATTTGGAGTACCCTTAACAGTCAGAGCACAGTGCGAGCGGAAGGCGAGGAAGTGGATAAGGAAAGAGGAGGTATCGATGTTAAATCCCTGAACATTAAACGACGAGGAAACACATGATCAGGTAGAGTATTCCACATTCGTGTGGTTCGTCTAAAGAAAGTTCTCTATGTCTGTTTGTGCGTGTGAAGTTGACTTTGAACGTGAACTGATGCGCATTCTAAGATTGACGGGTCTCGCGGGAAAATATCTGAAGAGGCGAAACACATTCAGCAAGTTCTGTTGAGCAACGACCGTAATAATACCTATAGAAAAGAGATAGGCATGATACGTTGCACCTATGTTCCAACGACGGAATTGATCGACTCACAGCTGGGTCCTCAATAAGTTTCACTGCTCGTTTTTGCTTCCTGTCGAGTACGTGTAGTGCAGTTTTGGATGCGCCTGTGCAAATATGGGAGTTGAACTCTATTTCGGGAGGAATATACGCCTTGTAAATAGTGGCCAGGTTGGATAGAGTGAAGTATCTTTTGCATCTCTTAAGGAACCCTATGCATTTGGCAGCACCTTTCGCAGCTTCAAAAAGTGGTCGCTCCAATTAAGAGTCGAATTAATTCGAGTGCCGACGATTGATAGTTTCTTGGCTTCGTCGATGCAAGTGTCATTCATCGACAGTATATTTACTTTGGGGCTCGCCTTTGACGACAGGAGACAGCACTGAGTTTTTAGAGCATTGAACTGTACTCGGTTAGATAATCTCCATTGATATATAATATGTTGTTGAGGTCGGAGTTCAGTGTATTAAGCATAATCTGTTGATTGGTATTGACGTTTGAAGAGTTTGGTCGGGAATGTTCGTATGATTATGAGAAACTCAATGTGCTATCAACGGCAAACGGGTGGATTGGGTTCTGGGTAATGGACAAGAAATCATTCAAAAAGATGAGGAAGAGAGTGGGTGAGAGTGCAGAACCTTGGGGAACACCTTCATTAATTTGATGGGACGCAGATTTGACACCATCAAGAATCACTTGGATTGAACGGCCAGAAAGATAGTCTCTTATCCATTGGATCAGGGAATTGTTCACTCTGTGGGGGTTCTCTATACCGCATGGAGAACCAACCCACAATGCGCGTCACCTCAACCCAACTCCCCATTCAAACCTGAAATATACACACATTCGCAACCATGCAAAAGCGCACCCAATTCCCCATGCAAAATCCGCAATAGCATATATTCCAAACTTCGCAATAAAACACACTCCAAACCCGCAACAGAATACGATTCAACCGAATATAGTCTAATTCATCCCCGCATACATTTTCCCAAAATTGCTTCGGTCAATTCTTTATCTAACCATATTCCTTCCTTGCGACCAAGCAATCTTAATTTCCCCGAAATTCATATGCTGTAATAAAACGCATATTCAAACCTACAACGAACATTAACTATCACCACCAACTATACCGAACCGCATACATTTCCCCGAAATTACTTCGGTTAATATCTTATCTAAATGATATTCCTTGCTTGCACCAAAGCAATTCCAATTTTCCCCGAAAACCACTTCGGTTCATTTCCTCCTTAAATTATACTTTTCGCTTGCGACCTAGCGGCAGCCTATTTTCCACGAAACGATCAGAACAACCAAGGCCGTAGATCATTCTTGGCTATGCCGCCAAAACCAATTTCCCAGTATACACAACCAACGAATCCAACTCAGCTTGTACGGCGAGGATTCGCTGGAACCGAATTCCCTAAGCAAGCATAGCAACTCTTCTCTAAATTCCTAGTAAATTAGCTATGACTAAACCGCCACGACACAATGAATAGATTATTTCCTTTATTAGTCAGTCGTCATCCAACAACCAACGCGAGCACATCAGGTCTTGGCTCAGCCTCCCGTAACGTGCACTCGGGGGCGCACGAAGCTCCGAGTATGTAACCCAGCTCACCGTGTCTTTGCCGGGGCCCTGATTTTTAAACGAGAATCATCTAGTCCTGTGTCGGGTTAGCTATCCCTAAGTTTGGAGTCGTTTAGCCGTGCGTTTTAAGGTTCAGCGAATCGGCGGTTATCATTAAGTGTAAAGGTAGCGTACAATACGAACAATAAGCGGCGTCGCGGAACGCGGGCAACTAAACTCCTCGTAAATAAAACTAAGTGAACAGTTAAAGTAACTCTCCTTGTAAATAAAACTAAGTGAACAATTAAAGCAACTCGTAAACCAACTACACCTGTGTGCTTTATTCCCGGGGTTTCGCTTCCTCGCCGTCTAGTCGCGGCCTGGGCGTTTGCACCCCTCCATTCTCTTCGTTGGGGGCAGGTACAGTGGCAGAGCGATGGGGACCGTAGCGAACCCTGTGCCGTACGCCGCCACCATATCCTCCTGCCACCACAACTCCATATGAATGTCATTTTGATAAAAGGGCTGGATGCCAAACTCTGTCGAAGGCTTTCGGAATATCCCGTGCAACAACCTTACTTTCTCCGAAGTAGTGGATGGAATGGCTCCACTTTCCGGTAAGGTATGCCATCAAATCTCCTGTGGACCTGCTGCTACGAAAGCCATATTGGCGGTGATTGAGGAGGTCATTTGAGTGCAGATATTTTGAAAGTTGACAGTTGATAAGTGATTCCATTTCCTTCGAGAGAATAGAAACTAGTGCTATGGGTCGATAAGAAAAGAGGGATGATTTGTCACCCTTTTTGGGAATTGGATGAATGTTCGCTGTCTTCCATCTACTTGGGAAACGGCCAGTAGAATAAGACAAATGGAAGAGTTTCCGCAGTGGTTTAGAGAGTGAAGAGGAACATTTTTCCAAGAGAATTGGGAGAATGCCATCAGGACAAGCGGATTTGTGTGCGTTTAGCTCCTTGAGTGCCCGGGCAACAGTACGCGTTCGGAAACGAATCTGGCTCATGGTGGGCTGCTTACCAGGTGTACCGGTATGAAGTGAGCGTTTTTATAAAAATAAAACACTAATTGTAAATAGGAAAGTGAAAACATTTTATTCGAAGTATTGGCCATTGCTGTCTACACATTTCGACCACCTTTCTGGCAATTTGTGGATACCACGCCAATAAAACCGGTCGTCTTTTGATGCAAACCATTCGGAGACCCAATTTTCGACTTCTTCGTAGGAATTGAAATGCTGCTCAGCTAATCGATGGAAACAAATGGTAGTCGGAAGGAGCCAAGTCTGGTGAATACGACGGGTGGGGTAACACTTCCCAGCCTAGAGCTTTTATTGTTTCTTTGATGGGTTTTGCTGTATGTTGACGTTATATGCTTAAGTCTGTTTATGTCACTCTATGGTGAATTACCTTAGAAAGAAATCTTTTGGCGACGGGTCCGTGGATTTGGCTGTGTAATTTCGTGCAGGACGCCAAGAGTCTGGTAAGGGGGTGGTGTTTATTCACCGTGGGTTGATCACAGTCTTATTAACACAGGAACATACGTTTTTGACTGCCCCTGATCGGGAATACAGCTGTGTAGTGGTTGGATTAGTAGAAGGTTCGTGCAGGACGCCAAGAGTGTTCTTGACTACCCCTGACCGGGAATACAGCGTGGGTTGATCACCGTCTTATTAACACGGGAACATACGTTCTTGACTGTCCCTAGCCGGGAATACAGCTGTGTAATGGTTGGATCAGTAGAAGGTTCGTGCAGGACGCCAGGTGCTGTCGTTCGCTTCCTATAGATTAGTAGCAGCTAGAGTTAAACGCGTTTTGATTTGTGCGTTCCGAATACTTTATTTATTACTTCTAGCTGTAATGGAATTTACTGATGGTTCGACCGTAGGTTCGGCCTTCTGGAATCTTACTGATCGCGAAATAAAAAAAAAATAAATAAAAATGGGGTGGCGAGAGGCCGACTTTAGGGACACACGGAGAAATGTGTCCTGCATCTTGTCTCTGGCTTCTGGTCATCTTGCCATAACCAGAATCACCCACATCCGTGAAGATGTTGAGCTCGGTCTCAAGATATCTGAAAAGAAAGGGGAAGGACGTATCTAAGGATAGTGTGGACAGGGTTAGTTCAATTGTTCTCTAACTATGATGATGATGGGGAAAGAAATCGTACAAGACCGGTCGGTCTTGATTGTGGTAGTAAACGCAGATCACGTCTTTGGCGTCTGATAATCTGCGCTTTGGTCGGTGTGTATGTGTGCTGATCGCGAAATATAAATGTGTCGCCCTTTTATACTTTTGCTCATTGAAATTCGTCAACGTTTTTATTGTAAACATTCCGAGAAGCACAAACAAGGTTTCGTGTGCTTCAATTGGAATAGGCTTCTGGGAAGTGACTAGGAATTTATTTGAAAAAATTCCCGGAAGGAGAAATCATAAAATGCATTTAGAGTTCAACATTTCATGATGTCGGGGTTATTAGGAATTGAATCAATGTATGACAAACGGACTTTAGGTTGATTTTGTCATTCATATGATTCAGTTGGGAAAACATGATTTGGATTATAGGTAAGGGTGAGGTAATTAGGAATCGGATTAATGTGCGAGAAATTAACTTTTGGTTTAATTCGTCGGTCAATGGTTCATTTTGGAATAAGGTTAAGGTTGTAGGAAATAATGGGGATTGGATGGGAGTAGTGATTTAGGATCACTACATGTATGACTCGGAGCATTATCATGCAACAAAATTACCTTTCCGTGTCTTGTGACCCATTCTGGTAGTTTTTCGATCAATACATGGTTCAAATTGATCATTTGTTGTTGTTGATCATTTGTAGCGTTGCGCATCAAGAGTATCGCCAGGTTTTAGAAGTTCATGATACACCACCCCCTTCTGGTCCCACCAAACACAGAGCATTGTCTTTTTTCCGAACCGATCAGGCTTTGCAGTCGATGTTGACGCTTCTCCTGGATGTACCCATGATTTTTTGCGTTTAGGATTTTTAAAATAAATCCATGTTTTTCACGTCACAATTCGATGCAATACTGACTTCCTTTCGTGTCGTAGAAGCAACGTTTCACATGTGGGGTTTCGCTTTTTCATCTGCCTGTGATTCAATTCATGTGGCACCCGGTTTCCACACTTTTGGATCTTCCCCATAGCTTTTAAACGGTCAGAAATTGTTTGCTCTGCAACATTTAACATTTATGCCATTTGTTTTTGACTTAAAGTGTCATCTTGATCCAATATTGCTTGCAATTCGGCGTCTTGAAACTTTTTTGGTGGTCTTCCACGTTCTTCATTTGGCACATCAGAATCATTATCTCTGAACCGCTTAAACCATCTTTTGCATGTTGCTTCCGAAAGAGCATGATCACCATAAGCCTCAACAAGCATTCGATGCAACTCTGCAGCACTTTTCTTCAAATGAAAACAAAAAATTAATGCTTTCCGCAAATCATCATTTTCTGGAACAAAATTCGAGATTTTTAACGGGATTAAAAAAATTATGTTGTTTGTACAATGATTTGCTGCATACTAAATATGTTTGACAGATGTCACAGCAACCAAATAAAAAAAATATATGGACTCGTTCACAACAAACGTTCCCTATCGATACATTTGTATCTTGACACTCACTTCACACCGGCTCAAGTTGAGCCCGGACTGATGTGGTATCTGGCAGCGTTGAGTTGGCTGCAAAATGGTCGGCAAGTAGATTCGCTTTCTCTATTGCACTGGTGACTGGTCATCGACTATTAGCGAAGGAATGGATGAGGAGACCGAGTTTTGGATGTTCCTCACAAATGCCCAGACGTTTCTACTACCCGTGGGAGAGTGTAGTATTTTTTGTCTCACTCTTTGTGTTTTTCGTTTTTCGCCTGCATCCGACCACTACGCAGGTTTTTTACGGTTATCATACAGAATCCAATTTTCATCACAGGTGACTATCCGGGTCAAAGACTGTTCTGTTTGGTTTCTTAATCTAAGCAATGCGCAGTTTTTGGGGTTCGTTTAGTTCATGGGGTACCCACTTATCGAGTTTCTTTACCTTTCCTATGAGAGAAAGGTGTCGACTTCTTATCATTGGGGATACTACCATGCTTTGTGCAATCTCCCGCACCGACTTCGTTGGGTCTGCATCCACCGTTGCTGTTAACTAACGTTTCCGGCTTCCCACGTGGTTCATTTTCGAGGCTGAAATCTCCGTAACGGAACTTTCCAAACCAACGTCGTATAGAGCGCTCGTTTACCGCTACATCCTCAAATGGGTCATCAATGTTTTTCATTGCCAATGATGCATTATGTCCCATTTTATATTCATAAAGGAAGAGGGTTTGAATTTAAACTGCCGACAGCATGGTAAGTTCCTAGAAAAAAAAATAACTTGTAACGAACCATAAAATGCTCACACGTCAAGAACACGTACCACTTTTGATTATAAAAAAAGAAAATGTAACTTTCTGGCACAGATGTTTACTCGAAAACTTCTTATTTCCGACTGAGCGAAATTGATTTCATGTGGTAAGACCCAATATTTAATTGTTGAAAGTTATATTATCCAAGGGCATTGTTAAAGTTGGATCCGCAAATTCTCGAAAACACATTGACAACTCGAACTGTGCACTGACATTTAAGGGTACTTGAAAGTCCCCTTTTGTACGCTCGTTGGTGTAAAAAAAAACAACCAAATTTCCTACAACCAACAGGAATGTTATTTTTGTTAACATCCTCCGCTCCGAAAGAATACCAAGGCTCCCAGAAAGAAGACAGTGATGGTCTAAATGTTGCTTTTGGTATAAGCAGATTGTGATACTAGACTTGCAGAATATGAATTCGTGACCAATGCGGGGAAAGTGTTTTCACTCAATAAAAGCAATAAAATGAAATTCCAGAGTAAACAAATCTAATATTAATACAATTGGCCCCTGTTAAGACACTCAACAATAAGTGTCATTAACATTTCGCGATTCAGGACAATATAATCAAATATTGTCCGCCCACCTTTACAATAGCTGACATCTGCGTACAATTATTTCATACAATAAATTCTGACAGTAACGTTGGCTCTAAGCTCGCACAGCTATCAGTGTGGCAGCATTGAAATAACAAAAGACAAGTGGAAAACGCCCTAATATTAATGTCAATCAATTTACATCATAGATTAACAGAATCAACTAAAATGAGTTACACCCAATTATGTCTTCGGAATCCTTTTACGTTTTAGCTCCGTGCGTGCCATGCCCACTTCGATGGTACTCGTCGCATTGACGGATGACATGCGTTCATAAAGAATCAGGATTAGCTTCATTAGTGACGTAGTTACCCTAATAACACATGCACCAAAGTGGGCCCTATGCGTGGGGAAATCGTATTTGTTACATTACTTTATTATTCAGTAAATAGCTCGTACCAATTAGAATTATAGAACTACAACAGTCAGCTATCGGCAGGAAAGGCTGACCAGTTAGTAACTATTCTATGCTGACGACGGCGCGGCCTTGAATTAAAAGGGATGGTAGGTCAATTTTATTGGATTAATGGTCTAAAATACAGAATATATATCACCGTTATTCGTAATTTCATTCAACTGTGCAGATTCTACAGGCACTCCAGCCGTTTAAATTAATTTGTATCATCATCCTAAATCAAGCAACCCGTTGACATATTGTGTGCCGGAATTAAAAGTAGGCGTACTTTACCCAGAGGATTTCCATATCATTTACGCTCTAGTGTAACAGTAACTGAGAATCCTTTTACAGCAATGGTTGTAAATAGATACGACGCCAATATCTAAAGCATCCTTAAAGGGAATATTTGCTATTATCACAACGACTACACTTTTGAGCATTTTATCTGATTCCGTCAAGTTCGCTTTAAGGTCGTTCCCTGTGAAGCTCGATTAGAGTTTAACCTTCGATTGGGGGAGTGAAAAGCTCCAGTTGTGCAAAATGTTGTGACGAAAAGCAATAATCACACTCGCAAACTGTGGGTTATACGTGACTTGCATCGCCTTTTGCATCATTAATTACAAAGCGAGTTATCGGCTTATTTTAAGGAATAAGGTTGCGATATGTGCGTTTGAACTAAAAAGACACATCGAAGGTGCGCTAAAGTGTTTGCCTACTTATGCAACACTTTTGTTCCAACTTACTTCTTATTGTTGGTTAGCTACTTCAGATACCATGCCTTTTGAAGATTTTGAGCTTCAGGTTACGTGTCGACATTCGTGGCAATGGGGCTACTGCGTATTGAACCAACGCAACTCTGCCCATCAACTTAATCAGTCAGCCATTGCAATAGTTCACCTTTGCCAAATGCACCACAGTCAAATATTGAAACCCCGACACATAATTAATAACAGGATGCGTGACACACGTCTGTCAGGATAATTCGAAATTTTTTAATTCATTAAATTGTCTGGGAGTGCAACACACCATTAATTGTATATCCGAGCTGCCCCTTTGGCAGTGGTAATTAATTTTCCTTAAAGGAAGGCAATCAATTCAAACAGAATCCCCTGTATCGATGGTGAACAAATAAATCGCTAATTTATACAAATTGCATTACGGTGCAATCGATGTTATTCAACATTCAGCACTATCAACCTTGACACACAGATTGGTCACGTACAAAGAGGCGACGTGTCCGACCGTAACGTACGCTCTGGGCGTACGAAAAATATATGAAACTTTGCAACAAAAAATTCCATAGCGAATTTTTTGAATTGTTTGGCATCCAATTAATGTGTCGGCCGCAATTAATACTGAAAGGAACCTAACCCGAAACTAAATCGGCAGCTCGAATTCAAGGAAAAAAAATAATTGTGTGAAAATATTTAATTGTTCACTAAGTCTCCCAGCACTCTGCGTTATTTACGCCGTCGAAAGGGGGAGTGATAACCGCCATTTAAAAATGGGTTTGTCCCTCAAAAATTCAGCCTAACAACATGAGCACACATGCCTTTGAAATTCCCTGTTCTGGCTGTGAAAACATTTTCGGAATGTTGTTATTAAATTATGGCAGGTCGCTTCGCATTTACATCAACTGGGAATGTAGTATATTGCGTCGGTATGAAAACATCGGCGAGATTTTTCAGGTGGTAAATTGACCGCAATGTTTCTAAATAACGAGCTTCTAATGGAGAGTGAAGTAAAATGTTAACTGGTTTTGCTTGCAATGGAGAGGATTTTGTGAAATGTAGCTACATTGTATTACGTTATAAAGAAAAATGTTTGGTTTTTTTTTATAAGGTTCGTTAATAAGTTCTCGGTGGTTTCAACTGATGGAGCACCCAATGTACTTTGGTTTTGAATCTTTCCTAACTTTCAAACGATTTCAAGCTGGTATGTGACCAGTTTCTAGTGATTGACTAGTGTCTAACACGACTAACGTCATTGGTTGGAACGAAAACTCATTAAAATCAGCAAAAACCTATACAAGGTCAAGATATAATTTTTTTAACATCCGACTGAGTATGTAACTCACCATAACTTGAATAACCCGCTCAATTAATGCCTTTTGGCCTTACTCCATCTTCAATACGTTTCACATAACCGCTGTGCAATTCTAATCAGCAATACTCAGATTTTAAAGAACTGTTTTTCAAGTTAATTCCAAACGAAAGGTGTGGTTCTGTGGCGGTTCCGCCAAACCCCACTGTATACTTACCCGAAGAACCCCCGTAACTACAACCCAACCTTCATAGTTTTCTGCTAACGCAATCGTATTAGCACCTGTAAATGCTTCACGCATTAAGTTCATCAAATGTATTTAGCTAAAAGCCCCTGGAAGAGAATTCTTACCTTCATTCATTTATTCGAATTCAAAATTCGCTATAAGAATTCTGTTCCAAACATCATAAATCCCAAGCCAGACAAATCTCGACCTTACACACGCATTTACTCTAGTCGAATTCCTGAAAACAAAACAATTTGGTTTACATACAAGTAACCATCATAACATGGATCATAAACATTGCGTCGCCTATCCCCAGCCTCACCATGTGTATAATAAATTCCTTTACATATACATTGGCTGGCGACCTATACCCAAGGGACAAAAGCAAATATACGCATCTTGCGTCTTAAGGCATGAGTTAAATCCTACAGCATAGGAAAATGCAAATAGGTAAGGTATGCTTACCCTTGGCAGCGATGCAATAGACAACAATTCCCTGTAAATAAGCTGTAACCAATTAGCACCATGTGCATGGCGCATGGCGGCTATCATTACAGCTGCAATGCACATCTTGGATAATGATCTATCCGATCTCTTTGTCTTCCCATATTTCTGCATCTGTTGCTCATGACCTAGCGGCATGAACAAACAGAAACCCAATTAGCACCCAATGAGATCCGGCTTATTTACTTAACCGAACTCACATCTCATTGATGTACATTATTCCCTTTCTTTGTTTCCAGATTCGTTCTCATGGCTTTGTCCCATGAAAGAACCACTGTGCACACATACATGTGTATCTCTATGATCTCCTCTATGAGATCAGGTTAACTACCCCCAAGGAGAGACCTCACGTTTCTCTTGGGTTGGAAAATGCATCCTTTAATTAAGAGAGCCAATTTCACTGGCCGAATTTCCTTAGCCAGCGAATTAATATCGCTGAGTCCTGTTACATCTACCGACCGAACAGGTCGCGTCACTCCCGCTCCCCAATACACGCGGGGACGTCGTTATTCTAAGTCGGGTCGAGTAAGCGTGCATTTAATTTAAAAAGTAATTTTTCTTGTGCCTCACCATAATATGTTTGTACGTCAGTTCATAACCAGTGTAATTAAAATCAGTTTCTGTAATTATGAATACCGAAAAATATGTCGCGAATAAAAGTCATCATTTCATCTTGTGGCGGAGTTTAACTCCTTATGTTGGTAAACAGTTTGCTGTGAACTCAATTTCTTTTGGTGCTCGGGGGACTCTAATTTATGATGGAGGAAAAAGGAGAATCAGCGCCGTGCGCCGGTGCATAATGCTCTTCCCCACAGTTCAACCAGCAGAACTGTTGTTGTTTATTGACTAATTTTCTGTTTCATCGGAATATCGTCCTACTGAACCGGAAGTTCCGTTCCTTCGTTTTTGAAGCTTCCCGATCGAAGAACACGTGTATGCACTTTCCTATAATCAATCGTATGTACAAAATCAACGGGAGCGTCCAAAAACTTTTAAGAATACCTCAAATGCTCAAAATCTCCCAGATTTATTCTTTAAAGAAGAAGAACAGCATCCGGCATTACGATGCTCTCTATCATTCATCATCATCATCATCGGCACTACAACCGGGATCCGGTCTTGGCCTTATTTAGCAAGTCTCTCCACCGGTATCCGGTCCTTATCCGAGACTTGTTAAATTGTCCATAATAATTTGTTTTTCCGTGCAAGGTTATTAGCCTTGCGCCAACCGTTCTCAGGATGTCGCTGCATGCATTGGTTCACTACTTGGCGGTTGCCAAAGTAGCTATCCAGGGGTGTCACGTGGAGACTGCATGTCAACTTGGATTGAACAGGGGCAAGGGTGGTCCTGGCCTTCGCCTGGTTGAAAGCAGAGACTTTGCCCTGTATGTTCGTCCCACTCCCCTCGCTCTCTATCATAACTGTTCGGCGAGATCATTATTCACAAAATATGGCTTCTAATCAATTTGAGCAAAAACATTTTTCGCCCTGTTTGTGATGGCCACATTATAAAAAAGTTTCATTAGAATAGTGTTCTTGGTTGCCATTTGGTCATTTCTGTGTGTTTGTTGCAGTACAGCAACAAGCCAAGAACATTAAGCAGCCTCAAATGGGACTCGAAAATGCCAACAGTGATTATAAATTATAAGTTGATAGCGGATGATATGATATTTACAAAAAAGTTAAGCGTGGTTAACGTTAAGCTAGAAATAGTGATTGTTCGAGATACAACTGTAAACATTTGTTTAAAAATAAAGTTTGGTTGGGTTACCACCCCATTTATTACCTTAGAACAAGCTTACAGAAGTTGTTTGCTAACTTACGAGCTAACGTCATAAATCTGAGTATGAGTTTTTACCTTAACTACAATGATGGGGGGCAAGACGGGAAATGGAAAGAAGTTACGGGGAGACATATAGGAGGCGACGTTTTAGAATCATCATCATCATCGGCACTACAACCGGGATCCGGTCTTGGCCTTATTTAACAAATTTCTCCACCGATCCTGATTTCGAGCCGATGTCATCCAGTTTGGCACTCCCAGGCTCTGGGCGTCCTGGTCTACGTCATGCCTCCGTCGCAGACAAGGTCTGCCGCGATGCCTCCTTCCATACATCCTGCCACAAAGGACTTTCCGGGCAGGCTCCTCTTCGTTCATTCGAGCTAGGTGTCCCGCCCACCGGGGTCTACCGAGGTTGATTTTTCTGACAACATTAGCTTCAAGGTAGATTGCGTACAATTCATGGTTGTGTCCCAACCACAAACCCCAATGGATCCATTACCACTAAGGAAATCGCAATGACATGCTGGAACTGCTGAGGCCCATATCCAGCTAATGCCTCCCAGTGCCCTCATAAGTTGAGAGACGAATGAAGCCAACTACAACCACTAAATCCGCACTAACCAACTCCACACCGCGGAAAATATTACCACAACCTAAAAGGCCAGGAACATCATAGGCAGATGTCATTAAAACAACCCAAACACGTCGACGTCACACAATCCTAACTTCATTGGCCTAAACCTGGACATCATGTGCTACATCAAGAGTCTACAAACTATGCTTCCTACGTTGAAGCATATGTCGGATATCGAAAAAAAGGGTCATATTCTCTCACTCATAAACTCCCATATTCTCTCCCTCAATGGTTGAACTAATTATAATCGCCCTCAACGCAGAATCAATATACCAAAACATCCGTAAACACTTACGGTTGTTTGCTAAAACCTTCTCCCCAGACATCCTTCTCATCATCAGACAGTCTCTCCCCGCACCATTCATAATCGCTGGAGACTGGAATGCTCGGCATACACCCGGTTGATCGGTTGCATAAGCGATAAATTGGCATCGAATCGGGCCTGATCATAGTTAGTTTTCCCTAAACAATCTAGCAACGGTCACGTCCCACATTTTGTTCGCTAATACAAAGCATGCCAAGAGACGAATTCTTTGCCAGTGTAAATATTCACACTGGAATTCGACCATTGACTCGCTATGGATGTAATACACAATCGACGTGGGTGTATACACACCCGTCATTGTGTAATCACCTCAAACGCATCCTAATCACCAGCACCATATTTAAACAGCTGCAAACACTTCTTCCAAAGATGCTCCTTTATGTGAATTTTCATTCCCACGGTCCGTACACCCATGAGCTGGATTCACAAGCAAACAAAGTGATCCGTGCGTAAGTGGACACACTCTCGTAAGGATCTGTGTACCGGAGATCCACTCCTATTGGTCGGTCCCAAAAGGAAAATTTCTTTGCCTTGTTCACCACACCGCCCAACTCACCCCAACTGAGATCGAATCAGACAGTGGAGTCTGATACATAGCCAGAGTTAGATCTCACCCGTTGAACCACGCACACGTACCGGATACGTCGCGTGTCAGAGTTCCCTTCAGTTTGAAGAGTCAGGCCGCATCCTCCGTTGAGAGTACAAGCCATCAGTTGCCCCTAGTCCGCACGCCCTCTCCACCATTGGCAATTACCACCCCCGCTACTCATCCATATATTTTGATCATGAAACCCAGCCTTCTCTACCTTATGACAGCTTTTCTTACAACTTCCACAAAGCTAACTTCCGCCTTCTAAATGAGCATCTTAGCAAAACAGCGTTCCGCTTTGATCATCTGGGGGTAGAAGAAGCTACTGCCTCTATAAGGAGATCTGCTATGCCGTCGCCTTACATGTCCCCTATTCTTGCCACAGGTCATCGGTTTCATCGCCGCCATGGTACAACCGCACACTCCGCGCTCTTAGGAACAAGAGAAATAACTTGTGGAACATTTTCCTCAAAGCGCGTTCCTTCCAAAACTACTCCAACCATCTCGGTTCCTTTTATAAATTTTCCGAGCTTCACAACTCCCTCTACACCAACTACCTCACAAAAACACAATCTAATTTGATCAATGACCCCAAATCTTTTTTCCACTTCATAAACTACAAACGTAAATCCGACGCCTATCCTAACTCCCTTTCTTATGGCGCGACTACTTCAACCGACCCCCTAACTACTGCCAATCTATTCGCTTCGTTTTTCAATAAATCCTTCACAGACGTCTCCTTCGAACCCAATCCGTCTCACTTCAAAGACTTGCCCGAATTCTCCCTCGGCCCCTTCACCCCACAAATTATTCCGCGTCACGTAGTTGAGGAGAAATTAAACTTACTCTAAGACGAGTTCAGTCCTGGGCCTGGTGGACTCCCGGCTGTATTTTTAAAGAAATGTTCCACTTCTCTTTGCCCCCCGAATATCAAAGATATTCAATCTATCCCTCTCACAAGGGATCTTCCCTAGTATTTGGAAATCCTCCTATGTCACCCCCATACATAAAAAGGGACCTAAAAACGATATAAGTAACTACCGTCCCATCGCCAAACTGTCTCATATCTCCAAACTGTTCGAAGGAATTCTTTACAACGCGTTATCTTTCCGTTCTAAATCCATCATCCGTCCAACCAGCATGGTTTCCTTTCGGGCAGGTCGACCACAACGAATCTGATCGAGTTCTCATCCCATGCTCTCCGTGCCTTAGAGAATGGCAACGAAGTCGATGTAATCACCACCCACTCCTATAATCTCTTTCGAACCGCTATTGATCAAGTGGTTATCTTCTTATCTGAAAGATCGATCCTACCGTATCCAATTCAGATCCTCCATGTCCAATCCTTTTCTTCCCACGTCAGGGGTTCCGTAAGGCAACCATCTAGGTCCCCTCCTATTTATCCTTACCATCAATGATGTTGACTCCATTATTAAATACTCATCCATCTCCCTCTATGCGGACGATGCCAAACTCTACAAAACGATCATCTCTCCTCTCGACTCCTCACTTCTCCAAACGGACCTCGTCAGCTTCTCAACTTGGTGCCGTAATAACTGCCTGGAACTCGGCGTTGCCAAATGTCACTCCATCACCTTCTCCCGCTAACGTCCCCCTGCCCCCTCACGCCCCTACTTCCTGCTAAACCAGCAGATATCATCTGTACCCTCGATACGCGACTTCGGGATCTTATTTGACAGGGAGCTTAGCTTCATCCCAACCCTGTTCTTGGGTTTGTGAAACGCTGTTCTAAGGAATTCTCTAATCCTTACGTTTCCCGTTCTCTCTATATAGCCTTCGTCCGCCCCCTTCTTGAATACGCCAGTCAGGTCTGGTCTCCACACTACGCGTCCCAGGTACGCAGAATCGAAAGCATGCAACGTCGTTTTCTGCGTTTTGCCCTCCGCGGACTGAACCGGGCGAATCCTCGGATTCTCCCTCCATACACAAACCGACTCCATCTGATCAACTTCAACACACTTGAGGGGCGCAGAACTCATGCCGATATCCTTTTCGTCCACCGTCTCCTTTCAGGCACAATCAACTGCCCAAGTTTCCTCTCCATCATTCCACTTCACACTAACCCCCGTAACCTGCGAAACCCTCATCCCTTCTATCAGCCCACCCACCACACTTCTTACGGCTCTAATGAACCCATTTCGCGAATGCTGGGGCGGGAAAACTCCTACCCTACCTCCTTCGATTTCAACTTTACCTCTACTGCTCTCAAACTTCATCTCCTCTCTTCCCTCTCCCGACCACGCCCACTCCACGTCTACACTCTTACACCCTGTACTAAGCGAGGTGAATGAATGAGTGATAATTGATGGATAAACCTAGTAACCAGCTCGCCAAACATACCCCCCCCCCCCCTCTTTTTTTTTTTTAACCATAGTTTATATATACAAGAATAGTTTTAAGATAGTTAAGTTTTATCACTTGTACTAGCTGAATATATGAGGGTTCTGCCTTCACTAAACACTAAAGACTTTGTGTTTGGTGATTTGACTTTTCAGCAGTGGGTGTTTAGCTGAATCCGCGCCCGTGCAGGTGCTCAAATGAAACAACCCTGTGGCGGTTCTTTAAAACCTTCCTATAGAACTGTAGTGCTCCGCAGCCCTACCGTCTTCCCAAAATCCTTACCTCAATCCTAACATATCCATTTAACCATAAAATCCCATAATATACATTTATACACTTAATATAATAAATATATCCTTTAATAATCCTTTTTCTTCAAACTCATTTGCATATGTATTCAATTTCCATAGTTCAAACATTTACATACTAATCAAATCAATTTGCATTGTTCTTACATTTGCATACTAATCAATTCAATTTCCATTACATTAGAAATACAATACTTCATACATTAGAAATACATTCATCATCCCTAATTCTCAAATTTGCATAACATAACATAACACACACATACGAAATTTCCAGCCATACATTTCATAACAACAGATAATACAATTTCCGTTATTCTAAACAGCTGCATAGTTTGCAATAGTTTCGGTTAACGAAAAACAATGAATCACCCCCAATAAGTAACTAGGGACAACTGAATGATTTCGTTCATACGAAATCAAAAATGTCGAGAAGAAAGAATTAGACTTCCAACGAGTTAGGTCGCGTATTACCATTTTTTTAAAACAACCTACTTTTCCCTCACCTCATAAACCATTATACTTACCTGCATTCGAGCAGTGAAAGTTTTCTTTCAAATAATTTTCACCTGAAAGTAAAACTCCAGCAGGCATGCACATCAAACAAGTTATTTCATTCACATTACATGAACCGTGCCAGACAATCGTCTCGGCTTGTCAGAAATTATAAAAGATAAATACTCGCTGGCCGGCGTAATTGTTGACACAGCTGTAGCCGGTATTCTTGCTACGGTTCATGAGTGAATATTGCCCCAATCCCAAGGTTCGCTACAGTTGCGGCCAATTTCCTTTATCGGTTATCTACCGATCATGGGATTTGGCCACAAATATGATTGACGTTAGACAATCATACCCATGATCATGTCTAATGATTCGTTGTCTAAACAACGACCAGCCACTATTCTCACGCTGGCTATTCTAAACGAAATGTTTCTGTGTACTCTACGTAAACAGAAGAAATTATTTTTGCTTGCATGCTAGCATTCCTGTGCATTATCCAATGCCTAAAATAAACATGCCCCCAAATCTAGTAGCCTTTGTCGTCGCAGCGAAGCTATGTTGACTTAACGTCAATCAAAAACCGATCCTCTATTGTACTGTAGCGATCCCGCCAAACCCTACGGTCCACTTACCTAAAAACACCCATAATTACTACCCAACGTCCTTAAGTTCGCTAATGCAACAGTATTAGTACCTGTAAATGCTTCACGCATTATATAGATCACCATCTATAATCTTATAATCCCTATAAAGAAAACTTACCTTTTCATGCATCCCTTCGCATACAATTTTCCGTAAGATTTCTTTGTTTGCTTATTTGGTATTCTAAACCAATTCGTTACCAGACATTATCCTGAAAAGCAAAACCCCGGTTCACATATCATGTAACCATTCCAGCCCGAGATAATTATCATGGCGTCGCCTATTCCCAGCTCCATTCATGTATACGATAAATTTCTTTATGTATACATTTAGCTGGCGACGTTTTTCTCCCAGCACAATGTGCAACCCAAAGCAAATACGCATTTCGCGTCCCTTAGCATCAATTGAAATCCAAGCATAATCAATGCAAATGGGTATTGAATACGTACCCTTTCTAGCGATGCCATGAACACCATTTCCCAGTAACCTCGCTAAAACCAATTAGCACATTTTCACATCGGATAATCGTCTCTTTGTTTAGCCGCACGTGTTCCAACAAAGATTCCATTGGCATCCGACGATTTCGGTTTTATTTGCTTTACCGAAATCGTATCCTAGGAATGCACCTTTTGTCTTTCTTTGTTCTAGGCACACATACCACCATGATCACGGTGAACGAGTGAGCTCTGAACGAGCAAAATATCGTTGAGTCGAATTTCATCCGCTGGCCGCCATGGTCATGCCAACTCCCGCGCTCCGGTGGACGCGTACATACCAGAATATACCTTGGAGTCAGTGTCGTATTATAAGAGTAGTTATTCGGGAAATAATTAAAACCAACGTGTGTCGTGATTTCGGTGAAGCTGCAACTATTATTATGTTTAAAAGGAACGAACGAACTAAATTAAATAAACAGTGCTTCTGAACGTTAGAAATAATATACCTGTGTGTGTTTTATTTCTCGCGGCCGGCATCTGCGTGTCTTGATGCATTTCGTACTTAATCCTGGACAATTCGGTTAGGCGGAACATTGTTGGACAGTGGAATGTATGATGGAGGAGGAAGTGAATCAAGTACCCATGCTGGTACATACTTCCTGCCCACAGGACGATGGCGATACAGCCAGCCCGTACACCGATCATCATATTTGACCAGCTGTATGTTCGTTTTTCCTTTCCTGTGACCAACGGGTGTTTCGTGTGTCTCTCTTGCAGAGTTAAAGACATTCACCCTATCTGGAAAGGTTGTTTTCCCCTGCGTGGAAACTCGTCGTAATCACCAGAGGCTGGGTCAACGTCGCCCAGCTCAGGGAGTCAGATTATTACACGCGAGGAGGATGGTCGGGAACCTTAAGTTACATCTTTTTAACGTTTGATACGAATCGTTTCGTCAATAAAAGTGGTTTGGTCGAGTCGTGATAAATCGTCGCCAGTAAATTAATGTCCGGTTAAAAGCCTAGAGTTATGGTATACAAGTAAAAGACTGAATCGATGTCACCGTGTACCGCCTCAGAACAATGATTAATAAAGTGAAACAAGCATATATGATTAAACAACAGTGTTGTTTTTAAATACAGCGGTGGATCAACTTTTTCTGAGTTTACCTGGAGAGTCAATTTAGTGCTTCCAATAAAGTTGTGAGGTATTGCACTGAACCTGCGTCCATGTCGACGCCTAGTCTAAATACCCACAACGCCACATTAATGACGATGGGAGAAACCCGTGCCGTACGTCGGCGCAACCTACTTCTTCCCCACAGACCCACACCATCATACCTGATATAGAAACATGGGTGAATAGAAAACATGGCGCGCTGAATTACCACTTGACTCAGCTAATATCAGGACATGGATGTGTGGCGACTCTAACAGATACACACACAATTCACAAGCAAAATAGTGAAGAGCACCGAACGAAAAATCGAATAAGAAAATACATCAGAACCGTATACCTTAGCGATAGCATAACATTTCACATCAGTGGATTATAGTCGAGTTTAAAAATCAAATTCAAAACACGGTCAGTAGCCTGATGGGTAACGCTTGGGTTCATTTTTTTTTCGTGATTCAAACTGTCATAGCGTCAGTTCGAATCTCACGATCTTCTTCACTATTATTTCAAACGCTGTAATTGGTGACTACGACGTGATCTGTACACACAGCATACACTTTCCCATAGTAAACAGAACTTCACACATGGTTAAGATTCTGCATAGAGCCCAGCCTCCGACGTTTTCTCGTTCGTCCGTCGTTCGCGCCGAAGCTGATCGTAACGAAGTTACTGGGAATGGAGTGGGGTGGCGTCTCTAACAGATACACACAATTCACAAGCAAACTAGTGAAGAACACCGAACGAAAATCGAATAAGAACATACATCAGAACAGTATACCTTAGCGATAACATAACAATTCACATCAGTGGAGTATAGTCGAGTTTAAAAATCAAATTCAAAACACGGTCAGTAGCCTGATGGGTAACGCTTAGGTTCATTTTTTTTTCGTGATTCAAACTGTCATAGCGTCAGTTCGAATCACACGATCTTCTTCACTATTATTTCAAACGCTATAGATGCTTTCGGCAATACCGTTCAATTTGCTCACATTGAAAACTTAGATAGGTTCGCCACAAAAATCCCCTAAGATCCAAATGTGCGGACCAGACGTCTTTCTTCAAACAAAATCGTTGAGAATCATAAAATGCGCGTCAGCAATTTTATGATCATCTAGAAATATGGTTACCCAAAACCATTAACACAATCAACGTCGTTTTCCGTTTTAACCAAACCAAGCTAAAACAAACAATTCGCACAATAAAACGAAGTACATGTACGTTTATCGCCAACCGACACAAAGGATCGTAAATGCTCCTCGGCAAGATCCTTTGTTGATTGTTCTTTTGTGTTTCCTCTTTCGATCCCAAATTTGGAAAAGACAAAGAAAGGAAAATCCTTTTATCTGCAGGATAAGAAAAGTTTTCGTCCGATGAAAAAACGGACATCGAGAGTGGGTTT
The DNA here is from genome assembly GCA_963931805.1 of Microdon myrmicae. NCBI lineage: Eukaryota > Metazoa > Arthropoda > Insecta > Diptera > Syrphidae > Microdon > Microdon myrmicae. Next base: position 255,868,225 of record OZ007497.1, on the reverse strand, counting down.
TCAAGAGTTGAGCGGAACGGTCGGGTTGTTGGTTCTAGAATTTTTACCGAGTCGGCCTTCAAGTGGTGCGCGGTGTGAGGCCGGGCAAAAAGTACGAGATAAGTGTTCAAAAGATTCTGAAGAGTTTTACAAAGCAAAAGTCGTGTTCAACTTAATAGAGTTTCGTCAATTAACTTATGTGAAATTAGGAACTACTTTAAGTGACTTCTAACTGTGTCGACCGAGGAATATACGTGAAATTAGGAACTAATTTAAGTGACCTCTATGTGTGTTCACCGAGGAATATATGTGTGTTAATTAGAAATAAAAATTAGCTTAAATATAAAACAAACAAAGAGTGTTTTATTTTAAAGGTGTGACAAGTGTGTGTAGTGTGTAAAGTGGGTGGTGCTGAGGAAAAATAACAGTACAGAGGCGGCATGAACGATTTTGGAGAGACATATGAGACGGAAAGTTACTCCGGCAGGAGTAATAGAATACATGCTGAGTTCAAAACAGGCATGGTCCGTAACAAATGGTATTCTCTGTGAAATGATGCAACAGATGCGACGCGATGAGCGAAGTAACAGATAAACTCCGTCCCACCCCGCAATGGCATATCTAAAAGAAAGTTCCGCGGGGATCAACGGGAATATCAGCATGGCGGGAGGTGGTTTTAGTCGGTAAAAACCCGGTATGCCTCTGGATCGGTGCAGAGGTATCTTTTGAAGATTTCCACCTTCCTGCCGAACCAAAAAAAAAAAAAAAAAAAAAAAAAAAACACCCCACCACTCTTACATATGCCTGCCCATTATGGTACCACGTCTCACCCTCCCAAATGGAGAAGTTACCACTGGCTTACACCACAAAACCAACTCAAATAGATACCATAGTAACAACAATCTCTACAATAACGCAGGCATTGAACGACTGGATAGACGCATTCTTCCTTAATAATCCCAACCCTCTAATAACATATCTACCATCACCCTCCTCCAATACGAGAATCGCTATCCTAATTGTCTCCAAATCAGAACCCTCTACACTTCAGGCAGACTGGTTAACGATCTAAACGACGTCGTGTACCACAACACCGAACTGGCACCCAATCAATTCAAACACAGCAACATCCAACCATTCTCCAAGATTCTAACTTATAACACACAACCGAATAGCGCCCCCCTACTTCAAGAACATACCTAACCTTACCCCTTACTACCCTCAACCAAAACAAGAAATCCCGCACCCACATAAATCAAAATCATAATCACATTGTCACTATTATTGCAATATCAAATATTGTAACTTGTAAATAAAATTAGATTAAGTTATGTTAAGTAATTTGAAATAGGCTAAGCTAAAATAAACAGAGTTCCTGGTTTTTTTCTGACCTTTTCCAGGAAAAATATAAATATAATTTCCAATATATTTAAATCCCATTAAATCCTAAGCAAATATAAAAAAAAATGTTTGGAAAACGTTAACAAATAACATGTAAACAATTTTTATATAATCAATCTATTATAAGTTAGCTGTATTACTTATTGTAACTTATAATTTTCGGTATATATTAAAAAAAAAATCTATCGCATTCAAAAGCGACCGTATTTTCCCTACCAATACGCTGCTGCGATTACAACTTCGCATTCTTCTCATTTTCACTGCACCTCAAAGTATGTTCTCGTTTCTAATGCGATGAATGCACGCTTTTGTTCGGTCGTTGTCAACCAGACATGACGACTGTAATCGCTAATTACAAGTGCTACCCTGAGCCGTGTGTACACGGTGAACTAACATTGATTCCAGACGAGCAAAGGACATAAAACACTTTTTTGTGGACTTTTCTCTGGTTAGGCACCGATGAGCGAGCCTCAATGACGGGGTTTTGTAAGGTAGGGCCCGCGATTCCGATAAGATGAAGTTAGCGCTGGACTCGCTGCATACCTTAAATGTGCATGTTTCTCTCAGTTCGACACGCAACTCTGTTTACAGTACCGAAGGGTGTTAGTTGTCACAATGACGTCCGTCCTATTATATGATATCGAAGCAAACCGGGGCGCGCTTTGTAAGTTTTGCTGGATACATAAATGTAATAAGGCGTACACTAAGAGTCACCTAACTATACCATAATTAACATGATCTGGGGTATTATCCCGGATCAGTACAAACGCACGGTCACAATCTCAGCCCCACAGTCAAAATTTATGACCACTTAACGGTAATGCAGAGCAGAGTAGACTAAGGGTGTGTCCACAAACACATGCCTATGATATCCGAAAATGTACAATTATTTCTTGTGGGTGAGGATTAGGGTTCCGTGCAAGTTAGTCATTTATTGAGTCATAAGCTACCTAACTACCAGTAAAGGCGGGCGTGTGAACCAATCGCACGAATTTCAATTTTCTTCCCCAAACACACACGTGCACAGACCCACACAGCCTCACACACATCCCGTTCAAGAATTCATTTTCCATGACCGTGCGATTTTGGGCAAATCTTTATCGGCACACGGCGACAATTGAATAGAACACACCGAGGGCGAAAAGTAAAATAACACCCCACCCACAATTCCTAGGGAGTATGTGAAGCCGGGTAGGAAGATGTAATAGAATCGTGCCTACCAGTGCTCCCGGGTCCCAGGGAAGGTAACCCCCAGGCATGAGTTTCCTGCCACGTCTTATTAAATGTTCGTGCCATAGCAAAGTTGAACTCCACACCAATGATGATGGGACAACCATGGAGCAGGTGTTTCTTGTGTGTTTTTCTGTTAGCACAGCTAACCTCTGCTCAAAAGGCTGCCAGAAATAGTCGTCACGTAGTTAAATAAGAAAACATCCTCAACAGAGCAGCATCATTCTGCTTTCCGGTCGTCCCTTCGCATTATTTTTCCTGGCTCGGGACACACTGCCTGTCAATCATTTATTTTTTGCATACGCAAATATAGAAATATACAGAGGTTTATGCCACAGGAGGCAGAGAAAGGTATCGACACAAAAACGATAGGGCGGAAAAGTGCCCGGCATATGGAACCAGTTTTTGGAAAAGTTCTTTCTCTCCTCTATGATTTGTTTGTTTAAGTTTTTTTGTTGCTCGAAAGGAAATCCCTAGCGCACACTAACCGACGCGGTGGGTAACATTTTATGCGCTTAAGCTGAAACGCTTTTACCATCCTCAGCTCATACAAAGAGGAACCTTATGGCGACCGTACACACGATGTGCCTCCAAGGGGTTTCATTTGTTTTACCACTTCCCCGATATAAAATAATTTTCCATCATCGTGTTGTCCTTGTAAAACTTTCATCATATGCACACGCCATTACTCTAGAAGCCACCAGCCTCAGCCCCTCGCTTGCCAGTCCGTAAAACCGAAACTAAAGGCCACGAATATCGAGACTCTACACAGTTTGCCATCTTTTTACAGAATTACAAATCGGTTTCCAGCGCACACACACGTCCTGGCTACTAGGCGGCATTTGTTGCGCAAGGTCTCTTTTCAGGTGCTCGTTGTTATTGTTTCACTGAAGCTAGAAAAATAGCTAAAACGAAAAAAGAAACCACAAAGGGAAAAAAACTCGGAAGTTCCTATCAAAAATGAAATACGAAAAAGTGTACCGCGCGCATAAAGTTTAAGTGTTTCTCCTTGATGCAGCAGCAAATGGACGACACACACCGATGCATCGGCTGGTTATTGTGAAGGATTTGGGCCAGCACCAGCACGACTCAACCTTGATAATTTAGAGCACAGTCGATCTATGCCTGCCTGTTACGTTAGCCATTTGGAGAAAATTAATGAACAATTAATAGAAACTATGCCTTTTGAAAGGATGCAGTTGGGCGCGGGCAACATAAATCACATTGTCGTCCTACAAAGAGCTGAAGCCGTACAAGGACCCCCTTGATATAGTAGTTGCTCCAATCTGGTTGGTTATGCAAACAGAAATTAAGGCAACAACAACGAACAATGGATGATAGTCAAAATGGTTGAGTTATTCAATGGTGAAATTTTGGATCGGGGTCGGACCCGAAGCCAAGGGGGAGGACTTAATTAAATTTGTCCGCCACGGGGTCTCCTTCGGCCTTTTTGTGGTTTCGCTCGGTCATATTAATGTAAAAATAAATTTTACGCTTTGAACAACAAGAAGTTTCTGGGTAATAGAAAACAGGCCTTCACTGAGTTGTACTGTCAACCAACCTAGGGTGGCTTTGCTCTACATAGAAATCGAAGAGGTTGAAGGCGGTTGGGGGTATCGAAAAGTGAGTACCTGACAAATTGGGACGAGATGGGATACTTCGATACGCTTTTGTGAAAAAGCCACGGCAATAAGAAGACTGGGCTTTACATAATTTTGCAAATTTGTCCAAGTCATTTCGGACGTAGAAGCACAAGTTAGGGACGATGTAGTCGGAAGCCCGTCCAGGAAAACACTTTGCCAGCCATTAAACTTTGTTATTTGGTCTTCCTTCACGGAAACCAGATACAACTTGAGCATCGAAATTAATTACGGGTAAGGTTTGGAGTTCGGGCAGTTGCTTTGTCGGTCGCAACAAAGCAAACCAACAAAATTTGCTTTCTGTTACATCGAATACAATGTATCAAGTCGTTATTGCATGAAATTATGTACATCGCTCTCCTCGAAATCTGCTGTATATGTGTGTAGTGGTTTCTAAAATCATTTTTGAAATCATATCCGGGCACAAAAAAGGATGCTCTTTTGGGTATTAACTTTAAATTGAAACGGAAGTAAAGAGTGTACCAACCAACTGTAGGCGTATTTTTCACATTACCATAAGAAGTAACTATTTGTACTGTATTGCCATTTATGTAAATTAAAGTACTTGGAATGTTACCCTCTCACGACAAATGTTGTGTTTGTAATTCGGTCATATGTGTAAGAAGCTGTTAGCAGTGGGGCAGTTTATTATTTTATGTATTTTGGACAATCAAGGGAATTGAAGATTGGGGTACCCATTTCGTTGTGCGGAAAGTAATTTTGTAATTTTGACAGCTGTCAAACTTGAATCGCAATCAACTTGTGATTTGTTCAATTTAACGTTTGCCATTTTACAATAATTGCTTAATCACCGAACATTATGCGTTGTTTGTACAAAGTTGGTCTTTCTGTAGCCGTGGTTCGCAGCTTACGAGCAGATAATGATCGTCGTTATCGTCCAACTGGTCTCACAATTTCCAACACAGTCAAGCAATTCTTAGAGACTAGATCTCTTGTGAGTGTGGTTGTGTACACTTCATATTTGTGCACTCCTATTGAGAAGAAAATTGTTTAGCATAACGTTCTCTATATTACATGGAGAACCAACCCACATTTCCAACCCTATTTCGACCGCTAACAGCGCGTCACCTCAACCCCAATTCCTCCTATAAGCTATTCACCTGAAATATCATATTTCCCAAAAGGACGCATAGCTAAACTCATTATTCTATGCAGTCAATGGATAATTGAGTTTAGCTACCTTTTCACCATACGACAACTCCATTTCGCTAACCCATGAGATTTACAGCGGAAATCGCATCATGTCGGTTAGCAACGGCATAGTCTGAACAAACGAAGCGGTTGCATAATCATGCAATCGCTGGGAAAATTATCAAAATATTTAATTTAGTTCCTACGATCAGATTTCCCTAGCCAATTCGGCGTCCTATTCACTTTCCCCAGACACTCCATTCGCTGGGGATCAATGATCTCTTCTTACAGGTGAATAGCACAAGATACATCTTCCTCTCCTTCACGATTTTGTCTTTTCATAGTTCAATGCACTCTGAGATCACCACAGTCTCCGCACTAGGTCAGTGGGACATCCTCAGAGTTGCATTGATACACGTACACCAAAGCCAGATCAACCCTGGGTTATTGCGTTTTCCTTTTGATTTCTTCATCCTTTCTACGCTCATCGACGTCGAACGAATACGCAAGTATTTTATCCACCTCGATGAGCGTAGAGAATTGAAGCATGCACAGGAGACGCGATTACCATTGGCCGATCGTTGTGCAAATCAAAAATCCAAATATCATCCCTAATTCCAGTCAGTCACTTGTCAATATTCAACTCGGTCGGTCACGCCGCACCAGGTGGTTGTTCAACCATCGCAGCGTGTGCATCCAAGTGCACACGCTCGAGTCAGATATTATTTCCCGTGGAGTGCTATATAAATAAATGTTTACACAGAAACTTAGTATAGACGAGAAGTGTTTGTAAATTGTTAATGGATTTAAATAAATAAATGTCAACACAAGAACTTTGTATACGCGAAACGTGTTTGTAAATTGTTAATGGATTTAAATAAATGAAAACTCAAGAACTAAGCAGACGTAGTGTAACCAACTGGTGTAAATAAAGTTTTATGCGTAACCAATTGATGGGGAACCAAGTGAATCCGTGCCCGTGTCTGGCATACCTTCTCGAACGCCGACATAACCAAAACATAAGAATGAATAAGATACAAATTAGTATATTCATAATCCATACTTTAATAAAAAAAAATTAAAATCATTTGTTCATAAAAATGTAGTGAAGAGTCCCTTTTTTATTTTGGCATGAAGAAATCCTATAATATATTCGTACAAATTGTAAAAGTGCGTTTCTACTCATAGAATAAGAAATTTTATCGTTATGCTGAAATTTTTCCTTTGAATCATAGATGGAGTGTAGGTAACTATCATTCGCATTGCGAAATTCATAGCGATTGGTGATACACACGCGACAATTGTATAGTGGGTCGTAAGTCAATGATATAAGAAAGTTAATAAAAAATTTGCATACAGACGGTAAATCTCTGCGAGAAATTACAAAAATTGTTAAAAGAAGTCGGTGTACAATACTCGAACAATATGTGGTGAATACATTTAAAAACAGTGGCCGCATCGAAAAATAAATCGAAACCAAAATAGATCCTTATTGAACAGAAGACATCAGTCTTTTTTACTATCCTTTAACGCATCCTTTTACGAATTTGATGCTCTGTCTGATGCTATCGATAGGATCTTGACCTTATTTCCGCACATTGAAATCGTTATTGCGGGTGATTTCAATGTGCATAACTCTCAGTTGCTTTGTGGGGATTCTCTATACTACATGAAGAACCAACCCACTTATTTCGACCGCCAACAGCGTGTCAGATCAATCCCAATTCCTCCTACCAACCTATTCACCTATAAATCATGTTTTTAAACGGACTCATAGCTGAATTCATTATTTTATCCAGGTAATGCATAATTGAATTCAGCTACCTCTTTGGCCATACGGCAACTCCTGTCCTCTAACCCATGAGATTTCCACCGGAAATTCCAATTCATGCTGGATAGCAAAAACAAGTCGAATTAAATGACGCGGGTGCACCATTAACCAACGGCTTGGGTAATTATCGAATTCCACAGCATGTTTCCCACGATAATATTACCCTAGGCAAAGTAGCGTCACTTCGACTTTCCCCAGACACTCCATTCGCTAGGGATCAATGATCTCTTCTTACAGGTGAATAGCGCAAACTACATTTTCCTCTCCTTCACAATTCTGTCTTTCCATAGTTCAATGCACTCTGAGATCACCACCGCCACCGCACTAGCTCAGTGCATCATCCTCAGAGGCTGCATTAATACACACACACTAAACCAGATCAACCCTGGGTTATTGTGCTTTCCTTTAGATTTCTTCATCCTTTCTACGCCCATCGACGTCGAACGAATACGCAAGTATTTGACCCACCTCGCTGAGGTTTACCATTGGCTGATCGTTGTGCAAAAGCAGAAATCCCAATTTTCATCCCTAATTCCAGTCAGTCGATATTTAACCCTCGTGGAGCGAGTACTCACAGGAGCATACACAAATCAAATAAGATTCAGATCGAAGTGCTCACGGAAAATTTATAAATTCGAGATTAAAGTGTTGACCACGCCAGGTGTTGTTTTTTTTTTTTTTTTTTTTTTTGTACTGCAACTCGTGCCTCCACGTTAAACAAATTATATAGCAGTCGAGTCGAGTCAAGTATCAGCCAGTGGACGGTGTGAATAAAGGGTCCTCCTTTCTATTAAATTAACAAAGTTAAAACCAGCAACGGATCTTTCTTGAGTTATCCAATGTCTTTAATTCAAACAGTTGTGTTATAGTATCCGTAGTGAATTAAATAATTTAAACAGTTGTGTTATAGTTTCCGTTGTGTAAAGTATCCGTATACCATAAACATACCAAGTTCTTGCGTTATCCAATGTCTTTAATTCAAACAGTTGTGTTATAGTCATCATCATCATCATCATCATCGGCACTACAACCGGGATCCGGTCCTGGCCTTATTTAACAAATCTCTCCACCGGTTCCGATTTCGAGCCGATGTCATCCAGTTGTGTTATAGTATCCGTATTAAAATTAAATAATCTAAACGGTGTTTCCATTAGCTTTAAGACTGTAAATCATCATATTAAGTATAAGATTTGTTTAATCGACACCGGATCTGCGTTATGTTAGACTTTAGTTTGTTTTCTTATGGAAAAATAAATAAAAAAAAACAGATCAACTCGGAGTTTTACTTAATTGAACTGAAAGCAGAGACAGACGTCAGGGTATAGAGGTGAACCTGCGCCCCTGAGGCACCTTACCACTAGAGAAAATATACAAAATAACCACAAAGTCAGCGAACATTCAGGCAATTCCCAAAAAGGGCGAAAAATCGTGTCTCCCTCATTTCATTTCATTGACCGAAAATTAGGTCATTGCCAATCGTGTCTCCCTTCTTATCGACCTATAGCACTAGCTTCTATTCTCTCCGAGGTAATGGAATCACTTATCAACCGCCAACTTTCGAAATATCTGGAATCAAATGACCTCCTCAATGACCAATATGGCTTGCGTAGCAACAGGTCCACACGAGGTCTGATGGCGTACCTCACCGAATAGTGGAGCCATTCCATTCACTACCTCGGTGAAAGCAAGCTTGTTCCATTGGCTATATCGAAAGCCTTCGACAGAGTTTGGCATTCAGCCCTTTTGTCAAAATTGCATTCCTATGGTGTGGACAATTCCCTGATCCAATGGATAAGAGACTATCTTTCTGGCCGTTCAGTTCAAGTGGTTTTTGATGGTGTCAAATCTGTCTCCTATCAAATTAATGCAGGTGGTCCCAAAGGTTCTGTACTCTCGCCCACTCTCTTCCTGATCTTTATACATTTTTTATTTTTTTTAATAACATCCTTTATTGGATATGAATAGTACAATCTTAACAATTCAATTTAATACTAGGCTTAAATTTTACTTAATTTCGTTTAATTAAGTAAAACATGTAAGGGTTTACTGGATCAGTGTCCAGCTCCCAACTCGATTTAGTATGTTAGATTTTAACATGTTAATTCATGAGGTTTCGTCCGTTTTAACCGTCTCAATTCGTGGGTAATATCCAAGAGCTGAATAGCTTCTACGTTGGTATGATTATGTAGGCGTCTTTCGTGTTTGACAGCACATTCTTGGATAACTTCATAAATGCATTTGATTTCTAGGGTCTTTATAAATGATCTCTTGTCAATTACTCACAACCCAATTCACTCGTTTGCTGATGAAAGCACGTTGAGTTTCTCATACTCATACGATCACTCCCGTTTAAACTCTTCGAACGTCACTCCCAACCAGCAACTTATGCTTGATACATTGAATTCAGACCTCAACATGATATATCAGTGGGAATTATCTAACTGAGTGGAATTCAATGCCTTAAAAACTCAGTGCTGCTTCTTGTCATTAAAGGCGAGCCCCAAAGTAAATATACTGTCTATGAATGGCACTTGCATTGAGGAAGCCAAGGAATTATCAATCCTCGGCACTCGAATCAATTCGACTCTTAACTGGAATGACCACATATTTGAAGCTGCTAAAAGTGCAGCCAAATGTATGGGATTCCTTAAGAGATGCAAAAGATATTTGACTCCATCCAACCTGGTCATTATTTACAAGGCGTATATTCGTCCAAAAAATGGAGTTCAACTCTCATATTTGGTCGGTCGCATCCAAAACTGCACTACACGTGCTCTACCGGATGCAAAAGCGAGGAGTAAACTTATTGAGGACTCAGCCGTAGGTCGATCAATTCCGTCGTTAGAACACAGGCGCAACGTATCATGCCTACCCCTTTTCTATAGGTATTACCACGCTCGTTGCTCAACTGAAATTGCTGAGTGTGTTCCGCCCCTTCAGACATTTTCCCGCGATACCCAACAATCTGTGAATGCGCATCACTTCACGTTGAAAGTGGACTTTAGGCGCACAAATAAATATAGCGAGTCATTCTTTAGCCGAACCACACGAATGCGGAATGTTCTGCCTGATAATGTGTTTCCTGGCCGTTGTGATGTCCACACATTCAAGACCACAATATCCATCCACACCTCCTTTCCTTATCCACGCGCGTGTAAAAAAAAAAAAAAAAAAAACTAGGTCAATTACGCAAAATTCCGTCAGTTAGTAGTGTCAAGCTAGCTGCAAGCCTTCACAAATATATCGGTGGTTCATTCATGGTATGGTGTCGGTAAACTACATTTCATCGACGAGATCATGGATTCTTAACAGTGCATTAACATTCTAAAAACAAATTTGCATGAATGTGCGAGAAAATAAGGTTGTAGACGAGAATTTGTTTTTCAACAAGACAACTACCCAAAGCATACGGCGTTGAATTCACGACTAAGTATATTGTTTAATTGCCCAAAATATTTAAAAAGTAGTCCTCAAAGCCCGCACATAAATCCTATAGTAAAATACATGGTCGATTGGTCAAACCAATTGAAATATTATGATATTAGAAGCATCAACGGCTTGAAAACGAGTTTAGGGACGAAATAGGTGAAAACATTTTTTCCAAATATAAAAAAAAAAAAATTTCCAAATATAAAAACAAATCAATGAAAGTCATGCCACGTATATTAAAACTGCTTTTTAAAACACAAGGGATGACCTACAAAATATTACAAAACCGTTTCTTGCATTGTTTTTTCGAATGAATAATGTGTACGAATATGGAATTTGTTTATGTGAAATAACAAAACAAAATTTGCATTTCACATTATTTTCTTATATTCATCATCATCATCATCATCGGCACTACAACCGGGATCCGGTCTTGGCCTTATTTAACAAATCTCTCCACCGGTCCCGATTTCGAGCCGATGTCATCCAGTTTAGCACTCCCAGGCTCTGGGCGTCCTGGTCTACGCCATCCCTCCATCGCAGACAAGGTCTGCCGCGCTGTCTCCTTCCATACATCCTGCCACAAAGGACTTTCCGGGCAGGGTCCTCTTCGCTCATTCGAGCTAGGTGTCCCGCCCACCGGAGTCTACCGAGCTTGATTTTTCTTACAATATGAGCTTCAAGGTAGATTGCGTACAACTCTTGGTTGTAGCGTCTCCGGAATCGTCCTACCTCACATACGGGGCCAACAATTCTCCTTAAGACCTTTCTCTCGAACGCGGCCAAGAGTTCAGAGTGCTTTTTATTAAGCACCCAGGTCTCGGATCCATACATGAGAACTGGTAAGACCATGGTCTTGTACAGTAGTAGCTAGGATGTTCTGGATAAATTTCGGGATTTAAAGAGCCTTGATAGACCATAGTAGGCTTTGTTGGATTTAATCAGCCGTTCGCGTATTTCTTCTTCCATATTGTTATCGGCTGATACTATTGACCCAAGGTAGTTAAAGGATTGCACTACTTCAAATTCGTGCTCCACTACCCTGATAGTTTGACCAACGTTAGGTCTTCTCTTCGCAGAAGTTGCCACCATGTACTTGGTTTTTCCCTCATTAATGCGCAGTCCCAGTTTTTGTGCCGCCTGCTCGATCTGGGTGAAGGATTCCTGTACCGCCGATTCGGTTCTACCGATGATGTCGATGTTATCTGCGTAGGCAAGTATCTGGCTGGACTTGGTGACAATGGTCCCTCTAGTTGTAACGCCAGAGTCACGGATTGCTTTCTCCAACGCCAGGTTGAAGAGGAGGCAGGCCAGACCGTCCCCTTGTCGGAGTCCATTATAGATGTTTATTGGTTTGGACAGCAATCCCGCTACTTTTACTTGACTAGTTACGTTGGTCATGGTCAACCTACAAAGTCGTATCAATTTATTTGGAATGCCGAATTCTCTCATGGCATTATATAGTTCTACCCTGGCTATGCTGTCGTAGGCGGCCTTGAAGTCTATAAATAGATGATATAGTGGAATCTTAAATTCCAGACATTTTTCCATCGCCTGCCTAAGGGTGAATATCTGATCAATTGCTGATTTGCCTGGGATGAAGCCACACTGATATTGACCAATGATGGCTTTAGCGTATGGGGATATCCGGTCTTGTAGGATAGTGGAGAGTATCTTATAGGCGGTACTCAGCAATGTTATACCCCTATAGTTGCTGCACAGTGTGATATCTCCCTTCTTATGTATGGGGCAAATTATACCACGACGCCAATCTTCCGGCATCTCCTCTTGCTCCCATACGTGCACCACGATCTCGTGAATTGCGTGATGTAACGCTGTCCCTCCTTGTTTGATCAGCTCAGCTGGTATGCCATCAGCTCCAGGGGCTTTATTTGATTTTAGCTGTCTAATGGCTTTTAGTGTTTCCTCAATGCTTGGTGGCGGCAGCATTTGGTCCTGGTCTTGCATTGGTGGAGCCTCCAATTCTTCTGTGAGCTGACCATTTAGCAATTCATTAAAGTGCACTTCCCATCGCTCCAGAATGCCTTCAAGATCGGTGATCAGATTACCCTCTTTATCCTTGTAGTAAGTGCAGCGTGGTGTGTACCGCGTCATACTGCGGATTATTTGGTAGAACTTCCGCGCCTAGTGCGGCCCTCGCTCTCTACTTTTCTCTATTTCACAGACAAGATTTTTTTCCCAGGCACTTTTCTTTTGTCTGTGAAGTCTTTTTTCAGTTCTTCTGAGCTCTTTGTATTTCTCCTCGCGTACCCGCGTCCTATGAGACTGCTGCATTGCCCGGTATGCAGCATTCTTACGTTCAGTCGCTAGTTTGCACTCATCATCAAACCAGTCGTTCCGATCTCTACGACTACTGCCTAAGATGGAGTTGGCAGTACTAATGACAGTATTCTTAAGGCGTGTCCATTTCTCTTCTACGCCCGGCATTCTGGCCCCAGGACTTACTCTCCCTCCGTCGAGCTCTTCGAGGGCGAGTCTTAACGCATGACCAAAGGTGTTGCTGGTGTTCTCATCGCGTAAGGCAGCCGTGTTGATTCGAACCTGATCCGTGGATGCAATACGTCTCCGTAAGGCAATCCGCGCTCGGAAAACTGTACCAACAAGATAGTGATCCGAGTCGACGTTGGCACCTCGGTACGTTCGTACCGTCATCAGGCTCGAAGAGTGGCGGCGATCTATCAACACGTGGTCAATTTGGTTGCGAGTGGCTCCATCAGGTGATACCCAGGTGGCTTTGTGGATATCTTTACGCGGAAACCTGGTACTCGCAACGACCAAGTTTTTTGATGCTGCCAGTTCGATGACTCGTAGTCCATTGTCATTAGTGTTCTCATGCAAACTATGGGAACCTGCGTAGTGCCTGAAAATCGGCTCCCGACCTATTTTCGCATTCAAATCCCCAAGAATGATTTTCACATCGTATCTTGGGCAGGCATTGAGGGCCCGTTCGACGTTCTCATAGTATTCTTCTTTTTCGTCGTCAGGGGACTCCTCTGTAGGTTCGTGAACGTTTATGAGGCTTATGTTTTTAAATTTGCCTCGCACGCGAAGAGTGCATAGCCTTTCATTTATTGCATTAAAGCCGATGATGGCAGGCTTCAGTTTTTGGCTGACTAGAAAGCCTACCCCGAGGACATGGTGTTTTGCGTGACAGCTGTAATAAATGTCATATTCTTTTCTTTGAAAAACACCACTCCCCGTCCATCTTATTTCTTGTAATGCTGTTATGTCAGCCTTATATTCGGACAGGGCATCGGCTAGTTGCTGTGCAGCTCGAGCTCTGTATAGTGAGCGTATGTTCCATGAAAAAATCCTTAAATCGTTTAGCCGTTTTCGTTTCCGTGGTCGTCGTCGTGTATCCGGTTCATATCTGAGGCTTGTTAAATTTGCCATAATAATTCATTTTTACGGGCCTGGTTATTAGCCTTGCGCCAACCTTTCTCAGGATGTCGCTGCATGCATTGGTTCACTACTTGGCGGGTGTCAAAGTAGCTATCCAGGGGTGTCACGTGGAGACTGCATGTCAACTTGGATTGAACAGGGACAAGGATCGTCCTGGCCTTCGCCAGGTTGAAGGCAATCAGAGACTTTGCCCTGTATGTTCGCACCCATCCCCCCATTTTCTTATATTCACTTGTTCTAATTGCAAATTATGTGTCTTTATTAAATATTTCCTTTTTGTTACGGGACAGTTAATTATTTTCTCTTTAAAATGGGGTTGTACGAATAAAAGTTTTGTATATTGTATAGTGCATCCTCGTTCGATGGAAAATGTCACTATTCTCAATATAAATATGGCTCACAATCAAATTAATTGATTGCTCGACATTTTCAAACCCTGAGGATATCTTACGGTCCATTATAGGGTATTTTGCCCTTGTACTTGCATCTTCATCCTTATAAGTTCGTCAAGACATCATGATTTCCTTCCTTCCCCACGACCCAGAAAAGAAATTCCGATGCACTAAATGGATTACAATACCCAAAGTTCCTTCGTAGAAATCGCCCATGAAACCAAAAACAAAATTAGGGTAAATAGACGAATGAGGTCGAACGGCGTCTTACGACGAATCACAAATAAAATCTTAAATCCGGGAATCGGTGGATTCATACCAATCTGTGGTAATAGAAATATTGATACGAACTTAATTCGAAATATAAAATTCCTGGTTGCCATCAGTTAAAATGCATGTAGTTCCTGGGAATTCATAGCTTTATTCGTCTTTAAAGTTTCGAGGTTGATCGAAATGTGAATGAGTGGAGCAAGCAAACTGAAAAACAGCTGCCATATAGTTCGGTGCAATCGACCAAATCTTGTAAATCAAGTCAAGTGTAGTTTTGTTAGGATATATCTTATAACAATATATTATTAGTATTTTAAATTGACTTACTTGACGTTTGGTGTCGCACCGCGTCCCGATCGACGGCCCTGCTCTTCTGTGTGCAGGGGGCTGCTGGTTTCTTGAGTCCCCTGTTGATAACTTTTTGCTTGAAGTTGTAGGTGCCGGTACGCACACGGGTTTCACACGCGCTCGGCCCGGGTTGCTCTGTTTCACACACACGGGTTTCCCGTTTTATACACACGGTCGCACAAATTAGCGTATCGTCGCGGCGAATACAAGTTAGTATTTCCATACTACGTTCACGGTTTTACGAAATTAGGGTTTAAATTCGATTCAGCTACGACTAGATCCTTCGGCGAACTTTGTTATATTTTTATTTCACAATTTATTAATATATTTATTGTTTTATTTTAATTTTAGTAATATAGTTTTAAGGTATTTAATTATTGCTTAATAATTTGTAAGTGAAAAGACTTACTGGGGTGACCGTGGAGCGGTCGCTTATTGTTGCTGTTGTCTCTGCTGCTGGTGGTTTCGGCTGCTGGCAGGTTGCAGGGGGCGTTGAGCGTGGTGCTGCACTGTTCAGCTCGTTTTTTATGTAGGCTTTCAAGTATTACCCATTCTTGGGCTATATGATCTGGAATATGGTCAGGGTTACTTTGGATTCCGTTGGTGACCGTTGAATTGCCACAATTCTTTATGTAGGCGTTTTCCTCTATTTGCCTTTTGTTCCCTCTTATAGAGCGTTATCGTCTGAAGGTTTACGGTGAATGTCATTGTCGAATTATTTTTCGCCGTTGACGTTTTATTTTTTATCCGGCGCCAACGCCGTTTTTTATTATTTTTCTGCCAAGTAGAATTTACACAAAGTAGTTTATGTAAATTACCTACTTGGCGATTTGTTTTCCCTTTACAGCTAGAGAGGGGAAATTTGCGAACGGGAATTAATGGGTGTTAGGAGAGGACATGGACGCGAGGTCCGTAACAACTTTTATCGATTCATTAACTTTTTTCCGAAGTTGTTTGACATCTTGTTACAGATTTCCGGTGCCCATTCTTTGTTTAAATTATTGCCAAGTAGTTTATGGAAATTTACTACTTGGTCCGGTGGGGGGGGGGGGGGGGTGATGCTGAGGGTGTGCGGCCCGTAACAGTTTTCGTTTTAGAAAATCGTGCGATTCCCCATTTACCTACAAGATATATTCACATAAGAATTTAAGTCGACCATGGAGTGCGCCTTACATATGTTGATCGGCTGCTCTCAGAACCGTATCTGAAGGTTTGAAGATACACATAGTATTATGATCAAGTCATTACAGCCGTAAAAAATGAGTGTTTGGTGAGCATTGTGTGGTGTGGTATTGTGGCGTTTCTAACAGATACACACACAATATACAAGCAAATAATGACGAACACCGAACGATAACCGAATAATAAAAAGAATTAGCCGTATACCAAGCAATAACATGGCAATTCCACATCAATTGAGTGTAGTTGAGTTTAGAAATCAAACTCGTACGCGCAACAGTGGCCTGATGTGTTGAGCATTGGTTCAATTTTTAGTGATTCCAACCGTCATAGCATCAGTTCGAATCACACGTTCTTCACTATCATCGCAAACGCCATAATTGGTGACCTCGACGTGATCTGTGTACAAATAGCCAGCAGACTCCCATAGTAAAACAGAATTTTACTATTAGGGTCCCAACTTCTGCACAGAGCACCGGCTCACTCGTCTGGTTGGACGTGCTCTCCTTCGCTCCGTCTTTCGCACAGGAAGTTGATCGTAACAAAGTTGCTGAAGAGGGAGTAGGGTGGCGTTTCTAACAGATACACACACAATATACAAGCAAATAGTGTAGAACACCGAACGAAAACCGAATAAGAAAACGTATCAGCCGTATACCAAGCAATAACATGGCAATTCCATATCAGTTGAGTGTAGTTGAGTTTAGAAATCGAATTCGTACACGCGGTAGTGCCCTAATGTGCTAAGCGTTGGATACATTTTTAGTGATTCTCACCGTCATAGCGTCAGTTCGAATCACATGTTCGTCACTATCATAGCCAACGCTATAGTACCATTGGCCCCAACTTTTTCGATAGCGAGGAAGGATCGTCTGCTACTGTCAACTGTCAGCATCATTGCCGCATCCTCAAGTTAAAAATTCCAATATAAGCGATAAGTGATGCCTACAAGATGGTGTCACAGTCCACACAACATGACCAATTTTATTATACGACAAATTTCCAGACTGCGAACTTTGGAGATATCAATTTCCCGCCGATATCAACTGATTAGACACTATTCGATATCCTTTTGTAGAACTGCACGAAAGGTCGTGTTTTCGCGGACAACTACATACTGTCGATATTGATGCCATCCAAGCTTGGCCACAAAAAGTTGGCACGGTAACTTTTCGCCGAAATAAAGTTTCTTGCGGTTTCGAAAGGAAGTGATTCAATAAATCCTTCAGTAAAAAATGCACATCAAACAATGATCTTTTATGCTAAGAGGAAAACAGGCTCCATATTTAAAGACGATATTTTGTGAAAACTTCTCGATAGTATAGTGGTTAGTATACCGACCTGTCACGCGGGAGACCGGGGTTCGATTCCCCGTCGGGGAGCTTCTGGCGTAAGACTAATGCCCTTGCCCGGAAAATCAAATCATTATGGAAAAGTGGACAAGCCTCTGGACTTGCTAAATAAGGCCAAGACAGGTTCCCGGTTATAGTGCCGGTGATGATGATGATGATGATGATGATGATGATTTTGTGAAAACTCTCGTCCATGGGTCCCTGATTGTGTATCCATTTGGTGAAAAATGGTTTTTTTGTTTATAGTACGTATTTATTATACAACAAAATTTACAGATTTTACTTAAGACTAAATGCTAATCCCTATTTACATTTATTTTTCTTATATTAACTTACTGGCTCTTCACAAGCACTCAATTCTACAATACATCTTTTGTTTTTCTCAATTAACATTTATTATTATATATGTATATATATATATATATATATATATATATATATATATATATATATATATATATATCGGGTTTTCCAATAGGGACTTGACAACTTTTTCTTAAAATAAAACGCAAACCATTTGAGATATTTCAAAAAATTTATTATCGGTTTGAAGTACAATCAAAACATTTATGAACGGAACTCGACTTCGTTCATATGGCCACCGCTGGCACGTTTGCAGCGGTCTATTCGTTGGACCCAATTTTCGGCGATTCGGCCACACATTTCGGCCGAAACGGCCGCTATTTCGCATTCACTGTCGGCTCTGAGCTCTTCCAACATCGTCAGCTCGTTGGCATAGACCAATGACTTGACGTAGCCCCAAAGAAAATAGTCTAGATACGTTAAATCGCACGAACGAGGCAGCCAACCGACTGGCCTATTTCTTGAGATAAAACACTATCGTGTGCTGTGTGGCTTGTGGCACCGTCCTGTTGAAACCACATGTCGCCCAAGTCCATATCTTCCAATTCGGGCCAAAAATAATCAGTAATCATGGCGCGATAACGATGACCAATCACAGTAATGTGACGATCACTATCGTCGACGGAAAAATATGGCCCAATGACGCCGCCAGCATGCAAACCGCACCAAATAGTTATTTTTTGTGGATGAAGTGGTGATTCATGATGCACATGTGGATTTTCACTTGACCAATAACGCATGTTTTGCTTATTGACGAACCCATTGTGCCAAAAATGAGCTTCGTCACTGAAAATGATTTTGCGATGAAATTCATCATATTGGCGCATCTTTTCCAGAGCCCAGTCGGAGAACGTACGTCGCTTCAAATGGTCCATCGGCTTCAATTCTTGAGTTAGCTTGATCTTGTATGGGTGTAGACCAAGATCCTTACGCAAAATTCGCCATAAAGTGGTCTGGGCGATGCCCAATTCTTGAGAACGCCGTGGAATTGACTGATTTGGATCGTTTGCTACGGACGTCTGAACGGCAGCGATATTTTCGACCAACCCGTTGTCTCACTGGCACGGCAACATCACACAACGAATATGTAGACTCAAATTTTTGCATTAAACTTGTTACTGCCTGTATACTAGGGCGAAAATTACGACCGAAAATTGGAGTTAACGCTCTTAAAGTTGCGGTCACCGACTCCAAATTTCGGCAGTAAATTTTTATAGTTTGCAGCCGTTGGTCGGTCGTGTACTTAACCATAATGAAAATGCTGAGTTTACCGAATAAATTGACAATGACAGTTTGATGATTAGTAAAAGGGTGCGTTCACAAATTAAATTCAAAGTTGTCAAGTATATATGTTGATCTATATACAAGATGGCGGAAAATTAAATGCCCTATCGGAAGATATTAGAATTTTGCAAATGGCGTCGTACGTCAATTTTATTTGACATTAGTGAGCTATACAGCTACAGTATACAAACAGACAAGCAATGGAGCGGAAAGGTCCAAATAAAGATTTCCATCACACAAAATAATTTTTTTTTTTTTTTTTAGTAAAAAAATAATTCAAAGACAAAATTGGATGATAAATTTTGCGCCGCCTTATATATATATATATATACATACATATATGTATATATATATCAGTGGTTTACCTCCTTTGACTCTTTAATAAAATTTTCTTTTTTGTTTTTTTCGCCGCACACACAAAAATTTCAGAGCCGAACGAAGCATCATTAGGTATTAAAATAAAACTGAATGGACGGAAATAATAGTAAAACTAAAACTACATCCAGGGAAGGGAAATGAGAGCGTTGTTCCCCAGAGGCATAATATATTTGGGGTCGTAAAGAAACCCATTTTCCCCGGATTGAAAAAACGGTGTTACCGCGTTCTGTTATATAATTAAAGTTCAATCAATTATCACTCCCCCCTTGAAATAATTAACATCTCGTGTCTTCTTATACATATCCTTCCCTTCCCACCAAATCACGAATTTCCCTTTACAATAGAATATCCCCAAATACAATAGTAGATAATTTAAATAAAAGTAAACCCCCATTTAAAACCCCACTCAGATTGCAATAGTCATCTTCCTTTTATTAGCCATAGTCGCCCCCTATTAGCCAATTCCTCCGCTTCCTAGAAATAACTATCGTGGAAGCGAAACGAAAAAGGATATGTGGCAAAAGACACGAGATTGAGTTCCTTCTTGTTAAGAGAGCAGTGAAAGCGTGTGGTCGTCGCGGAGTCGTGTGTGCGTGCAAATTTTCATATTAAAGAATTTTCAATGTGTAAAATATTAAAAATTTAAAGGAAGAAACATATAAAAAGAATCGTGTGTGTGTTCGATTTTGAAATGTATTATAGATATGGGTTTTAAATGTGAAAAATATAATTAATTTAACTGAATGAAATTAAAAAAGCGTGTACAAATATAGAATTGAAGTGAAGAACAAAAATAACGTTGATTTGAATTTAGACAAGAGATTCCAGTCCTGTAAGTTGATCAACTCAAGACACACAGGGGTAAGTTTTGTGTGTTAAATATTAATTGTTAAAAATATATTTAACAGTTCTCAACCCCTCTCCTCGTGTTTTGTATTGCCGATCGCGCATATAATTGTCTATTGTCAAAAAAAGATGGTAATCCGGCCGAGCAACGTCTTGGGAATATTTAGAATGAGGTAAAACTTCCCAGCCTACTGAAGAAATCACCTCGGATCGTGTGACGTGAAAATTATGGAAGATGCAAGGGAGTTTTTCTAAATCATTGTGATTGTTATTATTTACTTCTCTTAAACGATCCCAAGTTACAGAAACTACAAATAATTGCGGCAATTTTTATCCTAAATAAGCTAGTGAATTTTTTGTGTACAAGTTGCCGTCCTCCACTCTTGCTTGTTGTCAATTACTTACATATCATCATAGCGTGCCAGGTTTTCCAAATAGGTCGGAAATTAATTCTAGAATAGTCAGGGTTCGATCGCAGACAGACCTTACTTAGATTTAATTAGTTAATTAGATTTAAAGCCCCTGGTCTTTAGTTTTCTTCAAGTAAAGATTGGCTCAAAACTAAAACATATTGGAAAATGATTTTTATATAAGTAAATTGTTTCAAAACCCCCACTTCTCTCCAATCCACCACGTATCTTCATATTGTATAACATAAACTCACCCACAACACACATTCAATTAAAAACAATTCATATACCCGTTTGAACAACCCAATATTTATATTTCGGGCCTCAATATCATTTCCGTAGATTACCCTCTCCGAGAATTTATTTAACTAAATCCTTATCGATTCCTCAGAATGAATTTCATTTGACTGGAACGACCAATCTCGGATTCTTTCCTTAAAACTCAATTTATTTTCCCAAAAAATAAACAGCAGTATCAAATCATAGTAAGGACGGTGCGTTGATAATTTTAGGTCAGTCTTGGGATTGGTATCCAATAGTTTGAACGCCCATAAAAAATTATAAAGAGAAAATAAAAGTAAGTTAAGATCTCTTAAAGCCCATGTTTCTGTGGAGAACTACCCGAAATCTGAGTACGCTTTTCTTTGTGTAATAGAAAGCACACTAGTGGTTGTTTTCTTGGTATCATCCCCCTACCTGATGTTACTTTAAGAAATACATTTCGTATATCATGCGGACAATACTATAAAATAAGCTTTTCAATTTTTCTATATGATCATTGCAAAGGTAATTTTGTGACACCTTAGTGTTAAAGTCTCCAATAAATCAAGTTGGTCAAAACATAACCACCCAATGGAGTTTAGGTATTTCAATTCTGAACTCAGTATCTTTTATTCATAGGTTAGTGTTCAACTTCGCTTATTTGTCGCCTCAAGTTACCTTTTTCTTTTAAGTATATAAAATGCGCTCAGAAATGTTATTTAAGAATTTGAAGTTGTTTTAAGCGAGCTTGTAACGAGTTGTAACGAGTAGATGGTGCAATTAACTACTGGAAACGCGGATTTAAGTACCACGTAGGTACTTGGTAAATGCACAAGATGATAATGGCTCCAATTATAATGTTAATGAGATTACCGCACTAATTATATAACAGGTACCTATTCACACGACACCCTCCTGGGCTTCACCCTTGTAGTCTAAATACAACTAATGTTGAGAGTTTATTTGCGGTACGTACCAGTAATAGCTTTTCACCAAAGTAAGCTGTAGAAATGTTCTGCATATTTTGAAAATATTTCGGAAGTTCTACATTTCTTCTTTCTATTAACATGGTTTAGAGGTTTCAGTATTTAAGTGCGGTTGGTGGATGTGTTTCGGGATGAGTGCTCAGAGAGTGCATTAGAATTACTTTTAACTTATATAAGTACCTGCAAAGGATGAACTTTACCTACAATGAGAAATATCATCAGAATCAGGTGTGCATGGAAAATCTGCAAAAACATTAACTGGCTTCATACTGAGGTTTGAAGTAAAATTTTACTAACGAAAACAAAGAGTTGGAGTGACTACGGGACACTTTGCGTGTAGGATGCGTCAAGGGAAATCGAAAACTTCTAAAAACACGAGGAGTTCTGGTTATTAGTATGCACAATTGGCAGACTGCAATACCCAATGTCTCTCACATACCATGTTGTATACCCCTCCTACTTCGTTTACTTATCGTACAGCCTACCATGAGGTATTTCTTCTCTCGGCCGCTTAGTATTCAAACCGTTCTCAGCAAATCTGATTTTTTCATACTTCTTACTGCATGGACTTGGTAACTTAATTCTGCCTTTCGCAACGCGTTTACTATATTGTGCGTATTTTGATTGGTCCTTGATTTTATTGTCGTCTTTAACAGTATTCAGTGTCTTCCGAGCAGTATCCAAAGCTGCCATGAATACACCTTCCGATTGACCTAATGCTGCCGGCACGAGGTGTTGGAAAATATTTCGTTGCAAACAAAAAATGCCATTAAACGGGGCAACGTACTCACGGTTCGTGCGACTGTAATAAACATCCCTCGCTGGTTTTATTTCCAGGTGTGTTAAGGTGATGTCGTGCCCAAGGGC
This sequence comes from Microdon myrmicae, assembly GCA_963931805.1. NCBI lineage: Eukaryota > Metazoa > Arthropoda > Insecta > Diptera > Syrphidae > Microdon > Microdon myrmicae. The sequence goes on along the minus strand of OZ007497.1, from coordinate 255,845,204 downwards.
TGTTGTTGTAGCTGGTGTTCCCAAAATTTCCCTGTTGACCCCTGTTGTTAACTTCGGCTGCTCTTGTTCCATTTTTTGGTGGGTTTTTCCTTATTCCCTTTTATTTATTTACAAAATTCGGTTTTTTTTTAACTTTAAATCATGTAAAAGTAAACGCTTGTGCAAATTTTAATGTTTTTTTAAATTTCGAATTAAACAGATATACACAGTTGTGGATATATTAATGTTGACAATGGGCTTTCTGGGCTTTCCTTCACTACACAATTATCACCGCGTGTACTTCCAGCGGGTTTCGATTTTAATTGATGTAAATTTCTAACAAATAAATTTATGTATATATATTTATATACTTAAAGTTATGTAGTGCTCCCTACCATTTTCCTCCCACATGCATTTGTACCCACCTTCTATATCATGCATCCATATCCCCAAACTAAGTATCCAATGTTCAAATATCAAATCCTTCCTAAAAACTAAACGCCACAATGCATATCTTCATATGAAGAGAAACCCATGTTGCTACAAATCCCTATCTTCATCTGCATTCTAGCCAGATGGGCATATTCTAAATATAGATATCCCACTCCTTTTCTCCAGTACACGACTCCAGTCGAACTACATTCTGCTTGCATTTCGATGCATCCGCGATACAAAATCCCGATAAGATTTTGTACAAAAGGGCGATGAATTACAGATTCGAAGATGAGTCTCAATTGGCGTCCTAGGTGTAAGAACGTCAATATATTAGACTAAACTAAAATTAATTTAAAATTAATAAATAAATTTAAATTTAAATTCTGTCATATATTGGTACTGTCCTTTTATTGGAATATTTGGCCCGTATTCAACAATCGGTCGTCACTCTTCCCTCAGGTCTGAGGAAGCACGGTGGCGAGCGCACCGAGCGGTCTTGAGAGATCCCTCGTCTTTTTAAGGACAAGGAGACACGCTCCCTGAGAGAAAGGCTACAACAGTTACACTTTTGACTCTTTTTCGATTTACGCATCGACTCACGACCACTTATCGAACGATACGATACCACCGGTTCTCTTTACTTGTCGATCCCCCGTTATTCCGCCGAGAACAAAATCAGGTCATATAACCGTTATACTGATAACACCGATGATTCATCTCGAGTTTTAACTGAGATATCATCACCGGTGTCGGTTTGTTTTCGTTTGCTGAGCCTGACAGCGTAACTGGGCGTTTTATGCGTCAGTCGAATTTATGTTTTATGTTTGAATTTTAAAAAGGTTAATTTCTGTTTATGTTAAATATTTTCTTTTATGTGTAATTTAAAAATGTGAATTTAAAAACATTAAAAATTGCATGTTTAATGTTTTTATGGTGTTTATAATATAAAACTGTGCTATGTGTTTTATTTGTTAATTTTACGTTTGTAAAATTTAAAATGTGAATGGATGCTTTGTTTTAATTTTATGTTTTGTAGGTTTTATGTGTAATTTCAAATGTAAAATGCATGTTTTATTGATATGTGTGTTATGTTTTGGTTTCTCGGTGGGGCTACGCAACATCAGAACTCCATGCTGCACTGCGGAGAAATAAATAGAAAGAAAGTGCCGCGGGGAATAATGTGCGTTAGCGAAGAAGGCGTTTTAGTCAGAAAAATCGGGTTCGACCATTAAAACGGTAAACATCTGTGTTGCGCAATTGTGAAATAGATTTTTTTTGTATATTTTGTAGCATGGCGACTTCATCTGCTACAGCGACTTTTCATATTTAATATGCTACATATGTAGTGAAGTTCCTCACGTCATCTGATCGCCCTTCTTATGATGTTAGTCACATTTAACTCACTTTTGGGCTACAAATTATTCCAGGATGTTTCATTCCGTCCAGAAGTTAGCAGCATTTACAGATTATCTGTGGTTAAGTACGATTTTCCACCGACTATAATACCGGTACATGTTGTTGCAGTAACGATGGAGACGATTGGTTGTGGTTTTAGTGCTTTTGGATAACGTAAACACAACCAAGTCATTTACATAAGGTAAAGCGTGTTCGTACAGAGGTATACAGTGGGCGACTTCGGAGCATCTAATGTTGTTCATTTTTTTTGAAATTTGTGAAGCTATAATTGACTGATGAAGCAATACATGGTGGCCAATAGTGCTAAACTTACGTGATTATTTTGGACAGCATTATCGCCATTTTGTACTTGTACTACCATGGAAACACCGGGTGAAAGTAGTTCTTCAAACACGCCTTCGTTCGGCTCGTACCATCGACAATATCCTTGCTGCGCACAACAGTTTGGCTAACCATACGGACGTTCATGATTTATTATCATCCCCAGGAACTTAACTTTGCACCGACCACGTTTTTCTAAATGATGTTGTGGCGGCTCCGCCAAACCCCACGGCCCACTTACCTGAAAAACCCCCATAACTTCATCCCAATCTGCATAAGTTTTCGGTAATGCAATCGCATTAGCACCTTAAATGCTTTACGCATCTAGGTTATCAAATTTGTAATCTAAAAGTCCCTGTTAAAGAATCCTTACCTTTAATGAACTCTTCGCATACAAATTCCCTGTAAGAATTCTTTCCTTACTTATCAGGAATCCGAAAACCTATTCGGTACCTTCGGTTGCCAAGCAAATTCCAACCTTCCCACAACTGCACCGCATCCTCCCGCCAGCAAAAACATTTCCAAAAATCGAATTACCAATTAGTGTAGATATTCACACTATAGTTCGATCCTGGCGTCGCCATAGACGCCATGCATAATTGACACAGGTGGTATACACAACCGTCATTGTGTATCCGTCTAAATTACTTTCCGAAGACTTGCAACTATTGGTTCAGCTGTAAGCACTTCTCTCGGAAATACTTCTTTGTTTGAATCTTCAAACAATCACCAAAGGCGCGCTTAGCCGCCGGATTGAATTCAATAGCATAAACATATGCAAACAAAAGAATCCGATTCTCCCACTCGGCAGAGATTCGATATACGATCTCCATTGTATAAACTATCGCAATCCCTTTTAGCATCTAATGAGTGGCTGCTATTTACTCAACTGACCCTCATTACCGAACGATGCCTTAGGTTGCTTCTCCTTTGTTCTTTTTCCCTCGTTGTAGGTTTCGTTTATCCTTTGCTAAACGCATCGATAAACATGGTGATGTGTACGAACACACACGCACACCACCGCGTGCAGAGATCGCCTTCCATTGGTCACTGGTCAAAGGAAATTTCATTTCCTTTTCACCACACCATCAAACTCACCCCAGTAGCGAGTCGGCTCTGCATGAGCCGAATATCGCAGAGTCCAATTACATCCGCCGACCACTCCGGTCGGTTTGCTCCTGTGGTCCGTAGCGCTGCGGACACGCGAAATTTCGTAATTCAACCTTAAAAGCGGTCGGGTCGTCCGCCATCCACCGTACCGGCGCCGGTACGGTGTGTACGCGAAAAATCGAGTGCGAGTCATCAGCGTGAACAAATAGTTAATGTGCACGATAAAATGTTGCCATATATAATAAAAAGTTATCAAGATCTTCGGAATCTATCGAACTCCGTAATAACAAAATATCTTGATGTAGTAACATTCAATAAACTTCAGTTTATGTTGGTTTTTTTGTTACAAACAATAGTTTTTCTCCTTACAAAATGTAAAACTGAACAAAAAAATAAACCGAATTGTAATGAAGTAACTTTTAATTACCCTTTACTCCTGGTCGTGAACAAACGTGGCGGCGTTTCGTTCTTTTGTTCGGCGTAACAATCGGTGAAACATTTAAAGGAAGTAGTGGGTGGATGGTAGAATCATCATCGTCCATGCCGACGCACAGACAATGTCTAAGGATTTGAACCTGTGCAGGGTGATTGATTTGACACATGACCGGAAGCCGCCAACCGTATGTAATGTCACCCGTGTGCTCATTGCATGGATCAGAAACTCTCTGTGAGAGGTTACACTTCGCGCAAAATCACCTTGAATGAATCCCAGGGGATTCGTCAACAAGCAGAATTGTGGCATATATGTAAATATGTGAAAATCTATAAGTGATTGTTATGAAACCCTTACATCGTATAAGAGTCACTTAATGGTGCAGTTTTTGGGCTAGCGGTGTCATTCATCCACACATATTCTAAAATAACACAGAAATCGTAGTTACCGTGAATGACAAGCGTTTTCGAAGCCGGGACTGAATAATATTAGATCGGGACGTTCTTTAGTTTCAACAATACAATGCCATTTTCCGTTTACTACAGGGAAAACGAATTCTGCGCGGCGAGTTTCACAGACGAACAGCAATCACAACTGGAGACCAATATGATGCAGTTTTACATCATTAGACTTCTTGTTTTCGATTATTTTTTGTTCAGTAAGCCGAACACCATTCAAGAATCAAAGCCGGCTATAATTGCACACAAACGGTGGATAGGTAATTTTATCGCCAAGTCATCGAAAAATGGACTGACGTTCGTCTCTGAAACCGTGGCAAGCATTTGTCCTATATTTCGTTCCATAACTGATTGTTATCAATAGAGTAATCGAATCTAAGAAATTTCCGCGGGGATCAATGGGAATATGAGCCTGGCGGGAGGTGGTTTTAGTCGGTAGAAACCCGGCATGCCCCTGGATCGGTCTACAGGTATCTTTTGAAGATTTCCACCTTCCCACCGAAACAAAAAAAAAAAAAAAACTAACCGAATCAAAATATATTTATTGAAATCGTTTAAAAAACTCTGTTTTATTCAAAGTTGTCATCGTGCAAATTGTTACATAATTTACAATGATCATTTCCACCCCTCCTTTCCATCTAAATAATTACTCGAATTCGCGTCCTTATACTCTAATTACAGGCTAAAACCAACCTTTTCCCACGCCTCAATTGCACATTTCATTCTATACATTCAAAACATATGTACAATATTTTTCCTTAACATAATCCTATCCCAACAACGATAATTAATGGCCAAAACTTTTCATCGTATATAACATACCAACATTTTTCATCTACTATCTCGCACGTGTCGTAATTCTTTCCCTATAGGAATCACAAAATTCTCTTAACGAGTACTATGAATATTTTCACACACATATTAAGTACAATGATCCTTTCAAGGAAATTTACCGCTATCCCACCATTATACACCTGACGATTCACTGGAAGGGAGTTCAGGTCAGCGAGAGAACCGAAACCAAATTCCAATGTATCAGTAGATGGTAGGGTGGGGCAAATTTATATGCAGATATATAAGGACATGAACTAGGGATTTGCTCTCGTTGGCCTTGAAATCATAAAAGGAACAGCTCGTAGTTTAAAATTGGCGAAGCAAAGTATGCACTTAAAACAGTCGGTGGCTGGTTATGTTTCAATTGTGTATCACACAGTTAGATAAAAGACAAACTTTTATATGCATCTGCAAGAAATAATTAGAAAATAAAACCAATAAGGATAAGAAAAACCATCAACCGTTCCAGCAACAACGGCTGCCAAAGTGATCAGTTTCCATATTTTATATTATATTAACTTATATTGCAACAACGTTTTACGGGAACACGTTTTATGTATGAAAATTAGAATAAGTTATCCCAAATATTTCACTTCTAAATAGAAGACTTTGATAATTATCATGTAATAAATAATTGCACTCCAGCAAAAGAAAAATATGTATTACGGCCCTCAAGGGCAGAATAATATCCGTAATGTGCGCCACTCACTCCAATTCTTCAAAAGAAAAATTGACGTACCTAGAGAATAAATATGAAGTTGTACGTGTGTTAAGTACAGACAGATTTCCGATGAATGTGTATGTGGGATTAAAAACTGTTTATTTTTTATTTAACAACAATTAATTTATTTTTCAAATAAAAATGCACTCATTATATAAACAACTGACGCATGCAAGGACTCCTTAATCTTTTAACCTGCCTCCAGACGTTACTGGTATTCTCATTGCGTAAGGCAGCCGTGTTGATCCGAACCTGATCCGCGGATGCAATACGTCTGCGTAAGGCAATCCGCGCTAGAAAAACTATACCAACAAGATAGTGATCCGAGTCGACGTTGGCACCTCGGTACGTTCGTACCGTCATCAGGCTCGAGGAGTGGCGGCGATCTATGAACACGTGATCAATTTGGTTGTGAGTGGTTCCATCAGGTGATCCCCGGAGGGTTTGTGGATATCTTTACGCGGAAACCTGGTACTCGCAACGACCAAGGTTTTTGATGCTGCCAGTTTGATGACTCGTAGTCCATTGTCATTAGTGTTCTCATGCAAACTATGGAAACCTGCGTAGTGCCCGAAAACCGTCTCCCGACCTATTTTTGCATTCAAATCACCAAGAACGATTTTCACATCGTATCTTAGGCTGGTATTCAGGGCCCGTTCGACGTTGTCATAGAATTGTTCTTTTTCTCTGTAGGTCCTTGAACGTTTATGAGGCTTATGTTCTTAAACTTGCCTCGCACTCGAAGAGTGCGCAGCCTTTCGTTTATTGCATTAAAGCCGATGATGGCAGTCTTCAGTTTTTGGCTGACTATAAAGCTTACCCCGAGCACATGGTGTGTTGCATGACAGCTGTAATAAATGTCACTGGTTTCTTTGAAAAACACCACTCCCCGTCCATCTTATTTCTTGTAATGCTGTTATGTCAGCCTTATATTCGACAGGGCATCGACTAGCTGCTGTGTGGTTCGTGCTCTGTATAGTGAGCGGACGTTCCATGAGAAAATTCTCAAGTCGTTTAGCCATTTTGTTTCCGTGGTCGTCGTCGTGTATCCGGTCCACATCCGAGGCTTCTTGAATCTTCCATAATATTTTGTTTTTCCGGGCAAGGTTATTAGCCTTGCGCTAACTTTTCACAGGATATCGCTGCATGCATTGGTTCACTACTTGGTGGGTGCGAAAGTAGCCATCCAGGGGTGTCACGTGGAGACTGTATGTCAACTTGGATTGAACAGGGACAAGGATCGTCTTGGCCTTCGCCGGGTTGAAAGCAATCAGAGACTTGCCCTGTATGTTCGCTCCCATCCCGATTATTTACAAGAAGTTTATTTTAACATAAACACAAAACAATTCAATTGTAGCAGAACGTGAACATAATCTGAGACTTCAATACAAAATCAAGCAAAGGGTGCTTCATTGGATGATGTAGTGTAAAATTCAGTAAAGAAAACAAAAAAAAGAAGGGTAAGGTGCCAGAATTCGTCAGGAGGTTCAAGGTCATTCCTCGAGAGATGCGATGCAGCTGGAATCTTTTTGTTCAATCCTTCGGCGCAGTTCTATGTCATTTAACAAATGGGTGCGTCGCTTTCCGGTGTCTTGAGTTACTTAATATGTTATTAAACATGTGGTGCATACTGGTGTACCATTTTCTTCAGGTTGCAAATTCTTGACCAAAATATCTGGAATGTCATACTTTCCAAAAAATTTCTTGTACGAAATCCCTTTTTGCTGATTATCATTTATGAACGGCATGTTACGATTTTGTTATACTATTACCCTCACTTGTTTTAACTTATGGTGGCACAAGAAGACAGAAAAAAATTGCATTACTGCTAAATACTCCCGAATTTAATTCCATAGTACGCAACCTACCACAATTTTAGAGCAATAGAAGGGAAATTCGTTTCTCAATCGCTCCAATGGTACAGTGTATCTTGAAATAAACGTACGCACATTTCGCACAAAAAGAAAACTGAGGGATTAACTTTTGTGTTAATAATTTGATGTTACATTCGTCATTTAACATGTTGGTGTAAGTCGTAATGTATTTATTCTGAACGCAAACGCAATTTCTAGCAAGGGTTCCATGTTTTGAAAAAGCAGTTAATTATATTTTTATTTTATTGTTTCAGGGTTGATGTAACTTTTATTGACATTCTTTTTTCCTTTCTTTCAGGTGAGTGTGAAAAAATAAAATGTTTATGTTTGGTGAGTATGATCAGAATTTTTCACTTCAGTGACAATTGTCATGATAATATGTTTACGGCTGGTAAACCTGCACTTAAAGAGGCGCTGACGTGATTATACTGCAAATGTGCTCCCCTGCATATTGTTTTTGTTATCTATTTAAGAAATATTGCGTTGGTGATGACACCTGATTTCAATGAGATTGTTGAAGATTTGCCACATATACCACATTCATTATAGGACACGAAATAATTATCTGTACATTCATTATAATGTCAATAGAGTATTGTTACGTATTACTACTTCACCTGGCTACACAATCAGGTAATTGTGCCGCTATTATGTTTCTGATGTACCTTATGTATAGAAGATTTCGCCACTCTCCTGCCAAGTTCATCATACTAGTAAGTTGGTAATCGGTGGAGGATGATTCTTGTCGGATTTTGTTTCTATCTAGGAACTTTCCATCGGCGTATAATATTTCGAAGCATGTAGTCGGACGATTTGTCATCGCAGATAAGAAAATCTTAACGCATCCAATAATACGAATAAACCGTTTGTAATGTCGTCGATCTTAGGCACCAAAATCGAAAAAAGTGAATTTAACTATATCGTAATACACCTGAGGTAAAAACTGTTATGGTAACAATTACGTGGCGTTTTTACCTCACACACTACAATTCGATGAGTATTTACCAATTCGTAATTCACAAAATAAACCAACTCTTTAACTGTCATCCGGTGCTTTCAGTTCCAGAAATTTATGAACTGTGGCGATTTATGAACATATAAAAAGTTATCTACTTACATTTCAGAGAGCGATATTTATCCTCTTATAAAAGTAATTATTGAAAATATAAAAATAAAGATACAGGGATATAATATCATTTACCGTCGCTACCACATTTTGATGCCACTTTTTTCATGAAAAGATCTGAATGTAAATCATATTTTTAATACTAAAGGAACAATCTCATAGATCATCTTTTTAACACAGTTTGTACCAAACAACTCAAGTTCTCATGTTCATATTAGGTTCCTTGACGTTGACAGTATTTGCATTTATGTATGAACGAACGATTCGCCTGCAATTTCACACATCTTAATAGTATTGAAAATACAATTAATTTATCCAGATGTTAATTTTCGTAATGTAGGGCGTTGCTGTTTGTCGATTCAGGCCCCATGGTAATAATTCCAAGAACTTTGGAGATAAAAGACTTACACGACCATTGCCACTATGACACGATGTTTTATTTATTGAGAACAAGAAAAAGAAAAGTATTCATTAAAAATTAAATTCCGAGATTATCTTTGAAGAGCAGACAACATTGTTTAGGCAGTCGGTATTTACATACAAATCAAATTAAAGGACGTTCCTTTGATAAGTTTGAATTAGACTTGGGGTGGCTTCCGCTTGTGTGGCGGCCCAAAATAATTATTATAAAACCAGCCTTAGGGTTATCACCCCATAGTGAGGACACCGAAAATCACTTTGTCAAAGTATTCTTTTAATTATTTTTATCTTTAACATTCCTTATCTATTTCGACATCTTGAAAAAAAAAACTAGTATCTCTTCAATCGAGCCAAAACAGTGTTGCCGGAGCAGTCTCTCAAGTGTTGTGAATACGACGGTGTAACGATGTTGATCGAATTTTTACTTGAAAACTGCGGACAAAGGATCAGTGCAGTATGAGATGGCACATGATCATGTTGCAAAACCCAGGAGTTGTCTTGCCACAACACTAGTTTCATTTTACAAATGGCTTCATGCAAGCGACGCCTAATACTCAAACAATATGAGTAGTGTTGCCACGATTTACAAATAGCGTCACGCAAACGAGACGTATGCTCATATAATATTCCTTATATGGCCCGTCGGACGGGTACATCGAAGAAAGCCGTCTTATTATTATTGCCTGGATTTTTAACGACATTTTCTCCTCAGTCTTGGCAAAAATACTGTGACGCACATGACAATCAGTACTAGAATATTCTAGAAAGTCCGAAACAAAGTACAAGCATATTCTAGAAAGTACTGGAAAACTGGAGACTATGAGCAATAGAAGATTCGTGGTTATGGAACGGACGGAAACGAAACCCCGAATCAGAATGAGGAAAAACGGTATAAATACGTCGCACGCAGATCGGGAAGACAAGTAAGAAGTAAGAAGCAAGCAGTAAAAGACGCGATAAGTACGGAAGCCATAAGTCAAGAAATCGTTAAGTGTACGGTAAAAGTAACGGTTGTTATTAACTTTATATTATTATTATTTATTGGCCTGTAGGAACCCGGAAGTTCATGACCTCACCGACTCGACTCCGCCATCGTTCCCTGTCCTGTGCGCTCTCCTTCCACGCTTGACCATTCGATCCGACCTCCTCTAGGTCAAACCTAACATTGTCCTCCCACCTCCGTCGCGGCCATCCAGCCGGTCTCTTTCCCGTTGGTCTACCGTCAAGAATTCTATGCACGGTCCTATCGTTGCCCATATGCGCCACGTGTCCGGCCCATCTTAATCTTCGCGACATGATTATTCTCACTATTGTAGGTTTGCGATATAGGTCTTCCAATTCGTGGTTATGGAGTTTTCTCCATTGTCCTGCCTCCTCGTCATATTTACCACCAAAGATACCCCTTAGTACTTTATTCTCGAATACGCGGAATTTGAGCCCATGTTTCGCATCCATATAGAACAATCGGCATGATTATGGTTCTATAGACACGGAGTTTTATGTTACGTGATAGCAGTCTTGATTTCAGCAGTTTACTGACTGCGTGCCAACTAGTCGTGCCGGAATGCAGTCTTTTGTTAACTTCCTTCGATATTTCGTTACTGCCCGTCAGTGTCGTTCCCAGATATTTAAATTCTTTGACACTTTCAAATATCTTGCCTCTGACGTTTATATGTGTTCCCTGAGGTCCACCTGCTCTCGCCGTAATCACGTATTTTGTTTTGTCTTCATTTATTTCTAGGCCCATCTCTTCTGCCGCTTGCATGATGATTTCACAGTTTGTACTTACAGTTTCTACATTATCGCCCAGAACGGCGATGTCATCTGCATATGCGAGCACTTGTGTGACCCCGTTCAAAAAACACGGTGATAGACCATCTCCCTGCTTTACTCCGTCCCGGATTTCAAATGGCTCTGAGAGGTGATTTTTTATTCTAACTCGCCCTTTGTTTTCGTTCATGCAAATTTGAATGAGGGTGGTATATTTTTTCGGGATTCCCAGCTCAACCACAATATGGTAGAGTCTTTGCCTTGCGACTGAGTCGTAGGCTTTTTTGAAGTCAACGAACAGTTGGTGAACCGTCTCTCCGTATTCCCACTTCTTTTCCAGCAGTTGTCTTATTGTGAACATTTGGTCGCTTGTTGAACGGTTCCTACGGAATCCACATTGGTAGTCTACCAGTATCTCTTCCGCGTACGGTGTGATTCTTGCTAGAATGACATTTGTTAATATTTTGTATGCGGTTGGGAGCAATGATATTCCTCTGTAGTTTTCGCAGTCAGATCTGTCACCTTTTTTGAAAATAGGAACGACTATTGAGGTTTTCCATTCTTCCGGAGTGACTTCCTTATCCCATATTGTTTGAATGAGCTGGTGGATCTTTCGAGCGGTTGCCTCTCCTCTATGCTTCACAAACTCTGCCGGTATGTAGTCGACTCCGGGAGCTTTATTGTTTTTCAATCAATTTATTGCGTCTACAACTTCGTTGAGAGAGGGCTCTGAGATCTGAGGCTCGGCTGTGTATGTACGCTTGGTGCGTTTATTTGTGTTTGATGGGAGCGTACATTGAGCAGGTTTTCAAAGTACTGCTTCCATCTTGTCGTTGTTTGTTTCTGTCACCAGACAGCCGTTTGCGTCTCGAATTATTTTGACTCTCCCTCGGTAGCCATTGCTAATTGAATTTATGCCGGCATACATACCTCTGATGTTCTTTGCTCTAGAATTATCTAAGATTTCTTCGATCCGAGTCTTCACCTATTCGCGTTTTTTGCGTTTGAAGAGTCTCTCTCCGAATCGTCTCGTATCTTTCTGCGTTGACTTCATCATATCTTTCTAAATGGATCACTCTGAGGCGTTTACGTTCTTCGATTTTCGCCCTGCGGTTGTTATTTACGGACTAATAAAGTGTTACATTAATTCAAAATCGATTTAACGGCTCTTATTTATTAAAAATAATTAATCCAGCGAACCCTAAGCTCGCTACAATTGGTGTCAGAAGTGGGATTAATTATTAGTGAAGTGAATAAATCTGTGAAAGTGTGTTGTGACGATGTCAGATCGACATTTGGAGGATCTTCGCGTTCCTGAGTTGAAGAAGGAACTTGAGGACCGGAATCTGGATAGCAGAGGACAGAAGCAAATTCTTCGACAACGTCTGCAAGCAGCAATGGAGGAAGAGGGTATTGAGGTCGACACATATGTTTTTACGATTTGGCCAGACTGTCCGGATGGAGAAGAAACAGCGAGTCAAGATGGTGCCAATGTAACCAAGAAGAGTTCGGCACTGTTGGACATTTCGAAGATGTTCAGGATAATGATGACAAAATTCGACGCGCAAGCAACAGATATTAATTCAAAATTGGACGCGCAAGCTGCAGATGTTAATGCAAAGTTGGATGCCCAAAATTCAAAATTGGACGCGAAAGTTGTAGATCTGAATGCAAAATTGGAAGCCCAAACGCAGTGGGTGAAATGTAATTTTCAACACTTTAAGGAAGAAGTGGATCTAAAAAACGAAGTTGAAGTTAAGAAAGTCACCGATGAAATAACACGAATAGAGAAGAGACTTAAGTGTGTTGAGAGAAATAAGACATCGCCTAGCAATCAACATGACTACAAAGATACTAGGATGCAACCGCCAACCTTCGTTGGAACGGGACCCTTCTCCGTATTTATACGTCAGTTTGACGCTGCGGCCAACTATAATAAGTGGTCGGATGATCAGAAGTCAACATCACTAATCTTGTCACTCCGCGGGGCGGCTGCAGAATTGCTACAAACCATACCAGCAGAGAAGCAAACAGATTTCTAAGCGATAAGTGACGGCTTTGAAGCTAGGTATGGAGACAACCACATGCAGCAGGTCTACCGCATGCAATTGCGGAGCAGAACACGGAAAACTGGAGAAAATCTTCAACAGTTGCAGGCAGACATTGAGCAATTGGCAAACTTGTCTTACTCAAATATGACTAAGGATTTGGTGAACGAGGTAGAAATGGATGCATTTATAAAGATTTATACTACAATATCGGGACTTGCAACAGGCCGTTCGTTTGGCGGGAAAGAAGACGACTAATGAAATACTGACGTTCGCATTGGCATATGAATCTGCTAAACTGGCTACCAGGAATATAGAGTCCGAGAAATGTCCGTCCAGGAATGTTCCTGCCAAAGAATCGGGCATGTACAACGGAGAACCCCGAGACCTGATATGAAGTGTTGGACATGCGGCGAAGTCGGCCACATCGCTGTTGACTGTAGGAAACGTCGACGAATGAATGAAACATCAAGTGAGAATTGTTGTTCATGCGCTAATCATAAGAGGAGACTATCAACGGACCAACCTGAGGCCAATAGCTCGAGAAACTTTACGGGGCGAAAGTCGCTTGGTGGAATGTGCAGCCCCAGCATTGTAACTGTATCACAACTCCAACGGGATAACCAAAGTTTTGGTTATAACTATGATCGTTAATGCAAGGACAACAACAGTGACAATCGACACTGGAGCAACGAGATCCATAATTCGGCCGGATGTCGTGGGCAAAATATCCCTTAATAAAAATAGAAGATACGCTTTGAGGACTGCCACAGCAGAATGTTCTACAGTCTACGGAGAAGTGGAGAGCATAATAGTGCTGGGCAATATTTCCATCTCCCACCGATTTTTGGTTGCCGACATTAGGGACGAATGCATTCTGGGAATGGATTTCATGAAGGAGCACCAAGTTGTTCTAGATATCGGGCAAAGAACACTGCGAATTGGTAACTTGGAGGTTGCTATTACACTGCAGGACCAACAATTGCGAAGGCTGAAATGTTATGTGCGTGAGGAGGATGAGATCCCAGTTCGTTCAGATTCGGTAATTTGGACCAGTGTCGAGAGTGATCCCGGTGACAATCGATTTTACACCACCGAGGCTGTATAAAATCAGCGTAGGGGGAACAACCTTGTTGGGAAAGCCCTTATCGATGCGAAGAAGCACACCGTACCCGTTAGAGTACTAAATGCGTCCAAGGAGCCGATTGCAATAAGAAAAGGAGAGGTAATCGCAGAATGTGCACCCGTGTCAATGATAAGCTCAATTCAGACAACGGGAGAGGACCATTCAATTCAACAGCCCTCTGGTGCATCCTCTGTGGTTAATAGGTTGATGTCCCAGAAAATCGAATTAACAGACAGAGAAAAGGCAAGTGTTAAATCACTCCTGAACGATTTTTCTGATATTTTTGTGACAGGAAATGATAAATTCGGACGCAGCGGTATACTTAAACATCGCATTGACACGGGTGAGTCAAGACCTATAAGACAGCCACCTCGTCGACTACCGTTGGCCAAACAATCAGAAGTGGGCAACATGATTCGACAGATGGAAGAGCAAGGAGTCATCGAAAATCATCGAACCCATGGGCTTCGCCGGTAGTGCTCGTCAAGAAGAAGGATCGGACAATTAGATTTTCTATCGACTACCGCCGGTTAAACGACGTTACGAAGAAAGACAGTTACCCACTTCCTCGAATCGACGACACACTAGATACCCTTTCTGGAGCTCAGTGGTTTTCAACATTGGACCTAAAAAGCGATTACTGGTAAGTGGAAGTGAAGGAGGAGGACAAGGAGAAGACAGCATTTACTACCGGAAACGGACTTTATCAATTCAACGTGATCCCTTTTGGATTGTGTAATGCTCCAGCAACGTTTGACCGATTAATGGAAAGTGTTCTACGGGGACTTACATGGAAGACGTGTCTTGTGTACTTGGACGATATCATCGTTGTTGGAAGGAATTTACCAGAACACATCAATAATTTGCGCTCCGTCTTCGAACGACTAAGACAGGCCAACTTAAAGGTCAATTCGAAGAAATATGAACTCTTCTAAAGGAGAGTAAAATTCCTGGGACACATGGTTTCATCTGCAGGAGTCCAAACGGATCCTGATAAGATAGCAACTGTCCAAGAGTGGCCTACTCCAGAAGATAAGCAACAGTTAAGAAGCTTCATGGGATTAGCCACATATTACCGACGGTTTGTTAAAGGTTTCGCCAATGTGGCTGAAACCCTTCACGAACTAACGGATAAAAACAAGAAATTCAATTGGACAGAAAAGTGTGAGGCAGCATTCAACACATTGAAGGCCGAGTTATGTAAGACTCCAACATTGGCATTCCCAAGATCGGATCGCCCATTTATATTGGATACTGATGGAAGTAACACAGGAATCGGAGCAGTATTGTCACAGGAAGTCGATGGTAAAGAGAGAGTTGTCACATATTATAGTCGAGTTCTATCTAAACTAGAGAGAAACTATTGCGCAACAAGAATGGAACTGCTGGCTGCCGTAGAAGCCGTTAAGAATTTTCATAAGTACGTCTACGGACGTCGATTCCACCTTCGGACGGAACATGCCGCCCTGAAATGGTTGTTAAATTTTAAGAATCCGGAAGGACAAATAGCTCGATGGATCGAACGACTTCAAACGTACGATTTCCAAATTCCCCACCGTCAAGGGAAGGTACATAATAACGCTGATGCTCTATCAATAAGACCGTGTAAGCCAGATTGTAAACATTGTCATAGAGCGGAAGAAAGTACTGGTGATGCTATACGCGCAGATCAACTTCAGGATGAAGATATGGCGCTAATCCTGGAACACAAAGAAAAGAACGGGCGGCCAACTTGGAACAATATTTCCGACAAGAGTGGAACATTTAAGGCATATTGGGCATAATGGAATTCCTTGCTAGTGGAATGTGGAATTCTAAAGCGTAAATGGGAAGCCGCGGACGGAAAATCCCATCGAATGCAGATTCTAGTCCCACCATCAAAAGTGAAGGATGTACTAACAGAAATGCACGACGGGACTCCGGTGGACATCTGGGAGTTAATAAGACACTTTCAAAATTACGATCTCGATTCTACTGGCTTCACATGAGAGATGACATCGAGTCTTGGTGTAGGAAGTGCACTACGTGCACTGCGACCAAAGGACCAACAGCAAAACCAAGGAGCGCTATGAAGCAGTACAACGTGGCTGCCCCTTTCGATCGAATTGTGATTGATATCTCAGGACCATTCCCAAAAACAAACGACGACAACAAATACATGTTGGTTATCATAGATTACTTCAGCGTAGATCCAAGTCTCATCATCTCTAATAATAAGTTTCATGACTGAAGAATTAGAAATTGTTTCACAGATTCAAACGCGATGCTCGAGATCCCCTTATCGAGGACGTGTTACAGACCGAAGATATCTGTTAACTTGGTCCTTTGAGTGGTCCTTTTCAAATTCCGACAGCATCAGTAAGATCCCTAATTGTTAATCCACGGTTTTCGAACAGCAAATCTTTGATTTGCTTGAAGTAACTTTCATCAGTAGATGGAGCGCCCTTCATCTTAAACTCGTTCTCGACTTTCTATGGCACGTTGTAAACATGTCACTCACACAATTCTTGTAAGCAAATCACAGTATAAAAATCATTAAAAAAAAAGGGTTTTTATGCTGTACAAAACCAAGCTCTGATGACTAATGTCGTGTACGATGTCGAATTTGATACAAATGTCTATTACAGTGCTACTAAATTAAAAAAGAAGAAACATTTCTGACATTCGATATACCGGCGCAATTTAACTTGAAAACTGGCCTTACTTATTAAACATCATCATCATCGGCACTACAACCGGGAGCCGGTCTTGGCCTTATTTAGCAAGTCCTGAGGCTTGTTAAATTTTCCATAATGATTTGTTTTTTCCGGGCAAGGTCATTAGTCTTGCGCCAGAGGCTCCCCGACGGGGAATCGAACGCCGGTCTCCCGCGTGACAGGTGGGTATACTAACCACTATACAATCGAGGAGCACTCATTAAACATAGTTTTACATAAATAAAAAGAGTAGAAAAGGAACCCTGGTAAGAAAAACATAATAAAGGAAGCTCTGTGACCCAAACGGATACCTGTTTAGTTTTTCACAAATAAAACTTGATTAAATGTAGTCACGGTTTTCGCAACGACTGCAGTTGGTTATCTGTAGGCAGCTGTTATGGGTGCTGGGGGCGTTGGCTTCTTAAACCCCTAGGTCGTTGTTGTGCGGCACTGAAAACTCAACGGCACTGTTTTTCTATTTCTATATGATAAGACGGTAACGAAAGTACGCGACAGCACTGTTTTCCTGTTTCTATATGATAACACGGTAATGGATTGAATCGCCTTTTTATTATCACAACTGATGTAAAATTTAATGACGACTGATTTTTAATTTTTTTATTTTTATTTTCAACGCATGTTTTTATTTTTTTTACAGTAGGTTGTTATTCGTCTACTTGTAATTATATTTATAATTTTTTAGTTGTTTGCAGGAGGGAGAGCAGATTTGGTCTCTAATATAACCCCTTTTCTGACATCCCCTATCAGATGCTCTTGTAAGAACAAAATCAGGGGTGTTGTGACTTTCTTTTCACGTTTTATTGCCTTCAACATTCCTTAAAGTACCCAAGACTGATAAAAAAGTCTATTATGAAGGGAAGACTCTTGGAAGTGGGTCAAAAATCGTTTTTCCGAGCGTAGTCGTAAAGCAAATTTAGCGGTTTTTCGAGAGCGCGGAGAAGCATGTGTTTGTGGTCTTTATTTTACTTTATATGAATTATTCCGACACGTATCAGTTTCCAGATTTTAATTTTGCCTAATAGATGTTTCTCCTACCCACATTTTAAGACTCAGAAAACAGCAGTTAAAAGGCCAATTGTATGGAGCAAGCATCGCAGATTAAAGGTAAAACGAAAATTTCACCAAAATTTCAAAAACTCAAAACTTTAACTTCAAATATCTCGGCTCCCTGTGTTTCAAACCGGGCGTACGAGTAGCCCCATCAATTTTTATCCGATTGACGTGAAATTTTATCTATAACTTTAAAACATTTTTTTTATTTGAAGACTGCATTTATTTTAATTCAGAATCAAATTATACATTTTTCTTTATGTACGACTAAATGCATGTCCTATTTTACAAATAGTGGTCCTT
Source organism: Microdon myrmicae (assembly GCA_963931805.1). NCBI lineage: Eukaryota > Metazoa > Arthropoda > Insecta > Diptera > Syrphidae > Microdon > Microdon myrmicae. The sequence continues at coordinate 255,827,063 of OZ007497.1, read as the reverse complement.
TGTTAACTTACTGGAAAGAACTCTAAATTATACTGTGGCGTTTGTAACAGATACACACACTACACACAAGCAAATAGTGAAGAACACCCAACGAAAATCGAATAAGAAAATGCATCAGAGCCGTATACTATAGCGATAACATAACAAATCTACATCAGTCGAATGTACTTGAGTTTAGAAATCGAATTCGTACACTTGGCTGCGGCCTGATGGTTCAATTTTCGGTGATTCTAACTGTCATAGCGTCAGTTCGAATCACACGTTCTTCACTATCAGCCAAAACGCTATAATACAATATTCAGTTATTTCTTTATGCCTTTCAACGTACAATGACTTAGGTAATTTGTTTTAAAATGAGCAATTAATATATACGAGGACTTCCTCTTATACTTGTGGGCGTCTCCATATTGGGCGGAGAACCAATCCATAATTACAACTTAATTTCGCCCACTAACCGCACACCACCTCAACCCCAATTCCTTCCGTCGGCCTACTTCACCTGCAAAAGATACATACCCAAAGGACGCATAACCTGAATTCATTCTTCTATGCAGATAATGCATAACTGAATTCAGCCCTTTTAGGCCATACGGCATCAATATTCATAGATCACATCTCATGTTTGGTTAGCAACAGCAAAGTCTGGGCAAGCGACGCTGTTGCTATTGTAGCGATGCTAAATCGCTACTCCTATCCAAATCCCCAATATTATCATTAACCTACACCCAAATCCCCAATATCACCATTAACCTACATCCAAATTCCATATTGAGTCACATGAGCAACGAATTAAACCAAAAGTTAATTCATCGCACATTGACTCAATTCCCAAAATCCTGACATCATGAAATGCTTAATTCAAAACGCATTTCATGATTCCCCTTCCAAGAACCTATCCAACCAAACTTCTAACCAATTCTCAGAACACAATTCCAATTGAAGCACACAAAGTCTGGTGTGTGCTTCTTGGAATTTCGAAGCTAAAATAGTTGACAATTCTCAACTAAAAAAACAATAAAAGGCAGTAACTTTCGTTTTCGCCATTAGTAGATCTCCAGAGGCCGAACCTACGTCAGTGATCAGTCGAATTCTAGAAACCCAATATATCAAGCTAAAAGAAAAACAATCGAAAAAAGTACAATAAAAAAGACAGCCTAACTTCAAGCTCAACCGGACCTTTTCATTTCCGTGGGATATAATATCAGTGGGAAACCCAATTTTCAAAGAAACCTTGACACTGTATAGCGGGCCCTGGTACGGGAACCCCCAATTTTACCGAGATAACAACGTCAACAGGGAACCCCCAATTTTACAGAGATGACACCTCAACACTATATAGCGAAACCGCTTGGGTAATATAAAATTCTCTTAGTTTTGTTCTCTCGCCGATATTTTCCCAAGCCATCGCAGCGTCCTTTTGACCTGCGCCAGACACGGCTATTCGCTGGGGATCAATAACCTTAGAGTCAGGTGAAGAGTATAAGAAATATACTTTTCAACCTACCCCGTTTCCCCTTTTCGGGGTGCATTGCACTCTGAGATCAACCAGATATGTAACTGGGTCATGCGGTCACCAGTTGGTTTTGCTTTCGTAGCACGCCGAAGCAAATGCAACCCCGAGATCATCACCCTCTCCGTTTCCGCTTTCCATTTTCTCTAAGTCCATTGACTGCTGAGTAAATTCACAAGAGTTTATTCATCTCAATGGATGGGGAAATGAGAGAATGCAGATGAGAGTGTGATCAAGATTGGTCCACCGTGTGGTCTTTCATCCCTTGTAGTGTGTGCACGCAAGTGCACACACCCCGAGTGTAGTCGAGTGCGTACGAGAGTTTTCCATCACATATGTTCGCCTCCCTAATACCGGCACGGCAATTCTGACTTCGTATTAGGGAGGCGAACATCAATCAAGTGGTTAAAGAATAAATCCCATCAGGATCCGCTATACAAAAGTATACATGCTTATAAGTTGCTGAGTTCCCTTGTGAAAGGATACCAATAATACAATAAAGAGAAAAGAACAGTGTTCGTGTAATATTATGGGCATAGGAGTAAACCAGTGCCCGTGTCGGCACACCCACTTCCTCCCCACATACTATATTTGGGGACGTGTAGCCCTTTCCTCATCACACTACTACCACCCGTTGGAATAGGATCACTCTTTGATTTATTATATATCTTTCACAAATCACCATACTAAAATGTAAATGATCTGGAGTATTAGAACTATCGCTCTCATGGAGAATTCGTTTATTCTTGGCACCGCGAAAAGCTTTGTAAATAATATGAATTCCATGTTTGGCTTGGATAATACCTTCTCTATCCATTCTGGAGACTACTCTCCAGATACATATCATTTGGATAGAATGCTCGCTCCCGAAATAAGATCATTTTCACTGCACGTTGCCCTTGCAGTCTGGCCACGGATAATTATGCTTATGAAGTTTGTGATGTAGTGGAATTTAAATAAATATGCCATTTATTCTGGTTAATACCAGGTTATTATATAGAAGATCAGTAATGTTACATATAGTTACATGTGGAGATAAGATGCGTAGGTGGTTCGCTCAGGTCAAGACTCATACTCCGACTGACTACGAGGGTTGCCTCTTATGTTTCGGGATTTGGCAACCCTAGTGTTGCAATCCGGCAATTGACAGCTCTGTCGTAAAGTTGGACATTTTTGAGGTTATACGCACTCAGAACGTTTTGACATACGAGCGCTATTTGTGTTGTTTACAGTAACTTAAAAGATTCATCTCGGCCCAAAAATGGAATTAAATCGTCAACATTTTCGTGCGATTATTTTTTACAACTTTCGACGTGGATTAACTCAGCAACAGTGCATGGATGAACTTAATTCAATTTTTGGCGATGAAGCTCCATCAAGGACCAGTGTTTATCGATGGTATGGTGAATTCAATCGTGGTCGTAGTTCACTCCAAGATGAATTTCGTGAAGGTCGTCCAAAATCAGTTATTGTTCCGAAAACCATTGATGCTGTGCGCGAACTGATATTGGAAGATCGTCATGTGACCTATCGTGAGATTGAGACAACCTTAGGCGTTAGTGGGACCAGCATACATTCAATATTGCATAAACATTTGACTGTCAAAAAAATTTGTTCGCGTTGAATCCCACACAATTTGTCAACCGCCCAAAAAAGGCTCGTGTCAATTGCTCGAAAGAAATGCTCAAAAATACGGTCCCGGTGCTTCGAAACACGTCTATGACATCGTGACAGGTGATAAATCGTGGATTTACGCGTATGAGCCCGAAAGTAAACAGCAGTCGACTGTCTGGGTGTTTCAAGATGAGCCAAATCCAACTAAAGTTGTTCGCACACGAAGCGTTGGAGATACCTCAATCAGAGTGGCAAAAGTGCTTCGACAATTGGTTCAAACGCATGCAAAAGTGTATAGATCTTCATGGGGAATATTTTGAAAAACAATAAAGTGATTTTCGATGATCAATATTTGTTTTTGTTCTCTAATCCCGAAATATAAAAGGCAACCCTCGTACTATACTATAGGGTGGCGCAAAATTAATCACCCTATCGGAAGTTGTTATAATTTTTGCAAATGGCGTCTTACGCCAATCAGTCAATTTCTGTATGTAGAATCAAAACATTGTGACAGTTCTATCCTTTTTCTTACATTTTCTAACCAATATACCTTTACTTTCCTTTCCCCCATAGAATGTCAGCATCGTATTTTTTGACTATATAAAGATAGTAATAATCCATTTATGATGCATACATTATAAAAAACAATGTGTTCGCAATTATACTGCACATCCAGATAAATGTATCCCCTTTTGTACTACGACATCACACCAAAATGCTTGCTATAATTTACCTTCGCCTACGAGACCTTTAAGAACCCGTGAACATTAAAAGACTTAATCCGATATTAATTTCAGCTCTTCTGGTCTAGTGGATTAACCTAGTATAATCGAACCGTACCATTAAAATCAAGCAAAGAAGTTTCTTAAACTCAAAGCGACTTGAGTCTGGTAGTTGTGTGGCGCCAAGGAACCCAAAGCTATGGTGATTCGTGTAGCTTCGAACTAGCCATTCATTTAATCACCTCTTTGTTGTTAACCCGAACGGTAGTCTATCCACCCGAAAACGTAACATTACACAAGTAACCGCGGCCGAAATAGCTCCATCTCCACCGACCCTATTCTGCCGTGGTTACGACCAAGCGCACAGAAAATTTTCGTTCAAAATGTGGTTTCATGTTCAGCAACATTGCCGAGTTCGCGTGCTTTGCCCACTGAAGACAGAAGTACACAGTTAAATTGATAAAAGACAACAGGCATCCGTTTGTGTACATTCCAACAGTTCTATTAAACAATCACTGACTACTCGAATCGTTGGCATTATTCCAGATTCGAGATAGCTACAATTGCTCAGTGAATCCATCCCGTCCAGTGCCGAGTCAACCCCCAACTATTTGGAGTGTTTTAAATTTCTCCAGAAAACTGTTCTCCAGAACCTCCAGTTGCCAGCTGGGCTCCCTCCTCGTCAATCTGTTGTGCGCTGATATACGCGCTCGGGTTAAATTTTCACGTAATCATAAATAATTATGAAAAATAAAATACAAGCACTCACTGGCCACTGGGGAGGAATTAAACGCCCATTCGACGTGCACTTGAGTCGCGCGAGAGAGCAATTTTCATTTTTCCTCATTCGAATAAATCACGTCGGCTATGAAAGGGGATGCCTTTGCTTTTAGTGTTGGCCGCATTGTAGGAAAGCTGTGGCTGTGTGTCGGCCCCGCCTGCAACAACATCACTATTAATTCTGAAAAAATTTATTAGCCATTCCTCATGGAGACGGGGTCCTTAAGACGAACAGCTTTAACCACTATTTTTCACCATTTACGTTTCTTAATCTGCTCCTTATACTTAGCAGCAGCCTCGTTCAGGACCAAAAGGAAGCTAGAGCAACGGGATGGCAAGAACTAACATAAAAAAAAGAACCGTCGCGTATCATGAAAATACGGTCGAAATTAATGAAGAAACCTACAACTCCTCCGCATCCAAGGAGACCAAACAAAAAATAAGGGATAAATGACAGGAAAAAATATCTCCGATTACAATAGGAGCTCGGAGTGAACGGGTGGGAAAAGTGAATGTCGTTCAAAGGCATTGAGAGACGAATAACGGACCGGTTTGTCTAATGACTTTATACCCTTGCCGTACCCGAGTACCCTGCTCCGTAACGATGTTTAGGATCCGACCCTAATGCCATATATGCGAAAAAAGGACACTAGTCGTGAACAGATGCTTAGAAGTACTAAAACTCAAGCAAAACCAATTGAAATTGAAGCCCGACCGACGTACGTACTGGCGTGTCAAAGAAAGCGTTTTGTAGCAAAAACAAAAGTAGCAGCCCCACACCAAGGATAACAAGAACGACACAACCATGTCGCCAGTAAGAGGATCTTCTTTTGTTTCTCCAGCTTTTCGTGTTCATTAAAGGAGACACTGCTGCGGGGCAAGAGAATACGGAGAAGCCAGCTTCACATACTCCGTCCTCGTGAAGTCTCCGCTGCTGCTGTTTTTAACACTGATGGAAGCCTTCTATTGTTATCCTGATGAATCAATTGCAGCACAAAAGGACTTACCTTGGTTGAGCGCCGATTTAAAGCACAAAAACATTACGTGCTTTCGGCATGTGCATATATTCGTGCTGCCATTGAATCAGTGGAACTTTTTTCCTCAACAAATGCGATAAGGAACCGGGAACCCAGGAGGAACTTTCTAACCTTTATGCTTTTGCTTATATTTCTACCCCTGGCTTTGTGTTCATAGGGAAGTGCAATTGTCCTTAGGGGTGGGGTTGAATTAGTGTCTGGAAGAAGGTAATTTTTTAAGTGATCCTTGTTTGGTATAACTTTCGGGGGAATGAAAAAGTTGAAGAGGTTTTTCGTGTTGTCTACCCCTCGACGAGGGCCATAATCGGAGTTAAATAGTAAGAGACGTAGACTATGAAGTTTTCCATTTCTAAAAGTACTTTTATGAGTTCTTTTATATGAGAACATGTCGCGAAAATTACCACAATAGCAACGTCGAGAATGTTATAACGTTCTCTCCAACATGTAGCGATTGTTTTATTGGAATGTTGGATATATCATGTAATTGTTGGATTCTGTTCGTTTCCCTTTCAGAACATCCCTTTCTGCTCAACTTTAATGTCACAGAGGCAATTCATTTAATTACCAACTGCATTTCAAATATACCTCGGGCTGCATGGAAGCACATTTCTCTGGATAATGGTGTCATCTGAAGCACAAACAATAAATGGAATGCCCTCAATGGTTCAATCGATCTATGAAGCGCATGTAGAATGCAGATACCTTTTTGAGATAAAGAATAGAGAAGAGAAAATGGGAAGAAAGCACACAAGTAAGACCAGCGATATTGATTCCTTGTGCATCGAAATTCACTGACTTTCTTTTAAATTGCGCTCTCGTCAAATTCACTATGTTCATAGAAAGGTCGGGGAATATAAGGCCAAATAATTAAGAAAGTTTGCGTTGTTCTTCCTCTTTATAACCCAGCATCGACATCTAGCTTAACGAAACTAATTATCGACATTGATTCCATATAAACCCTATGGTATGTAGTGACGGAATTTCAGGATTCGATAATGACTTTTCGTAGTTGGGTAAAACAAATAATACATAATTAATTGACAACTTATACAAGAGGGGGAATTCCGGATTTCCAAGTATTTGATGATAGCAGCTTCCAGGGACCAAAACATACATGTATGTATAATGTGTTTTTGTTAGAGGATTGATTTTCGATTCGGCCACATAGTTTCTAGCGACAGTCTGTTTGGCAACTAACAGCAGATTATTGGTCAGTTTCGTATGCCATTTTGCCATGAATAGAGTTACGCCAGAATAACGCTTGCAAATTGTACAAATTTAGTTCGAAAATCATGGCTTAATTCATGAAGCTCTCTATACTCTACGTCCATAAATCGTTTTTGCACTGCGTACACTCTAATTGAATGCGTAGCGATACAGTAGAGCACACGCCAAAGAACATATTTCTGCTGTTGAGCGAAGTCTTCGTACATATAAACTGGAGCTGTGCTTACCAAGTTTATATAAAATTTCACAAAAATGTCTTGGCTTAACGAGATTAATCTCGTGTAAAAACTGAGCCTCATCGTGCGCATCGTTCGTTGGGTGAATGGGTCGAAAACATGCTTTTGATCCGCATTTTCTTCACAAAACATTATTTATCGACCCAACTCATTTTTTATTGAATGGCTACGTCACACAAATTTGAAAAATTATTTATTACGCTGTTAGTCCCGCACCAAAAATCACCGTTTGGTGTACTTTAACGACTGGTGGATCCAGGCCAGAACATCACCGTCAATAAAGAGTACTATAGATCCACGATTATGGATTTTTTCTATTCCCAATTGATTGACGTTAATGTGTAAGAGTACTGGTTGGACCAACAATGGGACAACAGGGCATATAGCAGACGTAATCAATTTACGGCAGGAATCGTTCAGTGAATGTATAGCATTTGAAACGTTAGTGAAGGGCGTGCGATTCAAACCTATGCTATGATGGTTAGAATCGCTAAAAGATAGAACCAACGCCTTAACACGTCAGTCCACTGCCGCGTGTACAAATTCGATCGTTATTCTCAAGTACACTCAAGTGATGTGGAATTACTATGATTTTGCTCTGGTACACAGTGCTGATGCTTTGCTTATTCGATCTTCTTTCGGGGTTGTTGTTATTCACTATTAGTTGTGTGTGTATCTGGTACAACCCACAAGTGCATAATATCAGAGACTGTGCATGCACAATCTCCAACATTGGCCTCCGTAATCTTGTGATCTCATGTTTCTTAATTATTTTCTATGGGGATATGTACGATGTGTCATTAATACATTCAAGAAATGGCACTCATAGTATCAGAATTGATTTGTTTTTAGTAAGCATCATTACTCACTAGAAAACTGCACGAAAAATTGGGCGTGAATAAAATCTCGATAAGACGGATGCCGTATTTACTCTTTGTGGAGAAAACGAAATCATATAATCGATGTGAGGCAGTTTTGGTGTCTTTCCGTCAAAAACCTGCCGAGTTTCTGCGTCAATACATAACTGTGGATGAACCATGGCTAATATACTATACTCTAGGGACTTGTTGAACGAACTTCGTGAACTTGCTACTCTCTTCTGATATACCCCAGATTTTAGTTCACTTACAAGCCAACATTATCAACTTTTAATGCTGATAAATGGACTCAACTGCTCAAAAATTGGACTTAAAATCTGCGCTCCATTCGACCAAGTCCCGGCGCACATGTGCCAAAAGTCACATTCCGAAGGCAATGGCTGTTAGTTACAGGGCCATTCCACCGATTCTTCTATAAGATGGTATTAAGGAACTTCGCCTTTTGTTATAAAATTCTTTGTATAGATCACTCTACACACACAGAGAGAGAGAGATAGAAACGCACACACACAGAAAATGAGCATCCACGTAGTTAAATAAAACACGGAAGACTGTTCTTAATTTAATGACACTTTATTTAACTAATGAAATTTGTTTTTAAACCCTTTAAATTGGGTACACCGAATGATCGTCACATCGAGCATAGTCAAATTATTAAATAAAACACGGAAGACTATCCTTAATTTTGTTCACTCTTTACTTATAACAATCCCCTTTATGTTTGGATACTGCGAGAAACACCAGAATTGGATTTAGAACACGTATCCAGAAGATTCGAATTTTTTTTCACTTTTGAGAACACGCTGGTTTTAAATAGAATATCTCCCGGGGAGATAAATATTATCCGTGTAGGGAACTCGACGAAGTCGTACGGTAAGCGCAAACCGCCGATGTTCCTTTTTTTAACCACCGTCAAAGAGTTAATCGCAACGACTTTAACTTCCGTCCTCGATGACGGGTAACAGTCACGACTTTAGAAACGCGATCGGCTTTATATTTAACGTCCGTTTTGGACGATGGTTTGAATCAGACTCCACGATAGGATTGTGAGGGTCCTCTATACCACATGGAGAACCAACTCACTATTGCGGCAATCGACCGCATAACTGAGGCTAGTTCTTCCATGACGACATTGTAGTCCTTGGCGATTTCAATCTCTCCAATCTCCAATGGATGTTGTCTGACGACCACTCCCTCTACATCTAAAACCCCACTACTACCAAAGAATGTCTCTTTATAGACAGCCTCACCGACTCCGGCCTTTGCCAAGTAAGCAATGTCCTTAACCATCTGGGCAGACAACTTGACCTTGTGTTCACGGCAGACCCCCTTAATTCCTCAGTTGTCTCTAGTCCACACACCCTCTAAACTATTGACAACCACCACCCTCCGCTTCTCGTATCCTTATACCACGACTACTCAGCCCACAGCACTCCGCCCCCCTATCAATTTTCTTTCAACTTCCGAAAAGCCAATTTCCGCCTCATAAATGACTACCTCAGCAATATCACACTCTGCGTAAATGAAATAAGTGTAGAGGACGCTACAACCTCGCTCTACACAGAAATCCACAACGCCATATCCCTATATGTCCCATACTCCCGACACAGGTTATCATTCTCATCGCCGCCATGGTATAACCACAAACTACGCACCCTTCGTAACAAAAGGAATAAGTTGTAGAACACTTTCCTAAAAACGCGTTTTCCCCTTAACTACTCCAACTATCTGGGTTACTTTTACCAATTCACCGAGCTTTACAGCTCTCTCTACTACAATCACCTTGCCAAAGCTCAATTCAACCTGATCAACGACCCCAAATCTTTCTTCCACTTCATCAACCACAAACGGAAATCTGATGCCTTTCCCACATCCCTTTTCTACGGCTCAACTACTACAACGGACTCCCAAACCATATCCAATCTGTTCGCGTCCTTCTTCAAACTATCCTTCACGGATGACTCGTTCAAGCATAACCCCTCCCACTTTACTGGCATGTCTGAATTCTCCCTCGGCCCTCTCATCCCTCTACACATACAACAACACCAAGTCACAAAGAAACTTGAAGAACTGAAAGATGATTTCAGTCCCGGCCCAGACGGACTCCCTGCTACCCCCTCTCTCTCTCCCGCTCGCGTCAATTTTCAATCTATCCCTTTCTCAAGGTCTATTCCCCAACTTTTGGAAATCGTCTTACATAAACCTCATACATAAAAAGGGAAAAAAACGCGATATATCCAACTATCGTCCCATTGCTAAGCTTTCGCACACTCCTAAACTGTTCGAAGGTCTACTATATGAGGCGTTAAGTTTTCGCTGCGCACCCATCATCTCTCCGAACCAGCACGGCTTCCTCTCAGGCAGGTCCACTACTACTAACCTTGTCGAATTCACATCCCATACACTCCTTGCCCTAGAAAAAACGGCGATGAGGTCGTTGTAGTCGCTACCGACTGTAGCAAGGCCTTCGACAAAATCTCCCATAACCTCATTCACTTCAAGTTATCCTCCCTCGGTTTCGAACCCCCCTTGATTAAGTGGGTCTCATCCTATCTTAGTTATCGAACCTGCAGCGTGCGATTTAGATCCACCCTCTCCGATCCTTTTTTCCCAACCTCAGGTGTCCCCCAGGGCAGTCATCTCGGCCCACTCCTATTTATCCTGACCATAAACGACATAGGCTCTTGCATTAATCACTCCTTGAACTCGCTTTACGCGAATCATTCCAAAATTTTTAAGACAATCCGCTCTCCCCTGGACTCCTCACTTCTCCAAGCGGATCTTGACAGCTTCTCGACTTGGTGGCAAAATAATTGTCTAGAAATGAATACGCCAAATGTCACACAGTCACCTTCTCTCGGAAGAAATCCCCCACTCACCCACGCTCCTATCTCTTACTGAACCAACCGATAACATCGGTTGAATTGATTCGCGATCTGGGCGTCCTTTGCGACAAGGAGCTCATATTTACCGCACATTATGATTACATAATCCTCAAGGCTAACGCCGCCCTTGGGTTTGTCAAACGCTGGTCGAAGGAATTCCTTAACCCATACGTCACCCGATCACTCTACACAACTTTTGTCCGGCCACTACTCGAATACGCTAGTCAGGTCTGCTCCCCGTATCAAGTGAGTCACATTCGCAGGATTGAGGGAGTTCAACGTCGTTTCTTGCGCTTCGCCCTCCGCGGACTTAACTGGGCAAATTGGCTGATTCTACCACCATACACAAGCCGGCTCCGTCTAATCAATCTAAACACACTTGAAGAGCGCAGAATCCATGCCGACATCATCTTTGTCCATCGCCGTCTGTCTGGCTCAATCGATTGCCCAAGCTTGCTCTCTACTTTAACATTACATACAAACCCGCGTAACGTACGTAACCCACGACTGTTTTACGTGCCTGCTCATCACACTTATTACGGCTAACGAACCCATCTCGCGTATGCTACAACAGGCCAACTCTTTCCCCACCTCCTTCGATTTCAACATCTCCACCCCCACTCTTAAACGACGTCTCAGAATAAACCCGTCCTAAATCCGCCCCCCCCCCCCCCAATAATCCCCGCTACCCTGCAATCCTACCTCTCCTCTCCTACCCTCAAAATAGGTCCCCCAGCCCCACCCACAATTTGAACGTCTTCCCCCAGCTCACCAACCCCGCCCCCTACCAGTACGTAGACATGCCCTGCACTGTCACTGTCTCACATATGCCGAATTTACCACCCCCACATACACTCGCTCTTCCCCAGCCTCCTACCTCCCCCATCGCACAGTCACCTTCACCGTCCTGGTTTTTTTTTCTTTTTTTTTCCTTCTTACTCTAGTTTTAAGATAGTCTGTAAGGCTTTTATATTAATTTAATTTAAGTTAATGGAAGTTTGCATTAAGCTAAATAAATGAGGGTTCTGCCCTCACACTAAACTAAACTAAACCCACAATGCCAACCAATCTTGATCGCTAACAGGCGCGTCACCTCAACCCAACTCCTTATCCCAAAACCATGCCAAACCTGCAAGCGCATCCATCCCAATATGCAACAGCATCCGTCCCCAATCCGCAATTGCATACATCCACCAATTTACCAGGAATTCATTTTCCAAGCTGAAATAAATGCATATTCCAATTTACAACGGAATACTAATCATCTCCCTCAATTACATCACCCCACATACATTTTCCCAAAATTGGTTCGGTCAATTCCTTACTTAAGTTATATTCCTTCCTTGTGACCAAGCAATCTTAATTTCCCCGGAATTCATGTGCTGTAATAAAACGCATATTCAAACCTACAACGGAACATTAACCATCACCACCAACTATACAGAGCCGCATACATTTCCCCGAAATTGCTTCGGCTTATATCTTATCTAAACTATATTCCTTGCTCGCACCCAATCAATTCGAATTTCTCCCGAAAACAATTTCGGTTCATATCTTCATTAAACTACACTTCTCGCTTGCGACCAAGCGACAGCTAATTTCCACGAAACAATCACAACGATCAAGACCCTTGATCATTCTTGGCTATGCCGCCAAAACCAATTTCCCAATATACACAACCAACGAATCCAACTCAGCTTATGCGGCGCGGATTCGCTGGAACTGAACCCCCTATGCGGCATAGCAACTCTTCTCGAAATTCCTCGTAAGTGGCAGTGAGTTTATTTCAGCTATGACAACCGCCACTACGCGATGAATAGATTTTTCCCATTCTTGAGTCAGTCGAGTGATAACCATCCCGAAGGACAGACGTTCTTCTTACCCCCGAGTGTGTGTCCCGGAGTAGTCAATGCCGATCGATTGTTGTGTTCTGTTTGTGTCGGCCGTTGGATAGTGTAGCAGTTTGGTTTCACGCTTTGTGTTGTGTTTGTGACCGAAGGACTATTGTTTACGATTAACTCTGTATATTGTGCTAATCGGGACCATTACATCTTTGTTCCAAAATTCAAATCAATAAAAGAATCAGCACTAGCGTTTACAATTAATCTGTATATTGTGCTAATCTGGACCATCAAATCATTATTCCAAAACATTCAAATCAATAAGGAATCGCTGCAATACAACAGGAAAGGAACAATAAAAATAAAAGAATGTTTATACAATCAACAGCCCGGTGTTTCATTTTCTTCTATATGTGAATGGTTTGTGGCGGAACGGTGATTTTTGTGAGCGATTACTCTCGAAACGTGTTGTGGGTGTGTTGCTGAGCCCACGTCCGTGCAGGCGTACGAGTAACACCACAACCCCCACAGGATATCCACACCGGACGACGTTCATACACACACACTTTTATCTCTCTTTCGATCGTGCAGACCGAAAGATGCATCCATTGTTTACACACAATAGATCTTTTTTGATACACATGAGGTATGCTTCGCAGTACATTTCCTGTAAATCATTAACGTTGAAAATGTTCATGATCTGCGAGACCTGATTGTGTGGATGCGTGTATACAGTTCTTAGAACCTTATATTTACATAAGTGTTCATCTATGGTCAACGATGGCAAAGATATTTTGTATACCTTATTGCTTCGTTACCATGGAATTATTCTTTGTGCCGTCATGGATTTTTCCCAGATGTGGTATCTGCATTCCATGATACGCCCGTATTTGCATTTTGTATCTAATGCACTTTTACAGGTACTTTTTGGATTGGATATGTTGATTTGGATTAATCAACATATGGGGCTTCACATGAAGGTGAATCCTGTTAATGGTGGGGGATGGTCCCCAGAAGGGCGTGTGTTAGGGGAGGGTAGGCGTTGCGTGTAATACCTTGGCAGAGGTTTACCTTATCCGAGCTGTCTACCCGTAACATACCATCGGTTCGGTGGGTGGAATCAACTCGGCGTCCTTGAAATATCAAATATTAAATTGACTCCAAGAATGCTCTCCTTAGCGAGTGAAGTTTATTTCGTCTTACGGCCTATATGTAAACAAATTTCTCTTCCCAACCTTATTATTCTAACTTTACTATAAAGACCTTTGCTGCACTTGCAGTTATTAATTGTCTTCATAGCTTCATCACAATTGCTTTATTGCTCTACACGCGTGATTGGTCTCCCATGAAATCCCTTTAACTTTGTGTTCGCTGACATTTGCATGAGTCCTTGGCGATTCATGATCGTTGATATTTGTGGTTGCGCACGAAGATAATAGTATGGGCCCTGGTGTTGGTGTTAATGCATCTGTCCTTAATTGATTCATATCGTGCATGTGTATGTGATGCTGCACGAAGCCAATGACATAAGTCCTTGGTTGACTCGCGGCATTGGTGTGTCTGCAACATGTGTTACTAATTGACGAGGATGATGGCATGAGTCATTTGTTGATTGATTCATGTTCAAAAATATTAACACATTTGTTCACTAAAGCCAATACCATGTTCTTGGCATAATTTTCATACGTTTTATATCAAATAAAGTTCTCTACCTCTTTAAAAAACACTGTATATATAATTTGTCATAATAAACGAAAGAATAGTTGCTGACTTACGGTTTGTTGGTTTGTTCTGGGCCGACGAGAAATTGATCTAACCGCTGCTGCTGTTCGAGTTGGCAACCAATCCCTGTCCAATGAATTGGTGTAGTCTTGACTGGTGCCCGACTGGCTTGAGCCGATCTTTTGAGGAATAAATTAAAACAATTTTTGTAACACCAACTTTAAAAATATTCCTGTTCAACCAAGTGATGCTTTTAAAAATCGTTCAATTTAAATGTTACTTCTAGTTAAATTAACTCTTGTTAAGTTTCCAAACTAAAGCCAATATAAAACAACGCATTAACAAAACTATTTTTTAAGTAAACACTGAGATCACAATAGAAGGAAGATGCTGGGTCCTTGTGCGAAGACAGTCCCAGAATTAATCGGTATGTCACAAAGATGGCGGTAGTTATTAAAATATAATGACTGTGGTAGATAGTTGATGGATCATTGTCATCGGCACTACAACCGGGAACCGGTCTTGGCCTTATTTAGCAAGTCCTGAGGCTTGTTAAATTTTCCATACTGATTTGTTTTTTCCGGGCAAGGTCATTAGTTTTGCGCCAGAGGCTCCCCGACGGGGAATCGAACCCCGGCCTCCCGCGTGATAGGCGGGTATACTAACCACTATACCATGGAGGAGCTGTGGTAGATAGTATCAACCTCAAAAAAGATTGAGTTTGAAGACGTTACGGTAATGAAAGTGAACGTTCTCGGTGAAATTATAAACATAGAAAAAATTCACACAACCGTTATTGCAATGGCCAAAATCAATTATTTGAAATAAGAATTGTTTCCTGAACACGATCGGACTGTTTACTCTTTCCAAACTTGATGAAATGGATCAAGGTAATCATATTTTAATAACTACTGCCATCTATGTGTCAGGTTGATTAATTTTTGGGGCTGCCCTCGAATAGTTTCAATACCATTCCGATAAAATAGCTTTATTTTACACTGCTTTTTTTTTTTTTTTGAATATCAAGGAAAAATGACACCGAAATCACAGACAATCGGATTTGGCACCAACCGCATTTCCACGACGAATTAAAATTTTTAAAAGAGAACTATTGCCCATTCGCGTCCTTTTATGTGGGTGACAAACTTACCCCCACTTTTCCGTTAGCCGCTCTTTGAATTTTTTTAACATTGACTCTCGCTACTTAACCAAGTGTGTTGATTGTTCCGAAACTAAACATACTACAAATAAAACCGAAGCACTAAATAGAGAGAAACGTTTCTCCATATTAAATAAATTATTATACAAAAAATCAAAATATAAATAACTTGAGTTTATACTTTTTCACAGGCGTAACTCGGGTTTTCTCAGAAAATTAATTACCATTCCTAAAAAAGCAATTAAGCCATTAAGGGGTTTTCCCCGAGCTGGTGTCGGTTGTCAATATTATATCACAAAACTAGTCATACAATTTTATTACTCATTCAAAGAAAACTGAAAATTTACGCTTGAGTCTATAATTTTTCACATCACTGTATGTCCACAAAGCACACCTACACCACTTGCATTGAAATAACCTGACTATCGTTGTGAATCATTGCGTTTTTTCTAGGAATTGTGTGCCTAATTTCACAGAAAACCGAAGTCAATATTTTCTACCACCCAAAATTGTGTATACCTCCTCACGAAATATTGTAATTGACGATGTACTTTAAAAAAAATAAATAAAAGTCCAATCATGTTTGCAAAAATCCATTTATTTATTCGAAATTATCTCCCTAAACTGAATTACATCGATTTGCTCGTTCGAGAAGTGCGTCAAATGCTGTGTATGTCGTTGTTGGAATCTTGTTGGGGATATCGATCTTTTCTTGGTTTTGCGTCATCTGATGATCGCCATTCAGCACACCGACTCTTTGTTTCCGGTTCATATTTAAAACATCGAGTTCCATCACCGGATACACTAGTTATTAAGAAGTTTTCGTCATTTCCAGTGTGCTTAATAATGTCTTTGCAATGTTTTGAATACAAATTCCTTAGACCAAGTTGTTCACTTAAAATAAGACCAAATATTGTTTTCGGCATGTTAACCTCCATTTCCACGAATCCCACTGAAGATTTCTAGGAAACTCTCATCAGATCACGTAGTTTATCGATATTTTCCTAAGAAATCACACCCGATGGGCAGCCCCTATCCTGATGGTGTGTGATATCTTCTCTGCCTTCCTTGACGAACTCGACTCAAACAAACAGTTGTCGCCATAGTCCTCCTCAGCAGTTCAAGCCTTTCGGTAACGTTTTTACCAATTTGAGAACTAAATTTAATACTGACTCTTTGGTCTTTAGTTATTTGTGACCAATCTACAAAAACGACTGACTTTTGTAAAGTTATATTTAGGTAAAGTTATGTTTCCTTTTCTTAATTATATATTTAACCGTAACTATTACGTGATACGAGGTGTGGGGCTGCCCGCCCTTGTTGTTGGCTACAGGTGATTATCCCCTGAGCAGATCGAAGGATTTGTTTGAATTATCCCTTTTACCACCCGCCATTCATTTTTCTTTATCTCTCCCGGACTGGGAACACAAGGGAGAAAACAAAAAAAGAACAATCAATAAAGGATCCTACGGATGAGCATTTTTGACCCTAGATGTTGGTGGGCGATAAAATGAACATGTGATTCATTTTATGGCGCAATTGGTTTTGGAATTTTGTGCATGTTATGATTCTCAACAATGTTTGTTTGAGAATGGGTCATCTGGTCTGCACATATGGAATTTTGCACGTATGCGAACCAAATGAACATTTGGTTCATTTGTCACGTATTGGATTTTATAAATTGAATTCAATGTGCGACAATTGAACGTTTAGTTGAATTTCTTTGACACTGGATTCAATGTCGATTTGGGGATATGTTATGGAAAAATGAATGGGGGCAGTGCTGCGGCTTCCAGAGCGCTTCATCCATTAAGTGGATGGTTCTGGGTGTACCGCTGTTAACGGTGGAGGCTGGCTCCAAAGAGGTAAGTATTAAGGGGTTGTTTGTCATGTAACATTCTTAATGCGCTGTATTTCGGCTTCCACTGACTGAAATGTTATCAAACTTTGATGATTTGTTAAAGAAAGTTCACACTTCATAAATTGATCACCAGCTGACAACGAGTGAAGTACAACTCAGCGGAAGCTTGAACGATGTTGTTGAGTAAGCCGGTTTAGCCTCCTAAAAACCCTGTTCAGATCCTTTCAGTTTATTTTTCGTTGGGGCATACTGTTCGTTTCATACCTTGTTGGTTAACTCTACTGCTGGTTATCAGGTAACCAAGTTCGTGCGGTTTTTAAAGCGGACTTTACTTTTCATGCTATAATAACCCTATCCACTGCTGGGGGTACCTGTTTTAGAGATTTTCTGAAAGCTCATGTATCGTCACGTTGCATCGGCCAACGTAGGGAACAGACTGAGAGTGGTAGTTAAGAAATTCTTATTTAAGTATGGCTGGGTCCAACTTTATTATTAGGGTTTATTTATTTATCATTATCATCGCCACTACAACCTGGATCCGTTCTTGGCCTATTTTGGCAAGTCTTTCCACCGGTATCCGATCCTTATACGATACTATGGCGAAGAAGTATGTACTTAACAAGGGCACGAGATTCCCTTCTTCCACCATCATAAATTGTTCCACCGATACAATTTCGCGACTGTTAGAAGGTCCTGGTCGATGATGGTGTTGAGATGTCTTGTACTTAAAAATGTTCGTCCTTTGAATTTTTCGGCAACTGCCGCCACAATTGCTCACAACTTGGCATGGACGCGGACTCTACCATTAACCCCACTAGTTCGCTAAAGTTCTAAAAATAAGTTCAGCCGAAATTTGTTATATAAATAATGTCAATTAATTATCACTCCCCCTTGAATTATTAACATCTCGTGTCTTTACGCACATATCCTTCATCCTTCCCATATCCTTCCCTTCCCTACAAAGTACGAATTGCCTATTCCCTTTACAATAGAATCTAATTTAAATAAACGTAAAACTAATTTAAAACCCCATTCACATGTTGACGTCCGGCGCCGTGCTTCCTCTTTCGAGGGAAGAGCGGGGACCTTGTATCAATCTCAGACTTCGAATTTAATTTACATCCTATTTATATAGGGCTTTCCGTCCGTCTTCTTTATTGAATAATAGTAATTTGTTTTTCTTTTTATTTATTCTCTTTATTCACTCTTTTATATTTTGCATATTTTATTCTTTATTAATTTCAACTACTGACTTCGAACTCCAAACTCTAACTGAACTTGAAACTAAACTTCTCTCTCAAACTTCCAATCTCCAACTGATAACTCAAACTCAAAGTCAACTAACTGGCCTCAAAAGTAAACTTCTCTCTCAAACTTCCAATCTCAAACTGATTTTACAAATGAATTTTTTCTCTACTTATAGAACATTGTGTTCTAATTTACTGGAAATTATAACATGAACAAAACAAATTTTCTCAAAGTATTCCTTTAGTTTCTGTGACTTTTAAATTGAATAAAATTTGAACGAAAATCAAAGTTACTATGTTTTGAATGAAATAAAAAGGTGCAGGTTATTAAATGTGCTGTAACTGGAAATATTGTGAATGTTTATGAATGGTATGTATTAAGTGAGAATGTAATATATGTTAAGGGAAGTTTTTAAGGATGTGTAAGGAGATTCAGTGTTAAATTTAATAAAGGGTAGTATTCTGGAATACAACACACATTGCAATAGTCATCTTCTTTGTATTAGCCATAGTCGCCCCCTATTAGCCATTAGCCATCTCGGCCGCTTCCTCGAAATCACTACCGTGGAAGCGAAACGAAAAAGGATGTGTGACAAAAGACACGAGATGTTTGCTTCTTGTGAATCGAGGCATGGTCGAGTGGTTGTGCGGTGCGCTCCTACCTAATTTAAATATTGTTTTCGCTGTTTTAATTCTTGAGTTCATGGCGTGTGGTCGTCGCTCAAATTTTGAATTGACGCGTGTGTGGTGAAGCGGTAAATATAAGTAAAATAAAAAGAATTACATTAAAAGAATAAATAAAACAAAAAGAAAAAACTACCAAATGTATAGTTTTCGTTTGTGTTGGTGTTCAATGTATTAAAGTAAATAAAAAGAATTACATTAAAAGAATAAATAAAACAAAAAGAAAAAACTACTAAATGTATAGTTTTCGTTTGTGTTGGTGTTCAATTTCTCTTGTGTGCATGTCGATTTGCATAGTCGAAATTGCAGCCTGTTCTCAATATCATCGTGGGGCAAGTTTGGTGTAAAATCCATATTACATAAATAATTAATTGTTGAGGAAAAATCTTTAACAAATTCGCCGGAAATGGTTCCGACGAACACCAAAGGGAGAGCACAATCAAAACTCAACGACGACACCGTACACAAGGAGGAATGAGAATTGAAACACTGGTTATAGTTCTGCAATGTTTTTGATTTATTTAAATTGATTAAAATCCGGGGTGTTCACAATTATATGGTTATTGGTTTAATTTTTAAGCGGTAACTCACGACAAATTTTATTTACATTAACTATTACAAACCAATTGCGGCACAAACTCGCCAAACAATTGGAAACCGACAAGTTCGAAACACCTCTCAAGACTCCAAGTATTATCGCGTGTCTGCAGCGCTAAAGACAGCGGGAGCGGCATGACCGTGCTGGTCTGCTGATGGTAAAAGACTCAGCCATAATCAGCTCGTGCAGAGATGATTCGCTTGTGGGGTGAGTTTGTGGTGTCATGGTAGATATCCTCTCCACTAAGTATATCGTTTTTCCCTACCACCAGAGAAACGTAAAGTCTCTCTTGGTGGAATAGGAAACCAGATCTTGTAATGAAGATCATAGTGGTATGTGCGCGATCGTTCAGATCTGAGTTGTTTACACGTGCTCGAGGGCAATGGGTAAACGAAGCAGACAGGCGGCAAAGACAAAAGGGAGATATGACCAAATGCGCCGTTGGTAATGCGGTTCATTATTTAAGCGATGCGTCGTCGCTATTATCGACGTTAGGAAAAAAGGTGCAAATGGGATTGGTGGCCGAATGAATCCTTTTCATGCATTTGTATATGCCGGGTAATTAGGTATATGCAGGGAAAGAAATTGAAGATTGTTTGTTAGTGGAAAAACAAACGATGAGTTGGATCTTATGCATGCTTCCATGCATAGAAATATGGTTTATGGTGTGGGGGTTCTCTACATCACACAGAACCAACCCACAACCCTAACCTGCCAACATGCAAAAATCGAATCTGCAATAGCATATATTCCCAAATATGCAATAAAACATTTCCCAAACCTCCAAGAGAATATAATTCAACCGAATATATTCTAATCACCACCACATGCATTTCCCCAAAATTGCGTTACTCAATTATCCATATTTCCTCAACGCAACCAAACAATCCACATTTCCCCGAAACTCGCATGCCATAGCAAACGCATATTCAATCCTCAACGGAACATCAGCAAGCATACCCAGCCGCACACATTTCTCCGAAGTTCATATGCCTTAACAAAGCGTATACCCAATCCTCAACGGAACACTACCAACCAAATAAACCGCGCACATTTCCCCGAAATTATTTCAGTTAACATTTCTATCTAAACGATATCCCTTGCTTGCACCCAAGCCATTCCAATTTCCCCCGAAAACAAATGCCCATGCTCGCTCGCGTCGCCAAACCAATTCCCGGTACACCCAACCAACGAAGTCAACCCAGCCTGTACGGCCAGAATTCGTTGGAACTGAATTCCTATGCGAGCATAGCAACTCGTCCACAATTCCCCGTAATTGGCAGCGAGCCTAACTCTGCCATGACCCACCGCCACGACGCAATGAATGAATTATATTCATCCATGAACGAGTCGAGTAATAACCACCACTGAGGACACACGTCCCTTCCATACCCTCCAGCGCGCATCACTGAATAATCGGGTCATTGAACCTAACGAATCGTCGTCACCAATTAACGGGCGCGTATTTAGGATAGCGTGTGCGAGTGCAGCCTTTACACTACTCACCGGCGGTATTAATTCAAACGGCCGTGCCGTCCCCACGTCCCCCGGTTCAGAATCCCTACGCGTGACGCGTGTGCGCGACGTTTAAACGGCTAGGTGTTCGACTAACTGCGCTCACCATGATGTGAGATTGTGACATTGTAAGCTTGAAGTAGCAACCACGTAAGATTCACGGACTTAATTGAATCAGAATTTGTTCCGAGTGCGATGGGTTCACACATTTTGTAAAGTTGATACACGATATAAGTTATCGTTAAGTTATACATGACAAATAAATGAACATTAATTCAAACAACATTCCAGTGCTTGACTTTTGTTACTTTTCTAAAGCCTGTCGGTGAACTTGGTGCCTTTCGCTCTAGGTGGAACAAGTAGGTGGGAATACCGATGAATCCGAGTCCTTGCCGACCCACCACGAAGCCCCCACACTGGTGACCCCGTAAAAACGCGCAACCTTCGAACATTAGTGACCGGAGAGCAAACACGCACCATTAAACACCGACTTACCCTTTACCAAACCCAAAAAAAACTAGAACAGTGACAGTGCTAGCAACAAAAGTCCCTCAAAAAACAATTAACATTCAGTGACGAACAGTGCCAGCGGAAACCGCGAAAAATAAAAACAGACCAATTCCGAGTGAAATCCGACAAAGACTTTCTATCCAAAAGTGAAGTAAGACAGGCAATACGGTTATTGAGCCCCGGTCGATTTTGTTCATCATCACCTCCCATCGGACAATCAAATCGAAAACACCAAAAACAGCACGCGCACATAATTGTTCCAACGCACATTAACCTAAAGCAAGTGCAACAAATCTATGCTAAAATAAATAAAACTATACATACGAGAGACTACAAACGCCGCAACCTACACTTCCTTATCGCATATATTTACAAAACGGCTCCGCTTGCCCAACAGTAATCAACACCGATTAAACACTTACCGCAATCAGAGAATCCAATCCAATTTAAGTATTTTCAATACCAGGACATCACAAATAAACCAAACGAACAACACAATCACCGTTACACCAATTAAAGACGAAGTACCCGAACCCGTAGAATCACCAGGTTCCTCATCCAGCACTGATCGACATAAATTTACGAAAGGAGTGCAGCCTTCACCTGGCAGCTTACCCCCACCTGTAACACCACAGCGAAGCCATAACACCTCATCAAGGGATCTGAAGCTGCAGCACCGGCATCGACACAACAGTCCCGGATAATCAGGTTTTCCTTTCCTTTATTATACCAAGTGTCATTTCTCCTTGCGACGAGCTCCTTCTGAGCCACCAAAAATAAATTTTTAAATAATATTCCAAAATTTAATGAAATTGTGAACTTTAAACTAAAATTTAAAAATAAGTTAGAATTGTCAAAAGAAACGCAAACTAAAGTTTTATGCTAAAGACAGCAGTAAGAAACCAAATTATTCCCAGTCTCCTACTTTTTCTGGCACATATTTCTTATATTCCGTTTTTAATTTATAATGACCTCAGTGCCCAAGTAATCACACATCTATTCAAGAACATTGTTACTAATATTTAAAGAAGCATAATTAAATAATTACAAAAGAACACAATCAATTTAAACGACACAGACTCATGACTAAATAATTAAAGCTAAACAATTACAAAATTGATATCTTCCCGTACACACGCACAGTAAAGAGAAACGAGTCGCCAAACACCAATTTTACCAATCATTAAGCCTTACTAAGAATACCTAAAAGCCTTTAAACAAAAATACCAAAATATTAAAACAAACATACAACACAATTCGTTACAATAGAAAAATAGGATATATATAACCAAACACACTCACTATCTTATCAAACACCCAAAGTACTAATAAAAAGCGTATTACACAACATTAAAGATCAAAAAGAAAAGAGCGAAAGAACAATTAAAAATTTTTTTTTCTTTTTCGCAAACATAAAACCAACCAAACAAAACATAAGCATTTCCCTTTTAACAATAAAAATTATAAATTTATCGAGATCAAAAAATTAAAATAACAATCGGCAAACCCGAAAATATTAAAACCAAATTAGGCGAAACAATTCTATCAAAATTACAAACCATTGTAAGTCCCCTTCCGGGTCCGAACCAAAAACAAGATCACGATTGAACCATACTTCAAAACCACCGTGTCATAATCATAACAAGCAAAAAAAACCAAAAATATCAAACTAAACTAGGCGCAAGAACCTTACCAAATTATAAACTGTCGTGCACCCCTTCTGGGTACAATCCACGCACACTAAACATAGAAGCAACTAAAGTAAAAACCGCGACAATATCCACGACTCCACTGGACCTTACGCGACTCTCGTTTGACTCCCCTCGACTCACGCGTCCGCTCCACGCCCCTTGGCTTCATCCACAGACACACCCCGTCTCTCCTCAATCCCGGCTACCCTTTCCGACCCCGGCACCACAATGCCCACCACACGAGCCGGTACTACCCAGCAGGAACAACCGCGACCCAACTCCCCCGCGTTTCAGGACGCTTCCGGCGTCGAATTCCCACCCCCTACCCAAAATATAAAGCTCCCCCCGTTCGACGAGGAGGATCCAGAGCTCTGGTTCGCTACAGCCGAACGTTTTTTCCGGTTCGCCAACATCCACGACGAAGAACATCGTGCTATAGAATTGCTGCGGGTGCTGGATGGGACACAGCGGACGCATATCGCGCACGCAATCAGGTCACCAGGCCCCAACCCATACAGCAACATGCGGGAGACGCTCCTCAACGCCTTGGACCAGCCCATCAGCATCAAACAGCAACGACTGGCGAACGAGACCAATTTCTCGGGTATTAGACCATCCCTTTTCCTGACCCATTTACGCTCGATAGCGGGGACCAGGATCTCGGATGACCTAATTAGGCCACATTTTCTGAGGAGTTTACCTCAACATGCCCGCTCGGCACTATTGGCCCAACCTAATCAAAGTTTGGCCTATTTATCAAAGGTGGCCGATTCGATTATGGAAACCTTGGACCCACAGTCTGAGCTACCACCATATCAAGTCGCGGCGGTTAGCCAACACGCCGCACTGCCTACACGGCACCCTCAGTCGTCTCAAACAGCACCTCGAACCGCTCTGGTAGCTTCGACTCAGCTACCCCCCTTATCCTCTAGAAGGCACACTGGCCTTAATCCGAATTCAACCCAACAAACCCTCGACCGTATTATCGGCGATTCCCAGCCAGACAACCCCCCTACTCAGGTCACTACGGCTGACCTACTCGCGCTTCAGGCCTCATTCCGCCGCGAATTGGATCAAGTTTGTGCGAGGTTCCAAAACACACAACGAAGCGTTCAGAACCGCCCAACGAACCGGCGGCAACCTCCACAAAATACATCCCAGCGGACTTCTTCTCGTCGCCCACCTCCACGGCCCCCTCGTGACGAACCCGCCAACGCGCAAAATCCGCCCAACAATACCGTCACACGCGCTTGGTGCGCCAACCACCAACGATACGGGGATCGTACAATTAATTGTAGGGCACCCTGCGGGTGGACTCGACCACCCAGCAACCCGCCCCAGCCTTTAAACTAATTCTGCCGACCGACACCCTCGCGCAACCGGCCGGCACCGCATCCATAAGACGCCTCACAATCAGGGACCCGAAACTAAATATCAATTTTACCATCGACACCGGCGCTGATATCTCGGTCCTTCCGCGCTCGTTCGCCCCACCCAACCGCGTGCCCACCGCCTTACAATTGTCAGCAGCAAACAATTCTCCGATACGCACGTACGGAAGGAAAAAGCTGACACTCCATCTGGGTCTCCGACATCCAATCACACACCAGTTTGTGATAGCTGATGTTAACGAACCCCTAATAGGTTCCGACCTATTAGGAAAACACAATCTGTTGGTCGATTCGACACACAACAGGCTAGTAGCCCACACCGCACCTTCCTCGCCCTTGTCGGCATCTCCAGCGGTAATACCCAGGGCCACACCGTGTACAGACCCTATCCAAGCTATGGTACAGGAATTTGTCAATACGACAATCCCTCTACCTAACCAGCGACGACATAAGGCGAATGTGTTTCATCACATCGAGACACGGGGCCCTCCAGTAAGCCAACGCGCACGTCGCCTGGCTCCAGAAAAACTACGCGCGGCACGCGCCGAGTTTGATGAAATGATAGCACAAGGTATCTGTCAACCATCAGACAGTCCTTGGGCAAGCCCACTCCATTTAGTTAAGAAACGTTCCGGGGAGTGGCGCCCATGCGGGGATTACAGACTGCTGAATGCAGCAACAGTCCCCGACAGATACCCCATTGCACACCTATATGATTATTCATATAAATTACGAGGGTGCAAAGTCTTCACCACCCTGGATCTCACCAGGGCTTACCACCAAATCCCGGTGGCACCTGAAGACATCCCAAAAACGGCAGTCATTACTCCTTTCGGACTCTTCGAGTTCAAAGTAATGACTTTCGGTCTCAGAAATGCCGCGCAGACATTTCAGAGATACATCGACTCGGCTTTACGTGGTCTCAATTGCTGTCATGCTTATCTCGATGACATTCTCATCGCCTCACGAGACCACGTGGAACACAAGCGCCATTTACGACAGGTCCTCGAGCGCCTCCGCGAATTCGGTCTCGTCATCAACCCAGATAAGTGTCAATATGCCAAAGAGCAAATCACATATCTGGGCTACATTGTTGACGATCGGGGCATTCGCCCACTTCCAGACCGTGTAGAGGCCCTCATCCAATATCCACGTCCAACCAACATAAGCGAGCTCCGACGTTTCCTCGGCATGCTCAATTTTTACAGACCCACCCTTAAAGACGCCGCCCAAACCCAGGCTCCTCTGACTGAATTTCTAAAAGGAGCGAAGCGCAACGACAAGCGCCCAATTCCATGGACAGAAGCTTCGGACCGTGCGTTCCAACTGTCCAAGGAGCAACTGGCTAACGCCACACTACTCCGATATCCCTTAGAGGGAGCGGTTTTGTCTATCCAATGCGATGCATCGGATTCCGCAATCGGAGCAGTTCTCCAACAAGATTTTGAAGGCCAACCGGAACCGCTCGGTTTCTTTTCCAGGAAACTGAGTCCCACAGAGCGGCGATACAGCGCCTATGACCGGGAATTACTGGCGATCTATAGCGCCATTAAATATTTCCGTCAAATGGTAGAGGGTCGGCCGCTCTCCGTGTATACAGACCACAAACCTCTGGTCTTCGCGTTCCGGAAAAAGTCGGGAAATGCTTCCCCCCGACAAGAACGTCAACTCGACCTCATCGGCCAATACACTACCGAAATTAAACATATCTCTGGTCCACAGAACATCTCGGCGGACGCCTTTTCTCGAATCGATACGATTCATTTGCGCGCCACTCTGAACAACGTCGACCTAGCCCTGGCCCAACAGGAGGACAGCCAGCTCGAATCCCTTCTAACTGCTGATACAGCACTCGACCTACGCAAAATCACCCTCCGCGATCCTTTGGGCGAAATCTGGTGCGATGTTTCAACTGGAACCGCCAGGCCCTATATTCCCGAGAAGCTTCGTAGGGGCGTGTTCCAGGTCTACCATGATCCAGCCCACCCCAGCGGCCGCGCAACCGCTGCCGCCGTCCGTAAGAAATTCATTTGGCCCCGAATGAGCAAAGACCTCACCACCTGGGCCCGCGCTTGCCTCCAATGCCAGCGCTGCAAAGTAGCGCGGCATAATGTATTAGAACCTGCACAATTTAAGCTACCCACGGCACGCTTCGCCCATGTCCATATTGACATAGTGGGACCGCTTACTCCATCAAGAGGATTTTCCTACATCCTCACCATGATGGACCGCTTCACGCGATGGCCAGAGGCGACCCCCCTCAGAGCAGTTACTGCCGAATCTGTCGCCAAAGCCTTCTACTCAACCTGGGTCACACGTTTTGGCGTGCCCGCTACCATTACCTCCGACCGAGGACCGCAATTCGAAGCAACAATCTTCAGACAGCTGACAGACCTCCTCGGCTGCCAACGAAGCCGTACGACGGCCTACCATCCCCAATCCAACGGCATGATCGAACGCTGGCACAGGTCCCTCAAGGCCTCCCTCATGTGTCATAACGACACCCAATGGTTCGACGCCCTTCCCACCGTCCTCCTCGGCCTGAGGACAAGCCTCAAGGAGGACCCAGGCTCTTCCGCGGCGGAACTCACCTACGGCACCAACCTCCTACTGCCAGGCGAACTCTTCATGGACGGCGAAACCCCACGCACCCAGCTGCCGGATGTGGGCCACCTCCGCGACCTCCTTCGCAAGGTCAGAGCAACACCCGTGACCAGACACGGCTCTAAAAAACTCTTCGTCCACCCCGAACTGCACAGCTGTACGCACGTCTTTGTCAGGGTGGATAAGGTCAAAAAACCCTTGGACCCCCCATACGACGGCCCCTTCAGAGTCTCCAACCGCATGAGCGACCGTGTCTTCGAGATCGACATCCGAGGCAAACGATCCACGGTCAGTGTCGAGAGACTCAAACCTTGTTTCCTGGGGGCTTCAGCCCCAGACCCTCAACCCGCACCAATACCCGATCCCACCAGCAACCACCAGCCGCCCCAACCATCACGTACCCGTAGCCAAGCGCGCCCCCCCGGACAAACCAAACCCACCGGACCCCTAGCTACCTAACACCCCTCCCGCCACACACCAACCTACCCCCTTCGCCCTACCCTTATTTCGTGACTGCGTCACTGGGCGGGGAGTACTGTGGGGGTTCTCTACATCACACAGAACCAACCCACAACCCTAACCTGCCAACATGCAAAAATCGAATCTGCAATAGCATATATTCCCAAATATGCAATAAAACATTTCCCAAACCTCCAAGAGAATATAATTCAACCGAATATATTCTAATCACCACCACATGCATTTCCCCAAAATTGCGTTACTCAATTATCCATATTTCCTCAACGCAACCAAACAATCCACATTTCCCCGAAACTCGCATGCCATAGCAAACGCATATTCAATCCTCAACGGAACATCAGCAAGCATACCCAGCCGCACACATTTCTCCGAAGTTCATATGCCTTAACAAAGCGTATACCCAATCCTCAACGGAACACTACCAACCAAATAAACCGCGCACATTTCCCCGAAATTATTTCAGTTAACATTTCTATCTAAACGATATCCCTTGCTTGCACCCAAGCCATTCCAATTTCCCCCGAAAACAAATGCCCATGCTCGCTCGCGTCGCCAAACCAATTCCCGGTACACCCAACCAACGAAGTCAACCCAGCCTGTACGGCCAGAATTCGTTGGAACTGAATTCCTATGCGAGCATAGCAACTCGTCCACAATTCCCCGTAATTGGCAGCGAGCCTAACTCTGCCATGACGCACCGCCACGACGCAATGAATGAATTATATTCATCCATGAACGAGTCGAGTAATAACCACCACTGAGGACACACGTCCCTTCCATACCCTCCAGCGCGCATCACTGAATAATCGGGTCATTGAACCTAACGAATCGTCGTCACCAATTAACGGGCGCGTATTTAGGATAGCGTGTGCGAGTGTAGCCTTTACACTACTCACCGGCGGTATTAATTCAAACGGCCGTGCCGTCCCCACGTCCCCCGGTTCAGAATCCCTACGCGTGACGCGTGTGCGCGACGTTTAAACGGCTAGGTGTTCGACTAACTGCGCTCACCATGATGTGAGATTGTGACATTGTAAGCTTGAAGTAGCAACCACGTAAGATTCACGGACTTAATTGAATCAGAATTTGTTCCGAGTGCGATGGGTTCACACATTTTGTAAAGTTTTTGTAAAGTTGATACACGATATAAGTTATCGTTAAGTTATACATGACAAATAAATGAACATTAATTCAAACAACATTCCAGTGCTTGACTTTTGTTACTTTTCTAAAGCCTGTCGGTGAACTTGGTGCCTTTCGCTCTAGGTGGAACAAGTAGGTGGGAATACCGATGAATCCGAGTCCTTGCCGACCCACCACGAAGCCCCCACAATGGCATCTGTAAAAACAAGCTGTCCTACATAGGATTTTAACACAGACAAAGGGTGCCGACTGGCTTTGGATTCATGATACCATATGCACTTTAAGGAATTATTTCTAGGAATTTTATCCAACGCGTTGTATGCATTAAATGTCCTTTTAAAAGGAAGTGTTTTAGGTATGCGGTGGAGATTGCGGTGCAGGTGTGGGCAATTGAAATTTGCCTGGGAACCGAAGGTACCGAATAGGTGTTGGGATACCTGAAAAGGTAGAAAAGAAATCTTACAGGAAAGTATATGCGAAGAGATGCATGAAGGTAAGTTTTCTTTTACAGGGACTTATACCTTAGATAATCCTAGATGCGTAAAGCATTTAAGGTGCTAATGCGATTGCATTAGTGAAATTATATGATTGGATGGAAGATATGGGGGTTTTTAAGGAAAGCGAACCGTCAATAGTAATTTGTTTTTCTGGGCAAGGTAATTAGCGTTGCGCCAATCTTTCTCAGGATGTCGCTGCATGAATTGGTTCACTACTTGGTGGGTGCTAAAGTGGCTATCCGGGGGTGTCACGTGGAGACTGCATGTCGACTTGGATTGAACAGGGAAAGGGATCGTCCTGGCCTTCGCCGGTTTAAAAGCAGATCCCGGTTGTAGTGCCGATTATGATGATGATCATCATCATCATCATCATAATCGGCACTACAACCGGGGACCGGTCTTGGCCTTATTTAGCAAGTCCTAAGGCTTGTTAAATTTTCCATAATGATTTATTTTTTCTGGGCAACGTCATTAGTCTTGCGCCAGAGGCTCCCCGACGGGGAATCGAACCCCGGTCTCCCGGGTGACAGGCGGGTATACTAACCACTATACTACCGAGGAGCCCGATGATGATGATGATACCCCTTAAAACGTGGAGTTTATTTTCTTCCCGTTTTCTGAGTGGCCATGTTTCGCATCCGTATAGAACACTCGGCATGATTATGGTTCTATAGACACGGAGCTTTATATTACGTGATAGCAATTTGGATTTCAGCAGTTTACTGACGGCGTGCCAACGAGCTTATGTGTGTTCTCTGAGGCCCACCTGCTCTCGCCGTAATCATATATTTTGTTTTATCTTCATTAATTTCTAGGTCCACCTCTTCTGCCGCTTGCATGATCATTTCACTGTTTTTACTTACAGTTTCTAGATGAACGCCCAAAACGGCGTGTGACCTCGTTCAGGGATGATCCGGCCATGTTGTCGTCTTGTACCTTTCTGATGACATACTCGAGCACAAGATTAAAAAGACATGATGAGAGCCCATCACCCTGTTTTACTCCGTCCCGGATTTCAAAGGGCTCTGAGAGGTGGTTTTCTATTCTAACACGGCCTTTATTTTCGTTCATGTAGATTTGAATGAGGGCGGCATATTTTTTCGGCACTCCCAGCTCAACTACAATATGTTAAAGTATTTGCCTTGTGACTGAGTCGTAGGTTTTTTTGAAGTCAACGAACAGTTGGTGAATCGTCTGTCCGTATACCCACTTCTTTTCCAGCAGTTGCCCTATCGTGAACATTTGGACAACCAATTAAAAGCAGCAATTGAAGAGAATTCTAGAGAAACATGGCAGGAACGTACTCAGTGGTTTGGTGTAAGCGATGAAACAATTCATGTATACTTGCATCAGCTGGGAAAACCGTCGAAGATGAGTAAATTGAACCCGCGCGAACTGTCTGTTGCGAACCGTCTCCAGCGACTCAATATTTGCTCTTCCTTGTTCATCTGGAACAAGAATTGTCCAATTTTGGAACGTCACACGACCCGATTCCTTTGAGCGTTAAACCTGTTTGTCATCTATGGAAGGTGATGCTGTGTATGTGGTGAGATACTGCTGCGATTGTGCATTGAGTTTTTGGAAAGTGTTGAAACCATTACCAATAGGTTTACTCAGCACAGTTGCAGAGTATAGCCGAAGAATTCACAAGACAACTGCTAACTCTCATGAATAGGAAAGATGCTTTTTTCCACTAAGGCAACGCCAGGTCTCATGTAACATGGATAGCTCTGGAGGTGATTTATTCACTAGGCTGGGAACTTGTATCCCATCCTCCACATTCACCAGACGTTGCTCCATCGGATTACCATCTCTTTTCGGTCATGGACAATTGTATGCGCGATCGCCAGTTTAAAGCTCGAGAAGGGGTTGAAAACGCGATAGCAGAGTTTTTTTCACAGAAAAAGATTTGATTACAAACGGCATCTACAAGCTTGTAAATAGATGGTTGAAAGTTGTTGAGGCGGATGGTAGATATTTTGCAGAATACACATTGTGTAAACGCATTGTTGTTGGTACTTTTACGTTCTATAGTCAAATCGCACGAACTTTCTTGATTACCAGATAGCTGAGATAATTCGATTGTCTATTTATTAGGAAGGTAGATGAGAACCAGAACCTGCCTTGGGTCATACACTTGCTGAGTTATGTTGAATTGAAAAGGAAACGCGGATATACTATTTATAGTTCTTTTATAAAAAAAAGCGTGGATTCGACCGTTTTTTTTTCTCTCTTATAACGTACGCTCTCGAAAATCGAATGTAATACCTAGAAATATAGGACAGGCAAGTATGTTGCCACATACATGTACATATGGCTATGTGTTTCAATCGACAAGTTTATACTTTGCAGGTTCAACTGAAAAACTTGTGTTTATAGTTCGGCAAGATTTGTGTTTCCGAAACAAGAACAGCCTGAGAGTCGATCAGTTCATGGGCTGTGTTGTTCCTTCTGTTTTTCTTGTTGTTCAAAAGTCAGATCTAATTTTTCTCGTTTATCTTCTGCTTTGGCAGTTAAGGACAACTTAAAAATCTCTGTGTGCGCGTTTCATGTAAAAAAGCACCAATATGCAAGTGACGCTCTTACGGTTGAGAAGTACATTTTGCCAAAAAAGCTCCGGAAGTCGACCATTTAAAATACCCGTATAAAGTGATTATCAAAATTCCTTTTGTCCTCAGGTTGGCACACCCTTAGGTGGGCTTTTTAAATATTCAATTCCCGGAATATATACCTACAAATAGCTTCCTGAAGTGACTCGCATAAACAACCATAAGATTCGCATTATATGTAAATTTCAATGTACCAAATCTGATGTTGCAACATCAGCTTATTTGGCAGAGTGTCCATTATGTGTTTTTTCTTTTTCTTTTAATGTTGGTTGGCTGAACTGGGAGTCAGGGAATGGGTATAAAATTGCATGGAATCCACATCTTGCTCACTTTGACAGAAATCGTTGTTAATTCGTTATTACATTACCCACAATTTCAAAACATTCCCTATTTTTGTATAATTTCATCCGTGCTCCCCACGGTACTATATTTTGCTGTTATTCTTAATTTCATGTTGTGTTCAAATATGAAATGACTTCGGCAATCTTTTTAATGGAATCCCATTCGGGAAAATATGGAGTAAGCAAATTCATACCATAAGTAGGGAAAAATTTGGAAACGGAATGCCGAGGTAAGAAACTACGGTTATGATTACCTTTGTGGGTGAGGAAAATGATAATGTAAACCAGACTGCTACATAAAAAGACATATTAAAATTATCAGACCTTCACTATCGCTCTTCGTCACAGGAGACACGATAAGTCTCCGTCCGACAAACAAGATAACGAAAATAAAAGAAACCACCCCAGCCCACGCATCTGCTCATGAAATAACAAATATGTTCGACGGGAAGAAGTAATTGGAGTTTGTCTGTAGCTGTTAGTGCCATTTGATGAGGGGTGGTACCACCTTACCGGCTGAAGGGCGATTATTTTTCAAGATATTCTGGCGTCAGCATATCGCCGTTGTGTCGGTTCGACTACTTTTACTCGCAGCGCATCTGCTAGAACAGGAAAGCAATTATCTTTTGAGTTTACGACGCATTAAAAATTGAATTTTGGTGGCTAAAGAGAGAAATTGATTGAGGTATAGTTTTGTAGATTGACTGAAATCGATAGCAATTCTCGCAAGGATACCAATCGATTTGCTACCCTAGATGAATACGCCCATCGAACCATGGAAGATAAGCTACCACTTCAAACG
Source organism: Microdon myrmicae (assembly GCA_963931805.1). NCBI lineage: Eukaryota > Metazoa > Arthropoda > Insecta > Diptera > Syrphidae > Microdon > Microdon myrmicae. The sequence continues at coordinate 255,793,479 of OZ007497.1, read as the reverse complement.
AGGTGCAACCCCTGACGGCGTTGAAATACTTGAATTAATTGTTTTTTCAATCAATTTCAATCTTGTTATATTGCCTGTTCAGTTCGGCGTAACACCATCGTGTTGCCTTTTCACACGGGGCCAGAAAATGTCCAATAGTGTATAAATCTGAATTTTATGGATAACTTAATCTACTGTTCGGTACAGCTTGAACATTATTACGATAACAGTATACTTTTAACCTAGTGAACCCAACTAAACTATCTTTCACATTGATCCACTTTGTCTTCTACAGCAATCCGGTGTCTACTCTAATTCCCGCATTATGCGGAGTGTCATAATTTGCTAGAATTCTAACCCTCATTGTTCTTAATAATGTTGCACTGATTATGCAAGGTGGCGCAAAATTAATCATCCCATTTTGTTTTTGTATTACCTTTTTACTAAATAAAAAAAAATTATTTTGAGTAATGGAAATCTTTATTTGGACCTTTACAATTTTTTCTAGTTCACAAATGTCAAATATGATTGACGTATTACGCCGTTTGCAAAAATTATAACATCTTCCGATAGGGTGATTAATTTTGCGCCACCTTGTAATTATTTATAGTGCACTTGGGCTCGAATTTTGTAGAACTTTAAATCCTCAGAAATGTTTTCCAAATCGAGCCGTGAATGACCTCTTTTATTTCCTCAAAAGATATTATGAACACAATTGAAATGTAAGAGGGATAGAGGCAAACCAGCAACCGAGTGGAAAAGGGCAACTTGATGATTGGATATTACGTATGGTCCAACTATGTATTCCGGCATAGTACAAACAAAAGCCTGTTTCCATTTGTGTGTCCAAAAGCAGATTTTAGTGAAAGCCATTCAGCATTTCTTCTGCGATGTGAACAGATATGGAGACACCGTCTTATCCCCTGGTATTCTTTACAAAAGTGCTCTTGTTACCAACAATAGCAAATTTTCTTGAATTTTCCACCTTCAAAACACCGTCTTTGACAAATAGCGAAATTATTTAGTTCAATGACAAAGGTGAAATATATAATAGCTCTTGCTAGATCTTGTGGATATCTATGTAAATCAAATGAACCGTTTGCATCATAACAACCCCCCAATCTTCTAAAGGGTACATCTACCATAGTCAATGGATCTGACCTTCATGCCTAGCATAAGGTCGATTCATGAGTTTTGAAGAATTCCCCCTTTTTGTAGCAGCCCCACTGCGAGTCATAACTTACTTCAATATTTTCTTTAATTTAATTTATACAAACACCTCTCATTCTTCAAATACTTCAATTCAGATGCAAATCGTTGTACACTCCACCGTCTCGAACCTAAATCTTAATTCTATTCCGACTGCTGTTCAAATCCAGCCGGAGGTAACCTAAAAAGCGCAATTCATTTCCTCAGTCCTCAAAGAGAACATCAGCATTGCAAGAGAGTATAATAGACTCCATAAAACGTTCTACTTTTCTTAGTCATATTTTGCCGTTTGTGTAATATCCGAGAATCCATCTTTAGAAATTCAAATTATTCCGAAAGTTGTTTACGAAACGAATGCCGGAGGTGGGATGAGAATGGCAAAAAAGGACTAATATGGTGGAATTCAGGAATAAGGATCTTTTTGGACTTCAATAGATTTAGTTGCGAACAATGCAGTAGGGACATATTAGATTGTTGTGAATGAGTGTTTCATGGGCTTTTGTGGATCTCAATAAGCACACATTCTACTGTTTAACGAGCTAGCAGATAGCACACATATCTGGTTACGAAATTCCTTCTCACTTCAGCAGAACTATGTGTGTGTCATTTATTCTTCAGAGTTTGTACTTGACATTGCGTCGTTACTCGTATCTAGAACTTGAAACATCTAGTTACGATCCACGGAATTTGTTCGCATTCCAGCTAATTGACGAGTTTCTGTCTTTTATATGTAATCTACACATATTTAAAATTACTATACTCTTTAAGCTATGGAATACTTTCGATCCAGTTAAAGTTTTCAGTGTAAGACGAATGTAACATACCATATTCGTCAAGTGTTTTAGATATGTAATTTAAGGCTGGGTTTTGTTGTAACTACCCTCTATTATTTAGTAATTACTTTAGACAGCATTAAGTGCAAAGGAAACTGCCAATAATATACGATTTATTTCCCTTTTAAAGTTTTAATAGGAAAACAGGTATCTACAATGGTATCTACAATCGAGGGTTATTGCCTAGGTGAGTCGGTGGATTATATATTAAGTGCTACCATTTCAAGTATATTCCAAATTGACCCAGACTCATGTTCACTCTTCGTCCAACCTGATATACCTTCGTCACCCCTGATATGACTTATAAACAAATTTTCGATTTAAGCGTGTCGAGAGGTTCCATCAAATTTATTTGCTGTCACTACCGCTTTCTAAACGACAATAGACCAAACACTTTTTCGACTTCTTTCACCTGTGGCGGTTCCGCCAAACCCCACGGTTCGCTTTTCTAACAAACTCCCGTAATGTTCACCCAGTCTGCATAAGCTTTCGCTAATGCAATAGCATTAGCATCGTAAATGCTTCACGCTTTAAAGAGAACAAATTTGTAATCAAAAAAGCCCCTGGAAAAGAGAATTCTCACCCGCACGCATAACTTCGCATTTAAAATCCCCTATAAGAGTTCTCTCCAAGCTTATCATAAATTCCCTGAAAGAAAATTCATCGGTTCATATATAACACAACCGCATAATCAGGAAGTCTTAACCTTGAGTTCGCTTATCCCAGCTTCATCATGTGTAGCATAAATTACCAGACAAACACATTGGCTGGCGACCTACACCCAAGGGCCCAAAACAAATACACGCATCTCTTGGCATCAATTAAATCCTACAGCATAAGCAAATGCAAATAGAAATTCAATACTTACCCTTGGCAGCGATGCAATAAACACCAATTCACGGTAATCTATCTAAAACCCTTTAGCACATTTCCATATTGCACTGCCGCCTGTTTATTTAGCAGCAATGCACATCTCAGACAAAGACCCAAACGTTACCCTTGTTTTTTCATATTTCGGGATCTGCTTTTTGTGAGCAGCAGTATAAGCAAACACAAACCCAAGTAGCATCCAATTAGATTCGGCTTGTTTGCTTAGCCGAATTCACTTCTCATGGATACACATTTTCCCTCTCTTGGTTTAGATCCGTGTCCCATGAAAGAACCCATGTACACACATACATGTGTACTACCAACGATCTTCACCCCAAACGATTGAATATCGTGGAGTCAAATTCCACCCGCTGACCGCAATGGCCATGCCGCTCCCGCTCACCGGTGCGCACGGCGACGCGAATATAGTTGAGTCGAGTAATAACCCCCAGTCGTGTTTTAATAGTTTACCTTTTTAATTTAACGCTTGCTAATTTATTAATAACTGTTTGCTGTATGGTGTTTTTATTCTATTTCCCGAGGCATTGTGTTCTGAGTTATTCTCGTATTTGTAACATAGTAAACTACTATAGAACACCCTTTCAATGCAATGCGATCTGAATAAACGAGTTAATTATATTACAAGTGTGTTTTAATTCTACCAATTCTTTGGATATCCTTGGTGAACAGTTTGCTTCGGCGGAATCGTGTAGTGCTCATCGGAACAATTAATTATGATGGAGGAGGAAGTGAATCTAGTACCCGTGACTGGTACATACTTCCTCCCCCACACACCCATCGTTAAATATATGCAATGAATCACCGAGCTTATGAGATTGTTGTTCTCAGTGGTTTAAAGAACTACAACCGATTAGTATATTCTAACACAGCAGACGAGGTTGGGAGGCCATCCAGTCGTTATTAGTCCCAATTTGATTCAACCAGAAACTCGGAGCTATTTCGAATGACAGAAATATAATAAAATTAAAGCATTTTTCTATAGAAACAACTTTGCCATTAAAAAATTTGAATTACTGTTTGTTGTGCAATCACGTCTCAAAGGACTAACCAACCCAAGTAGCCTCCTCATAAGAGTATGAAAATTCGAGTCTATCAAATGAAGGATCTCTTCGCATCCATGCCATGGATTTCTTTTCGGCCTTTCTTTGGTTGCCTTAGACATTCCTTTTTTTTTAGAATTTTACGTTCAACGTTACATCAAAGGAAACTCATCCGATAAACCTAGATTTAATAAGACATCAACAACGACTAAAAATAGAACTTTTAAACACGGATGCTTCAATCTCACGACGGTGAAGAGATTTCAACTCCTTACAGGTTGAGGTATCCTTTCCGCCAAGGAACTCTACTCACCTTTCGCAGCACACGTGCCCATAGACACGTGTCCCAATAGTCATTACCATACCTGAAACAAAAGGTAATATGACATTGCAACGACATTTAACCCGATATCAGAAAGCAAGTAACTTAACGTTCAAAAGCTTCCAATATCGAGTTCAACGCATCCATACATCGTATGCAAGAACGATTTCAAAAGGGCAGCAAAGGATCGCATCTAAGCAATGCGCTAATGCAGGAGAGCGTCGCATGTAAATCGATCACCCATCCTAAGCATTAACGCAATGTTTCCCACGAAATACCATTGTCGGTAAATAAACCGAACAACGGATGCATACTCTGGTAGCTAAATGCAATTAGCACCTAAATCCCTTGCATGACCCTAACGCAAAAGGCACACTTGCACAAACAAGGCATATCGCTTCGCTGCCGTCCAATAGTCATGCAATCTTAAACATCTTAACGTAGATCCCTCGCTAGATGTTTATGATTCGGAAATCCTAACAAAGGAACTATACTAATCCCACGGTTCCTTTTATTACCCATTGGAAACACACAAGAGCATTGTTAGCTTAAGCCAGATGGCTAACCTGAATATACCCCACGGAAAGATCGGACAATAAGCGGCGGCATCCGATCCGTAAACAAAAGGGACAAGATACCGACCACCAGCAACTAACGGTGATGATGATGATTATGAGGTAAGATTCTCAGATCCTATGGGAACCTCTCCTTTTGAGATGCAATGGGAAATGTTATGCTGTTAACAGATACTATGGGAAAGTCTGTTAGCAGATATGATGAGAAGTTCGGAATGGGATTTTTAAGGATAGAGACAATTAGTCTGTATCGAGCAGCAGGACAGCGAACCCCACCGAGGAGGTCGAACCGCGAAACGAATACGCTAGTAGAAGTAACCGCGAGTTAACGTGTATCCAAAGTTCGTAAGTTAGCATACAGAAAAAGCGCCCGGAGTGCTTAATACGAATCGTGAACTAATGTAAACTCGGAATTGAAAGCAAATGTTAATAGACACAAGTATACACTAAAAATAGTTCGTGATTCATTTAATTAAAATACAATAAAATAATTCAGCTAAAGGTAGTTCGTCGCTTCCTTTGCCACCGTGTTGTGCCCCGCTCGTGTATTTCCCTCTGCAGTTAACAGTGTTCGGCGGAACACTGCATCATCAAACATTTGAAAACGACATTCAAATCCGCCAAAATACTACTGCTTCTCTTCCTTTCCTCAATTAGTGATGGACAGTGGGACACCTGTCCCAATCTAAAAAAAAAGAAGCTAATTTATTTTACGCGTATTCAACCCGGTTGGTGACTTTTTAGAGCCACCTTCGATCGTGCCAGCAATATCTCCAATTCCGGATGTAAAGTTACACGGACATACTGTTCAGCAAAGTAAAAGAAATCGATTGGGATACGAGATACGTACCACAATACTTCTCACGTCATCATTATCATCGGCACTACAACCGGGATCCGGTCTTGGCCTTATTTAACAAGTCTAAGGCTTGTTAAATTTTCCATAATAATTTTTTTTTCCGGGCAAGGTTATTAGCCTTGCGCCACCATACTTCTCACATACTATACCTCAAAACTGTCGCCAATTTGTGGTAAATGTTTTTGCATATTACTTGCAGAAAACGTCTTCTAATAGTTGGAAAATTGTTCGAATTCAACCAATCCCAAAGAAAGGAAAAAATATCTTTCACAACATTAACGGCCAATTGTCTTACTGTCTTACCATCCATGTTGTCCAAGGTGATGGAAAGTCATCATATCGAATTGATTAAACATTTGGAATGCAACGGACTCCTAAATGATTACTAATACGTATTCCACAGCAGGTAATTCACTTGAGACATTTTGGGCTTCGTGACTAACGCCTGAACATACGCAATTCAAAATCATGGTGAGTCAAGATTGCCACATTTAATACCGCCAAGGCTTTTGACCGCCTATGGCATATACCGTTAATAAGCAACCTTGGTTCGTATGGACTCACTCAACAACCATGCTATTGGACGAAAATTTCGCTTGAAAATTGTTCAATTTGGATTTTGGAGACGTCGTGTTTTCAGATATATTTTTAATTAATTCCGGAGCGCCTTAGGATTCCATCTTGTTGCCATCCCTTTTTCTGCTTCAGTCTATTGATTTGCTAGTATCAACGGATAACAAAATAGTCTTTTTGCAAATGACAGTGCACCGATTTCTTCATTTTCGAGCGATCGGCCGATTAATATGTGGCGGTTCTGCCAAACCCCACTGACTACTTACCTAAAGAACCCCTATCCCTACAACCCAGTCTGCATAAGATTTCGCTAATGCAATCGCATTAGCACCTTAAATGCTTCACGCATCAAATAGATCCAATTTATATAACCTAAAGTACCTGTAAGAGAATTCTTACCTTTCATGCATTTCTTCGCATACAATTCCCTGTAAGAATCCTTTCCTAACTTATCAGGAATCCCAATCTCACCAAGTGCATTTCCCCCTAGACGAATTCCCGAGAACAAAATGATTTGGTTAAATATATTGTAACCATCATAACAGAGACCAAACCAAATACACGCATCACTTGGCACCAATTAAATCCTACAGCATAAGCAAATGCAAATAGGAAATCAATACTTACCCTTACCAGTGATGCCATAAACACCATTTCCCGGTAATCTAGCCAAAATCCATTAACACCATTTTTTCGATGCGTTGCGTCTATTTATTTAGCTGCGACGCACATCTCAAACAAAGATCCAATTAGCATCCGACGAGTTTCGGTTTTGTTTGCTTTACTAGACTCGCATCCCATGAATGCACATTATCCCTTTCTTTGTTTAGAGTCTTTCCCATGACTTTGATCCATAAAAGAACCAGTGTACACACATATATGTGAACTGTGGCGATCTTCTATATGAGATCTGTTTGGTTACCCCAAAGAGACTTTACGTCTCTCTCGGAACAGGAAATGCATCCTTAATTCAATTCAGTTTCACGGGCTGAATTTCTTTTAGCAACGGTTGAATATCGTTGAGTCGTTACACAACCTTCAAAGCGGTCGGATAGTCGGCCATCCACCGCACCGGCGCCAGTACGGCGTGAGCCAAAGGCAACGTTCATCTCCAGTGATGCGCACATATCAGAGTCGCGTCTGTCCTCCCAGTTTTTAGTTCTCGTTAGTGACGCGGACGCGTTCTTAAATTTTTTTACGAGAGCTAGTTCCCTTTCTTTGAAATAAGTGCGAATAGAACAATAAATAATTACGAGTTACTATTCGAATCCGTTCCGTATAAAAATCTCGCAGAAGCGGTGTAAAGATAAAATCATCTAAGGATACTCATTGGTATAAAGATAAAACGCCTAAGGATACTTATTCGTAGTAATGTCGTAATTAATACTTTAAAGACCGTTTCCAAGTGATTAAATAAAAAGAACTTGTCCACTGAGTGGCTTAAGATATCAGATAAAAGGAACTTGTCAACTTACAAACTAGTGTGTTTTATTTTCTGTGTTGGATGTGGTGAACAGTTTTTCTTCTCTTGGAGTTTGCAGCGGAACTTCTTTGGTGATTATGGGGAGTGGAAGTGAACCGAGTGCCCATGCCTGGGACAATACTTCTTCCCCCAAATACATCAACCTTAATCCAGCACTCAAGACCACAGAATGGGGAAAGCCCAATTTGGTCGATTTTTATTTAACGAAGACTCAATATGCAAGGTTTAAAAAAAATCGTCACAAGGTATGATAATCGGCCAGGTCATTAAATCTAAATATAATATATTACTAATTTGCTCGGCAGTGGTTAGCAAAGGCCGACAACGCTCGTTCAATGTGACAGTTCTGTAGCCTGAAAGAAATATTCATAAAACACAGACTTCAGCAATTCTGTCAACTAACCAGACATAATTAGGTGCCCTGTGATCTGTGATTAGTCGCTGGTTTGGCCTATGCCTGGGGAGTTGGAGATTCCACGCATGATCATACATCAAGGACTATCACCCAGCTCATAACCTCACGACCTCAAGATAGGCTCTACTATTATGTCCCAGGTAGGTGGAAGTTTATTGGTTCATTAGGCTGGTGGCTTCATCTTGGACCTACTCCGAAATCTACAACGCATCGATGCTCATCTCATGGTTGAGTGCCTGAGGTCTCCAATCGCCCGTTTTTGTGTCAGTGCCCACTGCCTGATCAAACATAGGTTCTGGATTAAATAGGCTCATGACTACGGCTTTGGATCTCCCACTGCCCAATTTCATGAGAATGATGTTCAGATGTGTTACGACGGTTGCGTTGCCTGCTTCTCTATCTGTTGCCTACTTCAAATCCGTTTGGACTTCTTCTAAGCGAGCTCGAGCTATTGATCATCGAACGTGAGAGTAGCTCGGAATCACTTGGACTATAATAACATTCCATTGTCGTTTCCTCCTGATCGGCATCGTGTACTTAGATAGCCCTTCCCCACATGAAAGTAGGTCCTTTACGGACTGACACCATTTAACGTGCCCTTCCCCCTCAACCTTGTGCGACCTCAGGGATGCTACGATCACGACAACGGTCGGACTTCGCCTAGTTCCTCGTGAAGTCACTCTCGTATAGCGCTGCCTGTCCATCTATCAAACAACGTGCTCGGTCGATTGAGATCACCTACGCCAATGGTATCTCGAGCATTGAAACATGTGGAAAATCTGACCGTCGATGTTTAATCCCGACAATATTGCACGGACTGGACATATCTGCATGGATCTGTCGTCCAGATATTACCATAAACTTTGCTTAACCGAACTCGGAAGTTGTATTCTTTCCTATGGCGAAAGTCAACAATTTACACAGAAGGTGCCCATCTAGGACATAAAAACCAAAATATCTGTTCTTCAGTCGAACTACACGCCCATGAATGCTGTGTCGGATAATGCGATATCGCACAATTGTGAAACAATCTAGATGGACAGAGGTTGTGATTTTGTCAGATGTCATTTATTTTGTTAAACTGTATACGAACATGGCGGCTTACTACAACATCTACTTGTACTCGGAGCATGATTAAAGATGCCTGATATTCGTTCCACGATCCTTCACTTACCACAATTGAGTAAATTTAAATAGGAAAGTTATTATCTTAGAGAATGAACTGTTGTACTTACATTCAAAGACAAACTCCCTACTAATGTCTTGGGAATGCTTTATGATTGGTAATTTAATAACATAAAATACGAACAAATAAAACTCTTGTTCTTCAGTCGAATAACACGTATATGGGGTGCTCTGATGTGTGTTCGTGCTTGAAAGCATATCCAAAGCCTCATCCCAACTAAAACCCTATTGCTGGTGATGATTCAATTGTCCGCACTTTGTAGACATATTTGCTTAAAATATTGTCCCATTTAGGGGCTTCCTAGTATCCTATGAAGAACACAGTAGGTAAAAAGTCTTTTTGTGTGGCATCATCTGTCATATCTCCGGAATTTTGTCAGAACCCATCGGTCATATTAAAAATGTTTCAAGCCATGTATTGCGTTGAAAGAACGTCATTAACGCGAATGTGTGAACCCGTATTTCGGATGACAGCGCAAAATAAAGAATCCCCGACAACAGATGTTCCAATACTTGGGTATCTGTAGTGAAACACAACTTAGACGTGTACCCTTTATATATCATCCACTGAAACACGTGACATACGATAGAGAAAACGTCTCCGCATTCCCCTCATTCTGTTGAATGTTAGCACGCAATCAATTTACTTTGTAAGACTGAATCAACTGATTGCCCTCGAACAACACAAATCATTTATTACAGTTGGCTGAAGTTGAACGAAAAGGTACGTCAGGGAATCATCCGTCTCCTTGGCAGCAAAAAGCCCCACCAAATATCGGACACATTTACCAGCACAATCACTTTTATTACTGAAATTTCAAATTCACTGTATTGTGTTTCTGACGAAATTGCACATCACATGTGAAGGGAACGAGCCACACAGCGATCCACCACTCACGACAGGCCGTCAAATCAATCTCGTCAACTATTAAGGAACACTCACATATCCGTATTTGGAGAACATCGTATCGGATTTCGGGTAACTCTGTTGAAGTGCCGCGGGTGATACCAGCCATCTGGCAGTCAGATACCGGCGGATGGTATTAGCGCGGATTTGTCTATGGGGAGTGTTGAAGTTCCTTGAAAAGATCAGAAGCTGGGGCATTAGAAAGGCGCCAAGTCAGACGAGTTAATAGGATTAACGCCATGAATCAAACACGGAATCCTTGTCCTGGAAATAACGATACCGACGCTTGCGAAGAATAATCCACCCTAAAGAATCATCACTTAATTATGTTGAGATAAACAAGTGGCAATGGGGTACAAAGCGCCCCGGTGCGATGACCCCACTAAAAGTTGTTGCTGCATATTCGAGCAAACAATTGGTTTGTTGTTCTCCGCACTCATGACGAACATGCACGTTGTTGTAGAGCAGCTTAAACAGCCACGCCCATACAAAAGCATGCCCCACACAAGGCAAGTGGGCGAACGTGACCTTTTCCCATATTCGCCCGCTGTCTTCCTAGGTGTTCCGTGCGTTGCGGCGCAGGCTGTACCTTCAACAATATTGTTTCGTGTCCTGTTTGCGGTCTAAGTGCAGGGCATGCATTAATTACGTGTCTTTGACAACAGAAAAATTCATGCGGGGAGGTGGTTCGTTGCATTCTTTAGTGCTTGGTAAGCAGCACATCGTCATGGCAATCCTCATGAAGACAAAGGCTTCGCTATTCTTGATATGATAGGCAAGGATTGCACGAAGAAAAGGATACAACTTGTCATTTAGTGGCTTGAAGAAGGTCATCATTCTAAAATGTTACTGCCCTCGATTAAGGGCGCAGTTAGATATGAAGAGCCTCGTAAAAATCAATACCACACATCAGAAGCGTTGCTGACTTTACGGTGAAAAGTTTTCATCCCCAACAATATGAAGTTGAGTAAAAAGATGCTTAAAATATGTTTTACAGCCAAACTTGGTCTTTAAATATGTCGTACGGTGTTCTGCAAACCAGCTGTCAGTTAAGACATATAACTGTGGGGCTTTTCAGGGCCCGAAGAGCCACGCATCGCTCGATCCCCACTATTCCAGGCGAACGACTTACCTCTCGGTCGAACTTCAGCAAGGTTGCGTAACCTTGCTACGGCATTTACCCCCAGCCAAATCGCCGGAACTAATACGGTTACCCAATCGGATAACCGTTTTGAATTCTGTTAGGCAGCTTACCATTGTAGGGGATTTCCTTTCAGACCCCTTTTTCTCCAGCATCACCACTGAAAACATTAAATCCACGGCAAAGCTTATCACCTTGCCGTGGCATCGAAAACTCACCCTCGGTCAGACATTATTTCCCTAAAAAACATTAAGCCCACGGCAAAGCTTATCACCTTGCCGTGGCATCGAAAATTTACCCCCGAGGCGTACATCATTTCCTGAAAAGAACATAAGTCCATGGCAAAATCATCACATTGCCATGGCATCTGAAATCTTATCTTTAGGCATACATTCTGCCAGGGTACCTCGTTTCCATAGCCTTAAGCTATGGAAACAACAATCAACAAGAGTTCCTAGTGACTCGTTGTATTTGTTTACCCCCGGCATAACATGCATACGGCTATTGCCCCTATTGATTTACTACCGCCGACAAGGTTTCTGTTGACGCAAATCAAACATGTCCCTGTTTACCAGCAATCGCTGGCACCACAATTAGCGTTCCCCATGTTCAGAGATAGCATTCAAACAACGATCACCAGCAGCCAGAAAATGTTTACTTACAACATCTGGCAATGGCTGCACCCTATGTTCGTTGCAATGTTTAATCATCGGCAACAGAAATGATGATTTATGGCCTTCCATTAGGATGACCAAATCATCGGTTTCGGTTTTTCACACCCCAGATGCTAGTATTTACATTCCTAGAAAATGCACTAGCGATGTTGCCCGCCATCCACGGTCGCTGAACGATCGTATGCATGGCATACGCACACATGCGTAATGTATGCCTATTCCGTCAGGTCCAATCACGATTAACTACATCGAGTTAATCGTGTAACTCCGCCTTCTTCCCAGTTTCTTTCGGGATTCTTTCATTTTAACATTTTCCAATGGAGTCAGTCAGATTTCAACCCCCGAAGGCAGCACACGAGTCGAGTGTTCACTGCGCCCGAGTTGTCATACGCGAGTCCAGTGGTTATTAAATTTTGAATTCCAAGTTAACGCTTATGTCAAAGGAGTCCAATAATGATTACATTTTTTCTTGAATTCAAAGTTAACGCTTATGTCCAAGGAGTCCAATAATGATTACATTTTTTTCTTAAATTCAAAGTTAACGTCTATGTCCAAAGCATTACGGTTACAGTGGTTATCTAATTAAGACGAACGTTTAGATGTGTACCAGAAAAAAACGCTGCATAAGACTGTAGTGATCGTTTAAGTGCCGACTGATATATTAAGGGAACAATAAAAAATAATAAAAGAACAACTTACCAACCAGCAACTACTGTGTTTATTTATTTTTCTGTTGTGCGCCGTTTCATCGAGCTATCAGTGGGATTTTAGTTAAACAGAGCCGTACGTCGGTACCCTCTGCCAAAATTACCACATTGGTGACCGCGACAAAAAACGCGTACCTTTTCGAACATTTGTGCTCATAGTCGCGACATAGTGAGTGTTTTAATCGAGGAACAATTACATCCTGTGCAATTTCGAAAACGCTTAAAAACAGTGACCGGCGTTATCGTTTTTTTTTCCTTCAAAAAAACAAGCTATCTAAGAGCAATATAAAGTGCGAAAATCGTTGGAAATAAAAGTCAATAAAAGGGTGCAACCACCCCAACGTTCAACATAGCTAACACGTGGAATTAACAGCGACTTACATCTTTAACAAACACCAACATCTCAACAGGCACCTAGGCGACGCAATCAATTCCCGCCCACCGTAAAGCTCCCAACGTTGGACTTCAGGTTTTTCTGTATCATTTATTTTTCCTAAATGTTCATTTCTCCTTGTGACGAGCTCCTTCTGAGCCTCCGAAAATAATCTTTTAAATATTGTTTATCTTGTTTAGAAAACTGTGTAATTTTCAAGTCATTAAACTCAAACCATTTTTCAAAAATTAAAATTTATACAATAACTTTATTAACTTTAAATAAGGGACAACTATCGTAGAAATATTAAAATCTAATAAGTAACTATAGATGTTTCACAAGTTATAGAAGATCCACCAATGTCCAAAGTGCTTATTTCTAAGTGAAAGCGATTAATTATTCACCGATGCAGTGATCGTGAGAATAATTAATTTATTATTTTGTTTTTTTTTCTCTTTCTTTTACGATGTGCTGGTTCAAGTTTTTTTTATAAGCGTACAACTCGATTAGTGTTACGGATTATTTATTGCTACACACTCTATTAATAATCGACCAATGCAAACACTTCGTTTATTGTCTTAAAATTTAGAAGCGAATTAATATTTCGAAACAATAGAGACGGACATTCCTCAGACACTGGAATAACTAGGAAGCATATCCTACTAGAGTAGAAGTTCTTTCATTTATTACCATAAACATATTTTCCCTTTGCATACGGTGTTTACTTAGAGTTAATATATAGAAAATTATTGTTGACTAATTTGGTGGTTCTACACTTGCACACGTAGATCTATTTTTATTTCGAGATTAAATAAGGAAAGCCAATAACCGAATTAATAATTATGTTACATTTTTTTTTATACAAATTATAACCTAAGATTAAAATAATAAAGATCATTAAACAATATTAAAAATCAAATTAAAAAAAAGGAAACCGAAGCCGAAACACGAATTCAGTATCTACCCGAACTGTAAGGCATGAAAATAAAATTACTTAACATTTGGTACCATAAATGTACTATAGCCACCAAGAATTTAAACCAAAAACCATAACCATTGTAAGCCCTTTCCGGGTACAAAATCAGAAACAACACTACAAGTAAAATATATTTTGAACCTTGTCATTAACTGCAGGTAAAAACTGACAATTCCAAAAATACAGCACTCAATACATTAAGATAAACTTTCAACGAAGTTATAAAAAGCTTTACCTACTACCTTATACGTGTATAACCCGATTATTGTTACGGTTGTCTTAGGTAGAAAATTCCCCTAGTTAATTTACATAAATTGGCTTAACCAATTAAAATCATATCGCAATCCTGAATCGCTACACACTCCATTAAGATCGTCCAAGTCAAAATCTGCATTTAACTTTGCCGGAATCTGAAATCATTTTAAAATTGAAAAAGGAATCTACCTAAATTAAAACAACTCAGAAGTAATTAACACCGTAAACCCCTTCAGGGTACAAATTAAATACAATCTTTTTCACCAACATTCGCGACTCTAAGCTACACCACCCGACTCCGCACGACCACTCTCGACTCCACTCGACCATCTTCGACGCCTTTTGACTCTTTTAGCCTCTTTTCCCACTCCTCGCGTTCTCTTGCGATATATTTCCAGAACCCACGACTCAACTCTGCTCTTCAGGCATCAAAGATATAAATTAAGGTTAATTATCGCTGAATTAAGCGGTATATCAATACAGTCCTATCCGTTTATTCACGACCAATCAACCACTATCAACTCCCTGCGACTTTTTTTGACCCATTGGCCTCCCTTCACATTTCTTCGCGTCCTCTTACGCTTTTAACTTTGGTTTCGCGTCATATAACCTACAATGGTCAACACCCGAAACACCATGGCCAGAAAGGCTCAGGAACAATCCGAGCCCCTCGAATTTCACGACGCCTCCAGCGTCGATTTCCCTGCGGAGCAAGTCGATGCTGACCAAGACTTGCCGGCGCAATCTACCCCTCTGGCACCACTGGTTGCCCCCAGTGTCGTTAACCGACCCCAACCTTCCAGCGCTCTCCCAACCTCTTCCAACGCCCCCGGTATCGGCCCTTTAGCAAATTCCGGCATTTTAATGCCCACAACTGGTGCCAGCACCTCACAACAACCCCAAAGACCTTCAGAGTCCCAAGATTTCCACGATGCTTCCAGCCTCGGGAACGGGACTCGTCACCCTAATATAGGACTTCCCCCCTTCGATGAGGAGGACCCAGACCTTTGGTTTGCAGTGGCAGACCGCATCTTCCAGGCCTCGGCCTTGCACGACGAACAACTTCGTGCAGTTGAGCTGTTGAAAGTGCTTGACCGCACTCAACGACCGCATGTTGCACACATAATAAGGTCGGCCGGCCGCAACCCATATAGCAACATGCGTGAAGCTTTGCTCGACGCTTTGGACGAACCTGGAAGTGTGCGGCAACAACGTTTAGCCGCTGTATCCAACCTTTCTGGGATGAGACCATCTCTTTTCCTGACCCATTTACGCTCTATAGCGGGGACCAGGATTGGGGACGACCTAATAAAGCCTCACTTTTTGAGGTGTCTTCCCCAGCATGCCCGTTCGGCACTAATAGCCCAACCCAATCAGAGTTTGGGCTATTTATCCAAAATTGCGGACGCAATTATGGAAAGCTCAGATCAGTATTCTGAGCCTCCAGCGTACCAGGTAGCGGCGGTCTCTCAACACGCCGCCCAGCCTGCACGGCACCCTCGTCTGCCTTTCTCAGCCCATGAATTGGTCTCAACTCCCCATCCTCCTCAAACCCAATTACCCCTTAGAGGGCCCGCCTCAACCAATTTCCCTCAGGGGAATCCAGTGGCAGGCCCCAACCTTAACCAAAGAAATTCGCCACCTCAATTAACCACTGCTGACCTTCGGGCGCTTCAAACCTCACTCCTCCGCGAGATAACGCAATTGCGCGCGGAGGTGAGGAACAATCCTCGAAGCGCCCAGAACCGAGCCATGCCGAGCCGTCCTCTCAATCGGCAAAATTCCTACCAAACTGCCCCTCAGAGGGCCTATATGCCTCAAAACGCCCCACAGAGGGCCAATTCCTCTCAAAATGGCCCTCACCGGGCCAACTCCCAGCGAGCTCCGGCTCGACCTCCCCGTAACGGCAATGCCAATAGGCAGAATATACCAGATAATGCCGTTACTCTACCTTGGTGCGCCAATCACCAACGATATGGTGATCGCGCATTTAACTGCAAAGCGCCTTGTGGTTGGACCCAACCTTCCACCAACCAAAGGCGCTCTTTAAACTGATTTTGCCGACCGACACCCTCGCGCAATCGGCCGGCACCCATACAATAAGTCGCCTAACCATCCGGGATTCGAAACTGAATATCGCTTTTACTGTCGACACCGGCGCCGATATTTCAGTCCTCCCGCGATCGTTTGCTCCGCGTAACCGCGTGCCAGCCGCACTCAAATTGTCAGCAGCAAATAATACGCCGATACTTACGTACGGACGTAAAAAGCTGACACTGCAATTGGGTCTTTGTCGTCCGATCACTTGGCGTTTCGTCATTGCGGACGTGAATGAACCCCTGATAGGTTCCGACCTATTAGGTGCACATAATCTGTTGGTCGATTCGACCCATAACAGACTTGTGGCTCCAACCGCACCCCCCTTGCCCATGACGGCATCACCAGCGGCAACTTCAGGGGCCACAGAGTGCATAGACCCATTCCAGGTTATGGTACAGGAATTTGTGAGTACAACAATTCCTCTGCCTAACCAGCGCCGACATAAAGCCACGGTGTTTCATCATATAGAAACACGTGGTCCCCCGGTGAGCCAGCGTCCACGTCGACTGGCTCCGGAAAAATTACGTGCGGCGCGCGCGGAGTTCGAGCATATGATCGAACTAGGTATCTGCCAACCGTCGGACAGTCCCTGGGCAAGCCCACTCCACTTAGTGAAGAAACGTTCTGGTGAGTGGCGCCCATGTGGCGATTACAGGCTGTTGAACGCAGCAACTGTCCCGGACAGATACCCAATTGCACACCTCTACGATTTTTCGTACAAGTTACGAGGGTGCAATGTCTTCACAACCCTGGATCTCACCAGGGCATACCACCAAATTCCGGTGGCACCTGAAGACATCCCCAAGACCGCAGTCATTACACCTTTCGGACTCTTCGAGTTCAAAGTGATGACTTTCGGCCTCAGGAATGCCGCACAGACATTCCAGCGGTATATCGACACGGCTTTACGTGGTCTTAATTGCTGCCATGCATACCTTGATGACATTCTCATCGCCTCCAAAGACCTCGCCGAACATAAACGCCACTTACGTCAGGTCCTAGAGCGCCTCCGCGAATTCGGTCTTGTCATCAACCCAGATAAGTGTCAATACGCCAAGGAGCAAATCACCTATCTGGGTTATGTCGTTGACAACCAGGGCATTCGCCCACTACCAGACCGTGTGGAGGCCCTCATGAAGTATCCCAGGCCTACTAACGTAAGTGAGCTGCGTCGATTTTTGGGCATGCTTAACTTTTACCGCCCAACCCTGAAGAATGCCGCTCAGATTCAAGCTCCCTTAAATGAATTTGTGAAAGGAGCTAAGCGCAATGATAAGCGCCCCATTAATTGGACAGAAGTCTCAGATCGAGCATTCCAACTGTCCAAAGAACAATTGGCAAATGCCACCTTACTCCGATACCCTCTCGAGGGAGCGGCACTTTCTATCCAATGCGACGCATCGGATACCGCAATCGGAGCCGTCCTTGAACAGGACATTGAAGGCCGCCCGGAACCACTTGGTTTCTTTTCAAGGAAGCTGAGTCCCACTGAGCGACGTTACAGCGCCTACGACCGTGAATTGCTCGCGATCTACAGCGCTGTTAAGTACTTCCGTCATATGATAGAAGGTCGCTCACTCTCCATCTTAACAGACCACAAGCCATTGGTCTATGCGTTCCGGAAGAAGTCGGGAAATGCCTCCCCCCGACAAGAGCGTCAATTAGACCTCATTGGGCAATATTCCACGGAGATAAGGCATATCTCCGGTAAACAGAATGTCACGGCGGACGCCCTTTCTCGAATCGATACGATTCATTTGCGTACCGCCTTGAATAACACTGACCTTGCCCTAGCTCAAGAGGAGGACGAACAGCTCAAGTCCCTCCTAACTGCCGATACGGCACTAGAGCTTAAGAAAATTACCCTTCGCGACCCCTTGGGCGAAATCTGGTGTGATGTCTCCACTGGAACCGCTAGACCTTACATTCCCGAGAAACTTCGTAAGGGCGTGTTCCAGGTTTACCACAACCCTGCCCACCCCAGCGGCCGAGCAACAGCCGCTGCTGTCCGTCGCAAATTTATTTGGCCCCGGATGAACAAAGACCTCACCGGTTGGGCCCGTGCTTGTCTCCAGTGCCAGCGCTGCAAAGTAGCGCGACATAATGTACTGGAGCCAGCGCAATTCAAGCTTCCCACGGCACGCTTCGCCCATGTCCACATAGACATAGTGGGACCGCTTACTCCATCAAGAGGATTTTCTTATATCCTCACTATGATGGATCGCTGCACGCGATGGCCAGAGGCGACACCTCTCCGGGCAGTTACTGCCGAATCAGTCGCCAAGGCCTTTTATTCAACTTGGGTCACACGCTTCGGTGTACCAACCACCATTACTTCGGACCGAGGTCCACAATTTGAGGCGACAATTTTTAGGCAGCTAACAGATCTTCTCGGCTGCCAAAGAAGTCGTACCACCGCCTACCATCCGCAATCAAATGGGATGATAGAGCGCTGGCATAGATCTCTTAAAGCCTCACTCATGTGTCATAATGACACACAATGGTTTGACGCCCTTCCAACTGTCCTCCTCGGCCTGAGGACAAGTATTAAGGAGGACCTAGGTGCTTCGGCAGCAGAGCTTACCTATGGTACCAACCTCCTTCTTCCAGGAGAACTTTTCCTGAATGGCGAAACACCGCGTGACCAACTTCGCGAATTGGGACATCTCCGTGACCTGCTACGTAAGGTTAGGGCAACCCCTGTAACCAGGCACGGCTCCAAAAAACTTTTCGTCCACCCTGAACTGCACAGCTGCACGCACGTCTTTGTCAGGGTGGATAAGGTCAAAAAGCCCCTCGACCCACCTTATGATGGCCCATTCAAAGTCTTCCGCCGCATCAGTGACCGCGTCTTCGAGATCGACATTAGAGGCAAGCGATCCACGGTCAGCGTCGAAAGGCTTAAGCCCTGTTTTCTGGAAGCTTCCGCTCCAGAATCACCTCCGTCTTCAGATACCACTCCTACTCCACCGGCACAACCCCCCCGTACTCGCGCTCATACGCGCGCCCATAACCAACTTACCACCCCCTAGACTGCCTTATCTGTTTCGTGACTACGTCACTGGGGAGGGAGTGATGTGGGGCTTTTCAGGGCCCGAAGAGCCACGCATCGCTCGATCCCCACTATTCCAGGCGAACGACTTACCTCTCGGTCGAACTTCAGCAAGGTTGCGTAACCTTGCTACGGCATTTACCCCCAGCCAAATCGCCGGAACTAATACGGTTACCCAATCGGATAACCGTTTTGAATTCTGTTAGGCAGCTTACCATTGTAGGGGATTTCCTTTCAGACCCCTTTTTCTCCAGCATCACCACTGAAAACATTAAATCCACGGCAAAGCTTATCACCTTGCCGTGGCATCGAAAACTCACCCTCGGTCAGACATTATTTCCCTAAAAAACATTAAGCCCACGGCAAAGCTTATCACCTTGCCGTGGCATCGAAAATTTACCCCCGAGGCGTACATCATTTCCTGAAAAGAACATAAGTCCATGGCAAAATCATCACATTGCCATGGCATCTGAAATCTTATCTTTAGGCATACATTCTGCCAGGGTACCTCGTTTCCATAGCCTTAAGCTATGGAAACAACAATCAACAAGAGTTCCTAGTGACTCGTTGTATTTGTTTACCCCCGGCATAACATGCATACGGCTATTGCCCCTATTGATTTACTACCGCCGACAAGGTTTCTGTTGACGCAAATCAAACATGTCCCTGTTTACCAGCAATCGCTGGCACCACAATTAGCGTTCCCCATGTTCAGAGATAGCATTCAAACAACGATCACCAGCAGCCAGAAAATGTTTACTTACAACATCTGGCAATGGCTGCACCCTATGTTCGTTGCAATGTTTAATCATCGGCAACAGAAATGATGATTTATGGCCTTCCATTAGGATGACCAAATCATCGGTTTCGGTTTTTCACACCCCAGATGCTAGTATTTACATTCCTAGAAAATGCACTAGCGATGTTGCCCGCCATCCACGGTCGCTGAACGATCGTATGCATGGCATACGCACACATGCGTAATGTATGCCTATTCCGTCAGGTCCAATCACGATTAACTACATCGAGTTAATCGTGTAACTCCGCCTTCTTCCCAGTTTCTTTCGGGATTCTTTCATTTTAACATTTTCCAATGGAGTCAGTCAGATTTCAACCCCCGAAGGCAGCACACGAGTCGAGTGTTCACTGCGCCCGAGTTGTCATACGCGAGTCCAGTGGTTATTAAATTTTGAATTCCAAGTTAACGCTTATGTCAAAGGAGTCCAATAATGATTACATTTTTTCTTGAATTCAAAGTTAACGCTTATGTCCAAGGAGTCCAATAATGATTACATTTTTTTCTTAAATTCAAAGTTAACGTCTATGTCCAAAGCATTACGGTTACAGTGGTTATCTAATTAAGACGAACGTTTAGATGTGTACCAGAAAAAAACGCTGCATAAGACTGTAGTGATCGTTTAAGTGCCGACTGATATATTAAGGGAACAATAAAAAATAATAAAAGAACAACTTACCAACCAGCAACTACTGTGTTTATTTATTTTTCTGTTGTGCGCCGTTTCATCGAGCTATCAGTGGGATTTTAGTTAAACAGAGCCGTACGTCGGTACCCTCTGCCAAAATTACCACATAACAAACAATGTGTCACAGTGGGCTCCAAGGACACCACGAACGACGGAAAGGTACTTGTTCATATTTATGGCTAGAAGTGTCTGTAGCGAAAATGATACGAAGCGTTCTTGTTCCAAGTCGAACAGCCACAGAGTTAAGAGATCTTATTGCCACATAAATCAAGAATTGAATCCTGACCTTGGATCCGCTATGAAACAAAGGTGCATCCCCTTCCTCGGCCAACTAAATTGTAGTCATATATACTTAAGGCGCTTAAATTTGGGGCATTTGGGCGACCGGGAAAACGAATAGATATCAGATTGTGGGTCACATTTCGGAGAGGATATCATTTCCTAACCCAAAAAACAAGAAACCATTTTTAATGGTGATTTGATTATAAAAGTTGACAAGATTTGCCACACCGAGTAAGATAGGGAATCCTTTTGAAAGGAATACAGCAAAACACAAACAAGGACACAAGTTAATACTGCATCATCACTTTCACAGACATATATTGCGATAAACGCTTGGATAAGATTTGATACCTCTCTTTAATTCTACATTCTTGCCAAATAGATGGATCATCACAGTCGCAGAGATTTATGGCGATAAATACTTGGATAAGATAGGACCGGTTTCTGCGACACCGTAACACCCATGGCATAGCTGACTGTAATAAAGAAAGTTTTCCAAATTTACATATATCGCATGTGATGGAAGGGTTATTAATACCCTTATAAAACCGCAGCACACATCACTGGCGCTTAAATTTTGTTTTTTGTACACAAACACTCACGCTACTGACCTCTAGGTAAATAAAACACCAAATTGACGCAGTAGATAAATGAGTATACGCGAATTGTTTACAACAGCTGAAGAGTAAATTCAGATATCTATTTGGCTAGGTTAATTATTAGTCTGTTTACATTCAATATTCTAAGAAAAAAGTTTACAAAGCTCTCAGTAATACCCTTGAACAGCATTACGTTTCGAAAGCAGGGGATTGGTACTTATTTAGTTATTTAAAAATGTGTACTTGTAGCAAGTAATAGAAGTTGGAGTTTATTTAGGGAGGTTTTGAGACTCCGGGTGCATTTTTCTTTTGATTTTCTTCTTGATTCCATCAAAGGAGATGGTTATTCCTTGAATCAGGAGTCACTTGAAAAGTATACGGTCCAGTCACTGGTGTCGAAGTTCTTTATAAATTTCCAAAAGTTCGTGTAGGTTTTTTCACATGGTTTGTGAAATGCACATAGTTTCTGTCACTTTGTCGTGGATGCTCAATACTCGTACAATGTCACAGAGTTCTAGATTTTTTTAGGTTCAGAAATACATTTAGAATGTTAGTTCCGAAACACTTAACATATATGCATCCCGTTTCTAACGTTAGAAATCTACAGTTTCCCAGTATTGACTAAAATGCCCAAGTATTTTAAGAGCGCTTATTGCAACAGTCTCCTCGATAGTATATGGGTTAGTATAGCCGCCTGTTACGTGGGAAACCGGGGTTCGATTCCCCGTCGGGGAGCCTCTGGCGCAAGACTAATGACCTTGCCCGGACAAAACAAATCATTATGGAAAATTGAACAGGCCTCAGGACTTGCTAAATAAGGCCAAGACCGGTTCCCGGTTGTAGTGCCGATGATGATGATGATTGCAACACTGAGACACAAAAGTGTTGGAAATTACGGATTTAAGGTATGAAATCCCCTCTCCCATGTTGGTAGAGTAATAAAAATATTGCATTTTTTTTTTAAATCTTGTGTTGTGAATTAAATTTCGTGGGCTGATGTATTGAGGATCTTGGAGAAGGCCTATGGTAATTCAACACTATCAAATTGTGTGCATATGAATGATTAACACCTTCAACAAGAGCCTGTGAGTAGGGCGTTAGAATATACTCACAGCTAGGCCGGCTTGTCGTAAGAGGAGACTAAAGGCCGAGTGGTAGCCGGGGTCCCAACGCCCTGTGCGCCCGGTGAAATACCACCCCATCAAGCTTTAGGCTCCCTGAAATGGTCGGGAGAAATCCCTGGCCATCTTTCGGAGCTTGGCTGATGGACCGGTTCGAGAAAAGGTTGGTTAGGCGGTAGTCGGTCCCAAGGTGAGATACCACCCCGTCACGCCGTACATTCCGCGATATCGCCGAGAGAAATCTTCAACGGTGTTTCGGATGTATGGCTGATGGCCCGGACTGACACGGATATAAGTCATGATGGTACCTTCTGATATAAAGAATTCCGGAGGTAAACTAGTCTCCCATTCGGATCTCCGGGGGGACTATGTCAGGGGGAACATCATGCAGATATCGTGATAAATAATGGAATTTTAAGAGCTTCCTCACCGCATAACCGGGCTCGCTCTCGAGGCTCGGCCCACGCTAGACTGGTGACGG
Source organism: Microdon myrmicae (assembly GCA_963931805.1). Classification (NCBI taxonomy): domain Eukaryota; kingdom Metazoa; phylum Arthropoda; class Insecta; order Diptera; family Syrphidae; genus Microdon; species Microdon myrmicae. The sequence goes on along the minus strand of OZ007497.1, from coordinate 255,769,963 downwards.
CAATTTGTAACACCAGGGGCATCGGTTTCACCAATACGAATGTAATATTAGTCATAACCAACATAATAGCTAACAGTCATGGTTTCATATTCAAATACCGCATATTCAAATATCGCCCGAACAATAACATAATCTCTTAGGAAAAATCCCAAGAACACCAACTGATAAATTTAAGCATGTAAGGGAAAATCCCATTGGTAGCATCTCTATACAAATCCATCTGAACAGAGGAAAAACACTGCTGATAAGACACTGACGATTCCAACAAAACATAGGAAAACTACCAGGGGTAACACCCACAACAGAACGAGATAAGATTCATGATATAAATATGAAATGCAGAACCAGCAGCGGGATTCTCGATTCGTCGGTGCTCAAGACACTAGTCAATAAGAAAATTGTTAATTATTGTTTAAGTTTGATGTTATGAAAATAAAATTATATTTTTTTAACAACTGGACGAATTGGAATCATAATTCTGTCCACCAATATTTGCAAACAAGGAAACCTGATATCCTTGCCCTAACTGAGACCCAGGTCGATTCGTCAACTGATTTGACATATCTTCGTTGCTCAGGATACGACTTACATTCGAGATTCCGTTTTAACGGCGGAGTCTGCGTCTTCGCGCGGTCCAACCTGGCTTGCCAGAGGATGGATGTGTTGGAACCCAATAATATGGACATCATATGGGTGAGGGTCGTGCTGAGGAATTCCGTTAAATTTCTTTGTTGTCTTTACCGCTCCCCGAATGACGATCGACCGGCGACATTTTGCGAACATCTTTCACATACCGTCGACTGGATACAGATCAACCACCTGGCTTCTGAAATTGTTCTCCTTGGCGATTTTAATGTGCACAATTCCGGCTGCTTGTTACATTCTAACAGAACCGACGAGGCTGGGAGGCTGGCGGAGATGTTTGCTGTAAGCCACAACTTGACAGACACGACAAAATTACCGTCCGATAGCATTACTGTCTAGATAATGGAAAAGTCATCAATACAGAGTTAGTTAAGTATCTGGAGTGCAACGGACTTCTGAATGAACGTCAATACGGATTCCGTGGCAGGCGGTCCACGGGAGACTTTTGACACTTATAACCGATATATGGACATCTGCGATTGAACGGCATGGTGAGTCACGGGCGGTCGCATTGGATATCTCCAAGGCTTTTGACCGCGTCTGGCACGAGGCATTGCTGAACAAACTTCATTCATATGGACTTTCCCAACAGCTTTGCGACTGGACGAGGAGCTTCCTCGAGAATCGATCGATCTGGGTTGTTGTGGACGGCGAGTGTTCGGATCTATATCTTGTTAATTCGGGGCTGCCCCTGGTTCCTATTTTGGCTCCAACCTTATTCTTGCTTCACATATATGATTTGTTGGAGACAACGGATAACAAAGTGTTCAGTTTTGCGGATGATAGTACGTTTGTTTCCTCCTTTTCAAGTGTTCGGCCGATTGACAGAGATGTAGACAGATTGACTCTCTGAATCAGGACCTAGATAGGGACCTGCAGTGGGGAAGGGCCAATCTCGTCGACTTCGATGCAGCGAAGACACAACATACAACATTCACAAAGAATAGTGGAGCATTGGTTCCACAGCTGGTGATGAATAGCCGGGCCCTCGAGGCTGGGGAAAGTTTGAAATTGCTCGGCGTCACGGTCTGTGGGAATGTATCATGGCATGAACACGTGTCGAGTATCGCCAGGTCAGCCTCAGGAAAACTGAGCTATCTTTTTAGAGCCAAGACATATTTTACTCCAGTCCAACTTCTTCTCCTATATAAATCCCAAATTAGACCCTCGCTCGAATATTGCCCTCATGTTTAGAGCTCGGCTCCTAAACAATACCCTCGACCTACTTGAGAGCATACACAGACGGGCGATCCGCCTGATCGGGGAGTCGGCACTGACGTCGGGACTGCTCGCTATCACATCGAAGACGCTGAGCCGACCTCTGTCTGTTTTACAGATATTATCACGGGTAGTGTTCTTCGGAGATTCGTGGTATCATTCCACGCAATTCGGCTTATATGCGCTCCACAAGACAATCATCTTCCGACGGCGCGAATATCCCTGCATCGGAACTCGTTCCGTTGCAGAGCGGGGAAGCTGTGGAACTCCCTTCCCACGCGAGTATTCCGGGAGCGTTACAACCTGCAACTGTTCAAAAAGAACTGCAACAGTTATTTGATGGCATCTCGGGGCGCCCACTCGTCACTATAGGTTCGTCTCTCCCGAGAGAAGTCTAAAAAAAAAAGACATGTGGAGGCAGCTTTGGTCAAGGCCAAGAAAATATTTGCTATTTCACAGTACCCAGCTTGATAGCAGGGTATAAGTTATATGCTGTATGGAGTTAATCAGGCCCATGATTATATATGGATGCCCATTGTGGTTCAATATAGGTCCAAATATGATGGAAAAGAGTGGCGCAAGGTTAATAACCTTGCCCGGAAACACGAATTATTATGGGCAATTTAACAAGTCCCGGATGTGGACCGGATACCGGTGGAGGGACTTGCTGAATAAGGCAAAAACCGGATCCCGGCTGTAGTGCCTATGATGATGATGATGATGGAAAAGATTCGAGTCTTCGAAAGAAAATATCTTAGAATTTGTCTCAGATTATATCGAACACCGGAATCTGACTACAAAATGTATTATCCAAATATACCTTATCTAACAAAGCCGACATAAACAGGGTGGATAATTTTATGATCAAATCAATCAGAGGACATATTGCTAGTGCAATAGCTGCGTCCAATTACCTAATTTTCGGAGGTTATTATATAAATACTTTGTATTTCGAGAGGGTGTGGCGCAATGGCTTTGCTCCACCACAGGCGTTCCTTGAATTTGATATGAACCGCCTTATACAGGCCTGTAGGAACCCGAAAGGTCATGACCTCACCGACTCGTCTCCGCCATCGCTCCCTGTCCTGTGCGCTCTCCTTCCTCGCTTGACCAGCCGATCCGATCTCCTCAAGGACAAACCTAACATTGTCCTCCCATCTCCGTCGCGGCCGTCCTACCGGACTCTTTCCCGTTGGTCTACCGTTCAGAATTCTATGCACGGTCCTACCGTTGCCCATTCGCGCCACATGTCCGGCCCATCTTAATCTTCGCGACTTGATTACTCTCACTATTTAGTAGGTTTGCGGTATAGCTCTTCCAATCCGTGATTGTGGAGTTTCCTCCATTGTTCTGCCTCCTCGTCAGATTTACCCCTTAAAACTCCAAAGATACCCCTTAAAACTTTATTCTCGAATACGCAGAATTTGTTTTCTTCCCGTTTTGTGAGGGCCCATGTTTCGCATCCGTATAGAGCAATCGGCATGATGATAGTTCTATAGACACGGAGCTTTATGTTACGTGATAGCAGTTTGGATTTCAGCAGTTTACTGACTGTGTGTCAACTAGCGTTGCCGGAGTGTAGTCTTTTGTTAATTTCCTTCGACATTTCGTTACTGGCCGTCAGTATCGTTCCCAGATATTAAAATTCTTTGACTTTTTCAAATATCTTGCCTCTGACGGTTAGATGTGTTCCCTCAAGCCCACCTGCTCTCGCCGTAATCATATATTTCGTTTTGTCTTATTTCTAGGCCCATCTCTTCTGCTGCTCGCATGATAATTTCACTGTTTTTACTTACAGTTTCTAGATTATCGCCCAAAACGGCGATGTTATCCGCATATGCGAGCACTTGTGTGACCCCGTTCAGGGATGATCCGGCCATGTTGTCGTCTTGTGCCTTTCTGATGACATACTCGAGCACAAGGTTAAAAAGACATGGTGAAAAGCCACCCCCGTGTTTTAGCCCGTGCGGATTTCAAATAGTTCTGAATGGTGGTTTTCTGTTCCAACTCGCCCTTGTTTGCGTTCATGCAGATTTGAATGAGGGCGGTATATTTTTTCGTGACTCCCAGCTCAACTACAATATGGTAAAGTCTTTGCCTTGTGACTGAGTCATAGGCTTTTTGAAGTTTTCTATTCCAACTCGCCTTTTATTATCGTTCTTGCAGATTTGAATGAGGGAGGTATATTTTTTCGGGACTCCCAGCACAACTACAATATGGTAAAGTCTTTGCTTTGCGACTGAGTCGAAGGCTTTTTTGAAGACGACGAACAGTTGGTGAGGGCCGCAAGGCTAATAACCTTCCCCGGAAAACAACTTATTATGCAAAATTTAACAAGCCTCGAGACTTGCGAAATGAGGCCACGACCGGATCCCGGTTGTAGTGCCGATGATGATGATGATGAACAGTTGGTGAACCGTCTCTCCGTATTCCCACTTCTTTTCCACCAGTTGCCTTATTGTGAACATTTGGTTGCTTGTTGACCGGTTCCTACGGAATCCGCACTGGTAGTCTCCCAATATGTCTTCTGCGTACGGTGTGATTCTTGCCAGTATGACATTTGTTAATATTTGGGAGCAATGATATAGTTTTCGAAGTCAGATCTGTCACCTTTTTTGAAAATGGAGACGACTATCGAGGTTTTCCATTCTTCCGAAGTGACTTCCGTATCTCATATTGTTTTGATGCGTTGGTGGATCTTTCGAGCGCTTGCCTCTCCCCCATGCCTCATAAACTCTGCCGGTATACAGTCGACCCCAGGAGCCTTGTTGTTTTTCAATAGATTTATTGCGTCTACAACTTCGTTGAAAGAGGGCTCTGAAATCTGAGGCACGGCTGTATGTACGTCTGGCGCGTTTATTTGTGGTTGATGGATGCGTACATTGAGCAGGTTTTCAAAGTACTCCTTCCATCTTGTCACGATATTGTTTGTTTCTGTGACCCGACAGCCGTTTGCGTCTCGAATTATTTTGGCTCTCCTTGGTAGCCATTTCTAATTGAATTTATGCCGGCATACATACCTCTGCATCCATTATAATTAGGGATCCCATAATGTGACACCCTTCGGTTTTAATAATCAATACACGACCCAAAAATTCTTTAGCGGCATCGGCATAAAGAGATGGGAGGACAATGTTAGGTTTGACCTTGAGGAGATCGGATCGGCTGGTGAAGCGTGGAAGGAGAATACACAGGACAGGGAACAATGGCGGAGTCGAGTCGGTGAGGTCATGAACTTCGGGCTCGTACAGGCCTATAAATAGTAATAGTAATAGGCATCGCTAAAGAATGAAACCATAGAGTGCAGACGTACGTCTGAGATAAAAATCTCTATGACGGCACAAAAGCACACCAACGCAGCTATTGTATTATCTGAACAATAGTAATCAATTTATGGAAATGATACATTGCTATCGTTAGTTATAAATGAACACTTGGGTAAATACAAGGTTCTAAAGATATATTACCCACATCCACGCAATCAGGTCTTGCCGATCGTAAATATTTTCAATGTTAAACAAATGAAAAATGTACTGCGAGACATGCATCTGTTGCATGATAGAAATACACCTATTGTGTGTTTCTAAACAGAGGATAAGTTCAGACAAAAAGTGGACTCTTCGATCTGCACGATCGCAGGAGAGGGGATTTTGCGGGTATCTGTCGTCTTAGGTAGACATCATTTGGTGAAGCCTACCGCCCATAGAAAATTAACACGAGAGTCGCGAGTATTACCAGCCGTGAGTAAAGGCGAATACCGTGCGTTTGTGTGTATGTAATAGTATTGTGTCGAGTTGTGCGTAATTAATTATGTATAAACAATAAAATAAAGTTATAAATAAACTCAACGTGTGTTTTATTCTCTGTGTGTGAGTGTGAGAAGTGTCTCGAAATGGGAAATGGAATTGTAATACCATCATCATCATCATCACCGGCACTACAACCGGGAACCGGTCTTGGCCTTATTTAGCAAGTCCTGAGGCTTGTTAAATTTTCCATAATGATTTGTTTTTTCCCGTGCAAGGTCATTAGTCCTACGCCAGATTGTAATACCATGATGGGCCAAAAATGGAGAATGAGAAAGAATAGCTAACTTTTTATGTCAAAATCAAATACGTGTGCCATACGTCAAATTCAAATGTTGCAAACTTCAGTAAGCTAAGGCTGACATCATACTAAATACTCTACAACTTTAAAATCTACTTTTGTGCGCCCGTTAGCGTAAAAAAAGACAAATTCGGACAATTTCGTTTTTGACGATTCCATGCTGGTATTTGCATGTATCTCGCAAGGTACATCCATTGTCGAAAATGCGGACTCATATGAGGCAAAGATAGAACACACAATAGTTTTAAACTGTCTGCATAGAGTTACTTTCATCAACATTAACAAAATAAAACAATAGAAGAAAACACAGTCTATTCCCGATGATATTGGAAAGCAAAAATTCGAAAATACTACATAGACAGAAAAGTCCCGGGGTTTTTAATGAAAACAAGCGTCTTTTGAGCAAAGTTATATATATTCCTCAACGTAGTTGCCTTCGAGGGTGACACAGTTGGTATAGCGACTTGCCAACATTTCGATGCCTTTTCTGTAGTACGAAACGTCCAAGCCTTCGAAATACGCCTTGATTTCCGCGATGACTTCCTTATTCGATCTGAGTCTCTTTACCTGGAGTCATCGCTTGCGGTTTGGGAACAGATACTAGTCGCTGGGGGCCAAGTCTGGAGAATACGGTGGGTGAGCAACCAACTCAAATCGTAATGGGTCCAATTTGGCCATCGGTTTCAAGGATGTGTCTGACAGTGCATTATCGTGATGGTACAGAACTTTTTCTTTCGCCATGTGGGCTCGTTTTTTCCTTATATTCACGTCCAATTTGTCCAATAACGCTGCAAAATACTCTCATGTGACCGTTCTTCACTTTTGCAGGTATTCGATGAAGGTTCTGCCATGCCCACCCCAACCAACGGAGGTAATAAACTTCCCGGCTAAGCGTTGGTTTTTTGGTCGCTTTGGTCGGTTTTCGGGGCTTTCCAGCCACTCGGCAGATAGCCTATCGGATTCAGGCGTGTGGTAATGAATTCACGTTTCATCCATCGTTACCAAACGTTGAAATGAATCCAGTCGAATACGCTGCAACAACTCCAAACCACCGGTTGAATAATTAACGCGTTGCTGTTTTTGGTCGGCTGTCAGCAAATGCGGCACCCAACACATTGATAGCTTTTTCATTTCCAAAAGATCGTGCAAAATGTATCCCGCCCGTTCTTTTGAGATGTCCACGGCCTCAACTAACTCCCGCAACTTCCTTTACGATCACTCAAAACGACTCAATTTACTTGCCTTACGATTTCATTCGTAGTTTCTTTTGGCATTCCAGAGCGAGGTGCATCTTCGGTGCTTGTACAACCAATTTTAAATTCACTAAGCCATTGATAAACTATTGATCTCGAAGGACCAGATGTGAGATAACATTTCTGCAATCATTACAATGATTGTTCAGAAGTTTTTCACATCAAAAAACAATGTTTGATCAAAATGGGTTATTCCTGTTTTTCCATTTTTTTACGAAGGCAAAAGTAATGCCATTCAAACGACTCTAGCTTGTAAATGAATTTACGAAATGTCACGAAACTTCATCCATAAACAAGTGACAGATGAGAGTCTCGAAAACAGTCTTGTATAAATGAGTTATTATATAGTATTAAACTCTTTCGACGGTAATGCAACTCGAATGTGATCTCAAGATTCCTACGATATCAGACTTGAGCGGCTTTCGAAACTATTTAGAATAAAACCAATATCGGAAAATGTGTTTATACCATTTAGATAACAACCACCTTCTAGCTCATTCATCATCAGAATTCTTCGTTCACATGTATTGGCTCGATTCCTTTTAAAATATTAATTCCAATTTTGATGTTCAAACACTCAAATGGAACACTAACTATACGATTTCAGTAGATTAGATGGTTACTCAAACAGCACCAACAAAATTCGGAAACATAAGGTTGCAATTAGATTCTGATTGGAGTAGTCAGTTGGGATGAAACTTCCAACTGAACGCCAACTGACATAATAAAAACAAATTCTCAGGCCTCTTTCCGTTTCCTTTTCTATATCCGTTTCCGTATAAATTGAAGGCTACTTCTCCAATAATTTGGCAATGATTTATGATGTCAAAGGGACTTACTGCGCCCATTTTTTATGAGACGCTCGCCCACTTAATTGCAATTAATTGATGCTATAAAAGTTCGTTGATTTTCATTTTCCAAGTTTTTTTATTTGTATTTGTCACCCATTGCCTCGCCACATTGATATCAGTTTTCTTTTCAGCGGCTATAATTTTTATAACGCACATCTTTGGAGTCAATCCTCTGGCACAGATAATTTATCAATGTCTAGCAAGTCCTTGCCATCACCTTTCGACACAAGAAAATAACTTCAACATAGATACTCCAATATTAGCACGTGCAAAAGGAACAGGATCCAATCAATCAATGAGATTTACAAGAACAGGTACTATTAGGGTGTCTTCCGAAGGACAACTGGAAATAAATTTGGCAGTCGGTTGACATTTTGGACTTAAACTGTCGGTTCTGCTGTTTACCCGAAAGTCCAGAAAGAGCCATTGACCTCGAACCTTCTTCAGGCAAACCTCGTAAATCGTTGTGAAATTGTTCTACTTAAAAACAAACTCTGCTAACAATTTGATTTTATTACATATTAAGCATGAGGGTTAAAAGCTTTACAAAACCACACAATTACTCCTACTGTTGTAAGAACTACATTTGTAGAGAACAGAAGCCATTCCCTCAAAAGTTACACTTATAAAAGCGAAAAAATCGAAGAGTGGATTTACGGCACAAAACCAGTAAACTCAATAGGTTGTTCGCCGCTCCCGTTTGATGTCATACTCTTGTAATGAAATACGGCGACGGTAAAGGATAATGAAGGAATTGGAAACTAACATGTCATCCTTTATAAATCACACGTCCTGCCTAGCACATTAATACTCGTAATTTATCAATAGGTGCTACGTGGGTGTCAGATATAATAAGAGGTTCCGTAGAGACAAAATTGTACATCGTGTGACTACTCTGCTTTGAACGATCTGTTTTAAAATGACTGAATAAAAAAACGGATCAGCAAAGTATTTAGAAGCCTGGTTAACTTAGGTATTATTCACTATTTGTCAGTTTTATGAACACTTCTATTTCATCTCTGCACAAATCCACACGACTTAACAGTAAAGAAACAAGAAAGTAGGTTACTAAAAATGTTTCAATCGATTTCTAAGGAGGTCGGAACTCAATATTAGCCCTGTAAATAGGGTCCTAGAATACGAGGGTTGCCTTTTATATTTCGGAATTAGAGAACAAAAACAAATATTGATCATCGAAAATCACTTTATTGTTTTTCAAAATATTCCCCATGAAGATCTATACACTTTTGCATGCGTTTGAACCAATTGTCGAAGAACTTTTGCCACTCTGATTGAGGTATCTCCAACACATGCATTCTGAATGCAGCAACCGCTTCTTCAGGTGTCGAAAAACGTTGACCTCTCAGTTTGTTTTCTACGTACGGGAATAAAAAGAAGTCATTCGGTGCCAAGCCAGGACTATACGGCGGATGACCCATCAAATCGATGTTTTTGGTGCTCAAAAATGCAGTTGGCGGAGCCGATGTGTGAGAGCTCGCATTGTCCTGGTGAAGAGTGATCCGTCTTCGGTGGTACGGTTGCGACATGTCCAGTTTTTCCGAAAAAACAGGCGACCATTTGCTTGGACGTGCTTCGTGCGCGAACAACTTTTGTTGGATTTGGCTCATCTTGAAACACCCAGACAGTCGACTGCTGTTTACTTTCGGGCTCATACGCGTAAATCCACGATTCATCACCTGTCACGATGTCATAGACGTGTTTCGAAGCACCGCGACCGTATTTTTTGAGCATTTCTTTCGACCAATTGACACGAGCCTTTTTTTGGGCGATTGACAAATTGTGTGGGATCCAACGCGAACAAAGTTTTTTGACAGTCAAATGTTTATGCAATATTGAATGTATGCTGGTCCCACTAACGCCTAAGGTTGTCTCAATCTCACGATAGGTCACATGACGATCTTCCAATATCAGTTCGCGCACAGCATCAATGGTTTTCGGAACAACAACTGATTTTGGACGACCTTCACGAAATTCATCTTGGAGTGAACTACGACCACGATTGAATTCACCATACCATCGATAAACACTGGTCCTTGATGGAGCTTCATCGCCAAAAATTGAATTAAGTTCATCCACTGTTGCTGAGTTAATCCACGCCGAAAGTTGTAAAAAATAATCGCACGAAAATGTTGACGATTTAATTCCATTTTTGGGCCGAGATGAATCTTTTAAGTTACTGTAAACAACACAAATAGCGCTCGTATGTCAAAACGTTCTGAGTGCGTATAACCTCAAAAATGTCCAACTTTACGACAGAGCTGTCAATTGCCGGATTGCAACACTAGGGTTGGCAAATCCCGAAACATAAGAGGCAACCCTCGTATACTCACACCTAGGCCGGCTTGTCGTAAAAGGTGACTAAAGATCGAGTGATAGGTTTGGTCTCAACGCCCTGCGGGCCAGTCAAATACTACCCAATCTAACTATAGGCTCGGTTTAGTTTTAGTTTAGTTGAGTTAGTTTAATTTTCAAACAATCCCTTAGACCTCACTACTACTACAAGTTATTGGCCCTAGTAACGGCATCTTGTAACACCGCAGCCATCGGTTTCATCAATATGAACGTGGTTTACCAATATTGCAACCAGCTAAACCTGATATCCCAGCCTGAACTGAGACTCAGATTAATTAATCAACTGAATTGACATATCTTCCTTGCCTAGGACTTAGTGGGTTGAATAAAAAGTCATTGGTTTTCTTGTGTGTTTCTCAAAGTCATTTACTTATTTTACATTAGAACGGCGATGTCATCCGCATACGCGAGCACTTGTGTGACCCCGTTCAGGGATGATCCGGCCGTGTTGTCGTCTTGTACCTTTCTGATAACATACTCGAGGACAAGGTTAAAAAGGCATGGCGAGAGGCCAAAAAACATTTTAGTCCGTCCCGGGTTTTAAATGGTTCTGAGAGGTGGTTTTCTATTCTAACTCGCCCTTTGTTTTCGTTCATGCAGATTTGAATGAGGGCGGCATATTTTTTCGGGATCCCCAGCTCAACCACAATATGGTAGAGTCTTAGTCTTGCGACTGAGTCATAGGCTTTTTTGAAGTCAACGAACAGTTGGTGAACCGTCTCTCCGTATTCCCACTTCTTTTCCAGCAGTTGCCTTATTGTGAACATCTGGTCGCTTGTTGACCGGTTCCTACGGAATCCGCATTGGTAGTTTCTTCTGCGAACGGTGTGATTCTTGCCAGTATGACATTTGTTAATATTTTGTACGTGGTTGGGAGCAATGATATTCCTCTGTAATTGTCGCGGTCAGCTCTATCGCCTTTTCTGAAAATGGGGATGACTATTTAGGTTTTCCATTCTTCCGGAATGATTTCCTTGTCCCATATTGTTTTAACCTTTCGAGTGGTCGCCTCTCCTCCATGCTTCACGAGCTCTGCCGATATGCAATCGACTCCGGGGGCCTTGTTGTTTTTCAATCGATTTACCGCGTCTACAACTTCGTCGAATGAGTGCTCTGGGATCTGGGGCTCGGCTGTATGTACGTCTGGTGCGTTTATTTGTGGTTGATGGGTGCGCACATTGAGCACGATTTCAAAGTACTGCTTCCATCTTGTCACGATATTTCTGTCACCAGACAACCGTTTGTGTCTCGGATTATTTTGGCTCTCCCTCGGTAGCCATTTCTAATTGAATTTATGCCGGCAGACATACCTCTGCTGTTCTTTGCTCTGGCATTTTTTATGATTTTTTCGATCCGAGGGTTCTCCCATTCGCGTTTTTTGCTTTTGAAAAATCTGGTTGTCTCTTTCTGAATTGTCGAGTATCTTACTGCGTTGACTTCATCATGTGCTTCTAAGTGGATCATTCTGAGGCGTTTACGTTGTTCGATCTCTGCCCTGCACTCATCGTCGAACAAAGGTTTGGACTTAGTTGTTTTCTTAAATCTCAATACCTCTTGGGCTGTTTGTGTCTCTGATCGATGTCCATTTAGTGTTCACACTATTGGCTTTCTCTTCCTCACTACTGTCATTCTCTAGGATAATAAATCTATTCGTTAGCTCGTCTTGATATTCAGCCCTTTGGCGTAGGTCATTTAGTTTATCAATGTCGAACTTTTTGCTCGTCTCCCGTGACTGACCATGTGGGTTTGCTGCGAGCCGACTTCCAATTTTGCCCATCACTAGAAGGTGATCGGAGTCGCAATCTGCTCCTCTATATGATCTTACGTCAGGGATATTCAAGTGGTGTCTTTTGTCTATGAGGAAGTGGTCTATTTGGTTACGCGTTACTCCGTCGGGTGATATCCATGTGGCTTTATGGATTTGCTTGTGCTTGAACATCGTGCTTTTCACTACCAGATCTTTTGACGCTGCGAACGTGCTAATTCGAATACCATTATCATTTGAAACGTCGTGTAGGCTTTTTTTACCTATAGTTGGTTGGAAGATGTCTTCCTTTTCAATTTTCGCAATGAGGTCCCCGAGGAGGATTTTAACATCGAATGATGAGATCCTATCTTCCTCTAGGGTCTCGTAGAATGTGTCCTTCGTTTCTTCGTCCGTAGATTCTGTTGGGGCGTGTACGTTTATAAATACATAATTGTACCGTGGGCCCTGTATTTTTAGCACCGACATTCGGTCATTAATAAATTGCACATCTTTTACATGGGGCGTAATCTTCTTGCTTATGATGAAGCCGGTTCCGAGGTTATGTGTATCGGTACCTCCGCATGCCAGTGTAAACCCATTGGTTTCGATTACTTGATGTGATGGACTTCTGAAGCAAGACGACGTTTTATATTGTTTCGCGTTCTCTGTGGCCGCCTGTATTTCGCCTGATTTTTATAACGTTCGCACATTCCACGTGCTGACGCGTATATCGCGCTTTTTCCGTTTTTCCATACGTCTTCTTATTGCGGAGTCGGTGTTTTCTTGATGATTTTTTCCCTTATGGTAGTGTCGGCTCATCACACCTACGCCTACCGGGTTTTTCGTGGGATTGTTTTTTGTATATTGATTGTTCATTTTTGATCCCACGAATTTTGGGGTTTCAAATAGTCCGCCACATCAGAGCCCCGTTTTGATATGGTAAGGTCTGCTTACTGCTCTGATTCGATCCGGTGTCAGAGAGGCGCCGTTATAATACAGCCGGTATACCCCTGGCTGCAAACAATCGAATGGGCACGGTGACGCGTAACACCCTGTATTAAGGGTGGTAGATCTTTGTGTGTTACTCCTCGTTAGCCTGTCTGACATGGTGGCCCTACTGGAAGCATATGCCTCCGTCAGCATAGCCTGAGTGATTCGTTGTAGTTTAAGCCCCCGCACCACGTTAAGGTTTCTACCAAGCGGGGATTTCTGTCGACGACACCATTGAGAAACTCATACGTAACTTTAACTTTACATCTTACACGAATAACCAATCTAAGCTGTCTCGCCAAATATGGAATTGCAGAGCTGCTAACTGGATCAATCTTTTCGCTACAGAACTTTCGTGTTACATGCCTGTCGCTGCCTGGCTTGACTCAACATCTTTAGTCTTAAATAATTGAATTCATATTTTTATTATTAATTCGTTATAATTTTGTAATTACCTGCATGTTTGGCAGCACTGTTTGTGTTCGTTACTGCCATTTTTGTTATTTTGTTTTGAATTGTCATTATTATGTAAATTAGTTAAGTTTTTCGTTCGTTTTAGTCAACGTTAGTGTTGTTTTTCGTTCGTTTAAGCCATATGTTAGTTTTTCGTTTCGTTTATGGCAAGAATAATTTTCGTTCGTAAAATTAGTTGTTTGTAATTTCGTATTGTTACGAGAAATAAAGTTTCTTTCGTGCAATAAACATTTTCGTGCATTTGCTTTTTATTTCGTCGTCGCTCGTGCCCGGTAGACGCACCGGGACTCAACAATACCATCAAACAAAATTCAGCCGATACCTTTGATTAATAAAAAATATGAATAGATTACAGTGGCAAAAGTTTCGTTTTCAAACAATGGCGCTCAAATCCCTTAGATCTCACTACTACTAATATTTATCGGGCTGTAGGAACCGGAAAGATCATGACCTCACTGACTCGGCTGCGCTATCGCTCCCTATCCTGTGCGCTCTCCTTCCACGATTCTCTCTCTCCCTCTCTCTTTCTCTCTCTCTCTCCCACCCCCCCCCCCCCCCTCTCTCTCTCTCTCTCTTTCTATATCTCTCCCTCTCTATCACACTAGGTTGAGGAATAATTAAAACTTTGCCCAGAAAACTCTTGTTTTTATTAAAAATCCCAGGACTTTACAGCCTATGTAGTATTATTTTCTCGCCCATGTTCCGTGTGGAACAATCGGTATGATTGTGGTTCTATATACACGGAACTTTATATTATGTTTAGGCTCCTCGATAGTATAGTGGTTAGTATACCCGCCTGTCACGCCGGAGACAGGGGTTCGATTCCCCGTCGGGGAGCCTCTGGCGCAAGAGTAATGACCTTGCCCGGAAAAAAACAAATCATTATGGAAAATTTAACAAGCCTCAGGACTTGCTAAATAAGGCCAAGACCGGCTCCCGGTTGTAGTGCCGATGATGATGATGATATTATGTCACAGCAGTTTCAATTTTTGCAGTTTGCTGGAATGCAGTCTTTTGTTGATTACCATTGACATTTCATTTAGATGTCAACAGAATGAATTTTGTCAGAATTAGAAACGCGTGCAACCAGGGGAATCAACTAGTTCGGCGCTTTCCTGATCATTGGCAAAGACCATCACCAATAATTTTAGTCCCTTCATGGGTAACGGGCAACGAGGCACTAGCCACGAATTCCAAAGATAAATGACATGTTTCACGAATGTATTTTCCGCGAAGTTAACCCTCGACGTTAGCCTTTTAGCACCACCAGTGATCGCGGCGGTACACGCCGTCTCAGCGGCCGAGTTGGTAAGCATGTTGTGTCTTTGGATTTGATTGTCCTAATCTAGGTTCAACTAACGACTCTATTGTGCCGTTCGACACTATTACTGAGTCGTAGGTAGGGTCCCAAAGGCCAGCCGCCCGAAGAAATAGCATCCCATTAGGCTATATGCTTCCTGAAATGGTTGAGAGAAATCCTTGAGCATCTTGCGGAGCTTGGTTGATGGACCCGGTCGAGAAAAAAATAGCATCTCAGGGCGCTGACAGTGCTATAGGTTCACCTTTCATTGGAGAAGTAAAATAAAAAACAAAGTGAGCCTGCCCACATGCTCTTCAACGCATTCCCTGTGAACTGAACCCTAAAAAAGTAACCGGTGCGGATGGAATGCCAACAAGTCAGTAAAAACATCGCTCTAGAACTGTTACCGGTTCTTAGCAAATTCTTTCGCTTATCTTGTGCACAAAAGTGTCTACCATAAAATTACTGTCCATAGCATTATTGTTTTATTATTTATTCAAGGTAATGGAATTTTTAAGTACTTGGAAAGCAAAGGACTCCTAAATGGTCTTCAATACGGATTTCTTAGCAGGCGATTCACGGGAGACTTTTTGGCCTTTGTAACTGACATCTACCACTGAAAAGCATTGTGAATGAAGGGCGATTGCGTTGGAGAGCTACAAGGTTTTCGACCGCGTCTGCCACAAATCGCTACTAAATAGGTTTCCCAGCAACCTTGTAGCTGGATGAACAGTTTTCTCGAAAATCGGTTGATTCGGGTATTAGACGATGTTTCTTCACATCCCTATTCTATTAATTCTGGGGTACCATAGGGTTCCATCTTGGCCCCAACCCTATTCCTGCCTCATATTAATGACTTATTAGAGTCAACGGTGAACAAAATATTCTGTTTTGCGGATGATAGTACACTTCTTTATTGATTTTTGAGTGATCGGTCGACGAACGGATCCACCAGCTAAGATGCAACAAAGTCGGCTCTCTGAACAGAGAGTTGGATGAGATAATACAATGAGTAAAGACGATTTTATCGATGGAGAAACCGCGACATTTAGTAAAAAAACAGAGCGTCGGTTGCACAGGTTGTAATGAACGGCCAATTAATAAATTTATCAAGTGTGTTTCCTGGCGACTCCTTAAAGCTACAACATATTTTACCTCATTCTAACGTGTGGCGGTTCCGCCAAACCCCACGGCCCACTTGCCTGAAAAACCCGCATAACCGCTACCCAACTTCCTTAAGTTCGCTAATGCAATCACATTAGCACCTTAAATGTTTCACGCATTAAATAGATCAAATTTATTTATCTAAAAGTCCCTGTAAAGAATTCTTACCTTTCAAACATCTCCTCGCATACAAATTCCCTGTAAGAATTCTGCCCTAACTTATCAGGTATCCCAAAACCAATTCGGCCAGGCAAATCCCCCTAGACGAATTCCTGAAAACAAAATGATTTGGTTTATATACAATGTAACCATCATAACAGGGACCATAAACATTGCGTCGCCTATTTCCCGTCCTCAGCAAGTGTATCATCAATCACCATACATACACATTGGCTGGCGACCTACACCCACGGGACCAAAACAAATATACGAATCACGCGTCTCTTGGCACCAATTAAATTCTACAGCATAAGCAAATGCAAATAGGAATTCAATACCTGTCCTTACCAGCGATGCCATAAACACCATTTCTCGGTAATCTAGCTAAAACCCATTAGCACATTTCCACATTGCATTGCCGCCTATTTATTTAGGCGCAATGCACACCTCAGACAAAGACCCAAAGGTTCCCTTTGTCTTCTTACATTTCGGGATCTGCTTCTCATCAGCAGCTGTATAAGCAAACACAAACCCAATTAGCATCCAATGAGATTCGCCTTGTTTGCTTAGCCGAACGCACATCTCATGGTTGCACATTTTCCCTTTCTTTGTTTTAGATTCGTTTCCAGGGCTTTGTCCCATGAATGAACCAATGTACACACATACATGTGTACCACCATGATGTTTATTACGAGATCTGGTTTTCTATTCCACCAAGAGAGACTTTACGTTTCTCTGGTGGTAAGTAAAAACATATCCTTAGCGGAGAGGATATCTATCACCACACCAAAGTCACCCCATTGGCGAGTCGGCTCTGCACGAGCCGTTTATCGCGGAGTCTTATCCCATCTGCCGACCGCGCCGATCGATTCGGCTTCCGCTCGTCGTCGCGCGCCGAGGATGCGTTTATACCACGAAGTCGAATGTGTCCTAATTCGTGATTTTTACCAGGTCCTTAAAAAAAACAGTTCATAAGAAAACCAATTTCTCCATTAGTTATATCATTCGTGTATAATGCAACACCATGTAAATGTAGACATTCACCAATTATACTGAATGCCCTCTCCAGTTTAACCAGTTCTAAATAAAAACCAATAACAATAAACGAAATAACCTGTGCGTTTTATTCCGCTCAACTGTCGCATCATCGGCACAGTGTGAACAATAAAAGATAAAATAATGAACATAGAAAAATCATTTAGTGTTTTTGTTCTCCTTGTGGCGACATTCGACAATTCCAAATGCCATCTAATAACATCTCAGGGTGTTCACGCAGTGCTATCAGTTTGCCTTTTCTGAGAGAAGTATGCTAAAAAACTGAAGTTGCTGAGTGCATTCAACTTCTCTAAATATTCTCCAGCAATGCCCGTCATTCAGAGTGTATGCATGCATCAGTTAAGACTGAAAGTAAACTTCAGATCGGAAAATAGTGTTCTGTCTGAGTATGCGTTCGTGCTGTCGTTCGTACTGTCAATGTATATCGAAACCACTTTTCCTTATCCTCCCCCTCTTTTTATATTAGCACTGTGCACTGGCTTGGCACGAGGGTAATAACCTTGCCCGGAAAAACGAATTATTATGGACAATTTCACAAGTGTCGGATATGGACCGGATACCGGTGGAGAGACTTGGTAAATGAGGCCAAAACCGGATCCCGGTTGTAGTGCCGATGATGATGATGATGACTGTGCACTGGCATTTAAGGGTGACCTGTGAGTAGGGTATTAGAATATACTCACAGCTAGGCCAGCTTGTCGTAAGAGGCGGCTAAAGGCCGAGTGGTAGCCGGGGTCCCAACGCCCTGTGCGCCCGGTGAAATACCACCCCATCAAGCTTTAGGCCCCGTGAAATGGTCGGGTCCAATAATATGGACATCATATGGTTGAGGGTCGTGCTGAGGAATTCTGTTAAATTTCTTTGTTGTCTTTATCGCTCCCCGAATGACGATCGACCGGCGACATTTTTCGAACATCTTTCACATACCGTCGACTGGATACAGATCAACCACCCAGCTTCCGAAATTTTTGTCGTGGGCGATTTTAATGTGCACAATTCCGGCTGATTGTTGCATTCTAACAGAACCTACGAGGCTGGGAGGCTGGCGGAGATGTTTGCTGTAAGCCACAACTTGACTCAACTCGTGGAGGAACCAACGCGGGTGTCGGATGCCCGAGGCGACTATGCGAACACCCTGGATCTGTTTTTGACTTCCGAACCGATTATTTATACCGTAGAGGTTTCTGCGCAACTGGGAAACTCAGATCACTGCTTGGTATCTGTCGCGCAAGCACTTGCATATCAAGCGAATAACCGGCCTAGGCAGCTTCGCCATGTATGGAAGTATGGGGCTGCCAACTGGGACGATTTGCGAGATTTCTTCGCATCCTTTCCATGATCCGAGGTGTGCCTCGGAAACTCCGATGTTAACGCTTGCGCGGAGTCGGTATCAGAGATTATTCTTCTGGGGATGGAGATGTATATTCCACATTCCATCAAACGAAGTTCGTCTGATAAACCGTCGTTTGATAAAAATTGCGAGCTGATTACAGGGCAAAAAATAGAGCTTTTAAACAATGGCGCTCCAATCTCACAGATGTTAACAGAACGAATTTTGTTAGAATCAGAAACGCGGGCAACCAGACGATTGATACCGCGAAGAAGGCTCACAAAGACAGGGTGATCAATAAGTTCCTTCGGTGCCCAACTGGTTCGCGCTCCTTCTGGTCAATGGTGATGACGTCCGGCGCCGTGCTTCCTCGGAATGAGGGAAGAGCGGGGACCTTTTCTTTTCCTGAGGAAGGTAAGACGTCTTCTGTGCGCCTTCTTTCTGGTTTAAATAATTGGTTTTACTTTCCTTTTATATTTCTTTATTTTTATTCTATTCTTAATAACTTTCTTCCTTCTGGTTATTCTATTCTTAATAACTCGAACTCTCAATTTTACTTCTCTAACTCAACTTACTACCTCTACTCTCTAACTGATGACTCAAACTGTTCTCTCTAACTTCCAATCTCAAACTGATTTTACAAATGAATTTTTTCTCTACTTATAGAACATTATGTTTTAATTTACTGGAAATTATAACATGAACAAAACAAATTTTAACAAAGTATTCCTTTAGTTTCTGTGACTTTTAAATTGAATAAAATTTGAACGAAAATCAAAGTGCTCTGTTTTGAAATAAAAAGGGGCAAGTTATGAAAAGGGGCATGTTATTAAATGTGCTGTAACTGGCAATATTGTGAATGTTTATGAATGGTATGTATTAAGTGAGAATGTAATATATGTTAAGGGAAGTTTTTAAGGATGTGTAAGGAGATACAGTGTTAAATTTAATAAAGGGTAGTATTCTGGAATACAACAATGGCAAAAGGTGTCAGCGGTAACTTCACAACCTCCTCTTTCCCTCCGTTGGTGACAGACAGCGGGACGTTAGTCACGAATTCAAAGGATAAAGCTAATGTGTTCGCGAATTTGTTTTCCGCGAAGTTAAACCTCTATCCCGGCCTTTTGGAGCCACCTGTGATCTCGCCGGTACGGTCTTCGATGCGGGATGTGAGATTTCGTCCGCGCACTATTCAACGCATTCTACGTCAACTAGATTGTAGGAAGGCAACCGGCCCGGACGGAATACAAACAATAGTCCTTAAGAACTGTGCTCCAGAACTATCGCCGGTTCTTGGCAGACTCTTCCGCTTATCTTATGCACGGAGGACCTTTCCTGCCTGCTGGAAAATCACTCGAGTTCAGCCAATCCCAAAGACGGGAAAAAAGTGTCTCCCACAAATTTACCGTCCGATAGCATTACTGTCTATTTTATCTAAGGTAATGGAAAAAGTCATCAATACAGAGTTAGTTAAGTATTTGGAGTTCAACGGACTTCTGAATGAACGTCAATACGGATTCCGTGGCAGGCGATCCACGGGAGACTTTTGACACTTATAACCGATATATGGACATCTGCGATTGAACGGCATGGTGAGTCAAGGGCGGTCGCATTGGATATCTCCAAGGCTTTCGATCGCATCTGGCACGGGGCATTGCTGAACAAACTTCATTCATATGGACTTTCCCAACAGCTTTGCGACTGGACGAGGAGCTTCTTCGAGAATCTATCGATCCGGGTTGTTGTGGTCGGTGAGTGTTGGGATCTGTATCCTGTTAATTCGGGGGTGCCACAGGGTTCTATTTTGGCTCCAACCTTGTTCTTGCGGATAACAAAGTGTTCAGTTTTGCGGATGATAATACGCTTGTTTCCTCCTTTTCGAGTGTTCGACCGATTGCTGCATCTGCGTCGCATCAGCTGAGATGTAGACAGATTGACTCCTTGAATCAGGGTGTAGATAGGGTCCTGTAGTGAGGAAGGGCCAATCTCGTCGACTTCAATGCAGCGAAGACACAATATACAACATTCACAAAGAAAAGTGGATCATCGGTTCCACAGCTGATGATGAATGGCCGGACCCTCGAAGGTGGTGAAAGTTTGAGATTGCTCGGCGTCACGGTCTGTGGGAATGTATCATGGCATGAACACGTGTCGAGTATCGCCAGGTCAGCCTCACGAAAACTGAATTATCTTTTTAGAGCCAAGAAATATTTTACTCCGGCCAAACTTCTTCTCCTATATAAATCCCAAATTAGACCCGCGCTCGAATATTGCTTTCATGTTTGGAGCTCGGCTCCTAAACATACTCTCGACCTACCTGAGAGCATACAGAGACAGGCGATCCGCCTGATCGGGGACTCGGCGCTGACGTCGGGACTACAGTCGCTATCACATCGAAGGCGCATAGCCGACCTCTGTCTGTTTTACAGATATTATCACGGGTACCGTTCTTCGGAGATTCTTGGTATTGTTCCACGCAATTCGGTTTATATGCGCTCCACAAGACAATCCGACGGATCGCAACCGGTTGTGGTTCATCTGCCGACGGCGCGAACATCTCCGCATCGGAACTCGTTCCGTTACAGAGCGGGGAAGCTGTGGAGCTCCCTACCCGGCGTTACAAAAGAACTGCAACGGTTATTTGATGGCATCTCGGGGCGCCCACTCGGCGCTATAGGTTCGCCTCTCCCGAGAGGAGTCTAATAAATAAAAAATAAAAATGTATCACTTTTGTGCGTTTGTTTGTATTAAACAAAGTTGAATAAACACTTCACTCTATCCAAAACGTACACTTGCACTAAACTCTTAGTTGAATTCTTCCACATTTGCTAATCCAAAACGGTGCTGTATGTGCTCGAGAGAATGCAAAACCGGCAATGTAACTCAATCTTTCTTCGTTAGAACATTGAATCTACGTATCTACAATAGTAGTAGTAGTACTTGTTGGTTGTAATTCTCATATAATTAAATCATGTCTATAATATAGATATTGTCCTTGATCAGCATCCACCTTTTTAATTGTTTTTATGTACGCACGGCCAAACATGGAGTATCCGGCTTAGCCAAACCTCAAACCCCCTCTTTGTTTTTTAAGAAAACCAACTATTTAGCGGTTACATTTTCCTCCTGACACATATTGCCGGTTCACATTAAAAGTAAGTTTTAGAATACAGACAATACCGAGGAACAGTTCTTCAGCCGAACTACACAAAACTGGTATGCTTTACTGTACTATTGCCTATTTCAAGCATTTCATACCAGGGTGCGTCGACATATCTATTCCATGTCTTCTCACACTTTTTCGTACTGGACTGATGATGATTTGATGTTTGAGTTTATGACAAAATCCGACAATGAAGCTTAATTTGAATTTAACCGATTATGAGGAGATGGTTTTCTAGTCGAGTAAATAGCCAACAATATTAGATCCTGGACATAAACATGATTGTTATTTCCCCGACTCTGCCATCCTTGTTAGATATGTTTCATTACCAATCCTGGCGGTACAGTGATTCAATTTAGTCAACTATAAACCAGGCACTACTTGGCAGCTTCACAACCTGAGAGGAAAGATAACTTTTCAGCCGAAGTTAACACACGATGAAGCCCAAAGGTACAGTGACACCTGATCTACATCCCCTAACACAACTAAACATCTGATTCTCTCGCTTTACGTCATTTTAACAACAGGAACTTATTCCACCACCTCCATGGGGCTTATTCAAATATCTCCAACACGCATTGTAAATGAACACACGACTCGTGTAACAAAAGACTTCTTTGTCCCCCAAGGGTTTATTATACCGCTTGTGTATATAAACCCCGTGAGAAGTGGCAACAGCAACAGATCCGCTAGTCATAACCAGTGAATTAAGTTAATTACAAAGAAGCCTCAAGTAAAAACGTGATTCATGCTCGTGTGGATGTCAACAACAGCTTTGCGCTCCCCCTGATATGTTAAGACGACGAAATTCTAAGCCACTTCTTGATCCTAGACATGTCCTACTATTGCTCCATAAATCAAACAACAAGAACAACACAAGCGAAAAATTGCTGACAGCATACTGCTTTACTTGCCACCTAAAATAGCGCCACCAGCGTCAGCTTCTTTCACGCTCTAGGGACCAAACCTTTCGAAAATTTATTGCCCATCCACCGAGCCAAGGAAAACAGGCGAAACAATCGCGACCAGGAACACCACCTATTCGCTCCTGGATCGTCCCGCATGCATGGAAAAATAATTTCTCTAATATCCCTAACTCCTATTTATTGTTAAAGGGCTGTCAGAATGCTCAGCCCGGGTAATTTTGTTGTTTCGCCAACATTGCCAGGAATCGACTATCCTCAGCAGAATGCCTCGCGCCTCGGCCCCGGCTCCTCCTTATAAGTGAAATGTTACCAGAAGCGCTCGAGAAAAACGAACGCAGGGCTTGCCGTAGCGTGCAGACTCCATGTTGAATGTGCAATTTTTAAGCGCACTAGCTGGCCGTGCTGGTTTCACATTTCCGGTGTCCGTTCTATAGGGTGCTCCTTCCTTTTTGTTCAGTATTTTTGTCCTCTGTGCATCTCGAAAGCATAACAAAAAATAATACGAAAAAAGAATTGAGAAACATCATTCAGGAGTTTTGAATGCAATTTTCCACACAACTAAACTCCTCAAGTTCCATCGTCATCCATAACCCCGTCAGGAGCAGCGTCCTGGAGGTGAGCTGCGCATAAAGCTAGCGTCAGAGAGGGCCACCTTGGGCGCTTGCAGTTTGTTCATTTGAACATTTAGCACAGTGAGGGATAAAAATATAAGTAGTAGAAGAAGACCAACGCGAAGGAGCAGTATGGTCGATGGGAAACAATCACGACTACAAGTGGGGATCCCCAGCAACACGAATACCAAAAGGATAAAAATGTTTCCATTTTATATTCGATCTCATGCATCATCACACGTTCGTATGGCTGGCTGTGTAATAGGATCGTCCGACACTGGTTTTTGCCCTTAAAGCACTCTTCGTAACAGCAACCATTTCGATTCGTCCCACAAATTCGCAAGGATATTTGGTGGAGGACGACACGTAGCGTATAAATTCAAAAGGAACTTAAAACATAAAGCTGGTTAAATGTTACTTCTAAATTGACTTTAAAAACCAACCATGTTGATAAAACGAAAGAGAGTGGCGGTGGCGCTGACAATGGGAAAGTAGTTTTTGCCCAGTTGAGGCTGATCATGAATTGCCGTGTGAAACCGTTGATGAAGTTGAAATGAAATGAACTTGTTTCATCAACCATTTCTGCCTTCATTACAATACAAACAAAAGGATCTACAATTACGCAGCACTATAGTAGAAGTACGACAGCAAAAGCAGCAATTGGCGGTTTATGTTGTGTTTTATAGGGTTGTAGGAATACACTTTGGTATTTGATATAGTATTGCTGCCCTTGGATTAGGGGTAATTGTATTCGATCCAAGATATCGTCGTAAGTCCTAATAACCTCGTTGCCATAAACTTGTTTATTAATAGACGGCGGCGTTTGTTTCATTCCGGAACAGAGTTTAAACGTGCCGCCATAGTTGACCTTCTGGGCTCTATTGTAGCATTTCCATTTTGTGGATTGGTCAGGTTTTATTTTTGGGCAGAGGTGCCAAATGTATTTTTCGATAACTTAATGGCTTTTTTTTATTATTCTTGGGTGGCGTCATTTACTCCATTCAGGACATGTTTCCTGGACAGGATTTCATGAGTGTAGTCGTCGATTTTTCTTTTACATGTTCGTATGGGTAATATAGTTTACCCTGGAAGTTCTATTTGATGTATTGATCAATTTATCGTTAATCAATACAATGAGATTCATGCGGTGGTGTCTAGCCTGATGGGGATCGACTCAGAAAATAAATGCTTTGGGATGGGTATGTAACGTTTGCCCTTGAACTTGAATTCGCCCGTAATTGTTTTTGACATATTTTGTTAAATGCGTTCAATTTACACAAACGGACTGGTGGAGACGTAGTGCTGTGTAGGTTGAAGCGGTTTATGTGACATTAAGGGATATGAGCAATCAAGATCCAAGGTGGAGCTCCTACAAGCAATTAAACGTGTGTTTTCTGAGAAACCACAAAAGTATTCAATTCGTGTGACAAATGCCGGATTCCTGAAATGCAAAACTATTTGTGATGTGTATTCATTTTACGGGGGCTGTATGACAAACACCTGACCTAGACAAGAGGTAATTAAAAAAGTGACATTTTTCATAAACATAATCTTTCACAACCATACTTCAGACTGTCAAATTATTGCGTTGTTAAATTTGTGAAATTTAAATAAAAGAAATTTTGTGTTTTTGTGACGACAAGAAAAGGTTCTTACCATACAGTCGTCGTATTTCACTCATATCTCAGTTTGTATGGTTTTGTACATTTTGCCCTCTCATTTAGTGGGTAATGTCCAGGGCTTGAATTGTTTTCACACTGGTGGTTATTTCTCACGTTTTTTGGTGTATTTTAGAATCTCTTCATTGATCCATTTGATGCCTAGCTCCTGGTTTGTCACATATAGATAAGTGCTGGTTATCATGCGCAGGAAATTGTTTTGGCTCCGTTGAGTGACACCTCGATTGGAAGTCTTTGCAAGCCCCAGAGTTAGCTGCAGTACATCTAGATCTGATTGCCGATACACTGAAGGACCTATCTTTCATTACACCAAAATGGAAACTTTTCAGACCACTCTTGTACATCGGTATGGGTGTGTCGAAACGTGCGATTTGTCGGCGACGTAGATGCGTGAGCGTTTCCTTAGAATTGGCGTGGTGTGCCCGGTGAGGTCAGCCAGGAAATTGAATGCTGCGTCGCTAACCCTTGTCATAAACATACAACGATATACAGTTACCAATTGTGTTTTCATTTCGGCGATCGATTTAAATGAAAAAGTTGCTTTTGTGAGTCGCGAGTGGTCGAAATATAAAGACTATTATAAATAAATAAATTCTAGTGATAAAAACAGTCAAAACAAAGTTATTATATATAAATATAATCAAATAAAAGAGAACGAAGCCACGTGTTGTGACAGTCAAAACAAACACTGTTTAATACTAACCAACTGTGAGAGTGTATGTGAGCACGTGTTTAGAAAAAAAAGAAGTAAAAAAAAACAAGACAAAAATAACAAATATAAACAAAAAAGAAACAAAAGGAACTAAAATATATAGTGAAATTACAAAGTGAAGCCAACCTAATAATTGGTTTAAAACAAAGATTGGACTGCTATCTTGGATGCAACAAGCTCGGTGTACTGACCTTCAGCATGCAGAATCGCAGACAAAAAACAAAATATTAAAAAATTGAAACCAAAGTCCGCGTTAATGAAACGCCCGGCGACCTCCCCACTAACACGTGCGACAACAAAAATAAACAAGCCAAACGAGGCAATAACAGACTTGCTCGAAAAGGCGCAAAAAATGGAAGAGGGCAATACATTCCCCCTGGTTCCATATAATGACGGCCATGTGACCAATAACATGTTTGCATGTTTAGCGACTACTGAGACTGAGGACGAGGAGGAGGAAATCAGCGATCTTGAAACAAGGCTAGCTCGAGCAAGGGCGCAATTAGCAGAGAAGCGTCGCAGAAAAAAGGGATTGGCTGAAAAGGAGCAGCTAATAGTGAAACAACAGCAGCAGAAAAATAAGCCACAATGTGCACAACAGAAGCCTAGCCCACAAAAAGGATGTCCACCGCAAATGATTACACAACAACAACCACAACAAGAGCAACAGGCAGAAAAAAGGAAAGCGAAGATGCTACCCATCAACATTACAGATATGGACTGTAACGAACTGGTAAGTCTATGTAAGCTTTCTATTGGGGAGGATTTTTCAATTAAAAGACTGACATTGAAGAGGTTTGCCATACAGACAAATTCGATTGAGGACTTCCAAAAAATGAAAAATGTGCTAAAAAGTGCCACCGCGGAATTTTACACGTACACCCCGAAATAAATAAAAAATATAACGGTTCTACTAAAAGGCGTTGACCCTGAAACAGAACCAGAAGTTCTATTACAAACGCTACGAGCGCTTAACTGTAATGATATTGAGTTTATCGCGGTAAAACCTTTCAATAAAGCTGGGGCTAAACGGGAGAATCGAAAATTACCATTCTACCTGGTGCAGCTGGGCCCCGCTAGCAAAATTGGTGGACTTAGGAAAATCGCAATCCTGAACCATCAAATTGTCACATGGGACAAATTGAAATAAGGCAGAGATATAATCCAATGTCTTCGCTGCCAAAGGTTCGGGCACTCAGTAGCAAACTGCGAAATGCAGTATCGATGCGTAAGATGCGGACAGGACCACAGCGCAGAACAATGTACGTTAGATAAAGAAAGGGTAGACGACAGATCTCTTCTAAAGTGTGCAGTTTGAAAGAGTGAGGGACACCCAGCTAATTATCGAGGCTGTCCTAAGTTCCGCGAATTACAGGAAAAAAAGTTTTCACTGCAACGAAAAATAGAACACCCGATAGTTCAAGCCCGACCAGCACTAAATATAACACCACAGTTCTCGTATGCTCAAGTAACAGCTGGTAGGAGAAACACCCCACAACTTACCACACGGGTACCGCCGCGACATACTGTGCCTCCAGAAACAGTAACACTAGCAAATGTGCTCACAACCTTGCTCGCTATTCAGACGCAGATGACACAAATGCAAAAACAAATAAAGGACCAGGACACTAGACTAGACTGGGTCTATTCGCAGTTGTCTAGCCAGCCGTCAATATAAACCCCTGAACAGAAAGGACAATTAAGGCTTTAGTTGTGAATGTAAATTCACTTATCAGAATCGAGAGAAGAGCCGCTCTCTTTAAACTGCTGCAAGACGAAAGTCCTGACGTGTTTCTGGCTAGCGACACTAAGCTGAATCAGAGGCATAAACTATGTCACACAAACTACGACATTATGCGAAGAGACCGACCCAACTCCACACAAGGAGGAGGGGTGGCAATCTTTGTTAAAAAATCACTTCAACATAAGGTAATATATAGTGGTGAGATGCGCAGATTTCAGGTGCTTGAAGCGTGCATTATCCGCATACCCCTCCGACAAGGTAGGGGGATGTATGTGATATCTTCCTACGCACCAGAAGCACATCAACAAAATCAATTTATAGTAGAGCTAGAGACGTTTTTTCCAATGCTTACAACGTTACTCGGAAGGGAACTATTACATCGTAGGTGGCGATTTGAATGCTAAACACCCAAATTGGGGAAATGGCATATCCAACACGAGAGGAAATCAATTAGCTAGTTGGCTAGATCAACATCACATTGAATACGAGGGTTGCCTCTTATGTTTCGGGATTTGGCAACCCTAGTGTTGCAATCCGGCAATTGACAGCTCTGTTGTAAAGTTGGACATTTTTGAGGTTATACGCACTCAGAACGTTTTGACATACGAGCGCTATTTGTGTTGTTTACAGTAACTTAAAAGATTCATCTCGGCCCAAAAATGGAATTAAATCGTCAACATTTTCGTGCGATTATTTTTTACAACTTTCGGCGTGGATTAACTCAGCAACAGTGCATGGATGAACTTAATTCAATTTTTGGCGATGAAGCTCCATCAAGGACCAGTGTTTATCGATGGTATGGTGAATTCAATCGTGGTCGTAGTTCACTCCAAGATGAATTTCGTGAAGGTCGTCCAAAATCAGTTGTTGTTCCGAAAACCATTGATGCTGTGCGCGAACTGATATTGGAAGATCGTCATGTGACCTATCGTGAGATTGAGACAACCTTAGGCGTTAGTGGGACCAGCATACATTCAATATTGCATAAACATTTGACTGTCAAAAAAATTTGTTCGCGTTGGATCCCACACAATTTGTCAATCGCCCAAAAAAAGGCTCGTGTCAATTGGTCGAAAGAAATGCTCAAAAAATACGGTCGCGGTGCTTCGAAACACGTCTATGACATCGTGACAGGTGATGAATCGTGGACTTACGCGTATGAGCCCGAAAGTAAACAGAACGACTGTCTGGGTGTTTCAAGATGAGCCAAATCCAACAAAAGTTGTTCGCGCACGAAACACTTCCAAGCAAATAGTCGCCTGTTTTTTCGGAAAAACTGGACATGTCGCAACCGTACCACTAGAACAACGCAGAACAGTCAATTCTGAGTGGTACACAACCATTTGTTTGCCAGTTGTCTTCCAAGAAATCAGGAAAACCAACCGCCGAAGACGGATCACTCTTCACCACGACAATGCGAGCTCTCACACATTGACTGCGACAACTGCATTTTTGAGCACCCAAAACATCGATTTGATGGGTCATCCGCCGTATAGTCCTGACTTGGCACCGAATGACTTCTTTTCATTCCCGTACGTAAAAAACAAACTGAGAGGTCAACGTTTTTCGACACCTGAAGAAGCGGTTGCTGCATTCAGAATGCATGTGTTGGAGATACCTCAATCAGAGTGGCAAAAGTGCTTCGACAATTGGTTCAAACACATGCAAAAGTGTATAGATCTTCATGGGGAATATTTTGAAAAACAATAAAGTCATTTTCGATGATCAATATTTGTTTTTGTTCTCTAATCCCGAAATATAAAAGGCAACCCTCGTATAATGCTGATCTGCTAGCTACAGAATATCCTTCTTTCGCCAGAGGGGGATCGTTCCTCGATATTATGCTAATTGACACACGACTCCAACATACACATACTAACAGACAAAATATAAACTGCCTACGCACAATTGAGTATGACAGCGACCATTGCGGATTATCAATCGTAATAAAAACACCAAACGAAGTTGTGGAACTCGGTGAATGTATGATACCGCAACCCTATAACTATGGGGGTATGCGATAGACGCGTTTCACGAGAACCTTAACAAGAGAAATTCACTTAAAAGATATTAACCCTCCTACCAACAGAAACATATCCAACGATGACATCGACAAATACATACAAAAAATGGACGAAACCATAAAACAAACTATGGACAAAACAATGCCAAAAACCACACCTACGGACAACATGAACATGTACCGAAACGCCACAATCAACGCACTCCACAGAAAAAAACGTAGACTTCTGTCTCCACTAAAACTAGGGTACAGACGATTTACTGACAGGCACGACCAGGAGATAATATCACTGAAGTCCAGATTAAAAAATCTTAACAGCTGATAAAAGCCAACTGTAGGCTATCAGCAACTTTGTATTGGAACAACAAAGTGCGGGCGGTAAAATCCAACAACCCTAGTATGTTCCCGCACATTAATAAAATATTCAGACGGAGTAATGAAAACGAGATTCAGTGTCTCAAAATACCACGAACAGACGAAAACCAACGAATGCCTGCAAATATAGGCATAGACACAAACAACGCCATCCTAAATGTTGAAGTTTTTGTGTTTGAAGATCCCTTGGAAAAAGTGAATGTTGTAGGGGCCGTCTTTCAAGAACTGTACAGGGCAAATAAAGTAATTCGCCGCAACCATGACTTGGAGGATAAAGTTTTACTGAATTATCGTCATCTTCGAAATGGCATTTCACAGTGGCTGTCAAAAAACGATGGTTTTATCGAATACAGTAATGAAAATATAGCGAACGCCGAGATTGCTGTCGAAAGCGCCAACAGTCTTTTGATCACTAGTGAAGACATTCATGGGGTCTTTGCATCATTAAGAAACAAAAAATCAGTTGGAATCGATGGAGTACCCAATATAGTACTCAGACATCTTCCTCCAATCGCAGTTCTCATATATACAGTCTTGTTTAACAACGCACACTATCCAGTACGTTGGAAAACGGCCATCATCCAACCGTTACCAAAAAAAGGGAAAGACAGAACAAACCCAAAAAATCTGCGATCGATCGTTTGTTACCGGATATTAGTAAAGTATTCGAAAAGGTTCTAAACAAGGCACTACTTAAATGGGTAGAGGACAATAATATTGTAGCGAGCTTAGGGTTCCCTGGATTAATTATTTTTAATAAATAAGGGCCGTTAAACCGATTTTGAATTAATATAACACTTTATTTGTCCGTTAATAACAACCGTCGCTCACTTATCGCGTCTTTGACTGCTTACTTCTTCTTCTTACGTTCTACTTCCCGATCTGCGTGCGACGTATTTATACCGTTTCCTTATTCTGATTTGGTGTTTCGTTTCCGCCCGTTCCATAGTCTCGACTTTTCTATTGCTCATAGTCTCCAGTTTTCCAGTACTTTCTAAAATATTCTAGTACTTTGTTTCGGACTTCTAGAATATTCTAGTACTGATTGTCATATGCGTCACAATATTATTCCAAATAACCAGTTTGGTTTTAAAGCTGGTCATGAAACCACACATGCCGCAGCTAAACTGGTTTAAAATCTGAAACAGTGGAATAAAAATTTGAAACAGTGCACAGGTGCCTGTTTGATTGACTTGGAGAGGGCCTTCGTCACCGTTTGGCTAGAAGGGTTATACTACAAGCCAATGAGACTAGGCAGTCATAAACCACTGCTGTATATACTATACGACATGTTGAATGAAAGGAAATTCGTCGTCAAAAGTGGGAATGTGACCTCCAACATTACTTAAAACGGTCTGCAACAGGGAGCGGTGTTATCTCCGATTCTTTTTAATATTTACACTAGCGACCTAATAAGGTCTCTTCATCTGGCTATTGCGTATGCAGACGATCTGATAATATATAGAACATCTCCAAAAATTGAAATCATTAACTGATTATTACAAGGGGATTTCAATGATGTTCAGCGATACTGCGACAATTGGAAACTCAAAATCAATATCCAGAAGTGTGAAACCGTCCTCTTTAGAACACAACTGGCTGAAGCTACCAGTGACACCAGGAAAACGGGTGAAAGCTAGCTATTATGGGACTGTAGCGGTTCTACGAACCGCACAACAAACTATAGGTTGATATGTCCTTTCCGCCAAGGAATATACTTACCTGTATTCGTTACATGTGCCCACAGACACGTGTCCCAATAGCCGGTGATCGTACCTGTAACAAACCCGATATCAAAAAGCAAGGAATTTAACGTTCCAAAAGCTTCCAATATCTAGTTCAACGTTTCATCCATACATCGTATGCAAAACCAATCCCAAAATACAGGAAATCATCGCATGTAAATAGACCACCCAGCCTGAGCAGCAACGCGATGGTTTCCCACGAAATACCATTATCGATAAATTAACCGAACAAGGGATGCATACTCGGGTAGCTAAATACAATTAGCACCTAAATCCCTTGGAGGGCCTAATGCAAAGGCACGCTTATGCAAACAAGGCATATCGTTTAGCTGCCGTCCCGTGGTCATACAATCATAAACTCATAACACTATCACCGATAGATGTTTATGATGGAAAAGGCAAACAAAGCATTACCGATCCCATAGTCCTTTGTATTCATCTGAATAGCATGAGAACCCTCGTTTCTCAGGCCAGATGGGAAAAACAAACAATGCATAGAAAAAGATCGGAGAATAAGCGGTGGCACCACCGATCATAAGACGAAGGAACAAGATTCCGATAACCAAGTCGGAAAAGATAATGATAATGATGATTACGATGAAAAGCCTCCCTTTACAGATACGATGGGAAATTTCGCTTCATGGATACGAGAGGAAATTCTGTTTCACAGATATGTTGGGAAAATTTCCCTTACGATTGGGGATGCGAATACAGTAGTCGAATTAGAGATTAGTCTATATCGTGCATCCGTCCAGGAGAGACACTGAGGAACCCCACAGAGGAGGTCGAAACGAGTACGGTTAGAGAACTCCGACGAGGAGGTATCCGCGCAGCAAAATTTTGAAAAGTGAAAAGTAACGTCGAGTGTCGAATGTACGTGCGGTGCAACGAAGTGTTTCGAAATCGTAAACCATAAAACTTTAGCTCAGTGACTTGTGTTTCTTTCGTTGGATCTTAACGGCAATTACACCATCATAAACAATAACACTTTAGCTCAGTAACTTGCATTGTGAAACAGCAAAACAACTTGTGTTAATAAAGAAAAATAAAGATTCGAAGAACCAATATCTCTGTGTTTAATTGGTGACAGCGTCGCTCTGGTTTCGTTGGATTTTGTTTCGCTTCGGACAGTGTTTGGCGGAAATAGTATCAACATACAACTAAAAGGTAAAAACTCGCCAAAGGACCACACCAACAAACACTGGAAACCAAAAATGTAGTCAAATACTTAGGCATCTGGCTGGATCAGTATCTATATTTTAACAAACATGTGGAGGCTGCGCTGGCCAGGGCAAAGAAAGCTTATGCTATGACAAGAAGACTGTTTCATAGTAGTCAACTTGACAGCAGAGTTAAAGTTTTATGCTACATGGCTCTCATCACACCGATAATCATGTATGGATGTCCAGTGTGGTTTAATGTGGGACCTAGCATAATGGAAAAGATCCGGCTTTTTGAGAGACAATGCCTCAGGACGTGTCTTAACTTACATCGGACTCCTGAATCCGATCACAAAAAATACTATCCCAATAAAGCGTTGTACAGTGGGGCCAATAAACAGAGTGGATAACTTTATGATCAAGCTGATCCGAGGGCATCTTGCGAGATCAATGAGGTCGCCGAACGATTTAATTTTTGGTGCATATTACCCAAACAATATGTATTATGAGGGGGTACGTCGCAATGGCTTTATTCCACCAGAAGCATTCCTTAGTCTTGACATGAACGGCCTCATACAAAATGAATCCGCTATACCGTTGATTTATCACGTGCGTCGGTCGGGTATAGATAAACGAATATCTTATAATCGAGAGGTTGCGCACACAGATGAAGAGCGCCTGCAGTTCAGTAGGGCAGTGGCACAGAAAGACCGAAAAGACAGGAATAAGCAACACCAGAGGTTTTGTTGGCTGAGTGGCAATCAAAAACCTGTTTCCAAAAAAAAGGGAAGTAATAATAATGATAATAATAAAAAAAGCCCAAAAACAACGGAAAGCTTACATAGATTTGGCATTTCAAAGATTTAGTCTTGATGTTAGGTTTAGGATAGAGTTAAGGTAAAAAAAAAAAGGTTAGTATTTAAGTTAGATATAAGATAAAACAATAACAAAAACAACGTTTTTTTTTAGAGTCCGCAAGGGACCAGTAAGTTAAGAAATAAGATAACATAAGCTAGAGTTTAATCATTTTTGTCTAGCGAGTAAGTAAATTATAATAATAGGAAGAAATAAAAACTGATATAAAAATGAAAAAAAAAAATTACCCTTGTCATAATTTTTTAAAACAAATCGAATACCTTTTTTGGTTATGCACCCATTGCTAATGCCGATGCTAAATTCGGTACGTTATTTTAGAAGCATTTGTAAATTGTACACATAATTATTTATTTCAACACATTATCACGTTTGTGTAGTATTTAACCCGTTTGTATAGTATTTATCTAGTTGTCTGAAAGGGCTTTCAGCAAAAGGAAATACGTAATATAAAAGGCAAATTCTCTTTGCTCTACAGGCCGGAAGTAGTTTAAAAGACAATCAATACGAATTTATTGCATCACCGCTCAGAAAATTTCTTATGTTCTCTGTGAAGAAAAACTCGGATATTTCCTAGAGCGGTTTTCTACCACACATCACTTCTATTTTTTTATTCACTTTTTTCGATGTTCAGCTTGATCAAATTTTTCTTCTTGTCCTTTTCATTGCAGATACGACTACGAGACTCTTCTCCAGAATTCAACATTCTGTTTAGTTCCACGTGGCAGACGGTTGGGATCATTTAGGTATTTCAATTTCTGTTTCAATTGAGCCTCTTTGTTATCCTTATCAATTTGAGAACTAACATCATAAAACCCTGTTTTCGTTTTCATTGCATCTCTTAAGGTTCTTAGAGGCACTACAGGCAGGATGTATTCCAGTTTTATTGTCCAACGCTTGGGTACTACCCTTTGAATCTAAAATCGATTGGAAGCAGGCGGCTATTTGGGCCGACGAGCGGCTTTTATTGCAAGTAAGTATCTGTAATCTACATTGTCGGTTGGAAATGTGAAAAGGAAGTAGAAAGGAATCGAGCACTTGGAAACAAAGAATCAACCCAGACAAATGTCTCCTACGCACGCACAGGCTGATGGAGTGTATTCAGTGACAAATTAATTTGGTCCCCGACTTCATGTTCCTTTTGACTTACACCATCAAGACTTAACTGAATGGGGAACGAGAAATAAATGCTTCTCAATCGAAAATAAGGACATACTGTTGATAGCGGGAACTGAAATGGGAATACCAGATCAGACCGACTTATGCATCAATGATTTGAAATTGAAAGTCCTTAAAGTTACCATTGTGCTGCACTACTGCAGTCGAGGGATACCAGTCAGGACTGGAGTCCTTCCAATTTACATGGTATTGGCTTCTGCGTTTCAAATTTTAATTACGTTTTTCCGTGGAATATTTCCTGACAAGTGAATCACTTAAAGAGTACGTCGAATTAATTATGTCTACCTTCCATTCGCAATGGCATTATATGTCTTCTAAAAAGTTCATCATTCGTCTTGTATTTTTCCTAAATTTGAAAGGATGTTACTACGTTCGTCTAGTCTAGATGCTGTAATTATCTGACTACTTGTAAAATAACCAGAACATATACATGTTATAAGTTCTAATTGGATTTGCAGAACTCTGTGTAAGCCTGTTCACGTGGAGGACCTTTTCATAAAATCCTCTTCCTCAATTGCGCAGCTAGTTTAGGGAAGCCATGAAATACTCCCAGATTACTTGGTCTGTTTTTAGGCGATAGTTGGAACTGATAAGTGGGCGTCTTATTCAGAAAACAGTAAATTGTGCAACTCTTGCTCTTTGAGGAGCATGCATCTTTACTTCAGGTTTTTAATTTTGTTTTTGTCTTGCAGAAGTCGATGCTCCTCTATGTTAAATGAAGTATTCCAACGTGGAACCTTTTGTATACCTTACGGTTTATATGATAAGAGTCTTACTGAAAATGGCGTTCCCAATTAGCCGATTAATTGAAGCATTTCGGTTCTTCTCCAAGTTTCGCAGGAATGTAAAAATTTGGTACATTTTTTTTTTTATTAATAATAATTGCATACCCAAGAGGAATTGTTATTACCACTATAGCGCCAAAAGATAGAGGGCGAGCATGAATGCAGAGAGAGATGGTGAAGGTAAGTTAGAAAAAATAGAGAAAAAGGACGTAAAGGAGTGACTGCCATGCTTTGATTCTGGTTATATGCTAAACGTTGCGTAGGAACCAATTTTTTGTTGATGTTCGAGTTTTCGCCAGAAAAGCCGATCACGGCGACAACCATAAGGGCAGAATCCTCAGTTTATTTCGCTTAGTACAAGTCGTATCGACCGGGGTTCGATTCCCCGCCGGGGAGCCTCTGGCGCGAGACTAATGACCTTGCCCGGAAAAAAAAAAAACAAATCATTATGGAAAATTTAACAAGCCTCAGGACTTGCTAAATAGGGCCAAGACCGGTTCCCGGTTGTAGTGCCGATGATGATGATGACAAGTCGTATAAACATATAAACTTATAAATAGACTTACGAACTACCTTAAAAATTATGGCATGCTGGTTGGGGGTGGGGGATTAACTTTAAAGTAATTTAAAAACTGGAAAGGGGTAACTAAACAAAGATGGATAGAATAATAGTCTAAGTGGTAATACAGGGAAGGGCGAGGATAAGCCGGATGCTAGGGTGTGAGTATGAGTGCGTGAGAGTGTAGGCGGTAAGCGCGGCGGGGTCAGGAGGGGTAGGAGAGGAGACCACGGTATTTGTCACTTTCTTTACCTTTGCGAGGTACACCTTACAGATGAATGAGGGGAATGTTTCTGGTGTATCTAAAAATGAAAAAACTATACTCGTGTACCTTCTTCCAGCGAAGGTGGAAAGTGCTCTAGAAAACTCCTTGCGAAAGGGAACTCTGATTGCCTTCCTCTAAATTGTATACGACACTCTTTACTGTTATAAATTTATTTACAAACAAGTATACACATAAAAGCAAAACAGTATTGACCTCTAGAACATAGCCTCAGTACCTTAAAAAAGGATGGTCGACTTCAACAAGACAAAGGCAAATAAGTCCTTCATCGTGTCTCTCTCTTTCGACTGTCGCAAATTACCCACATCCGTGAGATTATTAGGCCCGGTCTGAATTCTGGGGTGTGGAGGTTCTCTAACCTTACGCAAGAACCACCCACAATTCCATCCCAACTCTCTTTGCAAATCTACACGCATTCCCTTCATCAAGGACATTTAATGCACCTAGCGCATTACCTAAAAATTTGCTGTAAAGAATTTTTACCATTCATGCATTCAATGCATCATCTTAATTTCCTGAAAAGAATTCTTTGGCATACATTGTGGGGGTTCCACCAAACCCCACCGCCCACTTACCTGAAAAAACACCCATATCCGCAACTCAACTCTCATTGTCTCCCACCAATGCAATCGCATTGGCACCTGAACATATTTCCTTTACCAAGGACATTAATGCATAAAAGCATTACATTAAATTCCTAAACAGAATTGCATCTACAAGAGCATTCATAGTCCAATGCATCACTTAAATTCGCGGGAAAACTATTCCGGCACCATTGTTTGCCAAGCAAATCTCCCTAGACGAATTCCTGTAAACAAAAGGATTTGAATTACATACAAATAAGGGTCATTCAGCAGGGACCATAAACATTGCGCTGTCTATTCTTCAGTTTCGCCATGTGTATAATAAATTCTCTTAATGTACACATTGGCTGGCGACCTTTTTCGCCCAGCAATAACATACCGGCGGCCGCATTCAATTAGCGCAATCGACCCTGAAATCCCTAAAAACAATTCTGTAACGTGCATATGCACCATAAATTCCCGGCCATTAGGCACCCATGTTCCACCAATGCAATTCTGCCGTACATGTGCATTCCACATGTTTGGCATTTCTACGGCCGTGGCAGCTCTTTGACCATCGGACAAAAGCGAATACTCGCATCCTACCCTAGAGTCATAAAACGAAATTCTGCGCAGGTAATCGTGAATAGAATCCTTTTAGCATCTAAAGAGTGGCTGCTATTTAGACAGCCGACCCTCATTACCGAAAGATGCTGTAGGTCGTTTCGCCATTGTTCCTTTTTTCCTCGTTTCAGGCAAAACGCATCGATCAACACGGTGATGTGTACCAACACACACATACACCACCGCGTACCTGAGATCGCTTTCCATTGGTCACTGGTCAAAGGAAATTTCATTTCCTTTTCACCACACCACCAAAAACTCACCCCAAACAATAAAATATCGTTGAGTCGTATCCCAACCATCGCGTGCGCAGCATCTCTTCTCCACTGCCGAGTGCACACGAGAGTGTGCACTCCACAGAGTGTGTCACCCTTAAAGTAATTTCACAATCCCCGAGTGTTAGTACGAATCGTGTGAGTCGACCGTGTGAACTCATTAAAGCGGAATTAAAAATAACTCTTTTAAAAAATTTCGAAAATAAACAAAGAAAGAAATTAACTACCAAAACCCTGTGTGTTTCATTTATCCTGTGTTGCTTATTTGGTGAACGCAACTCGTCGATAGTTGCTCGGTACTTTCAATGACTCGAATTGTGTTTCTCCTTTCCCTCGTGAGCTGTTCAGATGTCATCGTTTGGTGTAACAATCCATGGAAGTGCATGATGGCGAATCTTCGTACAACCTGTGCCAACGCCGGCACCAAGACGAAGATTTATGCCACAACATAACCATAATTAGGAAAACTTATCGGCACCCCTGGTTGCCAAGCAACTCCCGCTGCACACGTGCACACCACATTTTTCTGGCAGTTCCATACCCTCCGCAGCCGTTTGTCCAAGCGAGAAAAGTAAATACACGCATCTAGCGTCTAGTGGCCATAAGTCGAATTCTTCAGCATACAAACATGCAAGCAAGAATCTGACCCTTGCCTTCAGCAAGATTCGGTGCACATCACCATTGTGTACCGAAATGTCTGTTAGCACCATTTTCCTAATAGCATCCAGACTATTTACGCAGCTGCACCATGCATCCATGCCATTTATGATGTCCTTTGTTCCTTCTACTTTTCAGTTTCGTTTCCCATGACCTTCGTTGCATGAGCAAACAATGGATCTATTAGCACACTTGCTAAGATCACCACGGAGAGATCCTCTCCAATTCACCACCACAAAGAGAGACTTCACGTTTCTCTCATAGAAAAGAAAACTCACCCTTAGCTGGGAGAGTATTCACCAGGAGTCGTAATTCTTTCAACCACCGTAGCGTGTGCACGGGGGTGCGCACACCCCCGAATGTGCCCGAGAGTTTTGTCTAGTTAGAGTTGTGTTCGTGTTCTACAGTTCAGTAAATTTGGAATCATTCTTAAGTTTAAAAATGCTGTGGGGGGTTTCTCTATTCTACATGAAAAACAACCCACAATTTCAACCAACATTTCCTACCTAATTTCGACCGCCTTTCAGTGCGTCAAATCAACCCCATTTCCCCCTACTTACCTGTTCACCTGCAAAGCACGTTTCCACCAAGGACACATAGCTAAACTCATTGTACCACGGAGACAATGCATAAATGAGTTTAGCTTACCTTTTTTGCCATACGGCAACTCGTGTCCATGTCGATTAGCGACAACCAAATCCAGCCGGACGAAGTTGTCGCATCGTTGCAGATCCGCTTGGGAAATTTATCACCACATTCGATTGAATCACGTGATAATATTTCCCTAGCGTTACTTCGGCTTTTCTCCAGACACTTCATTCGCTGGGGATCAATGTTCTCTTTTTGCAGGTGAATATCATCAGCTTAATTCTCCTCTCTTTCTCAGTTCTGTCTTCGTATGGATCAATGTACACTGAACCCACCATACTACCGAATCAGGTCAATGGGTTCCGCTCAGAACTACATTGATTCATGCACATACAACCAAATCCACCCCAAGATAATCGTACAGCATGTTTCTGTTCTCTTATTGTCCCGCTCTCTTCGATCATTAGATTACCGATGTAACCTACCTCACATCGAAGAACGTGGCAATGAGAGAGCAGAAGTATGTTCTCTTTTGGTTGTATCCAATTTCTTCCCTTTTCAAGTCAGTCGATTAATGTGTTGAATATAGGAAGGTGGTGTCGCAAATTGCCGCCGCGTGGGCATGCTCATGCACACGCTCGTCCGCGGACATCCGAATTTTAGTTGTAGAGTTATGTGTTGGGTGACCGCATCGGAATGTTCTCACTAGTGAATATTTTCAATAAATTAAAACGCTTGCTGGCAGTGCTATCTGTTATCTTTTTTATTGATTACTTTGGTGTCTTAACTCACTTATTCGAATTAGACTTCAATCGTTTATTTATCTATCCACTCGAAGAATCATCATCATCGGCACTACAACCGGGAACCGGTCTTGGCCCTATTTAGCAAGTCCTGAGGCTTGTTAAATTTTCCATAATGATTTGTTTTTTTTTCCCCGGGCAAGGTCATTAGTCTCGCGCCAGAGGCTCCCCGACGGGGAATCGAACCCCGGTCTCCCGCGTGACAGGCGGGTATACTAACCACTATACTATCGAGGAGCTCGAAGAATATGTCGTCCAATATGCGCATCGGATTCGGTACAACCAGGAAGTGGACGTGCGTCCCATAAATGTTTACAATTACACATTCCTCAATAAAGATGAACATAAATCGATGCCGCATTTTGAGAGACGAATGGCTATACGACAAACCTGGGGTTACGAGCAACTCTTTTCGGACGTGATTATTCGAACAAATTCTTCCACGGATCGATGGGAGATAAAAGGAATACGTGCCGTACGTCGGCACATCTACCCCTAT
The DNA here is from genome assembly GCA_963931805.1 of Microdon myrmicae. Lineage (NCBI taxonomy): Eukaryota > Metazoa > Arthropoda > Insecta > Diptera > Syrphidae > Microdon > Microdon myrmicae. The sequence goes on along the minus strand of OZ007497.1, from coordinate 255,729,470 downwards.
ACCCCCACAATGCCATCAAACGTAAAACCAATAATTAACAACAAAAAATGTATTCGGTGTCAGTGGAGTGTTACATATGGAACAATTAAATAAGAACAGATAATTCGCAACAATTCAGATACCAAGTTCAAGTCAAAAATCGTCTTAATTCATCAACTGTTCTTAAATGTTAATTTCTGTTTATTTTTTGTTACAAGTAATAATTTCCTCTGCAAGTTGCTCTTTACGAATTGTATACGTTCAAATTAATTTGGCCTATCTAGTGAACCTGTTCCCGTGCCGGCACCATACTTCATCCTACCACAGGGGTCGTAGGGATTATCTACTAATAATCCCTATTGGGGTTAGTGTATGTGGAATGAAATCATATAAGGCTGGTTAGTTGTGGCGCAAGACTAATGACCTTGCCCAGAAAAAATAAATCATTATGGAAAATTTAACAAGACTCAGGACTTGCTAAATAAGGCCAAGACCGGTTCCCGGTTGTAGTGCCGATGATGATGATGATGATGAGTTGTGGTAATATACGCAGAATACGTCTTTGGTGTCTCAGAGTCTGGGCTTTGGTGACCCCACTGTACAACTTTCCTCACCTTTTATATTTGGCACATGGATATCAACCTCATTGTCGTGTGCATCTACTATATGTCCTGCTGTTCCGTTCATAGCGCCTTCGCCGTTGTTAGCCGTGGGGTATTCCTGGGGATCTGTTCACTGTTGCGTCGGTACAGAGTCTTCTGAGAAATTATATAATGCGACGTAACATATTTCCAGGAATTGGCAGCCCGTTTGTTGACACTTGCCTGTCTTCCTATCAAGCGGTTTTTTCGGTCGCCATCGCTATATTAGTACCATTCTTGTCAACATCGCTATGTAAGATTGTGGTTTTAAGGTACGTTTTTATAAAAATCCTGATCAAACTGAACCTCCTTCAGTTCCGATTCTCTGTTAAATCAAAATATCAACGTCTTAAATGTGATAGGTCGCAATATCAGTTTCCTCCGCGATTACCGATGAGGATACTTTAATTCTTCAAAGTCAAGTCGTCATGAGGAAGCTGAGTCACTTCAAATTTATACTTCGGGACTGAGTCTCCAAAATTTTATCCAGAATGTCGTGAAGTCAAGTTGAGGTATTATTTATTTCTACCTACTTTAAGTTGGAAGGTGGGAAGTTGTGTAATTTTTCATTCAGAGTAAAATTAAAATGGTCCACGCTTGTGCGATTATATAAATTTATATCGGTTGCGGGCACGGGTGCTCAGGACTATGACCACCGTATATAGATTAGTGTTGGTATTCGTCATGTATATTTTCATTTTCTTTTTTGGTGCGTTAGTTTTATTATGAGGCGCCGCTAGAAGTCTGCCTCGCAGTGGGAATCGACGAGCGGACTCACCCGAAGAATATTTGTCATTATGGTTGGCAGACATTTCTTGACCCTATTTACCCAAAATCGTTCATTAGTCGATGTTTTTTTAAATTGCCATCTAGATGCAGTTGTGATTCTGTGCCAGGTGTGAACGCTGTATGGAACTATCACAGCAGGGAACGGTTAGAAGTGAGATTTTGCTCGCCATGGGGCAGTTGGGCCCTTTTTCTTCATTGGTTGATGACGTGGCACTTCTTCCTCCCAGATTTCGCAGATTCTTCCTTTTCTTGGGCTTAACTTCACCTATAAAATGTTGCTCCTCGATATTTTGTAAGTCGGCATCATTTTCATCCATGTCCATAGGCATAACAAAATAATGCCTTTTTAGTATCAAAATTTCGATTGCAACAATATTTTGTGAAGAATAGTATACATACGAGTATGTATAATATTCTTCCATAAATAGGAACTTTTTATTTCTCTTTAACATTTTTAAACTCTGGGTAGCCATCACTCTTTGTATCATGTATACAGTATACTCGAAAAATGTGTAATAGAAATGGAAAAGTCATTATTCAGTTTTGCAATGCGTCATTTTAAAACTTGTGGCACAACAATATGTATCTGACAGCCCAGCGGACAATCAGATCCCTGTCACTACCGTATTTTGAAGGAGGCAATCGGCCTATCAAATGAATTTTTACATTCAACATTTGACAGCTGTAATGCAGGATAATGATCCGTTCTGGTCGTCATAAAAATCCCATCTCACAGCGAGCTTTCGTAATTGTGCTCTCGTCCAAACAGTGTATGTTTTCACTCCGATGACTTTTACCGCAACTCTAAAGCCACTGGAGCAGATTACTTCAGAATTTTGTTTCAATAAAATGTCAATCTTTGGTATTTTATTTATTCGTCACACCGGAACCAGTCTGAAAACAGTTGATTCAAAATCTGTACCGAATTATGCGTTCCCAAATAATGTATATTTATATGTATTTGTTTATATACGAACATTTAACAGCTCCCTGTATGGGATTGGTTTTACTGTCATCTGCTACCAGGATAATACACATTTTTGTTCAGCAGGTTGTTAATATTTTTGTAATTCTTCGCCACAACCACCCGGTTTGTTGTGCACGTTCGTTTCCGATTACTCCGCGTACACAATGTAGAGCAGCGTGTGATGTGCACACTCGTGTTTTTCCATTTTGCTCCTGGCACTCATATTTCATATCATAACATATCGCATCCTTTGGGCACTCGTAGATTATTGCAGCTTTAGTTGTTTGCGTTTTGTATTTCCTTTGTAAGTCCTTATAAAACGAAGTATAAAGAGTTGAAGGTACAAGCAATTTGACCCCTTTTTGTTCTGAAAAATAACTGTATATATTTTATATCCCTTTGACGTAGGAAAGGATGTCGTTTTTCCAGTTGATATGCTTTTGCTGAGTTTTTTTTACAAGCAGGAATCGTAGTGTGCCTAAGCAATGGGAAACTCTTGATCCTCGTTTCCTTGAGTGTTTTGCAAGTCAGGCTCACAGATGCACAGCAATAGTTACCGTACAAAGCATTGGTATGGGTGTTTCGCGTCGGAAACTAGCAAAAAAAAAAACTCGAAGGACCAATATTGTTTTCAATTGAAAGCGAGAAGTACAAAGATGTATGCTATGATACATGATACAACACCTCGGAAAGGTAAACCGAAAAAAACCGGCGCGACTGGAATTGGTTCGTGTGATTAACAAAGGAAAGAAACTCGGGGTTTGCTTTTAATTACTTTTATTTTACTATTTGAAACAAGATTTGTTCACACAATTAAATAATCTACTTTTTCATTTATTGGCCTCTAGGAACCCGGAAGTTCATGACCTCGCCGACTCGACTCCGCCATTGTTCCCTGTCCTGTGCGCTTTCCTTCCACGTTCGACCATCCGATCCGCTCTCCTCTAGGTCAAACCTAACATTGTCCTCCCATCTCCGTCGCGGCCGTCCTGTCGGTCTCTTTCCGGGTGCCCTTTCTTACCGCAGTTGCAGCAAGTTGGCAACGTAATTTCTTCCTGCACATTTGTTGTGGGATCGTATTTTGCTGGCGGGAGTTCGCACTTGCCAATGTCGTGGGATTTTCCTCAACGGACGCAGCGGCGATCAATGTTGCAGTTCCGGGAGACATGCCCGAAACGTTGGCAACGTCGGCATTGAGGTATTTAATTGTTATGAAATACCTCGAAGACAACTTGTTGATGAAGAGTTGGAAGCGACTTTGCCCGTATTATGGAGTCTATGTCGGTTCTTGGGGCAAGGTGAAGCTGTAGCGTCTCTAACAGATACACACACAATACACAAGCAGATAGTGAAGAACACCGAACGAAAATCGAATAAGAAAATGCATCAAGCCGTATACCATAGCGATAACATAACACTTCACATCAGTGCAATATACTTGAGTTTAAAAATCGAATTCTAAACACGGCCAGTAGCCTGATGTGTTACGCTTTGGTTCAAGTTTTGGTGATTCTAACTGTCATAGCGTCAGTTCGAATCACACGCTATAAAGCTGCCACATGTTCACCTTGCTGTATTTTTGCGGTCTGAGGTTCACAAACCGTTGTGGGGGAGAGAATTTTTTAACGTCGGTGAATTTGACGTGGGGGAATGTTGCCTCCAGGGCAATTACGATGTCGTCCTTTTCCCAGCAGGCAGCGACTCGTTTTAAGAGGATGGTCCTCGACTTTTCGTCGGCCGGGGTGAATGTGTAATAATTCACCTCCTTGGCCTTCAGGATATCGTTAACCTTCGAGAACGTCTGTCGATCGTAGGTTACGATTTTATTGAGGCTTGGACTCAATGTCTTTGCCTCAATAAAACTCGTTTTAAGAGGATGGTCCTCGAGTTTTCGTCGGCCGGGGTGAACGTGTAATAATTCACCTCCTTGGCCTTCAGGATATCGTTAACCTTAGAGAACGTCTGTCGATCGTAGGTTACGATTTTATTGAGGGTTGGACTCAATGTCTTTGCCTTAAAGTCGGATATTCTTTGTCGGTTCATATCACCGACTAACTCCTTTAGGTTGAGGTCTCTAGCAAAGACCCCAGGTTGCTGCTTCTTTTTTAAAGCAGGCACGTAATTCCATAAAAAGAAATGTTTACCCGATCGGCACTGCGTAAGGCATATGCTGATCGGGCGCACGTTGCTGGCGTCATCAGAGGGTCGAATTCTCGTGTGTGTATTTACACTAACGAGAACTCGGTTCCCTTTTGTGGCCGGATGCGAGTTACCCATTTCATGTCGATATGATTACAGCATGGAAGTAAGGCAAGCGTATCTCCTGCTTCTATGCTGCAAATTAGATGGGGGATATGTGCACCGCGGTGGTCGAGAGATGTTGGTTGCCTGGTTGTGAAACCAAATTGCCTTTATGGAACATGGCCATGGATGCTAATTCTTTAGCTGGTCGGTCGGTTTACCGATCGATGTGCTGTAGTAAAATAATGGAAGAATATCCCTTGCACGTGTGTGGCATGATGAATATGTTTATACGTAGCACCAAATGTGTTGGTTGCTTGTTGTATGCCGCATGTTATACTTTCTTACTAGGAAATCTGATGATGCAACATACACCCGACGAATTGCTTTCTAGCACATGATTCCCGTGAGGAAAATCTCTCTTTGGGTTTATGCTATTGAATTAGCGAAAATATGGTTTAGGAGACACTTTAGGTGGGTGACAGAAAGGTAAGTACATGCTTAATTGCTAGGCAAGCAATCAGTACTTGTTTTATTGGTTTTCGGCCGCTCTAGGTGGACATTTTCGAACTATAATGGGAAGGTAGGTAGTGGCGTTCAAAGGAACTGTCACACCTCCCTCGCAGTTCGGTGTTGGTTGTGGTGTTTTCCGCTTTTCCGCGCGGAGGGAAGTGGGCGTGGAGCGGGAATGACTGATCGAATTCAAAAGCGCGCGCCCTTTTATACTCTGTATATGCTGACATATACCAGAAAGGTGTATACAAATTCCAAGAAGCACCATCAAGATTTTATGTGTGCTTCAATTGGAATGGGGTTCCAAGAACGATATGGTAATTTTTTTAACATTTTCCCGGAAGATAGAATTATGAAATGCATTTGAAAATAAGTATTTCATAACGTTGGGATTATTGGAAATTGAGTAAATGTGCTACAAATGAGTATTTGGTTTAATTTGTCGCACATGTGATTCAGTTGGGAATTGGGGTTGTGGATAGGGGTAAGGTATTGGGGTATGGATGATTGGTTTATGATGTGATAATCGGGGATTGGATGGGAGTACTGATTTGGGATCTACACTTATTAAAAAACGATGTTCCTAGTGATTTTTTGCCTAAAAAGCCCTGAACCTTTATCAGAGCTCTACTTGTACATCTAGATCGCACTGCATACATTTGACCATGTGGAAATATGGTATCTTCCGAATTAAGTAATGAACCAACTAATTTCATGGCGAATTTCCAGTACATTGTGGGATTTTCAATACAAATGACATGTAATGTTTGTTTGGTATTTAAAGTAATCACCCATCAATATTTTTTTATTGTGATTTATTTATTTATTTGCTTTATTTTATTTATTTATTTTTTTTCTTTGATCTTTCTGACTAGTAATCTTATTCCATTAAACAATCCAATCAATATATATGGGTTTCTCAAGAGCAGAACCATAGATCCAATTTTTAACTGAAGCTCTGCTTATGGTGCCCGGATGGAATTAAGGATGATGGATATTGTAAAGTGATATTTTCATATTGGGGTTCATCGTCACCAAGAGATTACCCTGAATCAATGGAAATACACCTCACAATATCTCCGGGCAATCCATCTAAACTAGGTAAATCAATTTATTTTTATAAAACCAAACTATGTGCAAACCAAATCCTCCAATAAGAACAAAAATAAAATGAATACTAATATAAAAGAAGAAAGAAATGAGAAATAAGGACAAAACCACATTCCCCATCCGGAACCTGTTGCAACTTAAAAGACAGCAATATGCTGCACCCAATTTATACAAAAACAAAACAAAAAGCAAAAGTGAAAAGAATAATCTCTCTCAGTATATATCTATTGCTAATGGGCACTCAACCGTTTTTTTTTTTGTTTTTTTTTTTTTGTATTAGACTTCTCTCGAGAGAGGCGAACTTATAACGCCGAGTGGGCGCCCAGGATGCCACCAAATAACTGTTGCAGTTCTTTTTGAACAGTTGCAGCTTGTAACGCTCCGGGAACACTCGTGTGGGAAGGGAGTTCCACAGCTTCCCCGTTCTGTAACGGAACGAGCTCTGATGCAGGGATGTTCGCGCCGTCGGGAGATGAACCGGAAATTGGTGCGATCCGGCGGATTGTCTTGTGGATCGCACATAAGCCGAATTGCGTGGAACAATACACGAATCTCCGAAGAACTATACCGATGATAAAATCTGTAAAACAGACAGAGGTCGGCTACGCGTCTTCGATGTGATAGCGGTTGCAGTCCCGACGTCAGCGCCGAGTCCCCGATCAGGCGAATCGCTCGTCTCTGTATGCTCTCAAGTAGGTCGAGGGTATGTTTAGGAGCCGAGCTCCAAACATGAGAGCAATATCGAGTGCGGGTCTAATTTGGGATTTATATAGGAGAAGAAGTTGGGCCGGAGTAAAATATTTCTTGGCTCTAAAAAGATAATTCAGTTTTCGTGAGGCTGATCTGGCGATACTCGAAACGTGTTTATGCCATGATATATTCCCATAGACCGTGACGGCGAGCAATTTCAAACTTTCCCCAGTCCCGAGGGCCCGCCTATTCATCATCAGCTGCGGAACCGATGATCCAGTTTTCTTTGTGAATGTTGTATATTGCGTCTTCGCTGCATTGAAGTCGACGAGATTGGCCCTTCCCCACTGCCACGGAATCCGTATTGACGATCATTCAGAAGTCCGTTGCACTCCGAATACTTAACTAACTCAATATTGATGACTTTTTCCATTACCTTAGATAAAATAGACAGTAATGCTATCGGACGGTAATTTTGTGGGTGACACTTTTGTCCCGTCTTTGGGATTGGCTGAACTCGAGCGACTTTCCAGCAGGCAGGAAAGGTCCTCCGTGCATAAGATAAGCGGAAGAGCCTGCCAAGAACCGGCGATAGTTCTGGGGCACAGGTCTTAAGGACTATTGCTGGTATTCCGTCCGGGCCGGTTGCCTTCCTACAATCTAGTTGACGTAGAATGCGTTGAATAGTGCGCGGACGAAATCTCACATCCCGCATGGAAGACTGTACCGGCGAGATCACAGGTGGCTCCAAAAGGCGGGGATCGAGGTTTGAATTCGCCGAAAATAAATTCACGAACACATTAGCTTTATCCTTTGAATTCGTGACTAACGTCCCGCTGTCTGTCACCAACGGAGGGAAAGAGGAGGATGCGAAGTTACTGCTGACAGCTTTTGCCATTGACCAGAAAGAGTGCGAACCAGTTGGGCACTGAAGGAGCTTATTGATCACCCTGTCGTTGTGAGCTTTCTTCGCGGTATCAATCGTCTGGTTGCACGCGTTTCTGATTCTAACAAAATTCGTTCTGTTAACATCGGGGGGATTGGAGCGCCATTGCTTAAATGCTCTATTTTTCGCCGCTGTAATCTGCTCGCATTTTTTATCAAACCAAAGTTTGTCAGACGAACTTCGTTTGATGGAATGTGGAATATACATCTCCATCCCCAGAAAAACAATCTCTGATACCGACTGCGCGCAAGCGTTAACATCGAAGTCTGCGAAGCACACCTCCGACCATGGAAAGGATGCGAAGAAATCTCGATTATCGTCCCAGTTAGCAGCCCCATACTTCCATACATGGCGAAGCTGCCAAGGCCGGTTATTCGCTTGATATGCAAGTGGCTGCGCGACTGATACCAAGCAGTGATCTGAGTTTCCCAGTGGCGCAGAAACGTCTACAGTATAATCGGTTCGGAAGTCAAAAACAGATTCAGGGTGTCCGCATAATCGCCTCGGGCATCCGGCACTCGCGTTGGATCCCCCACGAGTTGAGTCAAGTGGTGGCCTACAGCAAACATCTCCGCCAGCCTCCCAGCCTCGTCGGTTCTGTTAGAATGTAACAACCAGCCGGGATTGTGCACACTAAAATCGCCAAGGACAACAATTTCAGAAGCTGGGTGATTGATCTGTATCCAGCCGACAGTATGTGAAAGATGTTCGGAGAATGTCGCCGGTCGATCGTCATTCGGGGAGCGATAAAGACAACAAAGAAATTTAACAGAATTCCTCAGCACGACCCTCAACCATATGATGTCCATATTATTGGGTTCCAACGCTTCCATCCTCTTGCAAGCCAGATTGGACCGCGCGAAGACGCAGACTCCGCCCTTAAAACGGAATCTCGAATATAAGTCGTATCCTGAGCAACGAAGATTGTGGAATCAGTTGATGAATTGAGCTGGGTCTCAGTTAGGGCAAGGATATCAAGTTTCGCTGTTTGTAGATATTGGTGGACGGCGTTTACATTCGTATTGGTGAAACCGATGCCCCTGATATTACAAAATGCCGTCACCAGTCGAGCGTTGGCAGAACCTCGAGAGCGAGCCCGGTTATGTGATGACGAACCCCTTAAAGTTCCATTATTTATCATGATATCTGCATGATGTTCCTCCTGACATAGTCCCCCCGGAGATCCGAATGGGAGACTAGTTTACCTCCGGAATTCTCTATATCAGAAGGCACCATCATGTCTTATCTCCGTGTCAGTCCGGGCCATCAGCCACACATCCGAAACACCGTCGAAGATTTCTCTCGGCGATAACGCGGAATGTACGGCGTGACGGGGTGGTATCTCACCTTGCGACCGACTACCACCTAACCAACCTTTTCTCGAACCGGTCCATCAGCCGAGCCGCGAAAGATGCCCAGGGATTTCTTCCAACCATTTCACGGAGCCTAAAGCTTGATGGGGTGGTATTTCACGGGGCGCGCAGGGCATTGGGCGGCTACCACTTGGCCTTTAGTCGCCTCTTACGACAAGGCGGCCTAGTTGTGAGTATATTCGAATGCCCTACTCACAGGGCAAATGGTCACGAATAAAACATAATAATTCACAGTAAGTAGGTGTACGTTGTACGTCGTATGCTCATTACGAGCGCACTAATTACATATCAGATGTATAAGTATTTATGTGTGCTTTTTATGCCCCTATGTGGGGCAAACATATTTTTTCCGTCCGGGGCAGGATCTCCAGACTCCGACTGGACGTTCGAGTTTTTTGTTGCCCGACCGAGATTTTTCCCTTTTGCTTAACAAATTTTGATTTTTTTAGTCGCTCGTGGTGAATTATCAGAAGAATCATGATGAGGAACAAATCGCAAAAGGTTTTACTAAATTCTATTCACCAATTCGAAGATTAACTACTGTTAAACGACCGATACACCTCACTAACTTTTGTTAGTTTTTCATGCACATTTTATATAAAATTAAACGCCATTTTATTATTTTAAGATGTATACTCCTAAAAGTATAACGGCATTCTAACGAATCGGGCAACACTAGTCTAGATCTAAATCGTTATATACCTATGTAGTCGTCCCCTGAGGTGGAAGAGGTTGTTTTAGTGGCATTCTAATCTCTATATAAAAGTCAAGCGTTCCTCGATTGCACCACACGAAGAGGCGCACATTAATCGCGTAATTAGCATTTCCGTAATATCCTTCTCAAAAATAAACGAAAAAAAGTGTAATGCCTCGCGGATAATCGCACCGTAACTGGTGTTCCTCTCGGGCGCCGTCCTTAATAGCCTTTCATCTTATGACTAAAATCTGATTAACCACGGGAAATATGTTTTCATCGCAAAAAAACCCCTTCGCGTTAAATTTAATTGGCATTTGCTGCTGATGAATAAGTACAGCGAATTCTTTCGAACAGGATCTTATGACCCACCCGCTTCTCTGAGTTTTCTGAGCCGGAACATTTAGAAAGGCGTAAGAATTTTAATGGGTGCAATTATTTACTCGCCATTTATCTATAAAATGTTATCCCAGCGAATGAAGATAGGGCGCACTTGTACCCAAAAGTCTTTTAATCAAATCTGCACGGTCTCCGCCAATTGTGTTGCGGGCCCATCCGACGATATTAATGGCATTCTTTAGAAGCTGAAACTTTGATTAAAAATATTTATCTCTCGATGTAGTTCTAGGCTGACATTCTTTTTTACCCAGGCCCACTTCAAGAATTTATAGATTTACCCTGACCTAGTATTTGTCCAGAAATTGTATTCAATCCTGTGAACCCGACAGAGAACGTATTTAATGTCAGATATCAGCTCTCAGGGTAGGACATAGGCCCGAAGAATCCCAAATTTATGATCAAAATGGTTATATCCCTCTAAGTGGCCTTTATTTCGAAATAAATAATATATCCTTTCTCTTCATCTCTTCAGAACACAATCGTTTTAGATCCTTGCGAGCAGTCAATCAAAAATGTAGTACCATCCGATGTACGAGTAGACTTTTATTTTGTGATGTGGATGGGATAAAGATGCCCTCTTGCGCTCAACAAGTTACAAAACAACTAGGCCTGTGAAAGTTTTATCCTCCAAGGGCCGTTTCGTACAGGATTCCTTCCTTTATTCCTTCACTGAAATATTAATACTTACATTGCGAACATTAGCCACCTTATTTTATCCGAAAATTCACTTGTGATATAATGATTGTTTGATTCTTTAGGTTCCTGAAGTGGTGCGGTCGGTACCTGTCAACCGAATCTTGGCGCTCAGACAACAGACTCAAATACTGTGGGAACGATATTTTGGATCGATCGAGAAAATTGTTTTTACAACGTTTGAGGTGAGTACATAATAGTCTTTGACGATGCACTATATTTAAGAGCCGAATTTTAAGGTCCTTGGGCTGGGTGTCCCTTGCATAGGCAACCAACCACATGAACTTAATCGTAAGCACAGCATAGTGACGTATATGGTTGTGGTGAATACGTTGTTATCCTTACCTAATGTCATACTTTATTCGAAAGAGTGCTGGCAAAGAATTGCCCAGGGCTTGACGTGTTGGACACTGCAAACTTACTCAGGCGGGGTGTATTTGCATTTGTTGGGGTATGTGTTTCTGTACGTATTCCTGATCCCGATTGTGTATTTATATTGTACAAAGCAAGCAAGGCATACAATGTGTAAAGTCGGGATACATTCGCCGAGATTGAAAATTCAATTGTACCACATGATGTTTGTTGCAGATGTGCGGAATCACAATCTAAAAACTGCACTTACTCAACTATGCTTTGCGCTACATTGCATTTTGGGGTGAAATTTAAATTTATATCCGTCCATATACACCCTGTCATAGGTTCTCATCGAAGAGCGAATAAATGTGTAACGAGACGCCATCTATTTCTACGTAGGATGTCGTTATAAGGATAGATGAAGTAACAAATCGACTGGATGTTTACTCATCGTGGAAAGAGTGGAACAATTACGGTTCGTTGTGTAAGTCACGAACGAAGGACCGGCGCGGTTACAATACAAATTATCGAACGATAAAGACGATTTTTATCGACGGGCGTGACATTTACACTCTCGGTAGTGTCGGTCTTGTATTTATTTTCAGCCGGAATAATTTTCCTTCATTTAAACGTTTACAATTGACACTGAAACAATATTTAGGAGTTCGATAAAGGGAGAACAAGTTAATTACAATCGGTAAATACGACGCCCAGAAGCATTGGATGTCTAGTCTGCATATGTAATATTGAAACAATGGAATTGGTGGACAGAAAGACGGCACGAACTTACCCCCGGTCTTAACCAGCCAAAAAGTATTAGCACAATGCACGGATACAAGAGAAGGGTTGGGATGTTCTTGAATGAAGAAATGTGTTCACTACCACTGCCTTCTCTATCCTGCGTATAAATGGACATGGCAAATACATCCTTTTGACGCAAGTAGTGCATTGCGTCCAAATGTGTTATTACTAGTAAAATTTACGGTACAGGTATGAAGAAAATAAAGTTGAAATTAGTATGGTTTTTGTTCGATAAAACTTCCCACTGGGGCCGGTGAGAAATTCGCATTAGCCTTTAGGTACAGGCGATGTATTGCTAAAGCCAAAAGTAAAAGTCTCATACAGTCTTTCAAAAACAAACCATGGGAGTGGATTACTTGATAGATCAAGTATAAATAAATGAATTTTCAATCTCTGCTTTTTGTGGGTGCATTGTAGTACCCTACCTTACAGCAGATAATCTCTCCTATGTAACTCTTCTTTTGCAACAATAAATACAAATGATCCATATTTTCATTAATTTTCCAAAAGTATTACAAATCCCCCCGCAAATGCATACCCACCCCCCTTCTCCAAATCTGGTCACGTCTTCACCCCTCTTCCCAAAATAATGACAACTCTAGCCACAAAATCCAATTCCAAGATAAATTCGAATCCAACTCCCCTCCCTAATTCTAACCGCTTCAGCATCCGTCACTCTAGACCCTCCTCCTCATCTGCCCGTAATAAATTCCCTCTCAATCACGACATAACTGCTCGCCCTACACCACTATTTGCCCCTCTCTCTAGTCCCGTTCCCCCTTTCGACCTCAAAACTGGTGCGAAGTATACCAACTTCCACAGACCACACAGATCATTTCCCAAATAGATGGAAGTCAGCGAACATTCAGCCAATTCCCAAAAAGGGTGACAAATCATCCCTTTCTTCTTATCCACCCATACCACTAACTTCTAATTTCTCGAAGGTAATGGAGTCTCTTATCAACCGTCAACTTTCGAAATATCTGGAATCAAATGACCTCCTCAATGACCGCCAATATGGCTTTCGTAGCAGCAGATCCACAGGAGATCTGATGGCGTACCTTACCGAAAAGTGGAGCCATTCCATCCACTACCTCGGTGAAAGCAAGGTAGTCGCATTGGATATTTCAAAAGCCTTCGACAGAGTTTGGCATTCAACCCGTTTGTCAGAATTGCATTCATATGGAGTGGACAATTCCCTGATCCAATGGATAAGAGACTATCTTTCTGACCGTTCAATCCTATTAGTTCTTGATGGTGTCAAATGTACCTCCAATCAAGTTAATGCAGATGTTCCCCTGGGTTCGGTACTCTCATCCACTCTCTTCTTCGTCTTTATAAATGATCTCTTGTCAATTACTCACAACCCAATCCACTCGTTTGCCGATGAGAGCACATTGGGTTACTCATACTCATACGATCACTCCAGTCCAAACTCTTCGAACGTCACTACCAACCAGCAACTTATGCTGGATACATTGAATTCAGACGTCAACAAGATATGTCAGTGGGGATTATCTACCCGAGTAGAATTCAATGCCCTAAAAACTCAGTGCTGTCTCTTGTCGTCCAAAGCGAACCCCAAAGTAAATATACTGTCTATGAACGGCACTTGGATCGACGAAGCCAAGGAATTATCAATCCTTGGCAATCGAATTAATTCGACTCTTAATTGGAATGACCACATATTTGAAGCTGCAAAAAGTGCAGCCAAATGCATGGGATTCCTTAAGAGATACAAAAGATACTTCACCCCTTCCAACCTGGCCACTATTTACAAGGCGTATCTTCGTCCAAAAAATGGAGTTCAACTCTCATATTTGGTCAGGCACATCCAAAACTGCACTACACGTGCTCGACAGGATGCAAAAAGGAGCAGTGAAACTTATTGAGGACCCAGCCGTAAGTCGATCAATTCCGTCGTTAGAACACAGGCGTAACGTATCATACCTATCTCTTTTCTATAGGTATTACCACGGTCGTTGCTCAACTGAACTTGCTGAATGTGTTCCGCCTCTTCAGACATTTTCCCGCGATACCCGTCAATCTGTAAATGCGCATCAGTTCACATTGAAGGTGGACGTTAAGCTCATAAATAAACATAAAGAGTCATTCTTTAGCCGAACCACACGAATCTGGAATGTTCTGCCTGATCATGTGTTTCCTGGCGGTTGTAATGTCCAGACATTAAAGACCAATGTATATCCACACCTCCTTTCCTTATCCACTTCCTCTCCATCCGCTCGCACTGTGCTCTGACATTTAAGGGTACTTCAAAATCCCCTTTTGGCGCGCGTTAGTGTAAAAAAAAGCACACCCTTAATCCCAATAACCACTCACATCAAGAAATTTCCACTCCTCCACCAAACCCAACTCTAGTCCGAATTTCGCACCCCCTCATTCAACATCCACATTTGGCCCTTGCCCGACACCCCCTTCTACCCGACCAATTATTGATCCCTCCTTACCTCCAACTGTTAAAATCACACAACAATCCCTCAATTCATCTGATATGCGCTACGCCTCATCTAGACTTAGAAATAAATTGACCTACAAAAATGTCCGGCTTTATCTTTCGTACTTCCATGACAAATCTGATTCAGTCTGCTATAAAGGTAAAACGAAAACCAGCGTCGCAGTTTCCATTCAGCAGAAGGCATACCTACCGACTTCCCTAGCCTTCGCAACCTGTTTATGAAATTCCGTACAAATTTCAATATGCTCCCACAAATACTGACGACAGATCTCTCGGCCTTTCGTCTATATATTCACAAGAAAATGACCTCTTCCAAATAGGGCAAGTCTTTTTTACCCTAATCAACCGTTCTCCCTACACCCCCGTTTCCATACTCTCCCCTTAACCATCTACTATCAAAATGTCAGAAGTCTCCGCTCTAAAACGCAATCGATTCTACAATATGCTCATACCCTCCTTTTCGATATATACGCACTAATCGAAATCAACCTTATCCCGAGTATTCACAGTCAAGAACTATTCCCCTCCACCTTTAACGTCTTTCGTGATGACGATGGTGTATGTGCGGATTCACCTTGCCGTGGTGTGCTGCTGGTGTCATCCAAAATAAGCTCGCCTCATCTCTTATTGCCATCCCTTCTTCTCCCAATCCTGGCTATGCCGCAATAAAAATTGACCAACGCCAAAAAAGGTTATACATCATAGGTTTCTTCGCAACCTATTGTGTCACACGAACTGGCAATAGCAGCGGTTGATCACCTAACTGAGTTCCCTTGACGCTCTCGTTGTTATTGGCGATTTCAACCTCCCCCATCTCCACTGGACTCTGTCAGACGATCAATCCCTTTTTCAAAAAAGGTTATACATCATGGGTTTCTTCGCAACCTATTGTGTCACACGAACTGGCAATAGCAGCGGTTGATCACCTAACTGAGTTCCCTTGACGCTCTCGTTGTTATTGGCGATTTCAACCTCCCCCATCTCCACTGGACTCTGTCAGACGATCAATCCCTTTACACCTCAAACCCCACTAGTACCAAGGAATGTCTTTTTATAGATCTCACCGACCCAATGCTCCGTCCAATGGGTAATGTCCTAAATCATATGAAGAGGCAACTTGACCTTGTGTTTACAACGGGCCCCTGTAATTCCTCAGTTGCCCTTAGTCCTCACGTCCTCTCCACCATCGACAATTACCACCCCCGCTTCTTGTATTCCTTTATCATGACAGCTTATCCCAAACCTCACCAACCCACGTCGACTTTTCTTATATCTTCCGCAAAGCTAACTTTCACCTATTAAATGAGCATCTTGGCAGAATCGCATTGCGCTTTGATCACCTAGAGGTAGAAGAAGATACTGCCACTCTCTAAAAGGAAATATACAATGCCATTCTCCTATATGTCCCTTATTCTCGACATAGAACATCGGCTTCATCGCCTCCAGAGTACAACAGGGTCTAACTGCTCCTCGCCCGAGGTGCGCACGACAGGACCTTCCACGGTGGCACACAGCTGTCACTCAACCATCTACGGCAGCGATTCTGGATTCTCCGAGGACGACAACTGGTCAAGGGAGTAATCTTTCGCTGCCTCCGTTGCTGGCGACGCTCATCCTCCCCGACCAATCGACTCATGGGGGACCTGCCTGCTACTCGAGTGCGACCCACCAGGCCCTTCCTACGCAGCGGGGTCGACTACGCCGGACCGACGGTTATCAGGTGCTCAAGAAGTGGAATCAGAAGCACGTTCAACGGATACATCGCCATGTTTGTATGCTTCGCCACACGCGCGGTGCACCTGGAGGCCGCCTCCGGGTACTCAACAGAGGATTTCCTCCGGGTCTACCGCCGCTTCGTGGCTCGGAGAGGAATCTGTGCAACACTGACCAGTGACTGCGGCACCAACTTCGTCGGCTCGGATAAAGAATTACGGGGGCTATTCGCCCAGGTAACACGGCAAACGGCCGAGATTGCCCACCTCCTCGCCAATGATGGAGGTACCCTCCACCAGCCCCTTACTTCGGGGGAATCTGGGAAGCCTCTGTAAAGCGGACCAAGTTCCATTTGAGGCGCGTTATCGGCGACGCAGTCCTAACCTTCGAGGAGCTCTCCACCCTGCTGGCCCAAGTAGAATCCTGCCTCAACTCGCGCCCCCTCCAGCCGCTGAAGGATGACCCGACCGACCTGCCGGCGCTCAAACCTGGACACTTTCTTATTGGAGGCCCGACGTCGACCATCCCGGAGCCTTACACACTTCAACCCCCCATATCTCCGTTGACGCGATCAGTGTTACTGCGGAATATGTATGAGCATTTCTGGTCACGATGGTACGCGAATACTTAAGGTGCACCCTGGCCGGGACGGACTCGTGAGGGTGGCAACGCTGCGACTACCGCGGGCACCCTAACGAGACCCGTTTCCAAACTAAGCATTCTCCCATTTGAGGAGGACAGAACATCGGACCAGCATCGATCAGCGGATGGACATCACCGGCAGCGGCCGCCCCCCCGGCCGGCATCGTCCGGTTGAATTATCCAGCATCACCTAGTTGAAGAAAAATCAAACTTGCTAAAGACGAGTTCAGCCCTGGACCTGATGGACATCTGGCTGTCCTTTTAAAAAATGTTCCTCTTCTCTTTCTCTCCCGCTATCAAGGATATTCAATCTATCCCTTATACAAGGTGTCTTCCCAAATATTTGGAAATCCTCTTTTGTCACCCCCATACATAAGGAGGAGCCTAAAAAGGATATTAGTAACTCCCATCACCAAACTGACACATATTCCAAAACTGTTCGAAGGCATTCTTTACAACGCGTTATGTTTCCGCTGCAAATCCATCATCTCACCCAATCAGCATGGTTTCCTTATGGGTAGGTCGACCACCACCAATCTAGCTGAATTCTTATCCCATGCTCTCTGTGCCTTAGAGAACTGCAACGAAGTTGATGTAATCACAACCGATTCCAGCAAGGCCTTCGACAAAATTCCCCACAATCTCATCCTCTTTAAGATATCCTCCTTTAGCTTGGAACCCCTACTGAGTAAGTGGATTTCTTTCTATCTTAACGATCGAACCGACCGTGTCAAATTTAGATCCACCCTCTCCAATCCTTTTCTTTCCACGTCAGGGGTTCCCCAGGGCAGTCATCTTGGACCCCTCCTATTCATTCTTACTATTAATGATAAAGACTCCAGTATCAAGCACTCCTCCATCTCTCTATACGTGGACGATACTAAACTATTCAAGACGATGCGCTCTTCTGTCGAGTCCTCAATTCTCCAAATGAAATGAAATGGATCTCGATAGCTTTTCAACTTGGTGACAAAACAATTGCCTCGAACTAAATATTGCCAAACGTCACTCAATCACCTTCTCCCGCAAACGACCCTCCTCCGCGCTACGTTCCTATGTCTTACTCAACCAACAGGTAACACCTGTACAAACGAGTCGATTTCCTTGATATCTTATGTGATAGGGGGCTTAACTTCATCCCACATATTGTTGACATTATTCTCAAGGCCAATTCTGTCCTTGGTTCTGTGAAACGCTGGTCGAAAGAATTCTCTAATCCCTACGTTTCCAGATCGCTCTATATTGCCTGGGTCCGCCCCCTTCTTGAATATGCTAGTCAGGTGTGGTCTCCTCACTACCCGTCCCAAATTCGCAGGGTCGAAAGCGTGCAACGTCGTTGGAGTCGATACTTTCGATGTAACCGCTTATGGATTTTGTAGAGTTCCATGCAGGGACAAGTAGAGAGTCAAAGGGTATTTGATTTAATGCCACCTGAGGGTATGAAAATGCTTCGACAGGGGCAGAAGGAGCATTAAAATGTAGTATATTATTCGACACTACCTGTGGATATATTCTTTGCTGCACGGGAGCGGAAGGCTCCTATGTTGCTTAACTTCTGTGTAGTAAATTGCACAGTACCATGTGGACAGCATTATTTGCCTCTTGTGGATCTGTGACCTGTGCACAGGGGCAGAAGACTCCAGTCGTGTTTGTTGCATTGGGCTTTTGAATGGAAATTAACAGACTCATCAATGGATTGGCTACGTCTCATGTACGGAGTTGTGCATTTCCTGCTGGGGTTTCTCCATCTCAGTTAATTTTTTAGCTAAAATGTCGAACGTATCATCCCTGATGAGTAGCAGAAATTGGCGGATTGGCCACCCTTCGCCATTAAGTCCACTTGTAGCTTGAACGATGCGCCGATTTAGAAGTTGTACGTCCAATGTGCTACATACTGACATTGCTCTATTTTCTCTGTCAAGTTCGAGACAAAAGTACTGATGTCTTCCCTATAGAACGCACCAAAAATGCGGAATTAAAATCTAAAATCAATGTTTTGGAGAGCAAGGTGAACTGGCAAGAACAAAGCCTCCTGGAGACTTCATTGTAAATTACAAGACTATCTAACAATGACGTAACTGACGCCTTAAGGACGGCCCAGAAGTTCTTCTCGGAAGGTCTGTGCATCGATGTTCCAAATAAGGCCATTCTCAGTTACTATGTGAGGAAAAAAAAATGGGTTGGCGAGAGGGCCGATATTAGCGAGATAAGGACAGAGGTGTCTTTCATCTTGTTTCTGGCTTCTGGTCATCTTGCGATAACCAGAATCACCCACATCCGTGAGGATGTTGGGCTCGGTCTCGAGATATCTGAAAAGAAAAGAAAAACGGGGAGGGGGAGTATCCAAAGATTGTGTGGACAGTGTTAGTTCGGGTGTTCTCTAACTACTTGGATGGAGGGATGGTGGGAAAGAAATCATACAAGACCGGTAGGTCTTAAATGCGGTGGTAAACGCACATCACGTCTTTGGCGTCTGATGATCTGCGCTTTGGTTGGTGTGTGTATGTTTGTGCCGTGTTGTACTGTGTCCGTGTGTGTGTAGTTTGTTAACAGTAGACTCTATGGGATGGATCCAGGAATCCTCTATTATAGATGGGAATGTTGTTAGGAAGGGTGCTTTCTTCAGTTTTGTACTGAAGAAGAAATTGTGGGGGTTTGATCCGAAGAGATCGAGAGAGAGAAGGGTCAAGAGCGCAAGACTCCCGTACAAGTAGGTTCTCGCTGTTCTGAATGCTTTCGAGGTACTTGTATGCTAATCGCAGCAAGTACTCGTCGATAGGGGCAATAGAGGCGCCTTCGTATAGGTGAGAGTTGGGGTAATGACGACCATCAGGCCTTCTAGAGTGATTGGTGCATCTTTTTGTAGTTTCCTTTCGTAAACTCGAAGTCTTTCCATTTGAGCCGAAGATATGCAGGACCATATGGGAAAGGGGTACGATATTCCAGATCGGATTAGCTGCTTATAGCAGAGAAGCTTAACTTTGGTGTCAACTTTGTTGCTCCACTTCAAGATGTTGTGCAGTTGCTTAGACCGACCGAGGCCCCTTTAGAGAATGTAGGTCACATATTTGATGAAATTCATTTTTGGGGTATAAATGACGCCAAGAGATTTCATCTGTCCTGTGATCTAATCGTAGTATCTCCCATAATATTCTGTGTATATCGAGAAGTAGGTTGGAAGTGTTTACTACTCAGAATGATAGCTACTGCTTTAGATGGATTGAGTCGAATTTTCCATCGACTGTAATAGTTACTATGTGAGGAGAAATAAATCCAACTCGTCTTCATCCCACGAGAAGACGATTATTTGCATAGGTCTCACAAACGGAGCGACTAAGCAACGAATAATGACCGCAAAGGGAAAAAACAAATGTAACTCAACGCACAGACGACTGGCATCGAGGTCCCGAATGGAAACGAAGGAAGCAGGTGTCGGTGTGTAGGTATTTATACCAACTGTTCTCACACAAGGTACAAATACTCTCTGCAAAATAAGACCAAGGATATTCTGAAACGGAAAGTCGGTAAATTTGTGTGGCACAAACACGACCAAATTTTAGTTAGAATGATTGAGTGGGGAGAGGTCATTTCAATAAAATCGTTTAATGATCTTGTGCGGATTTAGTGCAGTGTGATTTTATAATTATATAAATGAATTGTGATTTTGATTTGCTTATGACTTTACCTGCCCCAATTTTAATGACAATGTTTTTTTCTAACAGTTCCTTTTATGATGATAAAAACTTTATTGTACACCAGAATATTGGTTTAGTTTAGTGGGGCTACCACCCCATTTATTGGCTTAATTCAACCAACAAAAGTACCTACAACTAAAGTATATATAACTTACAAGCTAAAGAGCGTAAGACCAACTTAACTAAGCCCATCCTAAGGTAACCGGAACAACTTAAGAAGGTAGGACTAGATGCGGGAGGTGTGGGGGGTAGAAGTATAACAACAAATTTCCCATCTCTAGCCACTCATCTAGAGTCATTTGCTCTCGTCCCTGATATAATTTTTATTTCTGAAATTCGAATATATGACTTTTCAAGTTCGCCGCTAAAACAAACGAGGGGTATGCTTCAGCCGGAGTTTGTTTGTTTCGTGAGAGAGAACTACAAAATTCTTGATTTCCCTTGTGTTGCGATGTCAAGTGTGGAGGTTATAAGGATGACTGTCGAAAATAGATAGGCGGTATTTGTGTTTACACACTCCATACGATGAGTGTTGGCTGTTTTATCCAAGAGTTTTATGTTCCCTTATCAAGAGATAACTCTAAAAATGTAATTGTTGTCTTAGATGATGATGAATCCGTCTGGAATTACCTGGCAGTATTCGGTTCGCACGGTTGTGTATACTTTGTTAATGAACCCACTAGGTCCGTCTCAGGAAGCAGTCTTGATTGTATTTATGAGAACCATTCTTATGTTGCTATTTACGAGTGGTTGAAATGGGTCTTTGATTTGTAAGTCTCTGATCACTGCATGACGGGGCTCTTGGTTTCCAGCCCCAAAACTAGAGATTATGATTCTTCTCATTCTCCCCTACCTGGACCGTGAATTGACTTCGTTGGGCTTAAGTAAGATTATGCCAGGAATCCTGATATGTATGAAAAAGAAGATCAAACGAATAACGAAACAGCTGCCTGAAAAACTCTTTATTTCCGATCACTCACTCTCACATATAGAGTAATGCTTGTCGATACCGGACCCCCGTTTTCCCACTATCATCATCATCGGCACTACAACCGGGAACCGGTCGTGGCCTTATTTAGCAAGTCCTGAGGCTTGTTAAATTTTCCATAATGATTTGTTTTTTTTGGGCAAGTTCATTAGTCTTGCGCCAGAGGCTCCCCGACGGCGAATCGAACCCCGGTTTCCCGCGTGACAGTCGGCTATGCTAACCACTATACTATCGAGGAGCCTACTATCGTTTTCCCACTATACCCTCTTTTTATAGCCGATCATTTGCTGATTTCGCCGTCCATTAATACGGCAGCGCACTGCTGCTGTGTACTTTTCAAGGGCATTGGCATGGGCGGATTCAAGCAGAGAGTGATGTAAAGCGCCTACACAGATGCTATTTGATGATGATGGTATGTTCTACCGAGTGTTACTTACAATCGTGGGAAGATGTTTCTATCGTGGTGACTCAGTTAATGGTTACTCAACCTTCTTCACTACTCTCGGTAGGCATATCTCTTTCTGCTCTTCATTTTTACCATCTAAAGATTTGCCCAAAAGTCTTAAACATTGAACATCGAGTGCGCTGTTACACAAAGTTGCAGCTAAGAATATACTCTGGAAAAGATGCAAAAAGTATCCTGATAACCTGGTACTAAAAAGAAGGTTTTTTTTTTTTTTTTTTTTTTTTTTTTTGTAGTAGTAGTAGGAAGGTGGAAATCTTCAAAAGATACTTCTAGACCGATCCAGGGGCATGCCGGGTTTTTACCGACTAAAACCACCTCCCGCCAGGCTCATATTCCCGTTGATCCCCGCGGTACTTTCTTTTAGATATTCCATCGCCGGGCGGGACGGAGTTTATCTGTTACTCCGCTCGTCACGTCGCAACTGCTGCATCATTTCACTGAGAATACCACTGGTTACGGACCATGCCTGTTTTGAACTAAGCATGTATTCTATTACTCCAGCCGGAATAGCTATTGTTCTACATGTTGAAAACCCTGAAGTTTATGTGTTTATTAAATGAACTATTGCTGATACATTTAATAATTATTTCACCAATATGTATATTCGACCGTAATATTCAACAGACTATTGTCCATTCGTCTTGTTGTACTTGTAACATTTACGCGGGATCTTTCTGCATACGGTGGGATTCTCGCCAGTATGACATTTGTTAGTATTTTGTATGTGGTTGGGAGCAATAATATTCCTCTGTAGCTTTCACAGTCAGAACCGTCGCCTTTTTTTGAAAATGGGGATAACTATTGAGGTTGAGAATGGAACTTCTGGAGTGACTTCCTTATCCCATATTGTTTTAATTAGTTGGAGGATCTTTCGAGCGGTTGCCTCTTCTCCATGCTTCATAACCTCTGCCGGTATACAGTCGACTCGGGAGCCTTGTTGTTTTTCAATCGATTTATTGCGTCTACAACTTTGTTGGAAAAGGGCTCTAGGATCTGAGGCTCGGCTGTATGTACGTCTCGTGCGTTTATTTGTGGTTCGTGGGTGCGCACGTTGAGCAAGTTCTCAAAGTACTGCTTCCATCTTGTGGCGACTCTAATAGATACACACACAATTCACAAGCAAAATAGTGAAGAGCACCGAACGAAAAATCGAATAAGAAAATACATCAGAGCCGTATACCATAGCGATAACAAAAAAAATAATTCACATCAGTTGAGTATAGTCTAGTTTAAAAATCAAATTCTAAACACGGTCAGTAGCCTGATGGGTAACGCTTAGGTCCATTTTTTTCGGGATTCAAACTGTCATAGCGTCAGTTCGAATCACACGATCTTCTTCACTATTATTTCAAACGCTATAATCTTGTCACGATATTGTTTGTTTCTGTGACCAGACAGCCTTTTGCGTCTCGGATTATTTTGGCTCTCCCTCGGTAGCCATTTCTAATTGAATTTATGCCGACATACATAGCTCTGATGTTCTTTGCTCTGGGAATTTTTGTGATTTTTTCCATCTGGGTCTTCTCCCTTTAGCGTTTTTGCGTTTGAAAAGTTTCATTGTCCCTTTCCGAATCATCGCGTATCTTTCTGTGTTGACTACAACATATCTTTCTAAATGGATCACTCTGGGGCGTTTACGTTCTTCGATCTTCTCCCTGCACTCATCGTCAAAGCAAGGTTTGAACTTAATTGTTTTCTTAAATCCTAATACGTTTTGGGCTGTTTGTTTGATTGTGTCTCTGATCGATGCCCATTTAGTGTCCACATTATTGGTTTCCTATTCCTCACTGCTATTCGTTATACCGTCTTGATATTTAGCCCTTTTGTGCAGGTTATCAATGACGAATTTTTTGCCAGCATACATACCTCTGATGTTCTTTGCTCTGGCATTTTCTAGGATTTTTTCGATCCGAGTCTTCTCCCATTTGCGTTTGTTGCGTTTGAAAAGTGTCATTGTCTCTTTCCGAATTGTCGCGTATCTTTTTGCGTTTACTTCATCATATCTTTCTAAATGGATCACTCTGATGCGCTTGCGTTCTTCGATCTTCTAATTTTGCGCATCACTAGAACATGCTGGGAGTCGCAATTTGCTCCTCTATTTGATCTTACGCTAAGGATGCTGGAGTGGCGTCTTTTGTCTATGATGGAGCAGTCTATTTGGTTACGCGTTTCGCCGTTGGGTGATATCCATGTTTTTTTTTTTTTTTCCGGTAGGAAGGTGCAAATCTTCAAAAGATACCTCTGAACCGATCCAGACCACTTCCCGCTAGGCACATATTCCCGTGGAATTTTCTTTTAGATATTCCATCGCGGAGCGGGATGGAGTTTACCTGTTACTCCGCTCGTCGCGTCGCAACAGCTGCATCATGTCACATAGTTTACCATTTGTTACGGACCATGCCTGTTTTGAACTCAGCATGTATTCGCATGTATTAACTGTCTGTCTCATATGTCTCTCCAATATCGTTCGTGTGGTTTCGAATCTCACGCACTCTGTGAGTACCTGTTCCGCATTTTCTATTTTGCTTTTGTAATACAAGCAGTATGGGTGATTCACATGCGTATACTTGTGCAAGTTTCCCGAAAGCATCCATGTCCTGATACTACCTGAGTCAGGTGGTAATTCAGGTCGCCATGTTTTCTTTTCACCCATGTTTCTACATCAGGTATCATTGTGTGGGTCCATCTTCCTTTGGTAGAAGAATCCCACCTTCGTTGCCAATCTCTTAGGTTTGAGGGCTCTAATTGTGGCCGTAGTCTCCCACAATTCTCTTGGGAGACCTCATGCAATGCAGCATTTTCTTAGCTGCAATGTCAAGTGGTGTCCTCCCGGCCAAAACCATGTGATATCCTTGTGGCTTTATTGATTTGCTTGTGTTTGAATCGTACTATAAACTACAAGATTTTTTGATACTGCGAACGTTATACTTCACATTCCATTATCATTTGAAACGTCGTGTAGGCTGTCTGTACCTATAGTTGGTTGAAAGATGTCCTCTTTTCCAATTTTTGCGTCGAGGTCCCTGAGGAGGATTTTAACATCGAATGATGAGATCCCATCAAACTCTAGGGTCTCGTAGAACGTTCCTTCGTTTCTTCGTCGTGTGTCTTTTGATTCTGTTGGGGCGTGCACGTTTACAAATACATAATTGTACCGTGGGCCCTGTATTTTAAGCACCGACATTCGGTCATTAATAAATTCCACATCTTTTACATGGGGCGTAATCTTATTGCTTATGATGAAGCCAGCTCCGAGGTTATGTGTATCGGTACCTTCACACGGCAGTGTGAACCCACTGGTTTCGATTACTTGATGTGGGAACCGGACTTTCTGAAGCACGACGATGTCCATTTTATATTGTTTCGCGTTCTTTGCGGCCGTTTGTATTGCGCCTGATTTATATAACGTCCGAGCATTCCACGTACTGACGCGTATATCTCGCTTTTCCGTTTTTGCCTACGTCTTCGTTTTGCCGAGTCGGTGTTTTCTCGATGATTTGTTCCCTTATGGTAGTGTTGGCTCATCAGACCTACGCCTACCGGATTTTTCGTGGGAAAGTTCGAATCGATTATTCATTTTTGTTCCCACGAGTCTTAGGGTTTCAAATAGTCCGCCATCAGAGCCATGTTTTTTGCAAAATTGAATGTATATGTCGTATATAGAATAAAACTACTATTAGTACTACTACTATTGTCGCATTTCGAACAACAGCTTTAGCATATCTTCGTACGACTCATGTGACAGGTACGCACTTTTAAAAAATTGGTTTCTAAATCCTCCATAGATGTGTGGTAAATTTGTTACCTTTACTCCTCCACTGTCTTTCGTAATGTACCTTTCAAGATACTGCTTCACGAAACTGTCCTACAATTCAAGTAAATTTAGTATCAAAGAGACTGACACTTCTTGTCTTTTAATTTACATCGGCACACGAAACATTAAAACGACTAAATATTAATCTGCTAAATTGTACTTAATTAACTTTATCCGCTGTACTATTCAAGTGAATTTATCTATTTCGACTTGAGGACACGACCGCACGTTAAGACCACTAAAACTCAACTCAAAATCTACAAGGTTGGAGCTGCTGCAAGTATCTCTACATAGGGGTTGAAATGTTTGCACGATCAGCGACTGTGTAAAGTATTATTGCTGACCGTGCACATGTTGATGGCATCTCCACATAGCCGAATTCTCGATGGTAAATTTCCATTTTGAGAATTCGACTTGCTTGGGCGATCAGCCATATGCCTTCATGTATTTGTCGGTCGGATGACCGACCGATGTAGGCATGTATGCAAAAGGGAAAAGCTAAAACATTTCCTGCATGTGTGCGGCTGGCGCGTAAAGGAATATCTCATGGATATTGTTCGGGCAATGTTGGTTGCTAGATGGTGCAACCAAATTGCGCTTACGTTTGGAGGATGCCTGTCACATGATGGAAACCGAACCGAGACATGTACAATGGATTGGTTCGGTTCATGTTGGTTGCGTGGTGATGCAACCAAATTGCCCATAAGGAACATGCCTGTTTTGTGCTGACGGATTTAGCATCAGCAAATATTATGTTTTTTACAGCGTTTCAAAGCTTTATGGTACAAGATGATTGGTGGCGTTCAAGGGAACCGCCACAGATGTATGGGCGGTGGCTAAACGATGTGCCTAGTCAACCAGTCGCATGGGCGGCAATTGGAGAGATGTTTGGTGCTCCATACCTGTCAGAGAACCCATTGCCCACCTGCAACAATTTACGAACGCTTTTAATTCTCTTGCCTCTATGAATCCAGTATATCTACCAGCCGAGTTATTAGAGAACGACCACAGAACGGGAGTAGAGGAGTTTGGTTTAGACTACTCCCAGGCAGAATATCTATTTGGGACACATTTGTATTTTTCCCCTTCATTTCAGTTTTATACTTAATTATTTTTATTTTCATATTACTAATTTTTATAAATAACACTTTTAAAGAACTTATCGCCGATGTTGCAGTTTTTTTAAACGTTGGGATCGCCAAAGGGCTAAGATCTTGCCCTGATCTCCAGGCCTTCAGGTCTTGCTTGATCCCCCCGGTGACGTTGGTGTAATGAGATGTTGCTTCGTTGTCCTCGAAGGTACTGTTGCTCTTTCCAAACAGTTTAATTGAACACTTCTGTTTTTATTTTCAATACATTTTTTTTTAATTTCGTCTTTTTAAAAATCATGTGCTTTCGTTTTTCATCACTTTTTATTTAGACCCAATCAAGAACACTTGAATGGAACCACATGAGCATGAAATGCGTCTCTGGGCATTCTAAACAAATGTGCTTTCATCTTTTTTTTCTCTTCCTTTTCTCTTATCCGTTGACGGATGGGGATGTAAAGAAAGACTTCCCATCGTTTGCTGAACACATAGGATCCCAAAAAGAGCTTGAAGTGTTTAGAAATATGCGGAAAAGCCTATTTCCCAAAAAGCTTGCACGCTTCTAAGCCTACTTTACACATCTTAGTTCACCTTAGTTCTCGCCCCGCAAATTGCCTTATAACAAAAACAGACTTAACTCACACCTAATAGTAGATGTTGGAGGCAAACCAAAGTTACTACATCTGAGGCATTTCTACTTTGTTTTGAACGGTGGTGCGTACTCCGATAAATTTGAAAAGCAAAAATAATATTTCTCCATAATTTAAGCGAATGAAAGTGGCAAACCTGCAATGCTCGTGCAACGCGACCCGAAGGCAATCTTCACAATTACAAACACCCGAGGGATTACACAGTCGATACGATGCCCTTTAAGTAATACACAGCTCCAGTCGACGTGCTTTAACTCTGCTCTTGGCCAAAACACCATCGATCCACATCCAAACCCAGTCCTACCCTGTTAGTCCAATTGGTGCCATAACTCTTTGGACCACATAAAAACGTCCCGATAAGAACGTTAGTTGGTGCCAATCGCTTAATGGATATCAAATCCAATCCTATCTTTCCCCCCATTTATTCCCACGCTTCGCTCAGCTTAGCAACGATGAGTCTTTCATTATCACATTATCGTCTGTCTTCCGAAAACAATTCCCGCTCCCGATTGTAAAAGAATGAGCAGGCGTCGGCAAGGACACTGGCATTAATCGACCGACTAGCAATGGGGGTCGGGCGGAAGAACTGTTGTAATAACAATTTCTAGATTATCCTCGTCGTCATGATGCCTGACTTTCCGTGTCATTTTCCATTTATTGTTAAATTAACGAACAGTCATAGCGGGCGTTGGTGATAATGAACTGTGATTAGGGGGAACAGTACACGGCACTCCCTCCCATCAATCGCACCCTAGGCGCTTTGCGCCCTTCTGCTTAGACCCATTACGACGGCGGTTAAATCAATGTGGTCCATATCAATCAGTCGCGAGATAATATACTCTGACCGCAATCCATGCTGCTGGCAACGGCAACCATATTCTCCGAGCATTTACAGGCAATACACCCCATTGGGGATTATGATTTATTGGCGTGCTCGGCCATTTGCAAGTCATAAGGCCAAAAGTTGTATCACTTAGCACATTAGGCACGGTCGCAAGTGGGCCAGGGGTGACGAAACTATAGAGTTAAGCGGTGGTGAGAACCCGTCCACCAAAAAGTTATTCCGGATATAATTAAACAGGAGACGATTTATGTATATTTTTTAACATCCACAACCGCAACGGATTTGCAAGGATTTGGGCGGCAACAGTGAGATATTCATCTTGGTAGTTGATGTACAATCAGAAGCTGATCAACATTTTTTGCACTTCCTGCCAACTTTGACTATTAAAAACTTTTCGTATCCCGCTGTTCGTGCGGCTACTAAATATTCCAGTCACACGTAGAGAAGTTTCCTGATATAGAGATGATCTAAGGCCAGCGGTGGGGACTGCCATCGTAAAGTTGCCGCACATCACCTTGCTGTCGAAGCAATTGTTGAAGCAGATGATTTTCGAGTTCTTCCGGCAGCTTGCCCAGGGGTATGGAATGGAAATTCGACGAAGAACGAGGGGACACGCCAACGCAAAATCCCGAACAACAAGTTCAAAGAAATTCATTCTATATCCTTAAAATGCTAACGAATATTTGAGCCTTGTAAGAGTGATATGCAGTACAGGGATAAAATAAATTATTTCTCTTGTATCATCCCGTCCTTTGACGGGCTGCAGATTTCGAACTTTTGTGGTGTCGAACTGGGAAGTTGTAATTTCCAGTGGGCATGCTTTTGGTTGTCATTCAAAACTTCGACACGGTTTTGAGTTTCTGTGGTACTTTAAATCCAAATCGACTTAATATGCTTGCGGTGAAACACGACGCACCATTTTTTCTGAATCAAGAGTTTTTCGAGAGTTTGTACCACAAATGAAAAGACAACTTTAAAATAACTTCCCTGTGTCGCTGTGGGTGGGGTAAAATAGTAACAGCAACAATCCGTGTGTGTTCCAATTGATTGCACTTACTAGAAAATCATGGAACCGCGGTTAGAACTAGTGGGCTTATGTGGTTAACAACTTCTAGTGTGCCTTCGATATATTTTACGCCCAGGTAGAGAATAGCAGTCAGATGGTTAAATTTGTCGCAAAGGTTTTATTAGAAATTCATTTTATCTGCTGATTATTGAGCCAACATGAGTTTGGTTCCAGATTGTCAGCATGTTCCGTGGGATTGTTTTTTTTTTTTTTTTTTTTTTTTTTTTTTTTTTTTTTTTTTTTTTTTTTTTTTGAAGGATATAGATTTTCCAATGAGGATTACTAAAAACAAGTTGAGAACAAAGATTAGCGGACCCAATGAGTTGCTGAAAATGGATTGAGTGCGAAGATTAGCGGGTATATAACAAATGCCACTGAGCGTAGGAATAGAGACTGCAAACTTTTGGCAATAGTATCAGTTGTTTTTGAAAACACGAATATTGATTAGTAGTTGTATGGGGGTTCTCTATACCACATGGAGAACCAACCCACAAGTCCATACCTTATTTCGACCGCTTTCAGCGCCAATCTCTACCCATTCCCCGTATAAGCTATTCCACCTGTAAATCATGTTAAACGGACGCATAGCTAAACTCATTATCCTATGCAGATAATGCATAATTGAGTTTAGCTACCTTTTTGCCATACAGCAACCCCATTTCGCTAACCCATAAGATTTCCACCGGAAATCGCATCATGTCGGTTATCAACGGCATAGTCTGATCAAACGACGCGGTTGCATAATCATATAACCGCTGGGGAAATTATCAAAGCATTTAATTTAGTTCCCATGATCAGATTGCTCTAGCCAATTCGGCGTCCTATTCACTTTCTCCAGACACTGTATTCGCTGGGGATCAATGCTCTCTTTTTCGCAGGTGAATAGCACCAGCTTAATTTTCCGCTCTTTCACAGTTCTGTCTTCGTACAGTTCAATGTACTCTGAGATCACCACATTCACCGAATTGGGTCAGTGGGCTAGTCTCAGAGCTGCTGTGATTCATGCACACACAACCAAACCCACCCTGAGATCATATGATGGTGTGTTTAGGGTCAATGTACCGGAGGGGGTTAGAATCATTGGGTACGCAGATGATTTAACAATAGTAGCCGTCGCTAAACACCTAGATGACCTGGAGAATATTTGCGCCCAAGCAATCCAGAGCATTAAATGTTGGCTAGATATAGCCGGACTGAAACTAGCTGGGCATAAGACGGAGGCAGTTTTAATAAGCAGCCGCAAGAAAGTTGAACACCTTGATTTGGAAATAGAAGGACAAATAATCAGATCCAGTCTTTATATTAAATTTCTTAGTTCTATACTCGACAACAGGTTGAGCTTCAAGGAACATCTGAGGAAAACGAGTGAAAAAAACGGCAAGAATATGCAAAGTTTTAGCGAGACTGCTACCCAATATTGGAGCACCCCGGCCCCACATAAGGAAACTCATAACCAGTGTCAACACCTCCATTATAATGTATGCAGCTCACATATGGGTAGGAGCCGCACAGTATAAGTCATACATGAGTGGAGTGAACTCGCACATAGACCGGCGTCACTAAGACTAAGTATGTTGTGCATTCCGAACGGTATCCGAAGATGCTATAAATATTCTGGGCGGGAGGACGCTACCTGACATTGCAGCTAAAGAAAACGCTGCATTGCATAAGGTCTCTCAAGAGAATCGTTGGAGAATGCGGTCACAATTAGAGCTCTCAAGCCTAAGAGAATGGCAACGAAGGTGGGATTCTTCCACCAAAGGAAGATGGACCCACACCATGATACCTGATATAGAAACATGGGTGAAAAGAAAACATGGCGAGCTGAATTACCACCTGACTCAGCTAATATCAGGACATGGATGCTTTCGGCAATACTTGCACAAGTATAAGCATGTGAATCACCCATACTGCTTGTATTGCGAAGGCAAAATAGAAAATGCGGAACACGTACTCACAGAGGGCGTGAGATTCGAGACCACACGAACGATTTTGGAGAGACATATGAGACGGACAGTTACTCCGGCAGGAGTAATAGAATACATGCTTAGTTCAAAACAGGCATGGTCCGTAACAAATGGTATTCTCTGTGAAATGATGCAGCAGTTGCGACGCGACGAGCGGAATAACAGGTAAACTCCGTCCCGCCCCGCGATGGAATATCTAAAAGAAAGTTCCGCGGGGATCAACGGGAATATGAGCCTGGCGGGAGGTGATTTTAGTCGGTAAAAACCCAGCATGCCTCTGGATCGGTCAAGGGGTATCTTTTGAAGATTTCCACATTCCTACCGAAGCCAAAAAAAAAAAAAAAAAAAAACCCCGAGATCATTGCACATTGTGTTTCTGTTCTGTCATTCTCCCATGTTCGTCGACCATCGAATTAGCCGATGTATTCACCACACATCGACGGGCGTGGCAATGAGAGAGCAGAAGTATGTTCTCTATTGGTTGTCTGGTGCAAAAATTAAATTACCCATCTTCATCCTTTTTTCAATTAGTCAATTTACAACCATCAACCAAGTAAGTGGTTATTCATCTACCGCAGCGTGTGCACACGCTTTAGTCAGAACAGGAGAAGTGTTGTTAAGTGTTGTCAGACGAACGTAGTGTCCTGGTAGTTAATCGAGAAAGAGAAACGCGTCGCCCTTCAAAATAGACTAATCGCGAATTATTTATTTATTAAAGCCTACGGCAAGTAATAATAATTGAGAACAATAAAAGCTACATTACAACAAACCAAGTGCATTTCATTCATGGCCTTTTTCCTGGATTTTGTGGATATTCGACGAAACATTGATGAGGATTCAAGTGAAACCGTGCCATACGTTGGCATTAATACCTCTACCCCCACAGTTGACAGTCGGGTCAAACTCCAAATTGGTCCGGTTAATATTTTAGGAGGTAGTTATGTCTTCAAAAGATGTTTGCATCCCCGATTCAGACCATTCTCGGGGCAGTTCTTACGGACTACACCCATCCCCGTTTTTTAACCCATTCCTTTTTGTTCCCTTGGGTACTGTCTCTCGACTGTTCTTCCGGGGACAGGGTTGAAGTATAACGTCTCTAAAGTTGTTGCAGTTCTTGCCGTCTGCGCTGATGAGTTCCCATTCGTTGCTTCAGCCTAGCATTTGCGTTTCTCCTGGAATCTACTGCATTCGGTTAGGATCGGCATTTTATACACATCCGTTGCAGGATAAACAATGTGGGTCTTCCTTGTGTTGGTTTGTACAAGGTGCGCACGTGATGTCAACCATCGGGACGTGTTATGAAAGCCAACCTCACTGTGTGGTGTAATTAACCACTCTTTGGTGTTCGGTATTGGTGCAAGGCTGATAACCTTGCCCGGAAAAACAAATTATTATGGAAAATTTAACAAGCCTCAGACTTGTTAAATAAGGCCAAGACCGGATCCCGGTTGTAGTGCCGATGATGATTATGAAGATGATGATGGTGTTCGATATCATTTCGTGAGTACATCTTCCTGAAGACGGCTGTGTCCCATGTCAATTGCCTTCACTAAGACTTTGTTTTCAGATAGATTCGCTTAAGACTCCTGCGTTCAGTTTGTGCAGCTTATATATCTGTGCTGCTTATCGCATGTATATTTCTATGGGCACTCGACCCGGGATTACCACGACCGCTTCGGTGAAAACCGTTCTATGGGCCCTGCAGATTCTCGGGTTTTCTCTTCTTTAGGTAGATTTCATGAGCTTGGTGAAATATATGCCGTTGCTCTAGGATTGATCTAATCACAAAAGCTAAGAGCATTCTGCCCGATCTCCAAGATGTCATCCGACATAACCCCTATATATTTTACGGTGAGGCTGGATTCGATCTTGTGTCCGTCGACACGTTGCATGATTTGTTCTACTTTTTTGTGGCTGGTCATCAGTACCAGTTTTTTTTTCTTGCTCTTGGTAAGTTCCAATTCAACCACTGTTAGCTATTTTACTCCGGTTCAATTTTGTACAGGTTTCTTTGAGGGTTTTACTATTTTGGCAATAGCTCTGCATATCCTATAATATCTATTCCTGTTGGTATATTTATGTTTACTGCCTCGTCGTACATCACGTTCCATAAAAGTGGTCCGAGGACTGAGCCTTGTGGTACTCCTCTCTTTACGTGATGTTTTCTTGGGCCATCAACTCATATATTAGTACCTTATGTGTGAAATATGAGACTGCGGTCTTCAGGAGGTAGTGTACTACCTCATGCCACCACAATATCTAGATTCCAGAAGTGCTGCATTGGCGATTCCGCATACTTGGGCGATTGCATCCACTGGTCTTGTGGGGTTGCCTAACATGGGTACAGGATTCACTTCTTCCCCAACGATGTTGCTCCGACGAATGTCCACAAAAATCCTGGTAAAGGTAATTACAAAAAACACTCAGAGGTTGTTCCTCTGTACTTTCATTTTTTATTGTTCTCGTTTGATTTACAATTTACACATTTGAATTTATTCTTTATGTTGGGGTATCATCTGTAAAAACTGCAAAAGGTGCGGCTTACCTTCTTTGGTGGATATCTTGATTGTTCCTGTAGACGTTCCTGCTGGGTGGGGCCGTTTTCTGGATGTGCATGGGCGGCGCAAGAAATGTGTCCTCGCAACTTCCTCCTGTGGCGTGGGAGCTTATAGACGGGATACTCGGCTGTTGCGGGCTCCTTGACAGCGAGGGTGGCCTTTTGATGTTATTGAATAAACAGTCAACTCTTCTTTGTGTTTTTAGTTTCGGTTTTATTGGTTTATATTTAATTTTTTATACAGCCAGCGGCTTGGCCTCTGGGGATCTACTGATTGATTGATTTATATTTTGTTGGCCATAGGTTTGGCCTCGGAACTTTGACTGATCACGAAATAACAAAAAAAAAAAAAAAAAGTGTGGCGAGAGGGCCGACTTTGGCGAGACAAGGACAGATGTGTCCTTCATCTTGTTTCTGGCTTCTGGTCATCTTGCGATAACCAGAATCACCCACATCCGTGAGGATGTTGGGCTCGGTCTCGCGATATCTGGAAAGAAAAGAAAAAAAGTGGGGGTATCCAAGGATAGTGCGGACAGTGTTAGTCCAGGTGTTCTCTAACTACTTGTATAGAGGGATGGTGGGAAAGAAATCGTACAAGACCGGTAGGTCTTGGCTGCGGTAGTAAACGCACTGATCACGAAATTCAAATTTACCGCCCTTTTATAAATTTTCTAGTTGAGAATTGTCAACTATTTTATGGTCAAAATTTCCAGAAACACACATAAGAGTTTGCGTGTTTTAATTTGGGTTGTGTTCTGGGAATTTGTTAGAAGTTTAGTTGGATGGGTTCTAGGAATGGGAATCATGAAATGCGTTTTGAATTTAGCATTTCATGATCTCAATGTTTTTAGGAATTGAGTCAATGTATGATGAATTAACTTTTTGTTAAATTCGTTGTACATGTGACTCAGTATGGGATTTGAAATGAAGCAATGGAAAATTTGGGATTTGAGTTTATTATGTGGAATTGAATCTATGAGCGATAAATTAACTTTGGGTTAATTTATTGCTCATATGATTTAGTATGAAATTAGGAAATTTAGGATTTGATAATATTGGGGATTTGGATGGGAGTAGCGATTTAGGATCGCTACATTTATTTATCATTCAAGGATTCCACATGCACAAATAAAGTGATCAAATTTAACTATTTTCGGGAGGGCAATTAAATCGACTTTTCGTGGCAAACATAAAACTTCACGCGAAAGATAAAATTGTCTACATTGAATCTCGACTGTAATTTGACGAAAGATTAAATTAAAGTTTAGCGCGGCGGCGTGACTTATCACTGTGACGGTTGGATAGCGACTGCCTTAATTAGGGGTGAAATTCTGTGTTCTGTTTTATTGCACACAGGACAACCAAAAGAGATCACGCCTCTGCTCTCTCATCGTCACGCTCGTCGAAGTGTGGTAACTTCGGTTAATTGATAATCGACGAACGTGGTAGAATGAGATTACAGAAACACGATGTACTGTGATCTCGAGGTGGCTTGGTTGTGTGTGCTGGTATCAAATGCAGCTTCTGAGCATGACCTACTGCCCTAGTGTTACGGCTGTGCTGATCTCAGAGTGCATTGAACCGTATGGAAACCGAATTATGGAGAGGGGAAATGTAGCTGGTGCTATTCACCTGCGAAAAGAGATCATTGATCCCAAGCGAATGGGTGATCTGAAAAAAAGCCGAAGTGACGCCAAATTGGCTAGGTTAATTCATCATGAAAACTAATTAGATATTTTGATAAATACCCCAGCGATTTTGCTATGATGCGAGGGCATCGTTTGCTTCGATTTGTTGTTGCTAACCGACATGATGTGATTTCCGATGGAAATCTCATGGGCTAGCAATAATGGAGCTGCCGTATGGAAAAAGGTACCTGAATTCAATTCTGCATTATCTGCATAGAATAATGAATTCGGCTATGCTTTCTTTTACAGGTAAAGTAGCCGAACGGTGGAATAGGGGATAATGTGACGCGCTGTTAGAGGTTGAAATTAGGTTAGGATTGTGGGCTGGTTGTCCATGTGATATAGAGAAACACAGTCCCTTTTTCCGTCTGATATGTTTCCTTTGAGGTGAAGATAAAATAAATTCGTCCATGTTCCTTTCAGCAGTTTGGGAAAACTCCTTCTCTTAGGCACTTGGTGTATATTGTACTGAATGTTCTGCCGGGGCCAGCATGGTCTCTTTCATTACCCCATTGGGTATACCATTCAGTCCAGAAGTGTTTGACGTTTTGAACCCCCGGAACACTGTGGTTACTGACTTTACCACCGTTGGCTGATCCGCTATCATGTTTCGAAAACGGAGATTTCCCTTCCTCGGGAAAAGACTGGTCACAGTAGTATTCCTCAGTTCAGGGCTTTTGGGTGCAGTGTGTTGAAATACCATAATGCGACGTCTAATTGGCGAGCACCGCTCAAGACGGTATTTTAGACATCCTCCATTAATTTCTTGAAAGTTACTGTTTTATTCCTTTTTCTGGCTTTGTTCATTTGCCTTCTAACTTCCCTTAATTGATTGTGGAGTGTTTCGTACTTAGAATCTTCTCTCTTGTTTGTCGTCGGAAATTAAGGCATTCGCCGCGGAGCTCAAAAATTTCCTCGTTCCACCACTATTTTTC
Organism: Microdon myrmicae; assembly: GCA_963931805.1. NCBI lineage: Eukaryota > Metazoa > Arthropoda > Insecta > Diptera > Syrphidae > Microdon > Microdon myrmicae. The sequence continues at coordinate 255,692,691 of OZ007497.1, read as the reverse complement.
TTCAAGTGTTTATCCTTGCGCCTTTCTTGGCACAGTAGTATCACACTCGTGTGTCAGGTTTTCCATCAGTTGTGTTGCCTGCTCTTCGTCTGAACCTTGTGGCGCTTTTAGATCCTCCGCTCTGAAGTCGATCGCAGATTCATTAAGTGTAGTAATTTTCCATGTTCTACGCTGCGTATTTGTGTTTTTGTGATTCGGGTTGTGCCTCCTTATTGTATATGATCGCGAAGCGTATAGATGTCCGACACACTCCTGTCAAGACTTCTTGACAGGGACATGCTGGCAAAAGTCAGGTCAATTATCGACGAGCCTCCTCCGTTGTGAAATATGGCTTTATTGGTTCTGTTTAATAAGATCCGGTCTGGGATAGCAAAACAGTTCAGAAGGGTGTTTTTTTCCTTCTATTCCTTTGCCAGCTCCCTCACTCACAGGCGCATGTGTTGAAGCTACCAACTACGACTATTAGGGCCTCTTACAGCTCGACAAAATCACTCATTAGATCTTCTCATTCGTCGATTCTTATGGTCGGAGCGGCATAGCAGCTATATAGTATACTCTTTATATTGTTAGCCAGACAAATTTAGTATGTTCTTCGATGCCTGTATCTACAAAAGCCAACTTTCCCGTAAGTCATATTGCTATTTTGCCTATGGCGTCTTGCCCCATCGATCTGCATTGGAGAGACTTCTATTCGGCTCCCTCACTAGTCAAATGTCAGCCTTGCATTCTAGTCCCATTTGAGCTAGAATTTCTTGCACGACCACTTGTGTGATTTATTTGGATGTAATTAGGCTTCATTGGTTTTCATAAGTTCCTTTTCTGTATTGGGCATCTGAGAATATCAGTGACGTGCTTATTGCATTTAGTGGCATCTGAGCATTCTGGTGGCTTTGTATATGCTTTTGCTGGGTGCCCTTTCCCGCCAAACATACCTTAGGCAGGTTTCCGATCGGTTGATCCCATTTTTGCACTGCCTTGTCATATGGCCAAACCCCAAACATTTGAAGAGTGGTGTTGGGCTTATCGGCGGCCTCAATCTGAATACAACCCATCATGTACATCTTCCCTTGTAGCTGAGATTTAATTTTAGTTTTTTGCTTTTCGTGTTCTTTCCTGTCCCGCTGGTTGTTCCTCTGTTTGTGTTGATTTACCACTCGCGACTGAGGACCACACTCTCCTTCCTTTTTTCGAAACAATTTGACAATAATATGTGTGATTGTATTTTCTTAGGCAAAACGATAACGTACTCCCAAATTTTAATGTGTAGTCCGATTAACTTTTGTGTGCGCCCTGGTTGTATGACCGGTTTGCTCAAAAAGATTCCTACGTCCTTCAGGTTTGACGACGTTGGTTTTACAATATTTTTTCTAAATTTTTCCGTTTCTATAAGTTTTCTCTTAATGTCGTGATTACTGGCGGTCAACTTTATTCATATCTGTCAGGCGTTGGGACAACTACTGACCGAGGTCTGCGCTCCTTTGGATCCCCTTAGTTCGGCAATCCGGTTCAACTCAGGTGTAGCTCGTTCCTTTACTATTATTTGCAAAGGTGGTTCAGGGTTTGGGATTGTTCCCGGAGATTCCAAACAACCTTCGGTCTATTCAACTTAAAATTTTTAAACAGGAACTTGTTGGCAACAATCCGTCTTCCGTCAACTCCGACATCCCATATGTGGTATGTCATTGGGCTCCTGCGGATACGACGTGTGACTCGAAGGGACTGGGGTAGAATCGAGAGATTAGCTATAATGTGCGACTCTTGAAAATTAGAGGGTATGTTCGTATGTTCGGATTTATGCCTATAATGCGTGTCATGATGTGTTTCCTGTAAAGTAGGAGGTTGACCTGCAAAAACTAGGGTAGAATCGAAAGGTTTACCACAATATAGTATGTTGCCTGTGGGACACGCGGTTAAATACCAATGGATGGGGTAGGATAATAATATAATATTGCGGTCGCTCTGTTGGGTGTGGAGTTGGTAGTCCCTGGCTGTTTAGTGCAATAGTTGGATTTCCTATATCGATGGAGTTATGTCTGTGTACCATATCTTGCTGGGACTTCTGCATTTCCTCTAACTTTCGAGGAAGGTCAAACGTTCGATTGGCGATAATTAACAAGAACTGTGGGAAACGGACTAGTAGCGATTCCGCGAACGGCACAGGGTACAATTTTTTAATACGGACTTGACCATCAATTTGTACAATTTTTTAATACGGACTTGACCATCGTGTTCACTTTAGTTGAGAATGATTTTAGTTCTTATATGAGCGCCGCCACTTCCCGACAGCCTGCCATGCTCTGTTTTAAGCGTTAAACTTCCCTATCTTTTGCAGAGAACTGTTCCATTGGGAGGAGCAGTGATAACAACTCACCCCATGATTTTTGTGGCATGTAAGTGCTGAAAACTAGTTTGTTCACTTCGCTAAGAAAATTGACGTAGTCTCATTGATTGCGTCTCTAATTTTATGTTGCTTTCCGGTCAGCGCTGTTGCTGGTGGTTTCTTATGCTTTGGTGATAATGTGGGATATGAACAATGTGTCTACTTTTAGTTAGATTGATGCTGTCAGAGGTTAGAATCTATAGATTATATATTGGAGTTCCTCAATCGGCCCAAGCACAGACCCTTTCCGATTAAATGAACAGTTCCCCAGAATAGGGATTTGAATTTAATTGGAAATATATATTCCAATTCATATTCATTTTTTAGGAGTATGTCAATCCATTTTAAATGATCAGTTATTGTGATAGAAGCACACACAAAACCATTACGAGCTCCTGCCGCATACATTTCAATAAATTAAACATTAATCAAATCGCATGGCGCATATTTAGAGGAACATAATTCACGGACAGATGTAGGTTTCGTTGATTAGTTGAATTTGTATGCGTAGTAAAATGAATGGGGTGCCGAACAACTGATGACCTTCACTTTAGTTCTGAGTACACATTTCAAGACTCTAATTCTTCTCTTTTTCTTTTGGTTAGGAATAAGAAAAAGAGCTTAAAGGTCTCCGTTTTCGTAGTGCAAGTGCTTAATGGGCAAAGTTTTATACGTGTATATTTCACACGAAACTGTCCGTGCGTGTATTTATAGTAAATCCATTCCCTTATCACGTTAGTATCACAAGGTGATTTTAACGATACATATTCGCCTACAATTACATTAATCAGACAGTCTTTATTGAACTCACTTTTCAGTACCGTTCCAATTACAAATATTTTGTTTGTTTGTTTGTTTTTGTAAGAACAGAAACCCTATTTATTCAGCTTAATGACAAGTTATAAATTAACTTAAAACTAAGGTACAGATTTAAGATTTCCAGTGCTCGGTTCAGAACTTTCCTTCTTCTTTCGTCTTTTTTTCACCACATATTGTTACGTGCGTTGGTCATAAATGTGCTAATATCTCGAAATCGTTATCTCAAATTTTGGCGGTCATTGCTATTCTAAACAAATCCAAAATGCTCAGTCCAGCTTATAAGTTCATACGATTAGTTTCAGGTCGACTTTAAAGCAAGTAGAATGAGAATCATCATCATCATCATCATCATCAGCATCATCATCATCATCATCATCATCATCATCATCATCATCATCATCATCATCATCATCGGCATTATAACCGGGATCCAGTCTTGGCCTTATTTAACAAGTCCCTCCACCGGTCCCGATTTCGAGGCGATGTCATCCAGTTTGGCACTCCCAGGGTCTGGGTGACCTGGTCTACGCCATCCCTCCATCGCAGACAGGGTCTGCCATGCAGTCTCCTCCAATACATCCTGCCACAAAGGACTTTCCGGGAAGGCTCCTCTTTTCTCATTCGAGCTAGGTGTCCCACCCACCGGAGTCTACCGAGCTTAATTTTTATTACAACAAGGTTTCAAGTTAGCTCGCGTACAACTCATGGTTGTAGCGTCTCCGGAATCGTCCTCCCTCACATACGGGGTCTACATTTCTCCTTAAGACCTTCCTATCGAACGCGGCTAAGAGTTCAGAGTGTCTTTTATTGAGCATCCAGGTCTTCGATCCATACTTGCGTACTGGTAAGACCATGGGCTTGTACAGTAGTAGCTTGGATGTTCTGGATAAATTTCGGGATTTAAAGAGCCTTGATAGACCATAATAGGCTTTGTTGGATTTGATCAACCATTCGCGTATTTCTTCTCCCATATTGTCATCGGCTGGTACTATTGACCCAAGTTAGTTAAAGGATTGCACTACTTCAAATGCATGCTTCGCTACCCTGATAGTTTGACCAACGTTAGGTCTTCTTTTCGCAGAAGTTGCCACCATGTACTTAGTTTTTCCCTCATTAATGTCCAGTCCCAGTTTTTGTGCCGTCTGCTCGATTTGGGTGAAGGAATTCTGTACAGCCGAATCGGATCTACCGATGATGTCGATGTCATCGTAAGCAAGTATCTGGACTTGGTGACAATAGTCCCTCTATTTGTAATTCCGAAGTCACGGATTGCTTTCTCCAACGTTAGGTTGAGGAGGAGGCAGGTCAGACCGTCCCCTTGTCGGAGTCCATTAAAGATGTTTATTGGTTTGGACAGCAATCCAACTATTTTTACTTGACTAGTTACGTTGGTCTTGGTCATGTTATAGTCCGGCGCCGTGCTTCCTCGGATGAGGGAAGAGCGTGGACCTTTTAATTATTTTCTTTTACTTCTTTTGCGGGTCCTGTAGGCGCAACAATCTTATTAGGACTTTTCCTCTCTGCTGATAGAAGGCAGTCACATCCGCAAATAGTTAAACCAATGAAAGTCCAGTTACAACTGGCTGAGGCGCCATTAACAAGAAAAACCCTTTATTAAATTCAACAGCTTTATATATCAACTCAAAACTTCTTAAATTGCTAAACTCAAACTGTACTAACTGACTTCCAATCTCAAACTTACAACTCAAACTGATTTTACTATTAAAATTTCTCTCTACTTATGGAACATTGTGTTCTAATTTACTGTAAATTATAATATGAACAAAACAAATTTTCTCAAAGTATTCCTTTAGTTTCTGTGACTTTTAAATTGAATAAAATTTGAACGAAAATCAAAGTGCTCTGTTTTGAAATAAAAAGGGGCAAATTATGAAAAGGGGCATGTTATTAAATGTGGTGTAACTGGCAATATTGTGAATGTTTATGAATGCTATGTATTAAGTGAGAATGTGATTTATGTTAAGGGAAGTTTTTAAGGATGTGTAAGGAGATTCAGTGTTAAATTTAATAAAGGGTAGTATTCTGGAATACAACAGTCAACCTACAAACTCGTATCAATTTGTTTGGAACGCCGAACTCTCTCATGGCATAATATAGTTCTACCCTGGCTATGCTGTCGTGGGCGGCCTTAAAGTCTATAAATAGATGATATAATGGAATCTTAAATTCCAGACATTTTTCCATCGCCTGTCGAAGGATAAATATCTGATCAATTGCTGATTTGTCTGGGATGAAGCCACACTGATATTGACCAATGATGGCTTTAGCGTATGGGGATATCCGATCTTGTAGGATAGTGAAGAGTATCTTATAGGCGGTACACAGCAATGTTATACCCCTATACTTGCTGTACACTGTAATACCTCCCTTATTATCTATGGGGCAAATTGTACCACGACGCCAATCTTCCGGCATTTCCTCTTGCTCCCATACGTGCACCACGATCTCATGAACTGCGTGATGTAACGCTGTCCCTTCCTGTTTGATCAGCTCAGCTGGTATGCCATTACCACCGTGGGCTTTATTTGATTTGAGCTGTCTTATGACTTGTACTATTTCATCAATGCTTGGTGACGGCAGCATTTGGTGTTGATCTTGTATTGGTGGAGCCCCCAATTCTTCTGTGAGCTAATCATTTAGCAATTCATTGAAGTGCACTTTCCATCGCTCCAGAATGCCTTCAGGATCGGTGATCAGATTACCCTCTTTATCCTTGCAGTAAGTGCAGTGTGGTGTGTACCGCGTCATACTGCGGATTATTTGGTAGAACTTCCGCGCCTGATGCGGACCTCGATCTCTACTTTCCTCTATTTCACAGACAAGGTTTTTTCCCAGGCACTTTTCTTTTGTCTGTGGAGTCTTTTTTCAGATCTTCGGAGCTCTTTGTATTTCTCCTTGCGCACCCGCGTCCTATGAGACTGCTGCATTGCCCGGTATGCAGCATTCTTACGTTCAGCCGGTAGTTTGCACTCATCATCAAACCAGTCGTTCCGATCTCTACGACTACTGCCTAAGATGGAGTTGGCAGTACTAATGACAGCATTCTTAAGGCGTGTCCATTTCTCTTCTACGCCCGGCATTCTGGCTCCAGGACTTACTCTCCCTCCGTCGAGCTCTTCGAGGGCGAGTCTTAACGCATAACTAAAGGTGTTACTGGTATTCTGATTGGCAACCGTGTTGATTCGAACCTAATCGGCGGATGCAATACGTCTCTGTAAGTCAATCCGCGCGGAAAACTATACCAACAAGATAGTGATCCGAGTCGACGTTGGCACCTCGGTACGTTCGTACCGTCATCAGGCTCGAAGAGCGGCGGCGATCTATCAACACGTGGCCAATTTGGTTGCGAGTGGCTCCATCAGGTGATACCCAGGTGGCTATGTGGACATCTTTACGCGGAAACCGTTTTGTGATGCTGCCAGTTCGATGACTCTGTGGCATTTCTAACGGATACACACACAATATGCAAGCAAATTGTGAAGAACACCGAAAGGAAATTCGAATAAACAAAAAAAAAAGCACCACAGCCGTATACCATAGCTATAACATAACAATTCCACATCGGTTGAGTGTACCTGAGTTTAGAAATCGAATTCGTACACGCGACAGTGGCCTGATGCGTCGAGCTTTGGTTCTATATTTTAGTGATTCTCACCGTGATAGCGTCGGTTCGAATCACACGCTCTTCACTATCGTCGCAAACGCTATAACTCGTAGTCCACTGTCATTAGTGTGTTCATGCAGACTATGGGAACCTGTATAGTGCCTGAAAACCGGCTCCCGACCTATTTTCGCATTCAAATCACCAAGAACGATTTTCATATCGTATCTTGGGCAGGCTTGAGGGTCCGTTCGACGTGCTCATAGAATTTTTCCTTTTCGTCGTCAGGGGACTCCCCTGATGGTCCGTGAACGTTTATGAGTCTTACGTTCTTAAACTTGCCTCGCACGCGAAGAGTGCACAGCCTTTCGTTTATTGCATTAAAGCCGATAATCGCAGGCTTCACTTTTTGGCTGACTAGAAAGACTACCCCGAGCAGATGGTGTTTTGCATGACAGCTGTAATAAACGTCATACTCGTTTCTTTGAATAACACCACTCCCCGTCCATCTTATTTCTTGTAATGCTGTTATGTCAGCCTTATATTCGCACAGAGCATCGTCTAACTGCTGTGCAGCTCGAGCTCTGTATAGTGAGCGGACATTCCATGAGAAAATTCTTAAATCGTTTAGCCATTTTCGTTTCCGTGGTCGTCGTCATGTGTCTGGTCCATATCCGAGGCTTGTTAAATTTGCCATAATAATTCGTTTTTACGGGAATGGTTATTAGCCTTGCGTCAACTTTTTTCAGGATGTCGCTGCATGCATTGGTTCACTACTTGGCGGGTGCGAAAGTAGCTATCCAGGGGTGTCACGTGGATTGAACAGGGACAAGGATCGTCCTGGCCTTCGCCGGGTTGAAAGCAATCAGAGACCTGGCCCTGTATGTTCACTCTCATCCCCCCAGAATGAGAACAGTACATTTCAAACATACTTTCCAAACATTTCCGTAGAATTTCCTTTTTACGCCCTTCTGCTGCATTTTGGAGACCCCTTATTTACAGTTATTATAGTTTGTTGAGTGTGTAAGAGATCGATTGTTTCTGTAGGGACTCGTTGCTACACTTGCTATAAGTAGATAGTTGGTACATTGAGTGAAGCGGCTACATACAAAAATAGCATGTTCAGCATCTTTTCCTCGGTCTTCGCTTTATGGACAGATAGGTGAACTATCGTGTCCAAAAAGATCTAAGTATTTTCGCTACCCACGGTGCCCTGTCAAGAACTGCGTAAGGTAATAGTTGCAGTTTTCGTACGAGCGCTTGATCCAAACTTCAACGGATGAGTGAGTTTAAGACTCCATCTGCCTTTAAAGCTTATATTCCATCTGGCCTGCCATAAAGCAATAGAAGCTTTCCTCTCTTCTAGCTTTTTCGGCACAATTCCGCCAGGCACATCATCCCCTGTGGCTCTGCTTTTATAGATTGGAAGCATCTCCTCAGCTAGAATGGCTATTGGGTGTATTCCGGCTATAACAAATGCTGCTTTATCGGAAATCGTCCTGAAATGACATATAGTTCTCAATGCACAAAACCTGTGTGTTACTTTCATCATTCTTTTCAGTTCTTTTGTTTATAGAGCTTCGATACTTCCACAAGGTTCCAATATTATGGGTTGGTGGTTACTGTGGGTATATTTATCACTGAGCTACCATTTAGCTGTCCTTGTGAGCCGATTGCAGATGCGGATGATATCTGCTACTGACCCTCTTCCTCCTGCGTTGACTTCCAGTGCTACAAATATATCCCATAGCCGGCGTCTCCTCATGTTGATGTAACGCCGCTCGTTGTGTTTCCTCTAGTGCGAGGGAAGAGCGATTAAGTAGAGAGTTAAAACACGTAACATAACACATCTAGTTTATTAGTCGATATTTTACAGAGTACTTATTTTAACTCAGTTACAAATTAATTCTTAACACGATTTAAGTGACCTGTCGTGATTGGTCACAGTTCAACTCTTTAGCTCTTGTAGCGCACTTGGCTATTGATTTAACTCTTTGTTTAACTCTTGTAGCCCACTTGGCTGTTGTTTAAACTCATATGGCCCACTTGCCTATTGATTTAACTCTCTAATTAAGGCGACCTTTCACCTTAAGGTGTCTGTTTAACTCTTTATCTTATTCCGTTTCAACCGCTCTTTCTATACCCAAATTAGGGGTGCAGAAACACAAACGATGCACCCTATTCCGCTTGGACTTTGAGTCAGAACGTATGATCCCTATTGAGTCAAATTGCCTACCACGAGTCATCTGTATTGCTTAATTGCTATCGCCACTTCATTAATCTATTTTAGGTGCACCGGCTTTGACTTAAGCAACTATATTGCTTAATTGGTTTTTGTTTTTAAAGTACAATGGCCCTCGATTAAAGCATTCGTGTGGTTTAATTGGCTTGCGTTTCGTCGCTATGGCTGTTCTTTCGCAGATCTCAGCATTTCGATCGAAACTCCGTTAAATTATGGGCCAATTGCCTTTGAAGGTGCCGGCAGTGTCGTATAAGAAGGCGGACACCTGTTCTCGGATACGAAGCAAAAATGTATTCGTAATATGAGACCGTGCAAAAATGTTTCATGCTAGCCATATTGCTCGTTTTGAATACGAAGCAATTCAGCGTGTGGATTGAGAAGTGAGAATGCGCCACAAGTGGACAATTATGAATATTATGAGTATCGCAAGGTGTGCGATATTAACGTTAATTGAATATGTGATATTGATTGGGCATCATGTGCAAATAGGGTTACGTACGTGCGTTCATAGAATGATCTTAAATGGGGTTATGTAGTGAGACACCACATTGGTACATTTGCCGGCCCAATCGGTCTTCCTTCTAATAAAGACACGGGATATGAGAGGGGAGATTTTGCCTCTCGAATCTACTATGAGGTTGTCTGGTATAGTTTGGTATTCGTTTGTGGTCGTTCTAGGCTGTGCGTAACAGCTATAGAAGTTGATCCCGTTAATTTTAGTTCTGAGGAAGCGTTTTTGTTGGTCACCGATGTTTTGAAAGCCATAACTTCCGCATACTCATATGGCTGCTTGTATGGTCTCCATCCATATGTTGCCATCCAAAGCTTTATATGGTTCGGTGATCAGTACCACGTCGGCTTTCTCCTCTTCGGCTGTTTGTGTCAGGATATTCTGACACGTCTCACAATGATTTAGCTTAAGGGGTACTCGTATTTTTGGTGTAATCATCTCCTTAGTATCGGCTCGGATGGTTTGCTTCTTCATCTCATGCTTTTTCATGTCTCGTTGGCGCAGTTTTTCGCGATATGGCCAGGTGTTCCGTACTGCCTGCAAACTTGGGAGCTGCCGTCATTTTTGCATGCTTCGCCAAATGCCCGAACTCCAAGCATTTAACGTATTTGATCCGATTTACTTTGCAGGATTACTGAGGTAATCTATTTGTGATACTGTGTGGACGTCTTCAATTGGCGAGCTACGCCGGCCGAGCACTAATGTTGCTGTTCCTGTTATAAGTTTATACATTCCATTGGATTCTATATCGGATAAGGATGTTTCCAAATTACATAAAACTATGTTGAAAAGTGAGGAGTGCTTTATTTAGAGAACCCCAGAATTCCGAGTTATGCTCTTGACTTGTATAATTTTACTGAAATCCGACCTCTTATCACCACTCTCATTATTAGATCGATGCTAATTATTGTAGGTGTAGGTCTGTGGTGTTTCTAACAGATACACACACAGTACATAAGCAAATTGTGAAGAACAACACAGAAAAAAAACCGAATAAGCAAAAGCATCAGCCGTATACCAAGCAATAACATAAAAATCCGATATCAGTTGAGTGTACTTGAGTTTAGAAACCGAATTCGTACACGCGGCAGTGGCCTGACGTGTTGAACATCGGTTCTATCTTTTAGTGATTCTAACCGTCATAGCGCCGGTTCGAATCACACGTTCTTCACTATGGTCGCAACGCTATAGGTCCTTCAACGATTTTAGAAATATTTCAAACACTACGAGGGTTGCCTTTTATATTTCGGGATTAGAGAACAAAAACAAATATTGATCATCGAAAATCACTTTATTGTTTTTCAAAATATTCCCCATGAAGATCTATACACTTTTGCATGCGTTTGAACCAATTGTCGAAGCACTTTTGCCACTCTGATTGAGGTATCTCCAACACATGCATTCTGAATGCAGCAACCGCTTCTTCAGGTGTCGAAAAACGTTGACCTCTCAGTTTGTTTTTTACGTACGGGAAAAAGAAGTCATTCGGTACCAAGTCAGGACTATACGGCGGATGACCCATCAAATCGATGTTTTGGGTGCTCAAAAATGCAGTTGTCGCAGCCGATGTGTGAGAGCTCGCATTGTCGTGGTGAAGAGTGATCCGTCTTCGGCGGTTGGTTTTCCTGATTTCTTGGAAGACAACTGGCAAACAAATGGTTGTGTACCACTCAGAATTGAGTCTTCTGCGTTGTTCTAGTGGTACGGTTGCGACATGTCCAGTTTTTCCGAAAAAACAGGCGACCATTTGCTTGGAAGTGCTTCGTGCGCGAACAACTTTTGTTGGATTTGGGTCATCTTGAAACACCCAGACAGTCGACTGCTGTTTACTTTCGGGCTCATACGCGTAAATCCACGATTCATCACCTGTCACGATGTCATAGACGTGTTTCGAAGCACCGCGACCGTATTTTTTGAGCATTTCTTTCGACCAATTGACACGAGCCTTTTTTTGGGCGATTGACAAATTGTGTGGGATCCAACGCGAACAAATTTTTTTGACAGTCAAATGTTTATGCAATATTGAATGTATGCTGGTCCCACTAACGCCTAAGGTTGTCTCAATCTCACGATAGGTCACATGACGATCTTCCAATATCAGTTCGCGCACAGCATCAATGGTTTTCGGAACAACAACTGATTTTGGACGACCTTCACGAAATTCATCTTGGAGTGAACTACGACCACGATTGAATTCACCATACCATCGATAAACACTGGTCCTTGATGGAACTTCATCGCCAAAAATTGAATTAAGTTCATCCATGCACTGTTGCTGAGTTAATCCACGCCGAAAGTTGTAAAAAATAATCGCACGAAAATGTTGACGATTTAATTCCATTTTTGGGCCGAGATGAATCTCTTAAGTTACTGTAAACAACACAAATATCGCTCGTATGTCAAAACGTGCGTATAACCTCAAAAATGTCCAACTTTGCGACAGAGCTCTTAATTGCCGGATTGCAACACTAGGGTTGCCAAATCCCGAAACATAAGAGGCAACCCTCGTATTGTATTGTAGCGAGCTTAGGGTTCGCTGGATTAATTATTTTAATAAATAAGAGCCGTTAAATTGATTCTCCTTGTAAACACATTATTAGTCTAATGATAACAACCGTTACTTGATATTTCGCTTCTTTAGTTATCGCTTCCGTACTTTTTACTTCACTGCTTACTGCTTACTTCTCACTTTTTACTTATCTCCCTGATCTGCGTGCGACGTATTTATACCGTTTCTCCTCATTCTGATTCCGCGTTTCGTTTCCGTCCGTTCCGTAGCCTCGAATTTTCTACTGCCCATAGTCTCCAGTTTTCCAATACTTTATAGAATATCCTAGTACTTTGTATCGGACTTTCTAGAATATTCTATTACTGATTGTCATATGCGTCACACTACCATCCACCTAGATTAGTTCGTCCCGAACTAAGTTCACTGGTCTCCTGGGTTAACAAAAAGTCGCCAGTCGGTCACGATGTACCACCTTCATCTTGGCGTTCGGTCTTCGCTGAATCCTATAGACAACGTCGTTAATTCTTGTGAGAATCTTATACGGACCTTCCCAATGTTGCTGCAGCTTCGGAGACCTTCCTTTTTGCCGATGAGGGTTATAAAGCGACACGTTATCGCCTGCATTAAATCCGGACGCGTTGGCTCGAACGTCGTACCTTGTTTTCATCCTGTCACTTGATACCTTGATTTGCTTTCGAACCAAATGATGAATCTCATCGAGGCAATTTCTCCATTCGGCTACGTAGTCTTCTGTCTTATCTATGGCGTCTGAAGGTATTCCGAATCGCAGATCGGCTAATAATCGTATCTCTCGTCCAAATATAATTCTTGCTGGAGAATGGCCTGTCATCTCGTGATTAGCCGATCTATAACGAATGAGAAAGGTTTGTACATATTTGTCCCAATCTCGTTGTTGATCACTAACGACCTTCGATAAATGCTCTTTCATTGTTCGGTTGAACCTTTCAACCATTCAGTCTGACTGCGGATGTGCAGTGCCGCACAGATGCCTTGAAATATCTGTGATTGGAAGTTTCGGCCTTGATCGGAATCACAGGGAACTCCATATCTGCTGATCCGATTATTGATAAGCTGCTCAATGACGGTTGTTGCTTCTTGGTTTGGAATTGGAAGGACTTCCACCCACTTGCTGAAGTAATCCATGATAACCAGCATGTATTTGTTGTTGTCGTTTGGTTTTGGGAATGGTCCTGAGATATCAATCGCAATTCGATCGAAAGGGGCACCCACGTTGTACTGCTTCATAGCGCTCCTTGGTTTTGCTGTTGGTCCTTTGGTCGCAGTGCAAGTTGTGCACTTCCTACACCAAGACTTGACGTCATCAGTCATGTGAAGCCAGTAGAATCGTAATCTTGAAAGTGTCTTATTAACTCCCAGATGTCCACCGGAAGCTCCGTCGTGTATTTCTGTTAGTACATCCGTAACTTTTGATGGTGGGACTAAAACCTGCATTCGATGGGATTTTCCGTCCGCGGCATCCAATTTACGCTTTAGAATTCCATCTTCCACCAGCAAGGAATTCCCTTGTGCCCAATATGTTTTAAATGTTCCACTTTTGTCGGAAATATTGTTCCAAGTTGGCCGCTCGTTCTTTTCTTTGTGATCCAGGATTAGCGACATATCTTCATCCTGAAGTTGAGCTGCGCGTATAGCATCACTCATCTACCCATCTAATACTTCTACTTGTACATTTCGCAGGTCGTACTTTCGCTTCCGCTCTATGACAATGTTTACAATCTGGCTTACATGGTCTTCTTGATAGAGCATCAGCGTTATTATGCACCTTCTGTTGACGGTGGGAAATTTGGAAATCGTACGTTTGAAGTCGTTCGATCCATCGAGCTATTTGTCCTTCCGGATTCTTAAAATTTAACAACCATTTCAGGGCGGCATGTTCCGTCCGAAGGTGGAATCAACGTCCATAGAGGTACTTGTGGAAATTCTTAACGGCTTCTACGGCAGCCAGCAGTTCCTTTCTTGTTGCGCAGTAATTTCTCCCTGGCTTAGATAGAACTCAACTAAAATATGTGACAACTCTCTCTTTACCATCGACTTCCTGTGACAACACTGCTCCGATTCCTGTGTTACTTCCATCAGTATCCAATATAAATGGGCGATCTGATCTTGGGAATGCCAATGTTGGAGTCTTACATAACTCGGCCTTCAATGTGTTGAATGCTGCCTCACACTTTTCTGTCCAATTGAATTTCTTGTTTTTATCCGTTAGTTCGTGAAGGGTTTCAGCCACATTGGCGAAACCTTTAACAAACCGTCGGTAATATGTGGCTAATCCCATGAAGCTTCTTAACTGTTGCTTATCTTCTGGAGTAGGCCACTCTTGGACAGTTGCTATCTTATCAGGATCCGTTTGAACTCCTGCAGATGAAACCATGTGTCCCAGGAATTTTACTCTCCTTTGGAAGAGTTCATATTTCTTCGAATTGACCTTTAAGTTGGCCTGTCTTAGTCGTTCGAAGACGGAGCGCAAATTATTGATGTGTTCTGGTCAATTCCTTCCAACAACGATGATATCGTCCAAGTACACAAGACACGTCTTCCATGTAAGTCCCCGTAGAACACTTTCCATTAATCGTTCAAACGTTGCTGGAGCATTACACAATCCAAAAGGCATCACGTTGAATTGATAGAGTTCGTTTCTGGTAGTAAACGCTGTCTTCTCCTTGTCCTCCTCCTTCACTTCCACTTGCCAGTAACGCTTTTTAGGTCCAATGTTGAAAACCACTGAGCTCCAGAAAGGGTATCTAGTGTGTCGTCGATTCGAGGAAGTGGGTAAGTGTCTTTCTTTGTAACGTCATTTAACCGGCGATAGTCGACACAAAATCTAGTTGTCGGATCCTTTTTCTTGACGAGCACTACCGGCGAAGCCCATGGGCTCGATGATTTCTCGATGACTCCTTGCTCTTCTATCTCTCGAATCATGTTGCCTACTTGTGATTGTTTGGCCTATGGCAGTCGACGAGGTGGCTGCCTTATAGGTCTTGACTCACTCGTGTCAATGCGATGTTTAACTATACGGGTGCGTCCAAATTTATCATTTTCTGTCACAAAAATATCAGAAAAATCGTTTAGGAGTGATTTAACGCTTGCCTTTTCTCCGTCTGTTAATCCGATTTTCTGGGGCATGAGCTCATCATTGATACGGGTGCACATTCTGCGATTACCTCTCCTTTTCTTATTACGACCGGCTCCTTGGACGCATTTAGTACTCTGACAGGTACGATGTGCTTCTTCGCGTCGATAAGGGCTTTCCCAACAAGGATGTTCCCCCTACGCTGATTTTATACAGCTTCGGTGATGTAAAATCGGTTGTCACCGGGATCACTGAACGAGCGAATCCTCCTCACGCTCATAACATTTCAGTCTTCGCAAGTGTTCGTCCTGCAGTGTAATAGCAACCTCCAAGTTACCAATTCGCAGTGTTATTTGCCCGATATCTAGAACAACCTGATGATCCTTCATGAAGTCTTTTCCAAGAATGGATTCGTCGGTAATATCGGCAACCAAAAATTGGTGGGAGATGGAAATATTGCCCAGTACTATTATGCTCTCCACTTCTAGAACTGTTCTGTAGAACATTCTCCTGTGGCAGTCTTCAAAGGGTATCTTCTATTTTTATTAAGGGCTATTTTGCCCACGACATTCGGCCGAATTATGGATCTCGTTGCTGCAGTGTCGATTGTCACTGTTGTCCTTGCATTAACAATCGTAGTTATAACCAAACTTTGGTTATCCCGTTGGAGTTGTGATACAGTTACGATGCTGCGGCTGCACATTCCACCAGGCGACTTTCGCCCCATAAAGTCTGCCCTTACAAGTTTCCCGAGCTATTGACCTCAGGTTGATCTGTTGATAGCCTCCTCTTATGATTAGCACATGAACAACAATTCTCAATGGATGTTTCATTCATTGGTCGACGTGTCCTACAGTCACCAGAGATGTTGCCGTCTTCGCCACATGTCCAACACTTCATATCAGGTGTCGGGGTTCTCGGTTGTACATGCCCGATTCTTTGGCAGGAACATTCCTGGACGGACGTTTCTCGGACTCTATATGTACTCCTGGTAGCCAGTTTAGCAGATTTATATGCCAATGCGAACGCCAGTATTTCATTAGTCGTCTTCTTTCCGCCAAACGAACGGCCTGTTGCAAGTCCCGATCTTGGAGTGCGTTTATAAATGCATCCATTTCTACCTCGTTCAGAAATTCCTTAGTCATCTTTGAATAAGACAAGTTTGCCAATCGCTCAATGTCTACCTGCAACTGTTGAAGATTTTCTCCAGGTTTCTGCGGTCTGCTCTGCAGTTGCATGGGGTAGACCTGCTGCATGCGGTTGTCTCCATACCTAGCTTCAAGGCCGTCTCTTACCGCTTGGAAATCTGTTTGCTTCTCTGCTGGTATGGTTTGTAGCAATTCTGTAGCCGCCCCGCGGAGTGACAAGATTAGCGATGTTGACTTCTGCTCATCCGACCACTTATTATAATTGGCCGCGGCGTCAAATTCCATCGAAGGTTGGCCCATTCCATCGAAGGTTGGCGGTTGCGTTCTTGTATCTTTGTAGTCATGTTGATTGCCTGGCGACGTCTTATTTCTCTCAACACACTCAAGTCTCTTTTCGATTCGCGTTATTTCGTCGGTGACTTTCTTAAATTCAGCTTCGTTTTTTAGATCCAGATTTTCTACTTCGTTTCGAATTTTTGACTGAATTTCTTCCTCAAAGTGCTGAAAATTACATTTCATCCCCTGCGTTTGGGCATCCAATTTCGCATTCAGATCTGCAGCTTGTGCGACGAATTTTAAATGTTCGGCATCCAATTTTGTATTAATGTGTGTAACTTGCGCATCCAATTTTGTCATCATCATCCTGAGTATCTTCGAAATGTTCAACTGTGAACTCTTCTCCGTTACATTGGCACCATTTTGACTCGTTGTTTCTTCTTCATCCGGACAGTTTGGCTCAATCGTAAAAACATATGTGTCGACATCGATACCCTATTCTTCCATTGCTGCTTGCAGACGCTGTCGAAGAATTTGCTTCTGTCCTCTGCTATCCAGATTCCGGTCCTGAAGTTCCTTCTTCAACTCAGGAACGCGAAGGTCCTCCAAATGCCTATCTGACATCGTCACAGCACACGCGGGCGAGTGCGGACGGGTTTGTTGTACAATCGAAAGTGACGTACAAAAAAAAGGTATAGAAAAAAATAAAAAAATAAAAAATAAAGAACCAATTAAACAATATAATAAACGATAAAATGGTGAAAGTGGCGGTGAAAACAGAAAATAAAATATAACCAAAAAATTAAATTCGTGAAAAAACAAAAAAGTGTGTAAAAAATCATCGAAAAATCAAAGTGAAAAAAAAAAAATTTTGGAAAAAAAAAACCGTGTCTGATTATCAGCGGGTAAGTTTGGTATATTGACATTGTTACGTGCGTCCGCCACCTCATCAATTAATCCTTTGGTAATTTTAATATAATTTGTTTTGAGGTGGTATGATGGTAACGTGGTGGAGGAGTTGCACGATCCAGAAGTGAGTTTTCGAACACGCCCCGATTCGGGTGTGGATCGTGCAGTTCTTCGAGTTCGAATTCGGTTTTCGAAGTGGACGTGAATGGGGAGCGAGAGAGACAAAGGGTTAATGTTTTTTTGATGTCCGGTTTTTTGACGTTCCGTTGTCGAGCATAAAAAAAGGAAAAAAGCAGGAAAAGATTTTTTTGCTGGTCCCGGAGATTTTACAAAGAAAAAACAGTTGAAATAAATCTGAATAAAGTTTAAAATTTGTTAAAGTTGGAATTACAAAGAAAGAACAGTAGAAATAAATCTGATAATTGTCAGACAGAAAAATTAATATGGTGCAGAAATTTTCGTAGAGGAAAAACCAAATTTGCGAAATTGTAAATCGAGCCCAAACTGAGGCAGAGTAATTCTCAAGGTGACCCATATAAAATTCTTGGAGTTGCCGGATCAAAGGTAAAAAAATTAAACATTAATTAATTTTCTGTGGCAAAACCAGCAAAAATACTGTCACAACATTCTAAAAACCT
Source organism: Microdon myrmicae (assembly GCA_963931805.1). Lineage (NCBI taxonomy): Eukaryota > Metazoa > Arthropoda > Insecta > Diptera > Syrphidae > Microdon > Microdon myrmicae. Next base: position 255,674,525 of record OZ007497.1, on the reverse strand, counting down.
CAGACTATAGAGGTGCAAACATATTTTTTCGCTCTGTGCACATTTTGCTCCACTCTACTCCGCATCATCGGGGATTTTCTCAGTTGGCCAAGGGAAGACTTTTGAAAATTTATGGCGGCAACAAGCGGTGGCGATATAGAGACGAGCGCAGATCAGAACCGTGATGGTGGTAATGATGGTTGTTTGGTGTTCGGGCAGCTCGGAGAACGGATCGCAGAATTAACGAGGACGATCAAAAATAAAAAACAAAAGCATATTACTAATGCCGTGCGAGAGCTGGTCGATGTCATTGGTAGCCTCTACGATAAGGAAGTGAAAAATCGCTTGAAGAAGCCATCTGCGCCGGCCGAAGCAAACGGTGGAAACGTACAAATCCAGCCAAACCAAAACTCGTAAGCAGGGTCCCGGGGCAGATCAATGTTGAGTCACCCAATTATAATTGGTTTACAATTGGCCAGAGGGGAAGGAAGAGCGATTTGAGTTTGGAGGGTGAAGAGGCTCCAAATGGTGATACTGGGAAGAACAATATTATGAAAAGAAGGAGACCACGCCCGGACGCTATAATAATATCCAAAACCGGGGAAAAAACATATGCGGATATACTGAAGTTTATGAAGGCCAAGCCCGAGCTAAGTGAACTAGGAAATAGCGTAAATAAAGTTCGAAAGACAGCAAAAGGAGAATTGCTGCTAGAACTGAAGGGCCTCCAGAGGCCACCACCGAGACACTGAAAGCAAAGGTACAACAAGTACTAAAGGAAGATGCAATGTCAAAACAGTGTCACAGGAAATCATGGTTGAGTGTCGTGACTTAGACGAGGTGACCACTGTGGAGGAAATCCTGGCAGCGATCGCTATAGAGTTTCCTGTGCTGAACGCGATCCCAAAGGAAGCGTTAAAGAGCTTAAGAAGAAAACCAGACGGCACGCAGGCTGCCATGATCCGCTTACCAATAGAAAAGGCTAGCACGTTGCTGACTACAGGTTTCCTACGGGTTGGTTGGGTGAGATGCAGACTTCGAGAACACATCGCACCCACACGATGTTTCAGATGTTGGCAATACGGTCATGTGGCGAAATCCTGCAAATCCGAAGAAGATCGTTCGGAAAACTGTTTGAAATGTGGAGAAAAAGGCCACAAAGCAATGTGTTGTAAAGCACAACCCAAATGCATGCTTTGCGAATTAGGATGCGAAGGCGGTAACCACCACTCAACAGGGAGTTACAAATGCCGAGCTTTTAAAAACGCGATGTCCGATCTTCTCAATAAAAATGGACAGGTTTAGTGCATTCAAATCAACTTAAACCATTGTGGAGCCGCACAAGATCTCCTTTCCCAAAAGGTTAAGGAATATGGTGTCCCCGTGGTACTCATCAATGAACAGTACAGGATGCCTGGTACTGGTATTGTTACATGGGAGGAAGACAGCAGCGGAACAGCGGCCATCTGGACAACTGGAAATTCCCCGATGGAATGCAGAAGTGCCCAGCGGCTGGAAGGAATTGCCTATGCTAAGATCAGAGGAATTCATTTCTACTGTTGTTACGCTCCGCCAAGGTGGGAAATAGAATATTTCAAATGCTTTTTGGATAGGATGACACAAGAAGCTAGAGATAAGAGCCCTCTTATAGTTGCTGGAGATTTCAACGCTTGGGCAGTAGAATGGGGAAGTACAAGGACCAACAGTAGAGGCCAGGCACTACTTGAAGCCTTCGCAGTCCTAGATGTGGTGTTACTTAATGATGGTATCGATGACACCTTCATAAACGAGAGAGGCCGGTCCAAAATCGACATCACATTTGCCAGTTCCACGTTAGCAAGAAGTATGGAGTGGCGAGTTTTGGACACCTACACCCACAGTAACCACCAAGCCGTGATGTACGAAATATTACCGCACAGGGGATTCATCGCTGGCAAATTGGCGAAGAAAGTCCAAAAAAAAATGGGTGGAAAGAGAAGGACCTCGATGCGGAACTGTTCGACTATATACTGGAAGACCAAATAGCACAGTTTGACGCAGAGGGCGGGGCGAACAGGCAGGCTGGAAAAGTCATGAAGTGGCTAACTACCGCATGTGATGCTTCTATGCCACGAAAAAGACAACCAGCAGGGGCTATCAAACCAGTGTATTGGTGGAACTCAGAAATCGCCCATGTGCGATCGGAGTGCAACAGGTTAAGACGCTTGCAACAAAGAGCAAGAAACCGTAACACCTACCCACAGTTGTATGCGGAATTCGTCAACAAACGGAAAGAGTTGAGGAAGGTGATCCGCAAAACTTAATATGACGCGTTCTGCTCCCTAAGGGATGAATTAAATAACAACCCATGGGGCAGCGCTTACAGGATAGTCATGAAAAGACTACAGAGTAACACTAGCCAAACGCAAAAAAGGAAAAGTGATATAGCCAGAATCGTTGCTGTCCTCTTGCCGCAGTGCGATGAGGAATTGAGAGTGGAAGAGCTGTGGAGTATCACTGAAGGAGAGATACCTCCCGTGACCACCGAAGAGGTACTCTTGGCTGCAGGGGTTATAAAAAAAACAAGACCCCGGGATTGGATGGTATCCCTAACGCTGTAGTGAAGACTGCTCTAACAAAAAAGCCAGAAGTCTTTAGCAGTCTCTTCACCACCTGCTATCAAACAGGACAATTTCCTAAGCGATGGAAAAAACAGCGGCTTGTGCTTATACCAAAAGGTGTCAAGAACCCAGAAGAGCCGTCGTCTTATCGCCCGTTGTGCATGCTGCACACAACCGGAAAATTGCTTGAGCGAGTAATTGCCACTCGCCTGGAAAAATTCACTGAGGGTACATCGGGGCTCTCTGAATCGCAGTATGGGTTCCGGAAAGGTAGATCAACCGCAAAGGCACTATCTGTGGTGTGTGACATCGCTCCCAATGCAATAGCTGGAGCACGATGGCTAGGTGGTACCAAAAAATATTGCGCGGTGGTGACGCTAGATGTAAAAAATGCTTTTAACTCGGTGAATTGGAATCGTATTCTAGAAGCGTTGGGCGATCTACAAGTCTCACCCTACTTGGTGCGAATATTAGCAAACTATCTCTCGGATAGAAGATTGCTCTATGACACAGATGAGGGACCACAGGAATATAAAATAACAGCGGGTGTACCTCAGGTATCTGTATTATGTCCGCTGTTATGGCGCAAGACTAATGACCTTGCCCGGAAAAAAAGAAATCATTATGGAAAATTTAACAAGCCTCAGGACTTGCTAAATAAGGCCAAGACCGGTTCCAGGTTGTAGTGCCGATGATGATGATGATGATGATGATGTTATGGAATATCATGTATGATGGTGTGCTCAGAGTCAACATACCAGAAGGGATTAGAATTATTGGGTACGCAGATGATTTGGCAATAGTAGCCGTCGCTAAACATCTAGATGACCTGGAGAATATTTGCTCCCAAGCAATCCAGAGCATTAAATGCTGGCTAAATATGGCAGGACTGAAACTAGCTGGACATAAGACGGAGGCAGTTTTAATAAGCAGCCGCAAAAAAGTTGAACACCTTGATTTGGAAATAGAAGGACAAATAATCAGATCCAGTCCCTATATTAAATATCTTGGTGTTATACTCGACAACAGGTTGAGCTTCAGGGAACACCTGAGGAAAACGAGTGAAAAAACGGCAAGAGTATGCAAAGTTTTGGCGAGACTGCTACGCAATGTTGGAGGACCCCGGCCCCATATAAGGAAACTCATAACCAGTGTCAACACCTCCACTATAATGTATGCAGCTCACATATGGGCAGGAGCCGCGGAGTATAAGTCATACATGAGGGGAGTGAACTCAGCGCATAGACTAGCATCACTAAGAGTATGTTGTGCATTTGGAACGGTATCCGAAGATGCCATAAATGTTCTGGCCGGGAGGACATCACTTGACATTGCAGCTAAAGAGAACGGTGCATGGCATAGACTTATTTACTTCACCAATAATTAATCCCACTTCTGACACCAATTGTAGCGAGCTTAGGGTTTGCTGGATTCATTATTTTAATTAATAAGAGCCGTTAAATCGATTCTCTTTGTAAACAATTTATTAGTCTGTTGATAACAACCGTTACTTGATATTTCGCTTCTTTACTTATCGCTTCCGTACTTTTTACTTCACTGATTACTGCTTACTTGTTACTTATCTCTCTGATCTGCGTGCGACGTATTTATACCGTTTTTCCTCATTCTGATTCGGCGTTTCGTTACCGTCCGTTCCATAGCCTCGAATTTTCTACTGCTCATAGTCTCCAAGTTTCCAGTACTTTCTAGAATATTCTAGTACTGATTGTCATATGCATCACAGTATTAATGCTATGCTAATGTATAACCAAACATCTGCCCGAATTGGATCACATCTCTTTCAAATATACTCTTTTTGCGCACCTACGTCAAGGCCACATAATCATTAAAGTTTCCACCATGTAGAATGGAGGAACGTCAATTGAACCTATGCATCGCAATGAATTGGTCTATCGATTTGGGTAGCACACCTGAGATGGTTTGTAAACCAACAAACCCTATCTTTAATGCTACAAATGTTTTAAAACATCATACCTTGAGATACTTTTAATACTTTTACAAGTAGGCGACCCTGAAAAGAATTTTATCCAGTTGAATATTCAGAACCACCGAAGTTCAGGAGCACAATGCCACATTTGGTAGTATTGAGAGCAAAGCACAACCCAAACCAAATTAACATTCCTGGCCATTGTGACAGAGGAGGCTGAAGGTTCATTAAAATAAACATTCCGTCTGCACATTCATTGGATGCAGTTACTTGTTGCTGAGCATGTAAGCAGTCTACAGATCTGTGTTGGAGAATTAATTCAAGAAAAAATGTAGCAGAATTTAGATCTGGCTCTTGCCACAAACCTCTTTAAACCACTCCTGGGAAAATTGAAGCAAATGTTAGATTGTATCGCGTGGGACCAGGCTTCGGACGAATGAATTCTGTTGTTTGTGTCGTTGGGTGATTTTCGTTTTTTCAACTTTAATATTATCAGGATAATAAGGACGCATTTGAAGTCAGTTTTTATAAGGAAATGTCTCAAAAAAAAGCATCCGCGTAGTGGGATCCAGGTACGAGGCAGAAAATCTCATTAGTTTTATGCAAGCTACATAAGTTGTATGACGAAGAAAACGGCAACAGGACGAAGTTTATAATAAACTTTCAACTGCAGCAAGGCAGAAAGGACTACATAGGGATCGCGAAGGGGGGAGGGAGAAGTGAGGACTGAAAACCAGAGAGGATGTCTAGTTGTGACTTGAAAAATTCGTTTGTTGTTCCCGACATTATTTTAATTGGAATCCACGGAAGTTATTTTATTTCTTTCTCCTCTGTCTCTGATGGAAAGCCAAAAGTCACGATGGAAACTTTACCCTGTCTGCAGCGTCACATGAGTGTGTCGTGTATGCAAGAGGACACTCATACCCATTGTGTTGCTGGTGGAGCAATTTTGAATTTCAATAACAAAATTCCCAACTTTACTCTAGCAATCACTCTTCCTGATCATTATTATTCGCATCATAATTTTAATGGCCACAGGAAGAGTGCTGGAATGGTCTAGGGCAGCTAGTAGCCCGAGTGCTGGGCATCGTTTAATTCAGCATCAATCCGCTTTAAGCCGGTTTGGGGTAGTCATATGGTAAGAGATCTTTTGTTATATAAATTGCAATTATGGTGGCCGTTCGGGTGCCTAATGACGGCCGTTGATATGTGTTAACAGGGCTTCACTTCCTGCATTAATGAGCAACAACTGTTTTAGTTGTGTTGTTCAGTCGGAAAGTTAGCACTCGCATCCATTCATTGTGACGGCGTTGGTCGGGTGGCGGATGAGGTTAGCGAGGGCGTACAACCGGCATGAAATGGGCATTAATATAAAAACGTACATACATGATTTGGCGCTTGGCCACTCTCCAGGCTGACCACATTCAAGTAGTAGCGGAGCCAAAATGATTCATTTCCTGTTCTGCTGCTTCTGCTGCTGTAGTGCTTTGCGACGCATTAGGGTTCTCTGGGTTTTGCCTCCCATTTCCTGCTTTTAGAGCAGTTTTCTAGCCGAGTTGCAGAAAGTTGTTCTTGTTGTTTTTTTATTTGTAAATATTTTATGCACACCAAGATAGAAGGCATGGTGTGTGTTGAACGGTATAGGATGCAGATGTGGCACCCGAAGCTGTCTGACATTAGTCCCGAGGGTGTCAGTCGCTCTTGCCTAGAAAGAATAAAGATATACCCCAATCGGTTGATGAACCCGGAAAACTGTATCTTTATAGAGAACAGTCTGAAAATATTTGTTCGTTGTATATGTATGAGATAGATGCAGTTGTTATGCATTTGGTGTCGTTGAGGAGATGCATGTTACGTGCTTCTGAAAACTTTCTACAGACAACCACAGAGGCAGACTTCAACCTACAACCTTCAGCCTCAACTGCTACGTATCCTTTGCTTGTTTGTTGTACCCGTATTTACCGTGTCATATGTATGCATTATGCAGATTGTTTGGCTTGTTTTAGGAACTTCTTTTCAGGCAAACACTCGGCTCCTAGTATGCAAAGAACCCAGGAACAATACTGTCGTTACAAATATTTTACTTAGAAATCAACAGCAACTTGGTGCAATAATGCTACAGACGCCGAATACCTAAGTTCGTAATTCGACATTGTTAGTTCTGCATTGTTTATCAAGGAAAATTAGAACTGGTTCGAGCTCGAAGAAGCGGAAACACTTCAATCAACTCATAGCTTCCACCACGTAATATAAAACATAAAACGCTCTAGTTTTTTGTTTGAAATAGCCGTCTGATGATTTTACGCTAGTACGCCACGTTAAGTTTGCTGATATTGCATTAGCTGAGAAGCGATTGTTTTTGAACCTCAGCTACAGAACATGAAATGAGAATTATAGAGAGAACACATCGATGTACATCGATTGTTCAGTTAAAGTTATTCATGGTCCAAAAGCACAACACGTGAGTACCATTGGGCTGAAGATCGACTGCTGCTCTATTATTTGTTCATTCGGATTATTAACAATTATTAAGGTAAACATATCGGATCTACAAAATCACATGTAATTCTTGAAAAGATATTTTGTACCACAGAACAGGCTTTTGCTTTTATTAATCTAGTAAAAAATGTACTTGCGAAACAGGAGTCATATCGTTAGATAAATCTGGAGTTTACTCTTCTGCGTGTGGGACACGCCATAGCGAGGGTTGGCTGAAAAGTTATCCACATATACTCATATGGTAGAACGCGAACAAAAACAAAGTAGCAAGATCGGGCAAGAAACATATTAAAGTATAATTCTCAACCCTCAAAATAATTTACCTAGTTTTTAGGCTAATAAATTTCTCCCAACGTGTGCTAAGTTTTTTTACTTTGGCACTGAAAAAGTCCTTGTACTTTTTTCGAATCCCAGACCTTGACAGTACCCACCTATCGTCAAAGGTGTAATGATTAGCCTTGAGGTCTCTATTAATTTTTTTTTTATTATATTTATTGGCCTGTAGCAACCCGGAAGTTCATGACCTCACCGACTCGACTCCGCCATCGTTCCCTGTCCTGAGCGCTCTCCTACCACGCTTGACCATTCGATCCGACCTCCTCGAGATCAAACCTAACATTGTCCTTCCATCTCCGTCGCGGGCGTCCGGCCGGTCTCTTTCCCGTTGGTCTACCGTCAAGAATTCTATACACGGTCCTATCGTTGCCCATTCGCGCCACGTGTCCGGCCAATCTTAATCTTCGCGACTTGATTACTCTCACTATTGTAGGTTTTCGATATAGCTCTTCCAATTCGTGGTTATGGAGTTTCCTCCATTGTCCTTCCTCCTCGTCATATTTACCTCCAAAGGTACCCCTTTAAAAACTTTATTCTCGAATACGCGGAATTTGTTTTCTTCCCGTTTGGTGAGAGCCCATGTTTCGCATCCATATAGAACAATCGGCATGATTATGCTTCTATAGACACGGAGCTTTATGTTACGTGATAGCAGTTTGGATTTCAGCAGTTTACTGACTGCATGCCAACTAGCGTTGCCGGAGTGTAGTCTTCTATTAATTTCCTTCGACATTTCGTTACTGGCCGTCAGTATTGTTCCCAGGTATTTAAATTCTTTGACATTTTCAAATCTCTTGTCCCTGGTGTTTACGTGTGTTCTCTAAGGTCCACCTGCTCTCGACATAATCATGTATTTCGTTTTGTCTTCATTTATTTCTAGCCCCACCTCTTCTGCCGCTAGTTGTTAGTTACAGTTTCTAGATTATCGCCCAAATTGGCGATGTTATCCGCATATGCGAGCACTTGTGTAACCGCATTCAGGGATGATCCGGCCATGTTGTCGTCTTGTACCTTTCTGATGACATACTCGAGGACAAGGTTAAAGAGACATGGTGAGAGGTCATCGCCCTGTTTTAGTCCGTCCCGGATTTCAAATGATTCTGAGAGGTGGTTTTCTATTCTAACTCGCCCTTTGTCTTCGTTCATGCAGCTTTGAATGAGTGCGGCATATTTTTTCGGGATTCCCAGCTCAACTACAATATGGTAGAGTCTTTGCCTTGCGATTGAGTCGTAGGTTGTTTTGAAGTCAACGAACAGTGAACCATCTCTCCGTGTTCCCACTTCTTTTCCAGTAATTGCCTTATTGTGAACATTTGGTCGCTCGTTGACCGATTCCTACGGAATCCGCATTGGTAGTCCCCCAATATGTCGTACGGTATGATTCTCGCCAGTATGACATTTGTTAGTATTTTGTATGTTGGGAGCTCTGTGAGTAGGGCGTTAGAATATACTCACAGCTAGGTCAGCTTGTCGTAAGAGGCGACTAAAGGCCGAGCGGTAGCCGGGGTCCCAACGCCCTGTGCGCCCGGTGTAATACCACCCCATCAAGCTTTAGGCTCCGTGAAATGGTCGGGAGAAATCCCTGGCCATCTTTCGGAGCTTGGCTGATAGACCGGTGCGAGAAAAGGTTGGTTAGGTGGTAGCCGGTCGCAAGGTGAGATACCACCCCGTCACGCTCTACATTCCGCGATATCGCCGATAGAAATCTTCAACGGTGTTTTGGATGTGTGGCTGATGGCCCGGACTGACACGGAGATAAAACATGATGGTACCTTCTGATATAAAGAATTCCGGAGGTAAACTAGTCTCCCATTCGGATCTCCGGGGGGACTATGTCAGGGGGAACATCATGCAGATATCATGATAAATAATGGAACTTTGAGAGGTTCGTCATAGCACAACCGGGCTCGCTCTCGAGGCTCGGCCCACGCTCGACTGGTGATGGCATTTTGTAATATCAGGGGCATCGGTTTCACCAATACCAATGAAAACGCCGTCCACCAATATTTGCAAACAACGAAACCTGATATCTTTGCCCTAACTGAGACCCAGGTCGATTCGTCAACTGACTCGACATATCTTCGTTGCTCAGAATACGACTTACATTCGAGATTCCATTTTAAGGGCGGAGTCTGCGTTTTCGCGCGGTCCAATCTGGCTTCCCAATAATATGGCCATCATATGGTTGAGGGTCGTGCTGAGTAATTCCGTTAAATTTCTTTGTTGTCTTTATCGCCCCCCGAATGACGATCGACCGGCGACATTTTTCGAACATTTTTCATATACCGTCGACTGGATACAGATCAACCACCCAGCTTCTGAAATTGTTGTCCTTGGCGATTTTCATGTGCACAATTCCGGCTGGTTGTTACATTCTAACAGAACCGACGAGGCTGGGAGGCTGGCGGAGATGTTTGCTGTAGGCCACAACTTGACTCAACTCGTGGGGGATCCAACGCGAGTGCCGGATGCCCGAGGCGATTATGCGAACACCCTGGATCTGTTCTTGACATCCGAACCCAGTATTTATACCGTGGAGGTATCTGCGCCACTGGGAAACTCAGATGACTGCTTGGTATCTGTCGCGCAAGCACTTGTATATCAAGCGAATAACCGGCCTAGGCAGCTTCGCCATGTATGGAAGTATGGGGCTGCTAACTGGGACGATATGCGAGATTTCTTCGCATCCTTTCCATGGTCGGAGGTGTGCTTCGCAGACTCCGATGTTAACGCTTGCGCAGAGTCGGCATCAGAGATTATTCTTCTCGGGCTGGAGATTTACATTCCCCATTCCGTCAAATGAAGTTCATCCGATAAACCTTGGTTTGATAAAAAATGCGAGCAGGTTACAGCGGCAAAAAATAGAGCTTTTAAGCAATGGCGCTCCAATCCCACCGATGTGAACAGAACGAATTTTGTTAGAATCAGAAACGCGTGCAACCAGGCGATTGATACCGCGAAGAAGGCTCACAACGACAGGGTGATCAATAAGCTCCTTCGGTGCCCAGCTGGTTCGCGCTCCTTCTGATCAATGGCAAAGGCTGTCAGCAGTAACTTCGCATGCTCCTCCTTCCCTCCGTTGGTGACAGACAGCGGGAAGTTAGTCACGAATCCAAAGGATAAAGCTAATGTGTTCGCGAATTTATTTTCCGCGAATTCAAACCTCGATACCGGCCTCTTGGAGCCAGCTGTGATCTAGCCGGTACGGCCTTCCATGCGGGATGTGAGATTTCGTCCGCGCACTATTCAACGCATTCTGCGTGAACTGGATTGTAGGAAGGCAACTGGCCCGGACGGAATACCAGCAATAATCCTTAAGAACTGTGCTCCAGAACTATCGCCGGTTCTTGGCAGACTCTTTCGCTTATCTCATGCACGGAGGACCTTTCCTGCCTGCTGGAAAGTCGCTCGAGTTCAGCCAATCCCAAAGACGGGAAAAAAGTGTCTCCCACAAAATTACCGTCCGATAGCAGTACTGTCTATTTTATCTAAGGTAATGGAAAAAGTCATCAATACAGAGTTAGTTAAGTATGTGGAGTGCAACGGACTTCTGAATGATCGTCAATACGGCTTCCGTGCCAGGCGGACCACGGGAGATCTTTTGACACTTAAAACAGGGGTATATGGACATCTGCGATTGAACGGCATGGTGAGTCAAAGCTGGTCGCATTGGATATCTCCAAGGCTTTTGACCAAACTTCGTTCATAGGGACTTTCCCAACAGCTTTGCGACTGGACGAGGAGCTTCCTCGAGAGTCGATCGATCCGGGTTGTTGTGGACGGCGGGTGTTCAGATCTGTATCCTGTTAATTCGGGGGTGGTCCAAGGTTCTATTTTGGCTCCAACCTGGTTCTTGCTTCACATAAATGATTTGTTGGAGACAACGGATAACGCAACGCAACGAAGACCCAGTATACAACATTCACAAAGAAAAGTGGATCATCGGTTCCACAGCTGATGATGAGTGGCCGAGCCCTCGAGGCTGGGGAAAGTTTGAAATTGCTCGGCGTCACGGTCTGTGGGAATGTATCATGGCATAAACACGTTTCGAATATCGCCAGATCAGCCTCACGAGAACTGAATTATCTTTTTAGAGCCAAGAAATATTTTACTCCGGCCCAACTTCTTCTCCTATATAAATCCCAAATTAGACCCGCGCTCGAATATTGCTCGCATGTTTGGAGCTCGGCTCCTAAACATACCCTCGACCCACTTGAGAGCGTACAGAGAGGAGCGATCCGCCTGATCGGGGACTCGGCGCTGACGTCGGGACTACAGTCGCTATCACATCGAAGGCGCGTAGCCGACCTCTGTCTGTTTTACAGATATTATCACGGGTGCTGTTCTTCGGAGATTCTTGGCATTGTTCCACGCAATTCGGTTTATATGCGCTCCACAACACAATCCGACGGATCGCACCTGTTTGTGGTTCATCTCCCGACGGCGCGAACATCCCTGTATCAGAACTCGTTCCGTTACAGAGCGGGGAAGCTGTGGAACTGCCTTCCCACGCGAGTGTTCCCGGAGCGTTACAACCTGCAACTGTTCAAAAAGAACTGCAACAGTTATTTGATGGCATCTCGGGGCGCCCACTCGACGCTATGGGTTCGCCTCTCCCGAGAGAAGTCTAATCATAAAAAAAAAAAAAAAAAAAGTTATATTCCTCTGTAATATTTGCAGTCAGATCTATCACCTTTTTTGAAAATTGGGACGACTATTGGGGTTTTCCATTCTTCCGGAGTGACTTCCTTATCCCATATTGTTTTAATCAGTTGGTGGATCTTTCGAGCGGTTGCCTCGCCTCCATACTTCATAAACACTGCCGGTATGCAGTCGACCCCGCCAGCCTTGTTGTTTTTCAATCGGTTTATTGCGTCTTCAACTTCGTCGAAAGATCTGAGGCCCGGCTTTATGTACGTCTGGTGCGTTTATTTGTGGTTGATGGGTGCGCACATTGAGCAGGTTTTCAAAGTACTGCTTCCATCTTGTCACGATATTGTTTGTTTCTGTCACCAGACAGCCGTTTGTGTCTCGGATTATTTTTACTCTCGGTAGCCATTTCTAATTGAATTTATGCCGACATACATACCTCTTTCCTTGCTCTGGCATTTTCTAGGATTTTTTCGATCCGAGTCTTCTCCCATTTGCGTTTTTTGCGTTTGAAAAGACTCGTTGTTGACTTCATCATATCTTTGTAAGTGGATCACTCTGAGGCGTTTACGTTGGTCGATCTTTGCCCTGCACTCATCGTCAAATTAATCAAAATTAATTGTTTTCTTAAGTCCTAATACCTCTTGGGCTGTTTGTTTGATTGTGTCTCTGATCGATGCCCATTTAGTGCCCAGATTATTGGTTTCCTCTTCTTCACTACTCCCATTCTCTAGGATGCTAAATCTATTCGTTAGTTCCTCTTGATATTCAGCCCTTTTGCGCTGGTCTTTTAGTTTATCAATGTCGAACTTTTTGTTTGTCTCCCGTGACTGCCCATGTGGGTTTGCTGCGAGCCGACTTCTAATTTTGCCCATCACTAGAAGGTGATCGGAGTCGCAATCTGCTCCTCTATATGATCTTACGTCAAGGATATTCGAGTGGTGTCTTTTGTTTATGAGGAAGTGGTCTATTTGGTTACGCGTTACCCCGTCGGGTGATATCCATGTGGCTTTATGGATTTGCTTGTGCTTGAACATCGTGGTTTTCACTACCAGATCTTTTGACGCTGCTAACGTGATACCTCGAATTCCATTATCATTTGAAACGTCGTGTAGGCTCTCTTTACCTATAGTTGGTTGGAAGACGTCTTCATTTCCAATTTTTACATTGAGGTCCCCGAGGAGGATTTTAACATCGAATGTAGATTCTGTTGGGTTGTGTACGTTTATAAATACATAATTGCACCATGGTCCCTGTAACTCTACCTTCTTCTTAGATTTTTTTTATGGTTTCAGTCGATTCGAAGCGTGTTCCTCGAACTGGATATTTGAGTTTGTGAAACAGGAAAAAGTCCCAGGGGGTCGTGGCTTGTGTACATGTTCGACCATATTGGTAGTGGTTTGACCAAAAACTTGTTCACAATGACAGCTTTGTGAGCTGGTGCATTATCGTAGTCATCATCATCATCAGCACTACAACCGGGAACCGGTCTTGGCCTTATTTAGCAAGTCCTGAGGCTTGTTAAATTTTTCATAATAACGGCTCTCAGTTGTAGTGCCGATGATGATGATGATGTTGTGTATGGTGACAGGTATTGATAGTATTGTCCGATCTCCTTACATTTCGCTAACGCAGACTCCCGTCCTTGGTACAAACGCAGTAAATCAGCTTATATATTTTATAGTCGACATGTAGGTATTTCTACTTTTGACGATATTTTATAAAATATTACCTGAGCAATGACTTTCATTTCTCTTTCTCAATCAAATAAACATGTTTCGAGTATTATCTCCATAGGGAGACAATGCTGAACCATAAGAAGTCATTCTTCAGTCGAACGACTCCATTTGGAGCATTTCTATGCTGGAGTTTATCAAACAAAAAATAAATAAATAAAAAAATTAACATTGAGTAATATTCCATTGACCGCAACGAACAAGCTGCCCGATGAACATGGAAGAGTATAATTCGTTTACCTTAAAAATAACTACTAGAGATATAAAAGTGAATAGAAGAATTGCAACGTACATATTGTTTATAGCAATGAAGATATATAGATGCCGAAATGAGTATTCAAATTTAACTATGGTATGGGCAACGAATTGCCACCTTGGAGGAAACGAACACCAAAGCACCTCAACCCTTTCAACCCAGTTTGGTCTACATCGATAAGGTTAATAACGGTATTCCGGATAGGAAGGTTAAATCATAGTGAGCGTCATCATAAAGGTTTGACAGAATTTCTCTGCTTGTTCAAATTACAATACAAGAACAATAGGAAGACAATATTAAACATTTCCTATAAATAACCGGAGAACTAAAGCCGTTGTTGACAAATGTGAAGGAGTAACAGAAAATTTATCAAATTGTAATACAACAACCTGCAGGATTATTACGGATAAAGACTAATTCAGAGCCACAGAACGTCAAATGTGGTGTTGGAAAGAAAGCCTATAACCGATGATAATGTAGCTCAACCATTTTATAATAAGATATAATAGTTTTATAATCCAAAAGGCGGTGTGATATTCTGTATTTTTGCGTTATAAACATTTCCTGGCTCCTCTATATAGATGAGAATGATAAATGAATTCTAACGAAAACGATCCGTAGTAGAGGGATGGCACGAGGACAATTCAGGAAGCAGATGGCAAACGATAGTAATCTGCAGACTGGCAATCTATCAAAGAAAATATTTATTAAGTAGAAGCAAAATGAGGTACAACGACTCACATCCGTGTGGCCTGATGTTACACCAGTTCCTAAGCCTTCAATTAAATTCACTTTAGGATGACTCTGATGATTCTGGTCAGTTGCATTTGAGTTTTAGACTACTGTGATTGCACACAACATCTAGCATCCCCGCCATGCACAGTATCAAAGAGGCAATATCCCCTCGCGGATGCAGTCATTTAAATTTGATTATCATGAGGGATGTGTGTAAATGAATTCGCCGATTTGCAGACGTCGCTCGTTATATGAGTTATGACAAGGGTACCTCCAGGCAATGCCTCGTTCCGTCTTGTCATCCACTTTGGAGACAATCAGAAAAGATTTCGATCGTAAAACTCAACTTCGAGCGATGCTCCCCACAGGCACATCAACTACTGTTCTGTTTGTCCCAACTTTTATAATTGTGCCAATTGCATTTGTGAATGTGTCAACAGATCCCATAAATCGCGAACTAGTCACGTTCGCCGAGAAACGAAAATTTAATTATAATCCTCTTCAAACTACGAGAGCGAAGGGTTTTTGACAAAAACTTTTCCCGCCCTTGAGCCGTTGAGTGGCCCGAGTGCAAGCATCAATTTGCCACCAGATCTGCAACTGATTGCAGGGGAAAATTAATTTTCGTTTAGCTTCTTTGAAAACAGGAATTATTATAAAAAGTCCTCTGAGTGTGATCTCCCTAACAAAGTGAATTACTTTAAAGTTGTAAACACTTGTCGGTGTAGTTGGGCCCTGTGTTGTGTGACTGCTGGGGGTCTTTGTCGGGCAAAAAGCAGAACCATCAACACTATTTGCCAAGGATAACAGCAGCATCGAATTTAAAGTGAGAAATTAACTTATCGACGGATTTTCTAATAACTTGTGATCGTTGTGTCGGGTGCGTTGAATGTGTTAACGATGTAATCGTCACCCATGTACCATCGTCGCCGGCACTATCATCATTCGCTTTGAGGACAACCTCTGGGTTAACTCGGGGCAAAGGCGCGCTTTGATATCCTTTTTGCTTAAATTAAATATTAACTCGACAAGTGAGTGTGTAAAAGAAGTCGCTTGACATTCAGGGGCAACGTTCTTGTTCTTAGCGTTAATTTTGGCACAGAGAGCTCCAATCTGGGAAGGAAGCTAAAAGATGTCTTCGTTCTTACTCGTGGCATCATTCTCTGCGATTTTCTGATAAAAGGAAGAAAAATTCAAACTCCAAAAGGTTTTTCAAGGAAGAGAAGGTTTGTGTGAGGTTTGCTTTTACTAGGAGTCAAAAGGTCTGGAACATAAGAAGCTGTTTTAACATTAAAAGGCATTAAATGCACTCAAGTGGAATTTTCTGAATGTCGAGAAAATAGCTGATTTTAACGGAGGAAAGCAATTACCTGGGGAAGCACTCAATCTGCAAGTACAGAATACTTCTCTCGCTTTGCACTATAAAAACGTGAACTGCATGCATTTAAATATGTGAGTCAACAGTGGTTCTTAAAAAGATTTAAACATTTAAGCAAATATTGTGCCAACACCCGATGTGAATCAGTCGAATAATATTAATTGTGCACTTGAGATAGTTCTCGTTCTGTATACTGGGAGCAAAGCCACGTCATTTGATATATTGACGAGACGAAATGAAATGACGGTACACTAGAGCTTACTATTTCTACAACTTTTTTCCGCATTGCTGAATTGATCATTTTTTAGGGGGTTGTCTGCCTTCATTTCTGAAAAATGTGTAAACCTGTCCCAAAATGTAACATTTAAGAAAACACGGATATTCAAATAAAAATTATGAATTTTTTATTGTTACACAAAGAATACACTTTTCTTTACGACCTGGAGGTGGTAATCTTCAAAAGATACAGAACCTGAGTAAATGCAGCGGTGTCAATTTGCAACACATTCTAGTTTGTTATCCCAGGGACCATTGTTCGTCTTTTTTTCCGGGGTCGATGGATGTAGTCACTAGTGTTCTGGTAGTTTTTGTAACAGCTTCTGCATGATTTTGTCGAGTTATGCGCTGATGAATATTCGGATGGAGCCCAATATTAGGACTTATATTGGTCGCATCTACTGCACGGCTTATTTGCTCTGCAGGTAGAGTGCGCTCCTCCTGGCATTTACTGCATTCAATAAGGATGTGTACCAGATTTAAGTTTTCCTTGTTTTTCTCTGATATAATCTGTAAATTTTATATAAAGTAAAAACAATAAAAATTAAAAATACTGTAACCGAAAGGTAAGATATTTGTATAGAAAACGAAATAAATCCACGAAGAATAATGAATAATCAAAAATGTAATATAAAATAGGCTTAGTATTTAGTCTAATTTATTATTATTTATTGGCCTGTAGGAACCCGGAAGTTCATGACTTCACCGACTCGACTCCGCCATCGTTCCCTGTCCTGTGCACTCTACTTCCACGCTTGACCATTCGTTCCGACCTCCTCAAGGTCAAACCTAACATTGTCCTCCCATCTCCGTCGCGGCCGTCCGGCCGGTCTCTTTCCCGTTGGTCTACCGTCAAGAATTCTACACATGGTCCTATCGTTGCCCATTCGCGCCACGTGTCCGGCCCGTCTTAATCTTCGCCACTTGATTACTCTCACAATTGTAGGTTTGCTATATAGCTCTTCCAATTCGTGGTTATCGAGTTTTCTCCATTCTCCTGCCTCCGCGTCATATTTACCTCCAAAGATATCCCTCCAAACTTTATTCTCGAATACGCGGATTTTGTTTTCCTCCCGTTTTGTGAGAGCCCATGTTTCGCATCCATATAGAACAATCGGCATGATTATGGTTCTATAGACACGGTGCTTTATGTTACGTGATAGCAGTCTGGATTTCAGCAGTTTACTGACTGCGATCCAACTAGCGTTGGCGGAATGCAGTCTTTTGTTAATTTCCTTCGACATTTCGTTACTGGCCGTCAGTGTCGTTCCCAGATATTTAAATTCTTTAACTTTTTCAAATATCTTGCCTCTGACGTTTATATGTGTTCCCCGAGTTCCACCTGCTCTCGCCGTAATCATGTATTTGGTTTTCTCTTCATTTATTTCTGTGCCCACCTTTTCTGCCGCTTGCATGATGATTTCACAGTTTTTACTAACAGTTTCTACATTATCGCCCAGAACGGCGATGTCATGCGCATATGCGAGCACTTGGGGTTCAGGGATGATCCGGCCATGTTGTCGTCTTGTACCTTTCTGATGACATACTCGAGCACAAGGTTAAAAAGACACGGTGATAGACCATCTCCCTGCTTTAGTCCGTCCCGGATTTCAAATGGTTCTGAGAGGTGGTTTTCTATTCTAACTCGCCCTTTGTTTTCGTTCATGCAAATTTGAATGAAGGCGGCATATTTTTTCGGGACTCCCAGCTCAACTACAATCTTTGCCTTGCGACTGAATCGTAGGCTTTTTTGAAGTTAACGAACAGTTGGTGAACTGTCTCTCCGTATCCCCACTTCTTTTTCAGCAGTTGTGTTATTGTGAACATATGGTCGCTTGTTGACCGGTTCCTGCGGAAACCACATTGGTAGTCTCCCAGTATCTCTTCTGCGTACGGTGTGATTCTCGCCAGAATGACATTTGTTAATATTTTGTATGCGGTTGGGAGCAGTGATATTCCTCTGTAGTTTTCGCAGTCAGATCCGTCGCCTTTTTTGAAAATGGGAACGACTAATGAGGTTTTCCATTCTTCCGGAGTGACTTCCTTATCCTATATTGTTTGGACGAGCTGGTGGATCTTTCGAGCGGTTGCCTCTCCTCCATTAAGTCTAATACTGAAAAAAGCGTTAAAAAAAAGGTGTAATGGTTTATTTCTTTTGCACTAACGTAGATGTTAATACTCTTCTACACAACACCTGGAATCCATCTTCGAATCAAACACACATTTTAAATGAAACACTCTTAATTCATATATTTAACATTGTATTTATTTTAAGGCACGCAGTTATAATTCCTTATTGTACAATGTTTGTTGATAGACTTTGATTATTCGTTTTAGTATTACTTTGTTTATTATAGAGAGTCGATCAGAACTTAATCGTTCATTTTTACACTATAGATGTTCTATCCTAGTTTTATCTTTAAACTTTCACTTTGGTGTGTCGCTACTAACCATACGCTATTTTATCTTTTATCCTTCACTTTAGTGTTCCGCTATTAACTACTATTATATACTATTAAGTATCCACTCCGAAAAACCAACTTACGTCCGTTCTGGACTTGAGACGAAACACAACTCCCTTCCTACAATGGCCCGAACAACCGCTCTCATTTTTCCATCGTTGTCCGTTTCTCCATTGTCCTTTTTTCGAGGTGTGAACCCCGGTTTCCCTCAGCAGATCAAAGGATATTTCCTTTGTTTTGTTTAGTCCTTTTTTTTGGTGTTAGACTCAAAGAAAAATCAATAGTGCGTTTATTTCGCCTATTGTTTTTCTTTAGCCTAATGGATGTTTCCGTGGGAACCTCCTATAAGGAGGATCAATCGTGCCGCGGCGAATATTTATCTTTGTTTATCGCTTGCGTTTGTTCTATTTTAATTTTGTTAGAACGAAAACTGGCGCTGTTTCGACTAATGTTTTAGATAATCATTTTCGGTTCCCTTCGGTTTAGGTTTGAACGATGCCATCTGGTCTGCACATTTGCCTTTTCGGGTTTTTTGTTGACCCATTGGTTCAACGATTATATTTCGGCTTTTATGTGAGTAAATTTAGCGTTCAGCTCAATTTACTTGGCATTTAATTGATTAGCGCAAATTGTATGTTTTTTAGCGTGATTGGCTTGCTATCAATTTATGCGGGACCATTGGGTGAATGGGGTAATGCTTTGTTTTAGTTTCAGGTGAACGTGCAGTTCAATTCCTGATGTCTGTTTTAGGTTTATTTAATGTCACATCCGGCAGCGGAGAAGCGTAATTAAAATATTATAGTCGCCGTGTCGAGTATTATAGTCGCTGCAGTTTTCGTAGAGTGCATTATTATTGTAATTTTCACGTGTGCTTCGTAAAAATTAAATAAAAATTAACAACACCTAACCTATGCGTTTTTATCATGGATATCTTCAGTGAACAATTTCCCTACTTCGGACAGCTTGCGGTGAACTGTGTTTTTCTTTCGGTCTGGGGCAGACACTTTTCGAACTGGTGGAGAAGAGGTAGAACTCTCGCCCATGCTGGCGTCGCGACTTCCTCCCCACAGTTCATTTTCGAGGCTGAAATCTCCCGAACTGAACTTTCCAAACCAAGGTCTTATAGTGAGTTCGTTTACCGCTACATCCTCAAATGTGTCATTAATGTTTTTCAATGGCATAAAGGAAGATGGTTCAAATTTGAACTGCTGACACCATGGTAAACAATTCCTAGAAAAAAAACTCTACTTGTAACAAACCCTAAATTTCTCACACGTTATGCACACGTACCACTTTACTTTATAAAAAAAGAAAATTTAACATTCTGGCACAGATGTTCACTCGAGAACTTCTTATTTCCGACTGAGCGAAAATCGCACATTTCATGTGGAGCAATCCAATAGATTGGCTACAATGATGCTCTTCAGTTCGGGGCTTTTGGCTGCATTATATTGATATGGCTTAAGACGATGCACCTCGGAGGTTGTTTTCATACCTTAAGTTCTTGAAAACCTCAATCCTGCTCCTTTTTATGGCTATCTTCAGTTGCCTTCAAACTTTCTTAAACTGGTTGTGAAGCGATACATGTTCAGACTATATTCTCTTGGGATATTTCCTCGCTCCGCCAGCATTGTTGTGCATATATTCGTCCTTGCGTCTTTCTTGATATATTTTTATTCACCTTTTTATTTAGTTGTTTTTAACTAATTAAAAGAAAAACATGAATTTGCTATTAAATTTGAATTTGCTGACGTCCACAACTTTGGACCCCTGCACATTGACCGACTTTTGTTATTTTATTTTATATTTTTATTTGTTGGCATACACACTGTCAGCCCTCAACTCCGAGACTGGTAGAAAAAAAATTAAAATAAAGTTGTGCCCGGAACAACAAGAATCACTCGCTTTCACGAAACTATCAATGTCCCGCCTGCCTTCGAAAACAAAAAAGCATTTTATACAAATTTGTCCAATGTGTAGGGCCTTAGAATATGCTTGTCGTAGAAGGTGACTAAAGATTGTGTAAAGCAAGTGGGGTTTTTTGTCGTTATGAAATGGTAAGACGTCGTTTAATTATTGTACGAAGTTGCCAAGTAATGAATTGTATATGATCGCCTTTAAGGGTAATTGGCTGGAAAGATATAACCTTCGTAATCTGTGATGGTCTACGATAAAGCTTCCCTAATGGTTTGCTGTTTAAGCGCAGCCCGCTGAAATTGGATGGCGATATCGCCGCAGTTGGTGAATCAAATTCCACAATAGATGTTGGATTGATTTATTATCGAAATTGCTGAGGTATTTATACTCCCAGTCAACCACTCAATTATTCATAAATTTCTTAATCTACTCATACAATTATGCTTAACAAGCCATTTCATTCTTAATTCATAATTCACTCAATGCAATTTGCTTATCATGCTATTCAATTTTCTATCACCAGCTAGGCGCATAGTGTAAGAACAATGACACGATTTGACCCAATTAGTTTGTGAATCTCTCGCTAGTGGCAAGCTCGCCAGCGGGTGTCATATGATTCTTTCAAATCGTAACTGGAGCAGTTCGTTTCTTTTACTCAATGAAAAGAATCGACCTTGAATTATCGTGGACAACGAATGCTGGTTACGTGACACTTGCGAATCGTGACAAGGGCAGTTGATTCATTTGATATTATTCTTCATGGTCATTTCATGGACATGTTGTTACACTACAACTGAGTGGGAGGTACGGTCCAGTGAAATTCAAGCAATAGGCTCCGTGAAATAGTCGGGAGAAATCCTTGGCCAACTTTCGATCGGTTCGAAAGAGAAGGTGAGATATCATTCCGTCACATCGTACGTTCTGTGGTATGATCGGAAGTCATCTTCGACTATCTTCCGATCGTTTGGTTGACGGCCGGAGCTTGAGATACGATGTGGGATAAAGATTTCCGGAAGTAAACTAGTTTAGAATCTCCGAGAGAACATCATGCAAATACTTTGATAGGAAGCTGTAAAGAACTCACTCCGCGTATTCGTATCTGTCCACGTAAGCCCGACACCATTCAACTAGCAATAGAATTTTGTAACATCAGAGGCATCGGCTTCACCAACAATAATGTAAACCCCGTCCACAAATATTTGCAAACAGCGAAACCTGATATCGTAGCCCCACCCGAGACTAATAAGCTTGCCAAAGGGAAGAAGCATTAGGACTCAATAATTTCGACATTATTTACATGTAGATGAAAATCGTGCTGAAGAATTCTGTCAAAATTCTTTGCTGTCTCTACTGCTTCCCAATTGACGATCGCCCATTAACACATTTTGCACACCTTTACATCCATAATGTTGAGTGGCCTCATCAGTTATGAATGTACGGGCCTGTAACTGGGGCAATTTGTGGGATTTCTTTGCATCTTTTCAGTGGTCAGATATTTGCTTTGGAGACTCTGATGTTGGCGCCTACGCTGAGTCGATAACGGATATTCTTCTTCTTTGTATGGCACTTTACATTCGACATTGCATCAAACGAAATTCATCCGATAAAGCTTGGTTTGGTCAAAAGTGGGAACAGATTGCAGCGCAATAAATGGGGTCCAACCAATCCCAAGGAGGGGGAAAAAGTGTCTCCCAACAAATTACCGACTAATGGCATTACTTTCTATGTTATTAAAGGTGATGGAAAGGTTCGTCAACGCCGAGATGAATAAATACTTGCAATGCAAGTTACTTATACATGGAAGTTCATTCATACGGACTTTCGCAACAATTGTGCGACCTGTTGAAGGGTGTCCTCGAAAATCGAAAATCTTGCCTTCGACAGAGTTTGGCATCCAGCCCTTTTATCAAAATTATATTCATATGGAGTGAACAATTCCCTGATCTAATGGATAAGAGACTATCTTTCTGGCCGTTCAATCCAAGTGTTTCTTGATGGTGTCGAATCTGCCTCCCATCAAATTAATGCAGGTGTTCCCCAAGGTTCTGTACTCTCACCCACTCTCTTCCTCATCTTTATAAATGATCTCTTGTCCATTACCCACAACCCAATCCACTCGTTTGCTGATGGTAGCACAATGAGTTTCTCATACTCATACGAACATTCCCGTCCAAACTCTTCGAACGTCAATACCAATCAGCAGGTTATGCCTAATACACTGAATTCCGACCTCAACAAGATATATCAATGGAGATTATCTAACCGAATAGAGTTCAATCCCTTAAAAACTTAGTGCTGTCTGCTGTCGTCAAAGGCGAATCCCAAAGTGAATATACTGTCGATGAATGGCACTTGCATCGACA
The DNA here is from genome assembly GCA_963931805.1 of Microdon myrmicae. Classification (NCBI taxonomy): domain Eukaryota; kingdom Metazoa; phylum Arthropoda; class Insecta; order Diptera; family Syrphidae; genus Microdon; species Microdon myrmicae. The sequence continues at coordinate 255,651,390 of OZ007497.1, read as the reverse complement.
AAGTCAATGAACTATCAATCCTCGGCACTCGAATTAATTCGACTCTTAATTAGAGCGAACTGAAATGACCACATATTTGAAGCGGCGAAAAGTGCCAAATGTATGGGGTTCCTTAAAAGATGCAAAAGATACTTCATTCCATCCAACCTGGCCACTATTTACAATATTCGCCCAAAAATTGAGTTCAACTCCCATATTTGGTCAGGCGCATCCAAAACGGCACTACACTTGCTCGATAGGATGCAAAAACGAGCAGTGAAACTTATTGGGGATCCAGCGGCGAGTCGATCAATTCCGTCGTTGGAACATAGGCGCAACGTATCGTACCTATCTCTCTTCTACAGGTATTATCGTGGTCGTTGCTCAACTGAACTTGCTGGATGTGTTCCGCCTCTTCAGACATTTTCCCGCGATACCCGTCAATCTGAGATTGCGCATCAGTTCACGTTGAAAGTCAAGTTCAGTCGCACAAACAAACATAGAGGGTAATTCTTTAGCTGAACCACACGAACGGGGAATACTCTCCCTGATCATGTGTTTCTTCGTCGTGGTAATATCCAGGCATTTAAGACCAATGTACATCCATACCCCCTTTCCTCATCCAGTTCCTCACCTTTCGCTCGCACTGTGTAGACTTTTAAGGGTATTTCAAAATCCCCTTGTGCCCGCGTTGTGTAAAAAAAAGAAAAAGCTGAAACCAGGCAGATGCATTGGTTAATCGGGCATCACTCTCAACTTAATCTCTATTGTAAAAGTTTTAAGGTTGGAGGTATAAAAATGAATACACTTTATTTTATATTAAATAAATGGAGGCTTTTATTGCCTATAATGATACAAACTAATTTAGGAGCTCACAGCGCGTGTGCATTTACTCTTCGGCGTCTTACAACTGCTCTGCCAGCGAAGTGACGCTCCCCGCTTTAGCTCTCGCATGAGCTTACTCACACATACACTTACACATCTATTTGTGTTCATGCGCGCCACACTATACTACATACTGTGTAATATAAACGTATACATATTCTCAACAAAAAGATTGATCTATCACTCTATCATGAATCCGATCTGGATATACAGAATCCAATTATGGGGCTGTACAAAACTCCTTCCTAGTATAGTGGTTAGTATCCCCGCCTGTCGCGCGGGAGACCGGGATTCGTTTCCCCGTCGGTGAGCCTCTGGCGCAAGACAAATGACCTTGCCCGGAAAAAAAAAATTATCATGGAAAATTTAACAAGCCTCAGGACTTGCTAAATAAGGCCAAGACCGGTTCCCGGTTGTAGTGCCGATGATGATGATAACAAAGCAATTCAATAGAAAAGTAATTCAACGAAGCCAGAATCAATTCTTTCGCATTATCCCCAATGCGTACCATTTTCTGACAAATCAGGAAATACATGATGACCTACGGATCAAATGGATTTATATAGTTAGCCAAGAGTATACTGTCAAACACGAAAAACGCCTACATAATTATAGCGTTTTGAAATAATAGTGAAGAAGATCGTCTGATTCGAACTGACGCTATGACAGCTCGATTCACGAAAAAAATTTTACCTAAGCGTTATACACCAGGCTACTGACCGTGTTTAGAATTTGATTTCCAAACTCGACTATATTCCACTGGTGTGAATTATTTTTATTTATCGCTTGGTATACGGTTCTGATGTATTTTTCTTATTCGATTTTTCGTTCGGTGTTCTTCACTATTTTTGCTTGTGAATTGTGTGTGTATCTGTTAGAATCGCTACATAATGATACCAACATAGAAGCTATTCAGGTCTTGGGTATTAGAGTTGAGAAGGCTAAAACGGACGAAACCTTATGAATTGACATTAAAATCGAACATATTAAAATCGACTCCAATAAACCCCCAAACGTTCTACTTAAATAAACTAAATTAAGTACAATTCAAATATAGTATTAAATTGAATTGTTAAAATTGTATTGTACGCAACTAAATTCCCGATGTTTGTCAATAGATGGGTCCAGCAATAAGTGTTGGTCGGTTTCGACATATCAAAACGTCATGAACCAAGCTTAGTCATATGGTTAACAAACCCCCTGGACACAGTAGTGATTTTGTTTTGGCGTCGTATACTTTTGGTTGTGTGAAAATATCTGATTTTGTGCTAAATAATCGTCATCTGTGGGAAGTGTTGATTTTATTCTTTCATTCGAAGAAAACGGCGGCTGAACCGCATCGACAGCTTCACAAAGTTTATGAAGATGCTGCTCTAAGTGAATCAACGTCCCGTCAGTGGTTCCGTCGCTTCATAGACGGTGATGTCGATGTTGACGAGGAAGGCCGAAAACCTTCGAAGACGCTGAATTGGAGGCATTGCTAAATGAGGATCCATGCCAAACCCAACAAGAGCTTTCATCAGCATCAGGAGTTATCCGCCAAACCATTTCCAAGCGATTGCTGCGTTGGGAATGATTCAAAAGCAAGAAACTTGGGTTTCTTATGATTTAAAGCCAAAGGACGTTGAGCGTCGTTTTTTCGCCTGTGAACAACTGTTCCAGTGGCAAAAAAGGAAGGGTTTTCTTCATCGCATCGTGACGAGTGATGACAAATGGATTCATTAAGGCAACCCAAAGAAAATAAAGTCATGGGGACTGCCTAGTCACGACTCTACGTCGTCGGAACGGCCGAATATTCACGATGCGAAGGTTATGCTGTGTATTTTGTGGGACAAGGTCGGTGTTATTTATTATGAGCTGCTGAAACCGAACGAAACCATCACTGGTAAACGGTATCAATTAAAGCGATTGAGCCGAGCACAGCGCGAAAAACGGCCACAATACGATCAGAGGCACGAAAAAGTGATTCTCCAGCATGACAACGCTCGGCCTCACGTTGACAAATCCGTTAAAACCTACCTGGAAATGTTCAAATAGGAAGTTCTACCCCACCCGCCATATTCACCGTATATTGCGCCGTCCGAATCTTACTTGTTCCGTTAGATGGCACATGGTATGGCTGACTAACAGCTCCGCTCATATGAAGACATCAAAAAATGGTTTGATTCGTGGATAGCCTCAAAAGATGAACACTTTTACTGTTGCGGATTCGCACTGGACACCACCAGCGAATTCGCAACTGAATGCTACCCGTGGCAACAGAATAACAAATGTCAGCAACTAGCTGACATAATCAATTATTCTGGTTGTCAAGAAAAATCAATAAACAAACTCTCTATTCTTTTGCAAGTCAGGCGACACAGTTCGCAATCTCTGGTCGAATCGTTATATATCAAAGAAATCAATTAAAATAACTTAATAATTAACCACAATAAACCAACTTTTTTCATTGTGGAATTATTGAAAAGGATTATTTCTTGGGATTGCGGCAGTCATTCAATATAGGTATTCTTTCCTCTTTTCACAGCAGTAAATTGCGTTTGTTTCAGCACAACCACCAACATCAGCGCACGCCAGCAGACCACATTGTTTCACCCGACATTCCTCGCGACCACATTGTGAAAAATGGGCGATACTCCCCGGCGACATTCCTCGGTCGGCGGAAATCCAAATACGTGTTGGCCGCTCGATTACCAACACAAACATTTTGAGTTGCGTTTAACGCTTGTTGAAGACACATTTTGGTCCTTCGAGCCGGATCCAGTCTGTGGATCCAATCCACTGCTGCCAGCTCGCAGCATATAGAAGGTCGCGGGATATTCAAGTCCAGATGCAAAGACCCACCGTCGCCAAGTTCCTGTTTGAATTTGAGAGGAAATTCAAATTACAAGAAAATGCCGGCGTCATCGACCAACGCTAGATCGAAAACGGCAAAGGCCGCATTGGGTGAACGCCAACAGTAGTTGGGTTATAGCGGTTCCGCCTCAATTCTGGCTCAAAAGCTCTTTTCTGTGTGAAAGCTCTATGTGAAGGTGAAGATGTGTGTGTAGTGTGGTGAGTGTTGATAGTGGTATGTGGTTCATGGGTGGTGGGTTCTTATGTGAGGTGTAAATAGTAGTATTTAGTGTATTTCTTATGAGTATTGGTATTAATAGTGATATTTTGTGGTTGTGATTAATGGTTGTGGGTTCTTATGTGGGGTGGAAATAGTAGTATTGGTATTAATTGGGTATAGTTTGTAGTGTTCTTATCGCTGTAGTTGTTGGATTTTGTGCTTTTTTTGTAGGTGGTGTTGAGTATTGAGCTTTTTGTAGGTGGTGGTGAGTATTGCGGCTTGTGGTGATGTCGGTGCTTTTTGTTATGGGTTTATGTTTTTGCTAATGGATTTATGCTTAGATGGTGATATCGGTGCTTTTTGTCATTCATGGGTGGTGTGTCTTAACTGAGGTGGAAATAGTAGTATTTAGTATATTTCTTATGAGTATTAGTAGTAATTGGGTATAGTTTGTAGTGTTCTTATCGCTGTAGTTGTTTGTTTGGGCTAGTGATTAATCGTTATCAGCGTGGTGGATCCGTGGATTTTGTGCTTTTGATGCTCTTGGGTTTTTGCAGGTGGTGGTGATGAATGCTTTTATTGACTATTGGGCTTTTTCTATGTGGTGGTGAGTATTGGGGCTTGTGATGATATCGGTGCTTTTTTTGTTATGGGTTTATGTTTTTGCTAATGGATTTATGCTTAGGTGGTGATATCGGGGCTGAATGGGTAGTGCGTTAGGCTTTTGTCTCGGTTGTAAGCTGTTAATTGTGGTAGAAATAAAAAACGTTGTCTGGGTTGTGCTTTTGGCTTTTGTCTCAGTTGTAAGCTGTTAATTGTGGTAGAAATAAAAAAAAAACGTTGTCTTTGGTGTGCTTTTTAATCTTATTGTCATTAAGCTGAGTAATATAAACGGGGATTTTGTTGTTTGTGGGTTTGTATGGGAAATGGATTGTTTTTTAATCTTATTGTCATTAAGCTGAGTAATATAAACGGGGATTTTGTTGTTTGTGGGTTTGTATGGGAAATGGATTGTTTTTTAATCTTATTGTCATTAAGCTGAGTAATATATAAACGGGAATTTTGTTGTTTGTGGATTTGTATGGGAAATGGGGTGTTTTTGCTGGAACTTAAACTGACTTCCCCTAAGACGCAGAGCTAAGCTAGTTGAATTCACCTAAGACGCAGAGCTAAGCTAGTTGACTTCACCTAAGACGCAGACCTAAGCCAGTATTCAAACGAACAATAACAAGGCGGAGGCGGGGGCCGGGGGCTTTTTGCTGTATGATGTTGATGAATGGGTTGTGCTTTTGGCTTTTGGCTGATTCTTAATATATGAGAATTTTTGATTATTCTATCAGCTGTTTGGGTTCAAGGTTAAAATTTGGGTCGTAGGTTAATTGTGTCACTTTTTTTGTTTTACGATTATATATAAAAGAAGATGTTTGAATGATGATGATAACACAGAATGATTAATGTTCTACGAGAGCAGAGATAAAGAAATTGAGTTTGAATTAAGCAAAGTAGCAAGAGATTCAATACATTTTAAAGAACATTTTAAGGAGCATAAAGTTCGGTTCAGGTTTAATGTGAAATCGTTGGGGAGATTAATCTATAATTTATTCCGAAAGAATTGTATTTGGTGCAGAGCTGTTAAATAGTCATGTTTTGGTGTGAAACTTTAAATGATGCTACCAAATTTTGTGTTTGTACTCAATCATGGCGCGAATTATCATTTGGACCTGTCACAGTAATTGGAAATATATTAAAAATTTATGCGACACCAGAAGATGGAAACCGAACACTATTAGCAAAAATGTTAAATGGTGAATCATCAAAAAAAATACAAGATTTACAAATCAGAGGTATTGAGAAAGGTCAGCACATAAAAATAGAAGCAATTGGAGGTAATATAACGGTAATGGGACAGGCTGACAGTAATTGTAGAAAAAGGTCGAGAGTAGATTACTTTCTCCCAGATTGTCCATTCGCCGATGAAAATGATTGGGAACTTGCACCACTGTTAATGGTTGATGATGAAATATACGAGGAAAACGAACAAAGGAAAAACAAAACAGTTGCTGAAAGAAAAATGAAAATAAAGTTGGAGTACATGAAAATTCGAAACGAAACAAAGCAAAATATAAATGGAGATAATATGGTTGTAGAAGAAGATTACGTGAATAAATACGAATCCGAATACTAATTGCATTTTAGTCGTTCAAGAACATTCACTGCAAACTGATCAATAATTAAAAAAGAAAAAATGTTTGCAGTACAACTCTTTTTGATAATTTTAGTTGGAGTAACTTTTGCGGCGCCAACAGCAAGGGTTCAATTAAATGATAGCAGTAGCAGTTCATCAAACCTTGAATTTGATATTATCTTACCAAATAATGATCGCATACAAATTGATTTATCATTTATACTTTTAAAACATCAGAATTATTCAGATTTAAATGCAACAACAACAACAACAACAACTAGTCCTACTACCGCCACTACATTATTGCCTAATACAACTAATGACAAGGAAATTACTGAAGATGTTGACACCTTTAAATATGTGAGTGTGGAGGAGGCAATAGAGGCGTTCAGGCAAGATTTAATACGAAAGGAAATGAATATTGCTGGATATATCGAAAGTCAACACATCTTTTATAGACATTTCAAATTGGAGTTTGACGGCGACAAGGAACTAAAAATCCGATGTTCTTATGATAGTAATTTTGAGAGAAGATCGTTGATAATTAAATGCTTTGAATATCGTGAATATGAATCTGAAAGAATTCTGAGCAATGGAGAAATCGAGCACATAACAAAATATGATACAGATTACAAATCAAATTACGAATTGTTAGATATGAGGAAAGCGAAACAAACATATCACATGAATATATCTTAAGAAATCACATATATATATATATATATAAATAAATAATACGAATATTACTATTGAAATAACTGTGTGTGTTTTATTTATTCAACATTAATCAAGTCTATGTATCCATCCTTTTCATTTATAATTTTACATTTAATCAATTCATTAACAAATGGTCTATATATTCTTCTTTTGTGGTTGCTCCAATTCAATAGCCCTTCTTTATTGTTAGGTAAGCGAACAAGATAGCCTACACCAAATGTTCTTGTGACAGTACACTCTACGATTAGGTCTTTTGCTATTTCCATAATGCTTTGATTTGTCATATCAGCTGGCTTTTATTAATCCATGAATTATGATCATTTGAGAAACCAAGCCACTTTACATATACTTTGTTGCCTTTAGATTTCAATACTTTTTCCACAAGGAATATATCGGGGTGGTTGGTTTTTTGTAATTCTTTTTCATAGAAACTCCCTTGAATGGGTTGACCTTGAGAATCATCAAGTAAATATGTGATAGGATTGGTTAGGTTGGTCTTTTTTATCGTGAATATTTCAGTTGTCCAATTGGGTGTGTAGCCTTTCTCGAAAGCATGTTTAAATTTGCTTATTCGAACTTTATCGCCAACTTTAAATTTAGCCTTTGGAGCGATTTTAATGTGATTGTAAGCCGATGACAATAGATCTTTAGAATTTTTTTTATTTACATCAACTGGTCGCATTTTTATTGTTCTATGTATAGAGTTATTATATTCGTGGAGCAAGCCTTTTAGGATCGGTAGCCATTTATAGTTGCCATTAAAACTGAATTCTCGCCACATTTTCTCTTTAAGCGTTCTATTGAACCGTTCAACAATTGAAGCTTTCAATATACTATACGTCGAATAATGATTAATTTTATGCGTCTTCATTAGAACCTGGAAGATTTTATTGAAAAACTCCTTGCCATCGTCAGTTTGTAGATTTTTTGGTATTCGATTGGAACTACTGAAAATTGATTTCATAGCTTCTGTTATGGATGATGCACTTTTATTCTTCAAAGGAACTGCCCACGCATACTTTGAAAATGTATCAATTACAGTTAGTAAAAAGTTATGTCCATTGTTTTCCTTGCTATAAGGTATCATTTCTACCAAATCCGCTTGCCATGTGTCATCAAACCCCTTGATTATAACTCGCCGCCTGATAAAATGTCTTCGTGCAGGTTTATGCAATTCCTCAACAACAGTTCGTTTACTCATCGTCCACACAATAATGAATGAAAAAGCGAAATTTGTTATCTTTTATAATTTTTTTAATTTTATTTTATTAATCTTTCATACAGTAACATCAGTTTTTTAATTTTAACCATTTTATGTTCATTCATAAAGCAAGCGCAAGTGTCTGGTTTATTTTTGCAAAGATTTTCCTGAAAATGACACGTGTTGCAGGATAAGTTCCTTAAAAATGAAATGTAATCCAGTATCTCATCATAGTGCTCATCCAGTAGAATGTGTTGTTTGGTTTTTAAAAATTTCAAAATCTCATTAAGAATCGCAGTAGTATTTATATTGGACATGGTTTCAAATCGAATCACAACAGCATACTAGGGGTTTTTGTTCTTATAAAATGCTAATAAAGTATTTATTCGGGTCAACACCCTTTCAATTCTATGACATGAACAAGTATCGGGACCCGCTTTACATGTATTGGAAGACCAAGGGCAATTGGTGTAATGGTGTCCGTGAATAGTCTCGACGGAAGGAACGTTTTCAAATTTCCTTAGAAATCCGATACAATTTAAGATCTCTTTGTAATGTTCCTCAAGTATAGTGTTGGGTTGATTGTTTAGTAAAAAATTTAAAATTTCATCCGAGATTAAAGTTGACATGGTTTCCAATTGAATTTCTAATACGTACTAGTATAGCAACTCTTAAATTGGAGGATACTTCTTTGTTTTATGATTATATTCTGGGGTGGGCTCTTCGAGTTTCTTATCATTGCTCTTTTTAAATTTCTCAAGTATATCGAGGAAATAGTCTTTAAACTTTCTCAATAAATCAAGTGTATTAAAATTTTGATCATCAATGTACGTGCGTAATATTTCATCATTTTTTTCCAATTTTTCATCCATGACCCGAAGATAATTTTTTAATAGTTCATCAACATACTTTTTTGTTGTAGCATCATCAGCATCAGCTGGTTCTTTGATATTCTTCAAAGCTTTATGATCACCATCAAAGTACCCATTTAAGTGTAGTTTTAAGGTTTTTGCATTGATTACCTCTGTAAGAGCATTGAAATTACTCTCAACATATTCTTGAAGTATAGATATGGATTTATTTTGAAAATCTATGGTATCGTCTATGTAGCCTTTGTTGACAGCTTGGTGTATGGCTTTAGGTATTCCGACATTATTCAAACATTTTCCTTTCATATCAAAATCACCATTAGGTAATAGTTTAAATCCTTCTCCAGGTGGTCCTCGAGGTCCAATAATTGAATTATGAGAGCGCTTGAAGCTCCTTCCGAACTTGTCAACACTCATCTTGCTTATAATTATTTACTTGTCATGTACTGATGTTAATATATAATATTTGCTTCGCGAAGTTCTTCAACAATTGAGTTTATTTCATTTTGGAGATTATTATTTCCCGCTCTTTGAGATGCAATTAAAAGTCTTAGTCTATCAACGAGCTCATTAGCGTTATCCCAATAGATATAATCAACAGGGTTATTAGAATATGAATTATCGTTGTATGCTTTTCCAATTGTCTTCTTCTTCTTAGACATTTGAAGTAAAGGTCGGATAATATGCTTATATTTGTGTCCTCTGTTACCTTTAACTTGTGAGGTACTATCGTGATTTTTCAAGTGTGCATTTGTTTTTTGTAAAATCTTAAAATATTGTTCCAAATCTTCATTGTCATATCGAGCTTTTCTAGGAATTTTCCTAAAAATTAATTCATAAAGACCATCTGTTCCATGGAAGATTTCACCATCAATAACGAAATCCTTTTGGTCATTAATTACAAAACTTGATGTACCTAATTTCGTTGAATTTGATTGTAGGTCGAAATACGGACCATAGATCTTATCACGATTCTGATCTGATGGCGAAGCTCGGTTATATGGTGTACTTTGATTAAGATCATTGGAATTAGCAGGTGTTCTAAATGAAAGATCCCCGTCAGATGGTTGAAATGAGACTGATTCTGGAGACCCTTGGATTGTTTCTGGAGAACTTTGGATTGTTTCTGGAGAACTTTGGATTGTTTCTGGAGAGTCTTGGAACTGTAGTCGGCGTCGTTTGAGTTGTTGATGCTTTACTTTATCAATTATATCGGTTTCGGTATCGGCAGCAGCAGTATTACCACTTTTAACATTTTTCACGAGTTCTTTTAAGGGTTCGACTATAGGCTTAAAAGTATTTTCAAATTCCATTTCCTTCGTAGTTTTTCCAGCTTTGAGAAGCATATATTTTCTTTTCAGAGCTTTTTTAGTTTGTATGAGATCCTTAAGTAAATTTTCATTAACGTCCATATTTGTATATAAAAAACAGGGCGGTTCCAAACAGGGCGATTCCAAACAGGCTGTCTCTTCAAGCAGGGCGGTTAAAACAGGGCGATTTCTTTAAACAGGGCGATTCCAAACAGGGCGATTCCAAACAGGCTGTCTCTTCAAACAGGGCGATTCTAAACAGGCGGTTTCTTCAAACAGGGCGATTCCAAACAGGCGGGTTCTTTAAACAGGGCGATTCCAAACAGGCGGTTTCTTCAAACAGGGCGATTCCAAACAGGCGGGTTCTTTAAACAGGGCGATTCCAAACAGGCTGTCTCTTCAAGCAGAGTGGTTCCAAACAGGGCGATTTCTTTAAACAGGGCGATTCCAAACAGAGGACCGTTCCAATGTTATCGTATAAACAGCTGATTAATGACTGATCAGTTTGATATAGATACAATTTCTTTAAAAGATTTATTATATCGTCCCTTATCTATACTAGAATCTTTATTGATAACCAAGAAACCAAATGCATCTTTCCAGCATTTTGCGCATAATTCTTTGAATTGATTGAATGTCATATCGGAATTTATATGATCATTGTATATGTGCTTCAGGTTAAGTTCGTCTTGTTTAAATATAACTATATAGTTTGCATTGTCTCGAATCAAATGTTTTGGTATATGCGTATACGATTGACACAAGTAGAAACTATCCACATCGTTATGTCGTCCCATGCAGAAATATTCTCGAATGTTGTTTTGTTTATCGCATGCAACATCATCAAATATAAATACTGAATTTCGTTTTGCTTCAGAAGGTGCCATAATTTCACAATTATTTGAAAATTCATTGTACTCCATACCCTTGATAGACTTTATTAACCTTCTCAAGTATGCATACTTTGGTTGATGCAAAGACTTTGAGTATATGTATAGGTTTTCAAATTTTAACCCATTGGGATCGACAATAATGCTCAGCATGACATTAGTCTTTCCACAGCTTGATGGTCCGACAATTATTCCTCGAACACTATTTGGGAAAAATGCTCCATGTTTCCTATGTTCCTGAATTTCAGTATCAAAATTTTTAACTTTAATAATATTTTGTTGTTGTTGTTTTATGAACCGCATTTTACAACTGAATGAATCTAATCAATATAAAAGACAGTGTTTTTATAGGTGGACATTTAATCATTGATCAGCACATATACTAATAAAGTGCTATTAAAATGATAGACTACCGAGTGTATCCAGTCAGTCGAAAACAATCATTCCAAGGACACGGATTAGTGAATTCCCTAATTAATAAACTACCGATTGAGTTACATCTTCCGTCATATAATTTCTGTGGACCTGGAACTAAATTAGAAGAACGTCTTGCTAGAGGAGATCGTGGAATTAATCAATTGGATGAAGCTTGTCGCGAACACGATATTGCATACAATAATAACAAAAACTTGTCCGATCGACATATTGCTGATAAAATTCTAACGGAAAAAGCCTGGCAGAGGGTAAAGGCGAAAGACTCTTCTATATCAGAGAAATTAAATAGCCTAGTGGTTACGAACGTGATGAAGGCTAAAACAACACTCGGCATGGGCTGTCAATCTAAAACATTGAAAAGACGTTCACGTTGCAAGCGAAGCGGTTTATTCAAAAAAGCTATAACAGAGGCTAGAACTGCTATTAGGGAGCCAAGAGCCGAGGATCCAGACACAATCGCAGTTACAGCTTTACAAGCAGCTAAAAAGATTATCAAAAATAAAAGAAAAAACATTACAATTCCCAGAGTTATACCGCTACCGAAACGGGGAGGTTTCTTACCACTGTTACCCATCTTAGCTGCATTATCAGCGGTTGGATCTTTATCTGGAGGAGCTGCAGGAGTAGTTAAAGCAATAAAAGAATCAAAAGTAGCCAAAGAACAACTGGAAGAGAACAAACGGCACAATCAAGCTATGGAAGGAATAAAAATTAATCAAGGCAAAGGGCTTTATCTACAACCCTATAAAAAGGGATTTGGTCTTTTCCTAAAACCTCAAGATTCAAAAAACTTTTAAATTTGCTACCCAATCGTCCTCTCACCAATATTGATATTGCTAAATTTGGAAAAATCAATATACCCAATTTTCGGGGTGTTTACATGAGAGATAAATTACCGATTAAATCACTTGACATAGAATGTGGTATAATTAATTTAGACAATGAGAGTGGACCAGGAACCCATTGGGTAGCATATAGTAAACATAAAAATATCGTGAAATATTTCGACAGTTTCGGTAATTTAAGACCGCCTAAAGAGGTTGTAAGATATCTGGGTGAAAATATCCATTATAATTATAACAAATATCAAAATTACAATACATTTATATGTGGCCATCTCTGTTTGAAGTTTTTAATTGAAGAAAAATATAAATAAGTAGAGGAAAACTAGAGTTTGTGTTTTATTTCATTCGAAACAGTAATGTCGTTAACACTAACGTTAAGCGGGAACAAATCTACTCTCACCGCAGAGTACTTTCCTCCAATAATCCTAAATTCTGATTATGTATGCGGTTTAGTTGACTTCCAGACCTACAATTCTATACCTAATGTTGATGTATTTAATAATTTATTTCATTTTGGTGATGACGTAATAGAATTTCCTATTGGATCATATGAGATTGAAGATATAGATGACATTATTCAAGAAATTATCGAACTGTATAATGAGAACCACGATAATAAAATATCAATCAAAATACAAGCAAATAATAATACTTTAAAATGTGTAATTTATAGTACTGTAGAAATAGATTTTTCCCAACCTAACTCTATTGGATCGCTTCTGGGGTTCAGCAAGAAAAAGCTAGAAGCAAATAAAGTGCATGAATCAGATCTTTACGTTGATATAAACAGAGTAAACATTGTGCGAATTGAATGTAATTTAATTGATGAATCATATATCAATAATCAACCTGCTCATATACTACACGAATTTTCGGTTAACGTTAGTCCGGGGTATAAAATAGTTGAAGTTCCTCGCAATGTTATCTATTTACCAGTGAACGCTAAGAGGATAAGTTCTATAACATTGAATCTCTTAGATCAAAACGGAAATTTTATAAACTTTCGAGGTGAAACGGTAACAGCTCGATTACACCTTAAACGCCAGCAATGATAATATATGACAGCTCATCTCATCCCTCATATAATAAAAGGACGGGTGCTACTATTAACACTACCAATATACTCTCAACTTCTGCTAAGAGAACATCAAAACTTACTCTACAAAATCAACAATTTCTGCTATCATTGGGATACAGATTGAAAAATTAAATTAAATCTAACAAAAGACATGCTGAATATTTTCGAAGAACCAGAATTTGAGGAGAGTATCTCAAAATTGGAATATCATACATACTCGCCATACTTGAATAATTTCGAGAAAAATGACATCATTCAAATCTGTGTCCAACATCAAAATCTTAATATCTTGCCGTCAGAAAGTTACATTTATATTGAAGGTACTGTATCGAAAACTGATGGATCGGCAGTTGAGAAAACAAAACTTGTGAATAATGGAGTAGCTTTCTTATTCGACGAAATTCGTTATGAATTAAATGGTGTGGAAATTGATAGCAATCGTAATGCCGGCATCACATCAACTATTAAAAATTATATTTCTTTAAATAAAAATGAAAGTGATATGCTGTTTAATGCATCTTGGTCTCCTGATTCCTCAATCAATGTCAATGGTTTCTACTTTAATTTTTGCATACCCCTAAATAAATTATTGGGATTTGCTGAAGACTACAAAAGAGTAATTCCAAACGGACGCCATGATTTAATTCTAACACGCTCCCGTACAGATGACAATTCATTAATTTCTGACGCAGATGAAAAAGCAAGGATAAACTTGTTGAAAATACAATGGAAAATTCCTCACATTACATTGTCTGATTCTTTCAAATTAAAGCTATACAAACCTATTAATGATGGACAATCTATGAAAATTGCTTTCCGGAACTGGGATCTGTATGAATATCCTGCCTTACCTAGTACTAATCATCATATTTGGAATGTGAAGACAACCTCTCAAATGGAAAAGCCGCGCTATATTATCCTTGCTCTGCAAACCAACAAACGTAATTTACTTAAAGAAAATCCAGCTAATTTTGATCATTGTAACATTACTAATGTGAAAGCCTATTTAAATTCCGATGCTTATCCATGTGAAGATTTAAATCTATCATTTGATAAAAATAACTACAGTTTACTATACAATATGTACTGTAACTTTCAAAAAACCTTCTATAATCGCCTAGTTGCTGAACCTTTATTGTCAAGAGAAGCATTCAAATCACAAGCGACAATTTTCGTAATAGATTGCAGACATCAAAGTGAAATAATAAAAAACGGACCAGTTGATATTCGTATTGAAATTAAAACATCAAAAATAATTCCTCCTAATACGTCTGCATACTGTTTGATGTTACACGATCGCATTATAAACTATAATCCATTGAGTCAAATAGTTTCTCGAGAAATGTAATCGTTACTTGTCTGTTAGCTCTCGCTGAAGAAACACATATACGCACGCACAATATAAAATGTATTTTGTTTTCGACGTTCAAGGATTCAGAGGATCAAATAATAAGTTTATTCCAAAGGAAATAGCTGTACTGCGCAATGGACAACATCAGCATTTCATCTTAAAACCACCATACAAGTTTAATCAGCTATCACCATCGCTAAGAAGGCAAGCTCAATGGCTTTATCACAATCATCATGGTTTAACCTGGAATGGAGGAGTCACAACATTTTCAGAAGTTAGAAAATATCTTCAAGATAATATACAAGATTCTATTGTTTACGTTAAAGGAATGGAAAAAACTCAATGGATGAAGGAATTACTACAGAATGAAAATGTTGAAGTAACGGATATTGAAGAAGTTGGATGTCCTAATTTAAGGGAATTGAAGCGTCTCTATCCCAATGAAATGAAATGTACAAACCACAATAAATGTTGTGCACTACAAAATGTTTTTCTGTTGGAAAAGTTCCTAAATGGAAGACGATAAAAATAAAACATGTTATTTCTTTAAAATATGAATTTGTTTTTATTTCATTTATGATTATCAAGAAATCTACGTTTTTTCTGCACTGGGTTTGTATGTTGTTTTTATTTCCGCCACAATTAACAGCTTACAACTGAGACAAAAGCCAAAAGCACAACCCAGACAACGTTTTTTATTTCTACCACAATTAACAGCTTACAACCGAGACAAAAGCCTAAAGCACAACCCAGACAACGTTTTTTATTTCTACCACAATTAACAGCTTACAACCGAGACAAAAGCCTAAAGCACAACCCATTCATCATCATGGCTTAGGTCTGCGTCTTAGGTGAAGTCAACTAGCTTAGCTCTGCGTCTTAGGTGAAGTCAACTAGCAGCAAAACCATTCACCTCCTAAGCACAAATCCATTATCAAAAACACACACACACACACACACACACACACACACACACACACACACACACACACACACACACACACACACACACACCCCCAACAAAAAGTTCAATAGCAAAAAGCCCCCGGCCCCCGCCTCCTCCTTGTTATTGTTCGTTTGAATACTGGCTTAGGTCTGCGTCTTAGGTGAAGTCAACTAGCTTAGCTCTGCGTCTTAGGTGAATTCAACTAGCTTAGCTCTGCGTCTTAGGGGAAGTCAGTTTAAGTTCCAGCAAAAACACCCCATTTCCCATACAAATCCACAAACAACAAAATTCCCGTTTATATATTACTCAGCTTAATGACAATAAGATTAAAAAACAATCCATTTCCCATACAAACCCACAAACAACAAAATCCCCGTTTATATTACTCAGCTTAATGACAATAAGATTAAAAAGCACACCAAAGACAACGTTTTTTTTTATTTCTACCACAATTAACAGCTTACAACTGAGACAAAAGCCTAAAGCACTACCCAGACAACGTTTTTTATTTCTACCACAATTAACAGCTTACAACCGAGACAAAAGCCTAAAGCACTACCCATTCAGCCCCGATATCACCACCTAAGCATAAATCCATTAGCAAAAACATAAACCCATAACAAAAAAAGCACCGATATCATCACAAGCCCCAATACTCACCACCACATAGAAAAAGCCCAATAGTCAATAAAAGCATTCATCACCACCACCTGCAAAAACCCAAGAGCATCAAAAGCACAAAATCCACGGATCCACCACGCTGATAACGATTAATCACTAGCCCAAACAAACAACTACAGCGATAAGAACACTACAAACTATACCCAATTACTACTAATACTCATAAGAAATATACTAAATACTACTATTTCCACCTCAGTTAAGACACACCACCCATGAATGACAAAAAGCACCGATATCACCATCTAAGCATAAATCCATTAGCAAAAACATAAACCCATAACAAAAAGCACCGACATCACCACAAGCCGCAATACTCACCACCACCTACAAAAAGCTCAATACTCAACACCACCTACAAAAAAAGCACAAAATCCAACAACTACAGCGATAAGAACACTACAAACTATACCCAATTAATACCAATACTACTATTTCCACCCCACATAAGAACCCACAACCATTAATCACAACCACAAAATATCACTATTAATACCAATACTCATAAGAAATACACTAAATACTACTATTTACACCTCACATAAGAACCCACCACCCATGAACCACATACCACTATCAACACTCACCACACTACACACACATCTTCACCTTCACATAGAGCTTTCACACAGAAAAGAGCTTTTGAGCCAGAATTGAGGCGGAACCGCTATAACCCAACTACTGCCAACGTCTGACCAGAGTGGAAGTACATCCTGAATGTCAAGACAACGCTCCCTGCCTAGCCCAGAATCAAAACAATGACCAGGATCGCTGGAATAAAGACCAACTCATGGCCGAACAATTAATCAGCACCCAGTTCGCCGCCCAGGAACGGATATCGGGGGCATTCCTCAATCTGGAAAAGAGAGGTCCGCCAACGTTGTTCGCGGTGGAAATGCGCCAGAATAACCTCCAACTCGAATGGGAGGACATCAGAAGCCGAAATGAAGAAATAACCCGCCTGGCCAATCCAGAGACGATTAAGGGCCACCATTACTTCGTGGAAGGATTTGTTGAGGTACCATCGGTAAAATTGTAGAAAGAAATGGCTTACCTACTTGGGTGGACGTTTCGCTGGTTTCTGTGGACGTTTCTGGGCAGGGGGGCCGTTTCCCGCTTGAGTGGGCGACGCAGGAAATGTGTCCTCGTAGCTTCCTCCGGTGGGCGTGGGAGCGTCCGGTCGGGACACTCTGCTGTTGCGGGTTCCTTGACAGTTCCCTCTGGTCCTCTTGTCTCTTATATGTTATTCACAATTTGTACTGCGTCAAGTAGAAGTTTACTGTCACACAAATCAAATGAAAAATGTCTCTCTTTGCTTCCTTAATTTTGGTTTTATTTGTTATGTTTGAATCAAAAGGTTGGGTATAAATTGTTGAACTTGGACTTCTAAGTTTAATTTATAGTTTGGAATCTGGTTGGCCGTTCGACCAGCGCATTGCTCTTCGGAATTTGACTGATGATGAAATTGAAAATTATCGCCCTTTTATTCTTTTTCACGTTGAGATTTGTCAACGTTTTTAATGTAAAAACTCCAAGAAGCGCACACAAGATTTTGTGTGCTTCAATTGGAATTGTGTTCTGGGAATTGACTAAAGGTTTAGTTGGATAGGTTCCTGGAAGGGGGATCATGAAATGCGTTTTGAATTAAGCATTTCATGTCAGGATTTTGGGAATTGAATCAATGTGCGACGAATTTACTTTTGGTTTAATTCATTGCTCATATGATTCAATATGGAATTTGGATGTAAGTTACTGGGAAATTGAATCAATGTGCGACAAATCAACTTTTGGTTTAATTTATCGCTCATATGATTCAATATGGAATTTGGATTTGGGTTATCGGAGGTATTGGGGATTTGGATGGGATTATTGGTAATGTTGGGGATTTGGGTGGGAGTGGCGATTTAGGATCGCTACAGATTCTTTGGGGCTGCCGGTGAGACCTACATGGAAGAGGCCACCAAATTCGCCGAGATACATCACGCCCTCACCGCTGATCTTCCGTCCACATCCAGGGCAGCAACCGACACCATCAGTCGGCCACGGTCAGAAAACTTCCCACGGTGCAGATGCCAACATTTTCAGGGAAATATTCGGAATGGCCCTTTAAGATCTGTTCCTAGCGGTACTGGCAGACCACCCCGAACTTGTGGATGTGGAGAGACTTTATTATTTGAAGTCCAGTCTCCGGGATAAGGCCGCCAGAGCCATTCAGAATATTCCCGTGACTGAAGAAAACTATCACAGAGCTTGAGATAAGCTGGTGGATCACTACGATAACACTCGCGCTCTGGTCCACTCTGCCCTGACGACGCTCCTCAAGGTACCTGCCCTTACTATTGAGTCAGCCGCAGGCCTGCGCACACTCCGCGAAACCACCAACGATGCGATTGACAGCCTGGATGCCCTTGGTCGCCCCGTACCCACCTGGGAGGATGTTGATCTACTTGACCACCCTCGAACATGCCGTGACTGGCAGACCACACAGGGCAGCACCACGAAACCACCCACATACAAGCAGCTGGACGCGTTCTTAAAAACAAGGATTGAAGCGTTGGAGTTCGTGGAGTTGCCGCGAAGCAACATTCGCCCAAGAGCGATCACCAGCCAAACATCCAAAGGACACGTCTATCAGCCTACACCACCTCACCCCTAGTCCAGAGCCCTCGGCTCATCTGTCCATATTTCAGCTCATCACATTATTTAAGCTCCTGTGCAGGATTTAAAGAGTTCAATCTGGACCAGCGAAAGTCCCTTGTCGACCAGCGAAGGCTGTATTTCAACTGCATGGGATTTTGGCGGGTTCTTGTCTTGGTCAAAAGTGTTCCGCCGAACACTGTTCGCAAATCGAACACAGAGCGAATCGGCAGAAATACAACGCCGAGAAATTGCCACAAATGAAACACAGTTCTACTTTTTGAAACACTCTTTTGTTTTTATTGCTATTGTTTTTATTTTTTTATCATACATGTAAAAGGATTGCATTGTAATCGATGCAAGGTGTCACTACCGTTTCCTTAGCCGAACCACTAAATACATATTCGAAGCACACGAAATCCGACACACATCCACTTTCGACTACACGAAAAGTCTTAAATATTTTTGTTGTTGTGGATTGTTTCGCGTTCGAGATAGTCTATCTTAAGCGCGCAGTTACTGATCTCATGCGATTTTTCGTGGTAAATTCCAAAACGTAATTTACAACGCGAACGTACGATCGTCAAAAAATTTAACGGTATTTCTAAATCAAGCGCGTCTTACTGCGCACACCACCTCCTGTCGACCTCCTCGGTGGGGTTCTCTATCGTTCGACTAATGGATGCGAATCTTCGATATAGACTCCTCGTCGCGTTGACGATCAAAATTAGACTAACTGTTTGCCCAAAAAGATATTCCGATTCAAAACTGGTATCTGTATCCGTACAGGAGAAATTTCCATATTCGATCTGCCAACAGAATTCCCAAAATCTCTGTTAACAGCATGCTATTTTATCCCAGGGATAATTTCCTATTTTCCTGAAAGGCGAAACTCGGTCATCATCATACATCATTATCACCCTCGGTGGTGGTGATAGAATTTCATTTCGACGGCCGTCGATAGAGTGCCGCCTCTATTTGCATAGCACATCTGGCGCGCAGGCCGACGGATATCGTGCAATTTGAATGACGTACGGTCCGTGGGTTTTGTTTAACTTCTTTCGGTTAAAACTAACAATCCATTAGGTCTTTCTAATGGGTGTGAAATACAAAAAAGGAACCGTGGGATCGGAATAGTTCCTTTGTAGGTTTTAAACCTCATAAATTTTCCGAATTATCTCGTTGAGATAATTACGGTTGCCTACAATTTGGTAGCGGATAGGCGATATGTTTTATTGCATGAAGTTACCGTTTCTTTTGTTTGCCGATGGATTTGGTGGTCTTTGTGGCAGACCAGCCGCACGTGCATCCGTTGGTCGGCTAATTTGCTGACGATAGCAAATCCTTGTAACATCGTGTAGATGTTCAGGATTTCCGATTGTGCTGTGCTGGAGTGCGGCGCATTTCAGTCTTTGGGAATAGGGTGAATGAATGTTTTCCTTTGTTTCAGGTATGCCATATTCGAATTGTTGAGCTTGACATTGAAAGCTTTGGGACGTTCAGTTCCTTGCTTTTTCGTGTCGGGTTCAACGTTGGCCAAATGTTTCAAGGCCCTAGCGGACTTAGTCGCACGCTTCTGTGGGCGCGTGTAACGTTTTCAGGGTAGGTATGTTCCTTGAAGGGTAGGAACCCTACCTGGGTGGAATTGTGCGTTCGTAGAACGCTACAGGATCACATTTGATCCGCGATTGTCCCTCCACCAGCCGAGGTCGACATTGCCAAGGACGACACCATACCCTGCTCCACGCCAGTGCGACAGTATCTCCGCCACGTCCAAACGTGGACACTGCCCCGAATCGGGACTGCCAGATTGCTGGAGTGTCGTCGCACACCCTAACCGCCCATCAACCTTGGGAGACCCTCCTTGCTACTGCACGTGTCATCATCAACCCTCCGGGCCATCCAAGACCCTTTCATCGTCAACACTCTTCAGGGCGGGCGGCTCTCTCCCAATCGACCATCGACGTGAAGGTGGACTGCGGCGTTTTGCGCTTGTTTCAGCACAAACAGCAACATCAGCGCACGCCAGGAGACCACATTGTTTCAGGCGATATTCCTCGCGACCACATTGCGAAAAGTGCGCGATATTCCTCGGTCGGCGGAACGTAGAAAAGATCTTCCCCGACGACATTCCTCGGTCGGCGGAAATCCAAGTACGTGTTGGCTGCTCGATTGCCAACACAAATATTTTGAGTTGCGTTCAACGCTTGTTGAACACACAATTACCGTAACGGTATTCGAGCTGCTGGAAAAAAAAATGTAGCTAGCGATCTAATGATTTATTTGTAACCGTTTTATCACAATAAAGTTGCATTTTCATAAAAAACAGCGAGAACTTAGTGGCGCACCTAAATACTATTCATATCCGATAAAGGATGTTATTATAATAAAAATAAATTGGGTAAAATTCATATATTCGAACTTCTAAATAAAATTGAATGCTGGGATGAAAACGAACGATGTGAGGATGACAACGATACACACTGACCGAGTGCGGACGTGTTTTAAATTCGCCGATCGAGATAAATGTAAAAGTTACTTTTATGAGTCGCGAGTGAAATTTGAAATAATAAGACTATTTATAAATAAATCAATTCTAGTGACAAGAACAGTCAAAACAAAGTTATTATACATAAATATAAACTAATAAAAGAGAACGAAGCCACGTGGTTTGACAGTCAAAACAAACCCCGTTTAATACTAATTAACTGTGAGAGTGTATGTGAGCACATGTTTAGCGAAAAAAAAAAATTGAAGTAAGAGAAAAACAAAACAAAAACAATAAATATAAATAAAAAAAAAAAACAAAAGGAACTAAAATATACAGTGAAACTGCAAAGTGAAGCCAACCTAAGAACTGGTTTCAAACAAAGACTGGCCTGCTATCTTGGATGCAACAAGCTCGGTGTATGGACCCTCAGCATGCAGAATGGCAGACAAAAAACAAAATATTAAAAAATTAAAACCGAAGTCCGCGTTAATAAAACGCCCGGCGAGCTCCCCACTAACACGAGCTGCAACAAAAATAAACAAGCCAAACGAGGCAATAGCAGACTGGCTCGAAAAGGCGCACAAAATGGAAGAGGACAATCTATTCCCCCCGGTTCCATATAATGACGGCCATCTCACCAATAACATGTTTGCATGTTTAGCAACTACCGACACTGAGGACGAAGAAGATGAAATCAACGATCTTGAAACAAGGCTAGCCCGAGCAAGGGCGCAATTAGCAGAGAAGCGTCGCAGGAAAAAGGAATTTGCTGAAAAGGAGCAGCTAATAACGAAACAACAGCAGAATCAGCAACAATGTGCACAACAGAAGCCAAGCCAACAAAAAGGATGTCCACCACAACAGATGACGCAACAACAGCCACAACAAGAGCAACAGGCAGCAAAAAGGAAAACGAAGATGCCACCTATCAACATTACAGATATGGACTGTAACGAACTGGTAAGTCTATGTAAGCTTTCTATTGGGGAAGATTTTTCAATTAAAAGACTGACAGGGAACAGGTTGGCCATACAGACAAATTCGGTTAAGGATTTCGAAAAAATGAAAAATGTGCTAAAACGGGCTACCGCGGAATTTTACACGTACACCCCGAAAGAAATAAAGAATATAACGGTTCTACTAAAAGGCGTTGACCCTGAAACAGAACCAGAAGTTCTATTACAAACGCAGCGAGAGCTTAACTGTAATGATATTGAGTTTATCGCAGTAAAACCTTTCAATACAGCTAAGGCTAGACGGGAGAATAGAAAATTACCATTCTTCCTGGTGCAGCTGGGCCCTGGGAGCAAAATTGGTGGACTTAGGAAAATCACTATCCTGAACCATCAAATTGTCACATGGGACAAATTGAAAAAAAGCAGAGATATAATCCAATGTCTTCGCTGCCAAAGGTTCGGGCACTCCGCAGCAAACTGCGAAATGCAGTATCGATGCGTAAGATGTGGACAGGACCACACCGCAGAACAATGCACGTTAGGTAAAGAAAGGGTAGACGACAGATCTCTTTTAAAGTGTGCAGTTTGAAAGAGTGAGGGACACCCCGCTAATTATCGAGGCTGTCCTAAGTTCCGCGAACTACAGGAAAAAAAGTTTTCACAGCAACGAAAATCAGAACGCCCGATAGTTCAAGGCCGACCAGCACTAAACGTAACACCCCAGTTCTCGTATGCTCAAGTAACAGCTGGCAGGAGAAACACGCCACAACCCACCACACGGGTACCGCCGCGACATACTGTGCCTCCAGAAACAGTAACACTAGCAGATGTGCTCACAACCCTGCTCGCTATTCAGACGCAGATGACACAAATGCAAAAACAAATAAAAGAACAGGACACTAGACTAGACTGGGTCTATTCGCAGTTGTCTAGCCAGCCGTCAATATAAACCCCCCAACAGAAAGCACAATTAAGGCTTTAGTCGTGAATGTAAATTCACTTATCAGAATCGAGAGAAGAGCCGCTCTCTTTAAACTGTTGCAAGACGAAAGTCCTGACGTGCTTCTGGCTAGCGAAACTAAGCTGAATCAGAGGCATAAACTATGTCACACAAACTACGACATTATACGAAGAGACCGACCCAACTCCACACAAGGAGGAGGGGTGGCAATCTTTATTAAAAAACAACTTCAACATAAGGTAATATATAGTGGTGAGATTCGCAGATTTCAGGTGCTTGAAGCGTGCATTATCCGCATACCCCTCCGACAAGGTAGGGGGATGCATGTGATATCTGCCTACGCACCAGAAGCACATCAACAAAATCAATTTATAGTGGAGCTAGAGACTCTTTTCCAATGCTTACAACTTTACTCGGAAGGAAACTATTACATCGTGGGTGGCGATTTGAATGCTAAACACCCAAATTGGGGAAATAGCATATCAAACACGAGAGGGAATCAACTAGCTAGTTGGCTAGATCAACATCACATTGAATATAAAGTTGACCTGCTAGCTACAGAATATCCTTCTTTCCCCAGAGGGGGCTCGTTCCTCGATATTATGCTTATTGACACACGCCTTAAACATACACATACTAACAGACAAAATATAAACTGCCTACGCACAATTGAATATGACAGCGACCATAGTGCATTATCAATATTGATAAAAACACCAAGCGAAGTTGTGGAACTCGGTGAATGTATGATACCGCAACCCTATAACTATTGGGGTATGCGATGGACGCGTTTCACGAGAACCTTAACAAGAGAAATTCGCTTAAAAGACATTAACCCTCCTACCAACAGAAACATACCCAACGATGACATCGACAAATACATACAAAAAATGGACGAAACCATAAAACAAACTATGGACAAAACAATACCAAAAACCACACCTACAGACAACATGAACATGTACCGAAACGCCACAATCAACGCACTCCACAGAAAAAAAAGTAGACTTCTGTCGCAACTAAAACTACGGTACAGACGATTTATTGATAGGCACGACCAGGAGATAATATCACTGAAGTCCAGATTAAAAAATCTCCAACAGCTGATAAAAGCCAACTATAGGCTATCAGTAAATTTGTATTGGAACAACAAAGTTCGGGCGGTAAAATCCAACAACCCTAGTATGTTTCCGCAAATTAATAAAATATTTAGACGGAGTAATGAAAACGAGATTCAGTGTCTCCAAATACCACGAACTGACGAAAACCAACGGATGCTGGCAAATATAGGCATAGACACAAACAACGCCATCCTAAATGACGAAGTTTTTGTGTTTGAAGATCCCTTGGAAAAAGTGAATGTTGTAGGGGCCGTCTTTCAAAAACTGTACAAGGCAAATGAAGTAATTCATCGCAACCATGGCTTGGAAGATAGAGTTTTACTGAATTATGGTCATCTTCGAAATGATATTTCACAGTGGCGATCAGAAAACCATGGTTTTAACGAATTCAGTAATGAAAATACGGCAAACGCCGAGATTACTGTCGAAAGCGCCAACAGTCTTTTGATCACTAGTGAAGACATCCATGGCGTCTTTGCATCATTAAGAAACAAAAAATCAGTTGGAATCGATGGAGTACCCAATATCGTACTAAAACATCTTCCTCCAATCGCAATGGACATATATGCAATATTGTTTAACAACGCTCTAAACAACGCACACTATCCAGTACGTTGGAAAACGGCCATCATCCAACCGTTACCAAAAAAAGGGAAAGATAGAACAAACCCAAAAAATCTGCGATCGATCAGTTTGTTACCGAGTATCAGTAAAGTGTTCGAAAAGGTTCTAAACAAGGCTCTACTTAAATGGGTTGAGGACAATAATATTATTCCAAATAACCAGTTTGGTTTTAAAGCTGGTCATGAAACCACACATGCCGCAGCTAAACTGGTTTCAGACATTCAGTGGAATAAAAATCTGAAACAGTGTACAGGTGCCTGTTTGATTGACTTGGAGAGGGCCTTCGACACCGTTTGGTTAGAAGGGTTATATTACAAGCTAATGAGACTAGGTATTCATAGACCACTACTGTATATACTATACGACATGTTGAATGAAAGGAAATTCATCGTCAAAAGTGGCAATGTGACCTCTAACATTACTTACAATATAGAAAACGGTCTGCAACAGGGAGCGGTGTTATCTCCGATCCTTTTTAATATTTACACTAGCGACCTGGTAAGGTCTCTTCATCAGGCTATTGCGTATGCAGACGATCTGATAATATATAGAACAGCACCAAAAATTGAAATCATTAACGGATTATTACAAGGGGATTTCAATGATGTTCAGCGATACTGCAACAACTGGAAACTCAAAATCAATATCCAGAAGTGTGAAACCATCCTCTTTAGAACACCACTGGCTCAAGCTACCAGAGACACCAGGATAAACTGGCGAAAGCTAGCTATTATGGGACCACACCAACAAACACTGGAAACCAAAACCGTAGTCAAATACTTAGGCATCTGGCTGGATCAGTATCTATATTTTAACAAACATGTGGAAGCTGCCCTAGCCAGGGCAAAGAAAGCTTACGCTATGACAAGAAGACTGTTTCATAGTAGTCAACTTGACAGCAGAGTTAAAGTTATATGCTACATGGCTCTCATCAGACCGATGATCATATATGGATGCCCAGTGTGGTTTAATGTGGGACCTAGCTCAATGGAAAAGATTCGGATTTTTGAGAGGCAATGCCTCAGGACTTGCCTTAAGTTACATCGGACTCCTGAATCCAATCACAAAAAATATTATCCCAATGAAGCGTTGTACAGTGGGGCCAATATAAACAGAGTGGATAACTTTATGATCAAGCTGATCCGAGGGCATATTGCGAGATCAATGAGCTCACGGAACGATTTGATTTTTGGTGCATATTACCCAAACAATATGTATTGTGAGGTGGTACGTCGCAATGGCTTTATTCCACCAGAAGCATTCCTTAGTCTTGACATGAACGGCCTCATACAAAATGAATCCGCTATACCGTTGATTTATCACGTGCGTCGGTCGGGTATAGATAAACGAATATGTTTTAATCGAGAGGTTGCGCACACTAATGAAGAGAGCCTGCAGTTCAGTACGGCAGTAGCAGAGAGAGACCGAAAAGACGCGAATAAGCAACACCAGAGATTTTGGTGGCTGAGTGGCAAATAAAACCCTGTTTCCTTATAAAACTAAAGAAATAATAATAATAATAATTAAAAAAAAAAAAAAAAAAAAAAAAAAAACCCCGACAAACAACGGAAAGCTTACATAGATTTAGCATTTCGAAAATTTAGTTTTGATGTTAGGTTTAGAATAGAGTTAAGTTAAAGAAAAAAAAAAAAAAAAGTTCTATAGATAGTTTAGTATTTAAGTAAGTAAAAACAATAACAAGAACAAAGTTTTTTCTTTTCTTCATTTTCTTTGTATCCAATTAAGTTCCCTAAAAATTCATGTAAACAAAATAACCATAATGTCGAAAGACAAATTTTCATGCTTTAAGCGTATGCATGTAACTTAGAGAGTCCGCAAGGGACCAGTAAGTTAAGAAATAAGATAACATAAGCTAGAGTTTAATCATTTTTGTCTAGCAAGTAAGTAAATTATAATAATAGGAAGAAATAAAAAATGATCTCTATAAAAAAAAAAAAATAAAAAAAAAAAACGAACGATGTGAGTGGAAAACCCTAAAAACTATTTTACCTTCGGAATTTATTATCTCAAAAAGTTTCCCAAATTTGGACTGAACTGTTCCGTAAAATCTGAAACAATCGAATATTTAGGCATGATTTGCATTCTCCTTTTTACGCCCACATTTCGGGTCGTGTATGTTCGGCGTTGAAAGTGGAGTGCTACAATTTTCATCAATGCCCTTCCATAAATTTATATCTTCTCTCAAACCCAATCGATTCATTGCTGTAGAGCAATGCTTTTCAATCCCTCCCATCCGGTTTCATTAAACTATGTTAACATTCGAATGTTTATTTGCTACTTTTAATTCTATTTTATCACTTATAGTATACGATTTTGCATTGATAAATATAAAAAATGCAAAAGTAATATTATTTTATAGGAAACATATGAAATGTAAAATGAAAAACTTTATTTAACACACACACCAGCTCAAAACGTTCCTTATTTATTAATTTCGACATATTATGGACTGCAAATAACTGTTCGTCTTAGTCTGCTAAAATAAAAACATAAAAGTAATTAGTAACAGCGCTAACAATGCCTCGAATTATGGTCCAGACGGTACTTAGGTTTGCAAACCCCTAAGATGGCCCTTTCACTCTCTATAAACGACATATCACCTAAATGGAGCAAATGAATTGTAATTGGGGAAAGCAATTAACGCAGTCCAAGAAACTATAAAAACACAGCCGATGTAGGTTTTTCTTGTGACAACTTGCACACCCGAAAGGACACGCCCAAACACATTGTGATGAAGGCTCGCAAATTACAAAACCACGTCCTCTTAACTTTGTTGTGATTGCTCGCGACATCTCATTTACTCGCGTTATGGGCGTAAATAGTTAAACAAATGGAACTTGCGATAATAATGTCCAATTTAGCGAGACTAAAAGCCGAGCAAATGGAAAACTCATTAGTGAAATCGTACACAACCTACATAATGGCCTCGAGCAGATTACCTTCAGGACCACCGTGATATTTTTGACCTAACATAATGATACTTCCACCCCAAAAAGTTGGAGATCAACAAAAGACACTAGAAAGACCCGAATTCGGTTTGTATTTCAACGTAACCGCAAGACCATATTCACGCCGTTCATCATACGAGAATAAACAGCCTGGGTCTTCCTCGCGAACCGAGTACTGGTATGGTTCGAATTATCCGTCAAACAGAGCACCTCTTTGAAGTCACCGAACCCGAAAACGGCTCTGTTCAATTTGTGTATTGTTGGTTTTTATATAGTGCGACCGCAACCACTGCTAACCACATCTGCTAGCCAGGTATTTCGGCGGTGTCCAGTTTGTGTGCTGTACAATAACAGTCTCACTCCTGGCGCCGCTACTGTGTCGAACCGAAGGCCATAGCTGCAGCAATTGTTGACTACGCCAAACAGATGGCCGTTTTGCTCGAAGGACAATTAAATGAACCGAGTCCCTTGAAAATAGCCCGCGCGGTCACCACACCCCAGCAACGGTTGCGATGGCTGAACTCGACGCCACAATACGATGATTTGAACGCGGCCAGGAAGAACCCCCACACACTCAGAGCCAAACTAAAGGACTGTTATAGTCTGGCACATTGAAAAAGCGTCCATCACTTAGCGCGGAGCAATGCCCCATCATTGTGTTGTGTGCAGGACATGCGACTTTTCCATTATTCTATGCTAATTCTGTGCTCGCGTCCGGTGTAAATACAATACAATTGGCGGCTTTTGTCCCACCCTGTACACAGCCGGAAGTGGGTCTCCGCCCGCAAATCATTCGACATAACTCTGGTTAATTTCGATGAATATCAAACCAAAGCCTAGTAGAGAACTATGTCGGTTAGAAGGGCCTCAGTGGGTTCTCTGTTTAGTATGTGGTAGCAAGGACGAATTTTATTGACACCGCTAATGTGGCGAGTGGCAGTCATACGCGGTTAGCCGTTGTCATCAGCGTAGAGTGGTGGAACCGAACAAAAAGTCGTTTATGTTTATGGTCTAAAAATAATGTGCCACGACTGTTTTTAGAAAAGGGGGAAGAAGGAAGTCAAGGAAGTTTGGTTCAAGGTTAAACCGGTCATTCCCTCTCCTTCGACTAAGGCAACCATGAAGGACTGGCATTAACATCTGTATTATTTTATTTGATTTCATACACCTGCAAATGGAAGGGGTATCCGATATACAGAGGTTGCTTCGGAAAAGGTCCTTGCTTAGGGCTATTTTTGTTTTGCATTTATTCAAGAGGGTCATGTCAAAGGACTAGCCATCTGTTTCCTTAAGGTACGCCACGATTGGGGAAGTCATCCTAGCAGACTCACCCTTGCTGCCCTCTTTGAACGTCGGAAAAGGAGACAATTGCCGAAGGATACTCCTGCCACTTCTGTGGCTGGTTGTTTTCTTGGGTCGCACAAGATAAACCTGGTGAGATTAGATCGTCTTGGTTGGTGGAGGGAGCATTCGGGTATGTTTGTTTTCCACAGTCAATTTTCGACTTGGGCGAGCAACTCAATATGAAAAAAAAATTGATAATGTTTTATCCCTCTGTTCGTTTGTTCACTGGTTAACCTTTTTTACTGGTGTTTGGGTAGGGGGGGAATGAGGTAAGAAAGTTCCTTTATAGTGTTAAGAGCCGTTCGCACACTCCGACGCTGAAATAGCTGAAGGACAGCCATAAATTGTATGAGTTCCCAAAATACGTATCCTTCTCATATTTTCCGACGGCAGATAAGCGGTCGTGGCGGACCGTGACACTCTTTGAAGGTAGGGATTGTTATGTGTCACGTATTTCACAGTAAATTAGCTTAAACGAATTGTATTGACGGTTTGAAGTTCACATTGAAATAACATAAAAGTCTTTAAAGAAGCAGATTATGGACTCTTTGAAAGTATGTAAACATAAGAGAGAATTCATTGGATAAAAAGGGTTTTAGGCATGATGACAGCTTAGTCATCCTAAATTGAAGCCTAACGAAGGAGAAGAGCCTTTGAGTGTCGGTAAGTAAGTTAAGTCCTCGTGGCTGAGTGGATGTTAAGAACTTCTACCATATCAAGGATTAGCCATCAATCTCGGAAAAACAAATCCGCTGTCAGTGCACGTAGAAAATAAAATCGTCTGTATCTGGGATGGTCGCAAAGTAATTTAATTTTTTTCCATTAAGCCATTAGTGTCATGCAGCTAGCTCCAGTGTCGAATGAAAATTTCGCCGTCTCTTTTTATTCTGCGTTTCGCCATTTATTTATTTCATTTGTCAAACTGATGAAATCTTGTGTTCCAAGAAATATAGGAGAAAAACTTTTGTGGCTATGAATTAAGCAGTGATATCTTTGTAAGATTAATGGTACGAGTCTTGAAAAACATCGAATATGTTCGAGTAAGGTTTTTCAGTACACTCACTGCTTAGTTGCTTGTTGAAAAACTCTACTGAATTTTATGGATGAAAACACTGTCTTCAGGGAATTCTACGATTCGCTTTTAAAAATTCAAATTGAATTTTTTTGGGGAACAGGTTTGGGAAATTGGTGAAATGACTGAGCCATGAGAGTGGGTTCAATCATCTTTGTAGTTTTAAAACATTTGACACAATTAATTACTATTTATGGTAATTAAAATGAATTCCAGGGGGGTTTGTGTTGATGTATAGAGACTTATTTACGTGGCTTAAAAAATACATCACAATTAGTATTCTGTATTCATCCTAAATTGATTGTCAAATTCACTCTTCCTCGGAAATCAATCTTTGTCATGTGCTTCTATATCTTGCCATCTCAGCCTATTGAAGTTTACGAGCTAGCTCTTAATGCTATCGACCATATAATCGAGCTAAGTAATTGCGAGGACGATATCATCATCTTCGGAAATTTAAATCTTCCACAACTTAATTGGGCTTTATCTGACGATCATTCACACTTCACCGCCCGCCCCACCTCGGCCCAGAAATGTCTCTTCATTGATCGACTAGATGATTCTTGTGTCTGTCAGATCAATAACGTTCGAAACCTTTTGGGTAGACCTCATCTTTCCAATAGACCTTATCTTTCCAATAAACCCTATCAATACATCTATCTCACACAGCCCTTTCGTCCTTACATCTATAGACCACCACCACCCCTCTCTTCTCGTGGCCTTCTTCCGAGTCCACTCGCCACCATCCGTCCCCCCCCCCAATCACTACGCCTACGATTTCCATAACGATAATTTTCGCCTCATCAACGACTACCTAGGCCGCCTTTCGTTCAACTACGATCACCTATCCGTTGAAGATGCCATCAACCGTTTGAAGCGGTTAATGTACGGGGGAAGCATTAAGTTCCCATCCTAGACCTCAAAGAGCGAACCGTAGGAAGCGACGTTGAATACTTTCGATTCTACAGATATGGATCTTGTGATAAGGAGACCATACCTGGGTACCACACTCAAGCAGTGGAGGGACGAGAGAAAGATAAAGGGATCGAGTAACGTATTGGTCGGAAAATTCCTTAGACCATCGTTTCACTAATCCGAGGGCAGAATTGGCTTTCCGGATCGTCTCATCAATATTAGAGAGGAAGTTTAGCTCGCGCTCGCAAAGAATCCCAAGATCTCGAATACATTGAACATATTCATTTTTCATTTTTGAAACTTTTTTTTTTATTTTCTTTTTATCTTCTAAGTTTCTAAATTACATGCTAGACAAAAAATGCTTAAATTCTAGCTTAATTATGTTATATGATAACTTACTGGTCCTTCGCAGACGCTCTAAGCTAAACATTACATAACAATTGAATAATTTGGTTTCGGCGACAGAACTTTGTGGCAGTACTGATGATTATTTGAAAGACAAACAAAAGTTTGAAAAACTTTGTCGAATTTTTTTTTTTTTTTTTTCTTAAAATTTAACTTACTTTTTTTGTTTTTGTTTAAATTTATTAAATTAAATTTTAAAAGTACTTAACTTAACTTAACTTAAATCTTATACTACCCTAATTCTAGAAAAGCTAAGTCTATGTAAGCTGGCTGATGATACTGTGATTCAATACCGACATTGGTATTTCATTTTTCATTTTTAAAACATTTTTTATTTTCTTTTTATATTCTTAGTTTCTAAATTATATGCTAGACAAAAAATGCTTAAATTCTAGCTTAATTATCTTATATTATAACACACTGGTCCTTCGCAAACGCTCTAAGCTAAACATTGTTTAACAATTGTATAATTTGCCTTTCGTCGACAGAACTTTGTGGCAGTACTTATAATTATTTGAAAGACAAAGAAATATTAGAAAAACTTTGTGTTGAATTTGTTATGATCCGGCGCCGTGCTTCCTCGGTTGAGGGAAGAGCGTGGACCTTTTATTTTTCCTTTTTTAAATATTCTTTCTTCTTTTTCCTTTATTTAATATTCTTTCATCAATTCGCTCCGATTGTAAATATGTTTGTGCGGAAATTTGTTGCAATTGATAATCAATTATCAAAGAAAAAAACTATTCCGTCTCTTCGATCTTATTTAATTATTTATTTTAAACTCTCAAACTAAAACTTCCAAACTGATAACTCAAACTCAAAAACTGAACTTAAAACTTAAACTCAAAACTCAACTTTAATCTCCAACTCAAACTTCCTCTTTTTCTCAACTGAACTTATACTTAACTGAAACTGTAATCTCAAACTGAACTCTCAACTCAAAGTGACTTTACAATTCATTTTTCTCTCTTCTTATAGAATATTGTGTTCTAATTCACTGTAAATTATAATTTGAACAAAAACCATTTTCTCAAAGTATTTCTTACTCTCTGTGACTTTTAAATTTTGAATAAACTTTGAACGAAAATCAAAGAGCCATGTTTCAAATGAAAAAAGGTACATGTTATCTGGCGCAAGACTTATGACCTTGCCCGGAAAAAAAAACAAATCATTATGGAAAATTTAACAAGCCTCAGGGCTTGCTAAATAAGGCCAAGACCGGTTCCCGGTTGTAGTGCCGATGATGATGATGATGATGCATGTTATGAAAAAGGGGGATGTTATGAAATGTACTGTAACTGACTTGATATAGAATATTGTGTATGTTTATTTATGATATGTATTAAATGAGAATGTTAGATATGTAAGGAGAAAGTTTTAATGGTGTGTTAGATAAGTAATGAGATTCAGTGTTAAAGCGAATAAGGACAATAGTATTCTGGAATACTACAAATTTTTCTCTGTTTTTTATTCTTAAAATTTAACTTACTTAATTATTTTTATTTATTTATTTTTTTTAAATTTTATTTAAAAGCACTTAACTTAACTTAACTTAAATCTTATACTACCCTAATTTTAGAAAAGCTAAGTCTATGTAAGCCGGCTGATGATACTGTGATTCTATACCGACTTTGGTGTCCATGTCTTTATATACCATTCAACCACCAGAACTGTTGACGCTGTCCAATACTATCGTCCCGGTCTCTGTGGGAGATAGCCCTACTGAAGCGCAGGATCTCTACTTCGGTGCGCGTTACTTCCCGGTCGTAGCACAATCGCCCGTCTACGGATGATCTACTTACATGATAGATCAGCGGAATTCCGGATCTATCCTGTATAAGCTCTTTCATGTCCAAGTCAAGGAACGCCTCTGGTGGCACAAAGCCGTTGCGACGCACGCTCTCATAGTACAGAGTGTTTGGATAATAGGCCCCGAAAATTAGGTCATTGGACGAGTTTATTGCTCTCGCAATATGTCCTCTGATTAATTTAATCATAAAATTATCCACCCTATTTATGTACGCTTCATTATATAAAGTCTCATTTGAGTAATACTTTTTATAGTCCGATTCCGGTGTCCGATATAATCTGAGACAACTTCTGAGACACTTTCTTTCGAACACCCGAATCTTTTCCATCAAATTTGGACCTATGTTGAACCATACTGGGCAACCATATATGAGCATTGGCCTGATTAGCGTCATGTAGCATATGACTTTTACCCTACTGTCAAGTTGGCTACTGTGAAATAGCCTCCTTGTCATAGCAAAAGTTTTCCTAGCTTTGAACAGCGCAACCTCTACATATCTGTTGAAATACAGATATTGATCTAGCCAGATGCCAAGGTATTTAACTAAACTCTTGGTTTCCAGTTTGCCTCCATGCGGTCCCACGATAACTATCTTTCGCCAGTTTTTCCTTCTATCGTTCGTGGCTTTATATAATTGGGTTCTAAATAGGATGGCTTCACATTTCTGGAAGTTGATCTTAAGTTTCCAGTCATCGCAATAGCGCTGCACGTTGTTGAAGTCTCGCCGTATTAAACTGTTTATGATTTTAACTTTCGGAGCTGTTTTGTGATTTTGTGTTTTTGATCGTCTGCGTACCCAAAAGTCTGCGGAAGTGCATCCAACAAGTCGCTAATATAAATCTTAAAAAGAATCGGAGAAGGTACCGCACCCTGCTGCAAGCCATTCTTGATATTATACGTTTTATTAGAGGTCACATTACCACTTCTGACCACGAACCTCCTGTCCTTTAACATATCGTAAAGTATATATAGTAAAGTCTTATGTATGCCATGTCTGACCAGTTTGTAATATAACCCTTCGATCCAGACGGTGTCAACGGCTTTTTCCAAGTCGATCAGGCACCTGTGCATTGGTTCCTACATTTATTCCATTGTATGTCAGAGACCAGTTTAGCTGCGGCATATGTGGTTTCATGACCCGCCCTAAAGCCAAACTGGTTATTTGGAATAATGCTGTTGCCGTCTACCCATTTGAGCAAAGCTTTATTAATAGTCTTTTCAAATACTTTACTGATGCTTGGGAATAAACTTATCGAACGCATGTTCATTGGGTTTTTGCAGTCTTTGCCCTTTTTTGCAATAGGCTGAATGATAGCCGTTTTCCAACGCGCGGGATAATATGCATTATTCAACGCGTTGTTAAACAGGACCGTGTATATATCTATTGCCATTGGGGGCAGGTTCATGAGTAGGATGTTAGGCACTCCATCTATTCCCACTGACTTTTTCCTTCTTAATGAGTCGAAGATACTCTAGATTCCTTCCCTCGTAATTAAAAGGCTATTAGGCCCACCATTGGCATTATTGTCAATAGATAGATTATCATCGGTAAAACTGGGATTTTCCGATTGCCAAAGTAAAATTTCGTTTCGGAGGTGCAGGTGATTCAGTAGAACTCTGTCCTCCAGGTCGTGATTTCAGTGAATGCTTTCATTCACGTTGTACATTTCCTGAAAGACAACTCCCACAGCGTTCACCTTTTCCAAAGGATCTTCGATCACGAAGAGCTCACTATTGAGGATAGCGTTTTCTGTATATATGCCAATGTTTGTTAGCAGCTGCTTGTTAACATCAGTGCGTGGAATTTGGAGACACTGAATCTCGTTTTGATTATTTCTCCTGAATATTTTATTTATTTGTGGGAACATATTCGGGTTATTAGTTTTTATAGCTCGAATTCTGTTGTTCCAATACAAAGTTGTTGCTAATCTATAGTTAGCTTTAAGTAGTTGTTGGAGGGTTTTTAATCGGGATTTCAGTGATATTATCCCCTGGTCTTGTCTGTCTGTAAACTGTCTGTGTAATTGTTTTAGTTTCGATAGCACTCTGCTCTGTTTCTTGTGGAGTGCGTTTATTGTTGTGTTTCTGTACATGTTTATGTGATCTGTAACTGTTGTGTTGGGAATTGTTTTGTCTATTGTTCGTTTTACGGTTTCGTCCATTTGTTGGATGTATTTGTCGATTTCGTCATTTGTCAGGTTTCTGTTTACTGGCAGATTAAAGTCGTTCGAACGAAGTTTTCTTGTTAATGATCTGGTGAACCGCGGCCATCGCATTGCTCCGTAGTTGTAAGGTTGTGAGATCACGAATTCCTCCAGATCTTCCAGATTGCTCGGAAAATGGGTCACTGTCGTATTCAATTGTCCGTAAACAGTCTGTGTTTTGTCTGTTGGTGTTAAGTAGTCTCAGCCGTGAGTCAATTAGCAAGATATCTAAGAACGATCTACCTCTACGGAACGATGGATATTCCGTAGCTAGCAAGTCAGTTCTATATTCAATATGATACTGATCTAACCAACAAGCCAACTGATTTCCTCTGGCATTAGATATATAATTTCCCCAATTTCTATGCTTGGCGTTCATATCTCCCCCTAGGATAAAGTAGTTTTCGTCCAGGTGCAATTGTATGCATCGAAAGAGTGTCTCGAGGTCTGCTATAAAGAGGTTGTGTTGTGCTCCTCAGGTGCATAGACCACAATCGCATACAAACCCCTTCCTTGCTGAAGGGGCATGCGTATGATACCGACTTCCAGGACCCGGAACCTGCGCACTTCTCCACTATATGTGACTTTATGTTGGATTCCTTTTCTAATAAAGATGGCGACACCCCTTCCTTGAGTGGAGTTAGGTCGGTCTCTTCGTATAATATCGTAGTTTTTATGCCATATCTTGTGTCTCTGATTTAACTTTATTTCCCCCGCCAGAAGTACATCAGGTTGTTCATCTTGCAACAGGTTGAAAAGATTGGCTCTTCTCTCAGTTCTTATTAGTGAATTTACATTCACGACAAGAGCTTTTATTGACGTTGTGGTTAGAGGGTTCCTATCGACTTTTTATTTAGACTGGGCAAGTGCGAGTAGATCTCGTTTATTTGATTTTGCAGCCTTTCTTTTTCCAGATGGCATTCTTCTGCCCTGGCTCCTCGAGAGTATTGTGGTTAGTATACCCGCCTGTTACGCGGGAGAACGGGGTGACCTTGCCCGAAAAAAAAAAAAAACAAATCCTTATGGAAAATTTAACAAGCCTCAGGACTTGCTAAATATGGAAAAGACGGGTTCCCGGTTGTAGTGCCGATGATGATGATGATGATGATGATTCTTATGGTCCTCTCCGCATTTTACGCAACGGCGCTGCATTTCACAGTTCGCCGCCGCGTGGCCAAACCTTTGGCAGCGGACACATTGCAGGATGGCTCTGCCTTTTTTTAATTTGTCCCATGTGACAATTTGATGATCCAAGACTGTAATTTCTCTTAGAGCACCAATTCTACTACTGGGTGTTAATTGAACCAAAAAGGTTGTGGTGAACGGTTTTACCGCGGTAAAGTCGAGATCTTCGTGTTTCAGCTTTTGAAGCATTTCGAGCAGAGCCCCCGGTTCCATTTCAGGGTCGACACCCTTTAATAGAACCGTTACGCTCTTCGTTTGTTTCAACGTGAACGAGTAAAATTCCGCGGTGGCTCTTTTTAAGACCTCTTTAATTTTGTCGTGGTCTGCCACCGCATAGGTTTGAACGGCATGCCTGTTACCTGCCGGTCCTTTAACTACAAAATTATTTCCTATAGCTAGTTTACAGAGACTTACCAATTCCTTACACTCAATATCTATGGTGTTGATTGATGGCATCTTTATTTTTCCGTTGTTATTGTTGCTTTGCTGCTGTGTTGCTTGCTGTTTCGTTGGTCGATTTTGTGTTGGTAGTTGGTGTTGATGTTGCTGTTGATGCTGGTGATGTTGATGTTGATGTTGCTGGTGCTGTTGGCCGACTTTTGGCTTCGGCTTTTGTTGTTGTTGTGTATTTTTTTTCTTGTTCAAGCGCCGCTATTTTTTTCTTTCGGCGTCTCTCTTATAATCGGACTCCTGCCATCGCAAGTTTCGCCAAACTAAAACCTTTTCACAAAAATACGCGCAATTTGCTTTTAAACCAAAGTAAGACTGACAACTAACAAATGTCAAAAGGAAAAAATATATCATTGACAGAGGCCATTAAAAAATATGGCCAAAGGCATCTATGTGTGAAAACGGCGATTACTTAGTTGCCAACCTGATATATAACATATTCCTCATGCCAACATTGTACTCCAATCGGCAACTTTTAGTGGATAAAATGGCTCCTCATGTTTACATTTTTCATTCCAATATGCGGAATATTTTCTAATTACATGAACATTCAAGTGAAAGAGTGCCCTATCTGAGAACATAATATTGTTGAGGGCCTTAAACCGATAAATCACCTGGTTACCGAATTCGAGCCTGTCTTCAGTTTTTGCAGCTCTATTTTATATTAGGGCGTGGATCTATATTCTGCGAGGTAAGGAACCCTTAAATACATTTCGGACAGTTGCCCTTTCGTGAACGAGGAGATCGGAATTCTAGCGAACTAACTGAGGCAAGCTCTCCACAGTGTCCTCGTTTCTTGACGGCCTAGGTCGTCCGGTCTGCGGTTTTTCCATTGTCGAACCAGACTTCTATGTTTTCATTAGTTGAATACCTCATGCTTCTTTCATATGAAAAATGTAGTGCGAATTGCAAACTTCTTACAGCAGAATTCATTTTTTTTGTAACAAACATGCTACGCCCCACAGCGATTGATTTCCCGAGCACGGGGAAAGGAATTGGCACTTGTCCTGTGACTCTCAACGGTTGAAATTATACAAGGAGAAAAACAAATTGAAAACGACTTTCGAGTTACCCTGTTACCGATGCGTCCTTCAAGCATTAGTAATAACCTTATGATATCAAAAGAGGGCGTAATACTCTCAAAATTGTAATCCGAGTCGACGTCAGGATCTCAGAACGCTGTATTATCTGTAATATGTTCTAGTATCTCAATCCACGAGGATGATTTTGACTTTTGGAAGCAGAATCAAACTTCCGATGTAGAATTTGTATGTGCATTGTTATGTTGTCTGTTTACTCTTGTGATACTCGGTCTCCTGAACACGATAAGCAAGTCCGAGTTAACACTCTTGTGATAATTCCTTTTCTCTGAAAACACTACACACAAAGGTTTTACTTTTGTCGTTATATAGATTTAAGATTATAGTTGTAAAGGAATTGCTATCCTAAATCTCTTAAGTACTAGTTGTAAAATATACCATAAATGTAATTATCTACCAAATAAAAATTGAATTGAAAAAATTAAAAAAAAAAAAAGGTTTTACTAAACCGGTAAGAGAGCTCAAATATCCAAACAAAACAGGAAGCAGGTCGGGTTCGGTAATTGGAAACTTGTTGCTTTTTCGCTTAAGAGAATAGAATGAACACACGATAGCAATATCGACTAATGAAACGCCTAAACTGGCAATACAACTTGTTTTTCCTAGCTGGGGGAAGTCCTTCAGCTATTGTGAAAACGGCCTTATATAGAAGATAGCCTTTTTCATTTTTCACTGTCAAATCAGATAAAATTTGAAATTCTGCTAGGGAACATCGCGCTTAAATAGATGTAAATGTATGTAAATATACATTTATTAAAAAGGAAAAGTGTATATTAAACAAATTGAATGTATTTTTAATATGGTAAGCAAATGTCATTAATTGAATTAAACACCTTTGTAATAACAAGGAAAATACGTGACTATAATTTAGTTCGAAGAACGTCTGTCAATAAATCTCCAAACATTACCCACCGACTTATAAACAGATGACGGTGCAGCGTGTTTCACACGTATCGCGTTTTAATACTCTCAATATATAACTGAAGCGCCGAGACAAGCCCTTGAGTCTAAGCTTCATCCTAGATGAGTATTGTACCACCTCCTTTCAACGTCATACTGTAAAATTCTACAAGAAAATTGCCAACCCAATAATTTGCATTTTTTAAAGGACTTCGCACACGACCCAAGCGAAAACAAACTTTAATTCATTTCCGAAAAGTAAAAAAAAAAGACGAAGAAAAAATGGAAATTGAAATAAATAATCTTCTCTCACAGGACACTTTGAAGTGGTGCATACATTAAAGCCAGGAGCTTCCGAGTCGACCGAATACATTTGAGACCGATAGGTGGATTACTAGCTTATTTTTTCCCAATTTCCTTGAAATTGATTGCAAGTGGTTATTAGGCTTCCACTCTGAGATCAATTTCCTTGCAATGAATTTAAATTTGTTTTCGTATCGCAGGATTAAGGCGGCTGATATCTTCAATTGGCATCGCATCAGGACAATTTCGCTATTGATAGAGGAAACAAAGAAGGAGCACACACAGCTGCACTCGCGTATATTAATGTTCCGCATTCAAGATAAATAATGAAGAAAGTCCTTGACTTGTAATGTCGACAGAACACAAGAAATTGAATGCCAACCAAAGTGGTAAAACCGCCTCTACAAGGACAAAGACAACCCGGAACCCAGCCCAGTCGAGCTTAATAAACATACAACAGCTAACAGCGAACAACTTGCTGAAGACACTTGACTTGAGACTATAGGAAATGGCAACGATTCCTATTTAGTCTCGACGGAAGGATATCAGGGTATGCACTGCACAGAACACTAAAAACCGAAAATTACGCAAACACATAAAGACACAGGCACTGATAGAGACAAGCTGATAGAAGCGGAAGAAGCGCTGGGAGGAACAATGCTGTTCCGAGCAAACGAACTTTTTGTGGATCCTTAGAGAAGAAAAGAGGTGTTTCTGGTTGTGTTCTGCGAATTTGGGGCCGCAATTGCACTTGTGTTTTGTAATGAACACAATGTCCTGGATGCAAGTTCATGCACAGACGTATGCGCACACACAAGCGCCCGAAGTTGAGTAGTAGGAAATTTGCTTGTAATTATGTTATGTGTTCCAACATGATGTTTTCCCCTCTTCGAAATCATGAAATCCATTAAGATTAAGACATTAACCAGTCGGGCAAGAATGAACGGCATCAGCCCTCGAGCATAATGTTGATGGTTCCGGTGGGAAAGGGAAGGATATCATGATAAACAATTTGGCGTGATACCTTAACCTTATCTAGGGAAATAGTATCCTTTCTGGAACGCTAAGAAACTGCCGAGTAAAAGGAAAGCGAAGCAAACTGTGCACAGTGTAGACTTTAATCGCAGCGAACATTTTTAACGACCGGTACCTTTGTCACAAAAACAAGGAGGAAAAAAATCTCCTGCTCCTGCACAGGAGTAAGTTATTGCAGATTCTGTAACCCAGAAAGGATACTCGTTTGTATTCCCAAGAAGAATCCACATAAACCACATGGTATTAAACTACATGAAGATGGTGGCGTTAAAGCAGATAGATCGGTATGTTATACGCCAGCAAGTATCCGTTTTTCATTCAGAGCTGGCGAAATATGTTGCAATAGTAGCAGCTAGGCACCACACCCCTAATTAGTCTGATTGCGAACTTCCGTGCAATTTAATTTGTTCATCTGGTCCTTCCTCTTATTCTTCTTTCGCTTTTTTTTTTCCTGTTCGTCGTTAGGTCTTTCCATTTTTTGCTCTTTTTCTAAGTATCCGTCTTGCAATACCTAAATGCATGGATATCCTTGAGGGTAGATGTAAGCGGGTTTACGGGATTATAAGGCGATTGCGGCTTCCTTTGCACGGCGTAGCAGCGGATAGAGATTATGCTTGTTGATTATGGTAATAATTTGTCATGTTGAGGCTCGTCCTGTATTACACGTTTACATTATCGTGGTTAATGCTCGACTTAGAGTGGGAACGAGGTTATCGAGGACTGCACATCCTGATCGCATTTCCGCTGGCAAGTAACTATGAGATTTTGAATGGGTTTACGTCCCTCAAGCACACTTGGGATATGCATTGAACAAATGAAGTGTTTCAGGTTAGCAACTTGGAGTATTGGAGTATTTGTTGGTGATTAATTCGTCAAATTAACTGTCCTTGGTGGTCAATTTACTTGCTGTCTGTCCTTGGTTTAGAATAGTAGAAAATACTTTTGAGAATTCATCAGACAGAGGATTGATCTCTACGTTACGCTAATCAGACAAGTCCATTGGATGTTTTCAAGCCTCGTCTACGTAACCATATACTTTTTTATCGTATTTCTCTATATGACCATGAAAGGTTTCGATACAAGAGTTTCGACATGAGATTGTCAGCATTTAGAAGAATACAAGACGTAAGTTTGGTAAATTTTTACTCTTATTTATCAAATTAGGGTTTCTTTGGAATGCTCGTGGTATTTCAAAATCTTAGGTAGACGTCATTTTGATTGATTGATAATGTCCAAACATGAATATTGGCATTAAATTTGGAATGCGTCTTTTTTATCATATGTCTACATAGCGTGTTCAGAGTGAGAGATACACGGTTGAGCAACGGACTAAACTAGTGCAAACATTTTATGAAAATGGGCGTTTAAAAAGCACATGTTTCGCACGTGTTGGCGGAATTCTTATTAGAACCGCCAAAAGATCACAGCAGCCTTTTAAGCTGCGATGCTGTGTCAATGGCCGTCAACAGAACGAATTTTGCAATCAAAAATTGATAATACGAAAAAGATGAACAATGGCAAAGGAGCCACAAAACTACTTGAATGCATGGTTCACGTCCTTTCTAGTCAATGGCAAACACTAGTAGCAGTAACTTGAGTTCCTCTTTCTTCCGTCTGTCAGTCATGGACAGCAGAGCATTAGCTACAAATTCAAAACTTAAAGTCAATATTTTCTCGAATTTATTGTCTGCGAATGAAACAGTCGGTCTTTTAGAACCAAAGGAATGCCGGTAGTAGTCTTTAAATACTTCTCCCCAGAACTGTCGCTTACTGTGTGTAAACTTGTACGCATATATGTGTACTAAACATACAAAAATCTTTTTATCATCATCATCATCATCGGCACTACAATCGGGCTCCAATCTTGGCCTTATTTAGCAAGTCTCGAGGCTTTTTAAATTTTCCATTATAATTTATTTTTACGGGCAAGGTTATTAGCCTTGCGCCAACCTTTCTCAGGATGAAAAATCTTTTTATACAAAAACCGCTCGTAACAAAGCAATTCGAAAGAAAGGAAGTGTCTCCGCTAAAGTTACTAGCCTTCTTGTCCAGGTTGCACAAGGTAATGGGAAAGGTGAACAATTGGGAGTGATGTGTATGGCTAGAATAAAACAACCTTTTGTTGTGCCTTGTGTTTATTGACTAACTCTCCAACCAAGAGAGACAACGTACAACTTCTCCGTCGGTGGGTGTAACACATACAAATTCATACATAGCTGCTATTAATGTACATCTAAACAACTTCCCCCATTTATACGTACATAATGCTACAATTAATTAGAATCATATTATAAAATTAATGTAAGTGACCATATCCTCCAACTTTACAAATTTTTTTCACTAACTAAATTCATATAAAGGAAGTCACGTGTAAACTATTTTTCTAAGAATAATATGCATAAATGAAATGTTTTCACTAACTAAATTCACATAAAAAATGCATATGTAAATACTTTTAATGAGAATAATATACATAAATGTTTATATATATATTTTACTATTTACTATTTATTGGCCTGTAGAACCCGAAAGTTCATCACCTCGCCGACTCGACTCCGCCATCGTTACCCGTCCTGTGCGCTCTCCTTCCACGATTCACCACCCGATTCAATTTCCTCAAGGTCAAACCTAACATTCTCCTCCGTCGCGGCCGTCCTGTCGGTATATTTCGCGTTGGTTTGCCGTCAAGAGTTCTACGAACGGTCCTATCGTTGCCGTATGTCCGGCCCATCTTAATCTTCCCGACTTGACTACTCTCACTATTGTAGGTTTGCGGTATAGCTCTTCCAATTCGTGGTTGTGCAGTTTCCTCTATTGTCCTGCTTTCTCGTCATATTTACCGCCAAAGATACCCCTTAAAACTTTATTCGAATACGCGGAATTATATATAAAGCTTCATCTTTTCTGTAATATATATATACATATATATATATATATATATATATATATGTATATATATATATATATATATATATATATATATATATATATATATATATATACGCTTGGTAGAAACCTTGACGTGGTGCGGGGGCTTAAAGTACAATGAATTACTCAGGCTATGCTGACGGAAGCAAATGCTTCCAGTAGGGTCACCCATGTCAGACAGGCTAGCGAGGAGTAACACAAGATCTACCACCCCTAATCCAGGGTGTTACGCGTCACCGTGCCCATTGGATGGTTTGCAGCCAGGGGTATACCGGCTGTATTATAGCGGCGCCTCTCTGACACCGGGTCGAATCAGAGGAGTAAGCAGACCTTACCACATCAAAACGGGGCTCTGATGTGGCGGACTATTTGAAACCCCAAGTCTCGTGGGATCAAAAATGAATAACCAATATACAAAAAACAGTCCCATGAAAAACCCGGTAGGCGTAGGTGTGATGAGCCGACACTACCATAAGGGAAAAAATCATCAAGAAAACACCGACTCGGCAAAAAGAAGACGTATGGAAAAACTGAAAAAGCGGGATATATGCGTCGGCACGTGGAATGTTCGAACGTAATATAAACCAGGCGCGATACAGACGGTCGTAGAAAACG
Source organism: Microdon myrmicae (assembly GCA_963931805.1). NCBI lineage: Eukaryota > Metazoa > Arthropoda > Insecta > Diptera > Syrphidae > Microdon > Microdon myrmicae. The sequence continues at coordinate 255,606,941 of OZ007497.1, read as the reverse complement.
CGAAACAATATAAAATGGACATCATCGCGCTTCAGGAAGTTCGACGCCCACCTCAAGTAATCGAAACCAACGGGCTTACACCGGTGTATGGTGGTACCGATGCACATAACCTCGGAACTGGCTTCATCATAAGCAAGAAGATTACGTCCCATGTAAAAGATGTGCAATTTATTAATGACCAATTGTCGGAACTAAAAATTCAGGGCCCACGGTACAATTATGCATTTATAAACGTACACGCCCCAACAGAATCTACCGACGAAGAAACGAAGGACACATTCTACGAGACCCTAGAGGAAGTATTTGATGGGATCTCATCATTCGATGTTAAAATCCTCCTCGGCGACCTCAATGCGAAAATTGGAAAGGAAGATATCTTCCAACCAACAATAGGTAAAGAAAGCCTACATGACGTTTCAAATGATAATGGTATTCGAATTATCACGTTCGTAGCGTCCAAAGATCTGGTAGTGAAAAGCACGATGTTCACGCACAAGCAAATCCATTAAGCCGCATGGATATCACCCGACGGCGTAACGCGTAACCAAATAGACCACTTCCTCATAGACAAAAGACACCACTCGAATATTATTGACGTAAGTTCATATAGAGGAGCAGATTGCGACTCCGATCACCTTCTAGTGATGGGCAAAATTATAAGTCGGCTAGCAGCAAACCCGCATGGACAGTCACGGGAGACGAGCAAAAAGTTCGAGATTGATAAACTAAAAGAGCTTCGGTAAGGGGCTGAATATCAAGACGAACTAACGAATAGATTTAGCATCCTAGAGAATGACAGTAGTGAGGAAGAGGAAGCCAATAATGTGGACACTAAATGGGCATCGATCAGAGACACAATAAAAAAAAAAGCCCAAGAGATATTAGGATTTAAGAGAACAACTAAGTCCAAACCTTGGTTTGACGATGAATGCAGGGCAAAGATCGAAGAACGTAAACGCCTCAGAATGATCCACTTAGAAGCATATGATGAAGTCAACGCAGTAAGATACGCGACAATTCGGAAAGAAACAAATAGACTTTTCAAACGCAAAAAACGCGAATGGGAGAAGACTCGGATCGAAAAAATCATAGAAATTGCCAGAGCAGCAGAGGTATGTATGCCAGCATAAATTCAATTAGAAATGGCTACCGAGGGAGAGCCAAAATAATCCGAGACACAAACGGCTGTCTGGTGACAGAAACAAAAAATATCGTGACAAGATGGAAGCAGTACTTTGAAAACCTGCTCAATGTGCGCACCCACCAACCACAAATAAACGCACCAGACGTACATACAGCCGAGCCTCAGATCCCAGAGCCATCTTTCGGCGAAGTTGTAGACGCGATAAATCGATTGAAAAACAACAAGGCCCCCGGAATCGATTGCATACCAGCAGAGCTTGTGAAGCATGGGGAGATGCAACCGCTCGAAAGATCCACCAACTGGTTAAAATTATATGTGACAAGGAAGTCATTCCGGAAGAATGGAAAACCACAATAGTCAAAACATTTTCAAAAAAGGCGACAGATCTGACTGCGAAAATTACAGAGGAATATCATTGCTCCCAATCACATACAAAATATTAACAAATGTCATACTGGCAAGAATCACACCGTACGCAGAAGAAACTACCAATGCGGATTCCGTAGGAACCGGTCAACAAGCGACCAGATGTTCACAATAAGGCAACTGCTGGAAAAGAAGTGGGAATACAGAGAGACGGTTCACCAACTGTTCGTGGACTTCAAAAAAGCCTACGACTCAGTCGATAGGCAAAGACTCTACCATATTGTGGTTGAGCTGGGAGTCCCGATAAAATATGCCGCCCTCATTCAAATCTGCATGAACGAAAACAAATGGCGAGTTCGAATAGAAAACCACCTCTCAGAATCATTTGAAATCCGGGACGAACTAAAACAAGGGGATGGCCCCTCACCATGCCTTTTTAACCTTGTCCTCGAGTATGTTATCAGAAAGGTACAAGACGACAACACGGCCAGATCATCCCTGAACGGGGTCACACAAGTGATCGCGTATGCGGATGACATCGCAGCTTTGGGCGATAATCTCGAAACTATAAGTAGGGTGGGCCTAGAAATAAACGAAGACAAAACGAAATACATGATTACGACGAGAGCAGGTGGATCTCAGAGAACACATATAAACGTCAGGGGCAAGATATTTGAAAATGTCAAAGAATTTAAATATCTGGGAACGATACTGAAAACCAGAAACGAAACG